>JAWHQI010000515.1:0-600000 GCA_033032865.1 Dactylorhiza incarnata
GAAGATTTCGAAAAAGAAACATCATAATACTAAATAAGAGTTTAAGTTAAAACGAGATGTTTTATAAGCAATATTTCACTTGTTGGAGGAGTGTTTAGAATAGAAATAGATCAGAGTTATAGGCAAAAAAATTCAACCAATATAAAGTTTACCAAGCAAGTCTACCACTTGTTGCAAGAAAGGAATTTGAAGATTCAAGTGATGATGCACACAAGATGAAAGATTTTAAATAAGTATTAAAGTGCAAGGTAAAACAATTATATGGTTATGATGCGGAAGACATATAGAAGTACAAAAAACATCTTATGGTAATCAATGATGGTTCATAAAAAGATATATGAGTTCAATTTCAAAAAGAAGATGTTTTTGTAAATCATTTTGCATTTAAAATTTTGTTTTGACAATACAGTAACCAAGCATGAAATAATCTTATCAAAAAGAGATTACTACAATGTTACTTTAATTCACAATTTCAAAACATACCAAACATTGTAAAAAGCATGCTAGGTTATCTAGTGCATTTCATAAATAAAGAGTAGTATAGAATTAGCATTAGGATCCATTACTCATGAGAAGAAGTGTTATGGAAGATAATGATGTGCATAAAAGTGTATTTTGAATAGAGTAAACAAATGTTTTAATCAAAAATACATGTAATATGTAAAGTAAAGAGCACAATAAAACACAAATAATTTTACTTCTACTCACTTCAATGCACAAAACAAAATGTACAACTACCAAGGTGCTCTGCACACACAATGCTTATCAAGACTTATCAGGGTGCAAAGTAGTGCTTGGAGGATCACATAGTTTTATTCTTCAAGATTGATTTTTATTGTGATCCGGTGTACTTAAGAATAAGTGGTTTTTATTTTGAAAGAAAGTTATGGTTTGCACAAGATACTTTATTATTCTTTCCAAGGTGCTCAACCTCACAACGCTTATTAAGACTTATCAGGAGGTTCAAGTAGTGCTCGGTGGAGTTATCTTTGTCACTTTATTTTATGATTTTGTTTTGTACAAAGTTCTCCGAATACACTTGTTTTGCAAACCAATATAATTTATGAAAAAGATAACCACTTTTCTTAACTTTTAAAAGTGCAAATAAAGGTTGTGTAGGTAAGATACTTGTGCAATTTTAATTCATTGTACTATTACAAAACATACACAAACATTCTTAGATTAAACACATAAGTAGACAATGCCAAAATAAGTGAGTGAATTGCGATCATTATCAAACATAAAACATTACTCATATTAGAGGCATGCTACGCATAGTTCTACACAACTTTTTCAATATAATTTATGTACATATTAATAGATATATCTAAGCATGATGAAAACAATGTTCAAAGTAGTTTGAAAAGATAAATTGCAACATTATAGAAGTTTTGAATAATAGATTAAATCATGCTTGATTTTTACAATAAGGTCCTTACAGATATTTTTGAAAAATAATTTTTATTTAAAGTTTGAACTTATAAAATTGATCTTGAACTTCCCGAGGACTACCTTGTGAGAGGTTCGCCCGGCACTAGGTGATATGATGGGATGATAGCCCAAATCACTCTTTCGCAAGATACATAGAAAAGTTAAGTTCAGAAGAATAATTTTGATACTTGTTTTTGTTTTGTTTTATATTTTTGTAGTTGATTTTTACAAATAAAAGCATATTTTTGTAATTTTTGCTTTTGTAATTTTTATATTTGATTTTTGCATAAAGATGAACTTTAAATAAAGGAAACAACACAAGCGAAAAAACAAAACATATTTTTTGTAATTTGGTTTTTGTAGTTTTGTATTTGATTTTTCAAAAAATAAAGAAACACAGAAGTGCAAAACTAAGTAGAAAATATTGATTTATATATTTTAAGGGATTTTTAGAAATTTAAAAAATACAGAAAAATGAACCTCGACGCTAGCGCGGGAAACAGTAAGTGGTTTTTTAGGGTTTTGAAAATTTTGATGCTTGAACTTGATTAGGTGTCCCATTAGTAGTTTCATGCTGAATTTGCAGAATTTTTTGAAATGTTTTTGATGGTTAAAAATGAAGAAAATTGCATTTGTAAGCATGTTTTAACATGAAAGATCTAGGACACCTATCTGAAGTCGTGACAAACGAGATCTTGCATGAGTTATAAGATAGATTATCATAATATATGTGAATTCAAATTTTTCTAGACTTTTATCACAATAAAAAGTCACATAGTTATTTTATCGTTCAATTTTATTTTATTTTACTTCATAATTAATTCATTATGGTAATATGAGATAACTTAGCATGAATAATATCTATTAGTTGATAATGCTAGAATAATGAGTTTGATTGTAATTGTTATACCACAAGATTATTTGAGATAATGTTGCATGTATTCAAGAAAGTGATTTCATTTGATTTCATTTGATTTAATTGAGATAATGATTTAATATTTTGACATAGAATGAATGATTTCATTTGATTTATTAATATAAAGTTAATTCTATGGTTTATAAACAAATGAGATACATGCAAGTCATACTACGTTAATTCATTCATGTAATTATTATGATCACCAATGAAATGTTAGAACTGAGTGGATCTTTTGAATTTAGAGATCTTTTGATTTTACATAATTATGATTTTAGAGAGTTTTAGCAAAAGATATCAATAGATCATGGTGGTGCGTATGGCATCAATATTTATGACAATTAATCTTTCAATATGTCTTATGTGTTTTTCTTTTTAATTTAGATAAGTATCTCATAGCAAATTCAGACTTTTATCCACTTGTTGGTGAAGGCTAAAAATCTAATAACCGGATTTAATTTGAAATATCTTATAACAAATTTAGAGTTTGATTCAAATGGATAATATAAGATATTTAGAAGTAATGAATATAAGAATAAAAGATGGGTCATCAAAATAAAATATGATTTGGAATTTTGATCAATTTGATTTTATAAACATATTGATCTTGTAAGAGATAAGATCATATTTTCAAAATTGTATAGGATGACCATGACATGATAGTTCAAAAGAAATAAGAAAAATAAGAAAAATTAAAAGACATGAAAGCATATCATGAAGTAGAACTTTGTATATTTCATTTTGAAAGGATTCTACTTCATGCAATTGATGATACCTAATGGATAAGAGATTTAGGTATCCAAAGAGGACCATGAGTGATGGTTCCTTTGGGTACCCAAATGCATCGTGATGATTTTTGTGAAGACAAAGATGAATGAGTCCTTTCATGTGAAGTGAATGTTTCATTTTTAATTTGAGGCCTCCATTCAAACCTTGGTTTAATGTTATTCTTATTCATCAAATTTCCATTGAGATTATCTTTATATTGATGATTATGATTGTAATGATTATTAAAAGTGTTGTTCATAGGAAATTTGTGAGCATTTAATTTTATGTTGGGAGAAGATTGATGTTGTAAATGATAGTAATGATTGTATTTTGGAATTTCATTTTCAATCTTTTGAGGTTTGTTATTTCTATTGCTTGGCTTGTTCAACTTATAAGAAATCATATTCAACTTGCTTTTGGATTTTGCATTATTTTGAGATTGTATGTTTTGAGAGTTTTTCTTTATGATTTCCTTAAGCAAGTTGATTTTAGTTTTTAATTCATTATTTTTAATCATTAAATTATGTCTAGCTTTATTATAAGCGATTGCGCTATTTTTAAGAATGGAAACAATTGAATCAATATGATCTTGATAGTTGTTTCTATATTCATCAAATGTTTCATCCATCTCTTTAATTTCAATTTTATATTCTTTACACTTAGCACTATCATTTATCAAAGATGAATTTTCTAAACATAATTTTTCAATTTGTTCTTTTACTAAAATAAAATCCTTTTCAAGTTTCTTGTGCTTTTCTTTTAATTCATTATATTCTACACAAGTTGTGGTGTTTTCTACTAAGGAGCAATGTGTAGAACTAGATAAATTTGATTCTTCATTAATTTTTGCCTTTAAATTTTTATTTTCTAAGCGCAAATGTTTATTAGCATTTTTTAATTTCTTAATTTTGCGCTTTGTAGTTTGAAGCAATTGTAATGAAGAGATAGAAGTACAAAAGATGGAATTTGATTTCCTTACATTGCTTTCGGGAGAGGCACGATTTGAACATATCGTTTCTTTGACATCTTTTTGGCACTCCTCTTCGGAACACAATACTTCTTCTTCTCTTCTATTAGATGTGTGCTCCATTGATCCGTCATGAGAGGGGCATTCTTGAAGATTTGTGCATGCTAGCATATTCTCCGGTTCTTGCGATTGTTCTATACCTGTAGAAGGAGAATCATACATTTCTTCAAGAAAATTCCATACTTTATATGCACTTGAAAAGCAATATATTAATTTGAAAATTACATTAGATAGACCGCAAAACAAATAGTGTTTAGCTTTTGCATTTAATTGAAGTTCTTTTTTATTTGATTCATTTACGGGTCTTGCTATTGCTAAATTCCAAACTTCGATGTCTAAAGTTTTAATAAATTTTTCAATTAAGATTTTCCATCCTTTATAATTTGTCCCTTCAAATAAAGGTGGTGCAAGTGATTTTTCCTCTTAACAAAAATCTCCCCCACTAGTAGAAGCGAGATCATGAGACGCCATTATTCCCGGTTGTTAAGCCGATTGGAATAAAACCGCTCTGATACCACTTGTTGGATCGGTCGACGCCCTTAGAGGGGGGTGAATAAGGGTTTTCAAAAAACTTTAGATTATATTTAGAAAAACTTTGGAATATTGCAAGATTAATAAAGAGACATCAAGTAAAACAATAATAAAGAGATATGCTTTATTAATATCAAATAATATTTTACAAAACTTGATTTCTATGACGCTAGAAATCGGAGGAGACTAATAAAAATTCTTTTTCATTTTCTATACCGACTCGTATCCCCACGAACCGGTTGGCTTTAACTGATCTATCCCCAGATACGGCCTCAAGCCGCTCTAGCCGATCTATCCCCAGAAAGGCCTCGAGCACCCCCTAGACCTAACCTAGATCTAGTCGCCAACACGAGGCGAATTTCAGCCCTAAGTCCTACCCCAGACCTAGTTGCCAACACGAGGCAATTTCACTACCGTTTACAGAAAATATATGAAATGAAAAGACAATAATATAAAAACTCCCTCTATGTGGATCTCTTGGAGAAGTGGACGAAGGCCCGCAGAGTATGATCGTAGTCGATGCAGCCTTTCGTCACGATGATGACGCGTATTGAAATCTTCTCCACGGATCTCCTTAAGGCTTTATAGAATTGTGGGAGTATCGCTCTGAATCTTCCTCTCTCTGCTGTGGCACGAAGCTCTGGAGTTTGGGATTGGAGGAGGATGAAGAATTCGGAGCCAAAGCATCCAATTTATAGCCTTTACGCTACCGTCGGCGCTAGCGCTACCGCCGGCGCTAGCCCGGATTAGGAAACGTTATGCACGGCAGGATCTTCAATCCGCGGCAACATATTGCTCTATTCCTCTTGTGCGCCATGCTACCGCCAGCGCTAGTAGCTACCGCCGGGCGCTAGCTCCTTCAAAAAATGCCGCCGGAATCGAGCAGATCAACGCTAGCGCCGGGCGCTATCGCTACCGCCGACGCTAGTGAGCCTCTTCGAATTGTGGCCTCAATTTTGGGGGCAGACATCATGAGTACTCCTTGAGTCATGTGGACTATGCTAACCTGCACACTTGAACCCACAAGATCAAATACACATAGGATTTGTTATTCTCAACCCTAGGAGATGCGGAAGACCGTGTTCCAACAACTGCAAGGTCAATCTTCAGCCAGGGCATGCTGCAGGAAAGGAGGATGTTGGTTCCAATGTAGATGATAGATGGGGTGATGGAGCCTTCATGACAGGCATGTGTGTTTGGGCTATGGCGTCCATCAACTATCAGGATGATTGGATAGTGGACTCGGGTTGTGGTCATCACCTAACCGGAGACGAGTCGAAGTTCTCTTCTTTGCAGGCATATACAGGTAATGATGCTATCATTACGGCTGATGATACTATACATGCAGTAGAGAAGGAGGGTGTAGTTTCTTGGAACGATGATAGAGGTACTCATACGTTGAAGAGTGTCTATGATGTTCTGAAAATGAAGAAAAACCTTTTCTCGGTGACCAATGATGTGGATGTTGGCTATCACGTCCTGTTTGGTCCAATAGAAGTGAAGTTTCTTCGAAACGTGTCAGTGGTGGAGGCTGAAGTCACTCATGTCGGCAGAAGGGTGAAGGACTTGTTTGTGTTATCAACAAGTTCCTATGTAGATAAGATGATGACTAATGATAGCGCTGCTATCTGGCATGAAAGACTCGGACATGTTGGGAGGACAAGTTGAAAGCTATAGCAGGGAGAAGCCTTGTGAGAGGTCTGCCTAGTTTGTCATCCTTCGTCGAAGGTCATGTTTGTGCAGGTTGCCAATATGGTAAGGCTTAATGCCATCCAATTGACAAATCACAAAGCAGATGTAAAGCACCTTTGGAGTGTATTCATGGTGATCTGTTTGGACCTACCGAAACTGTCAGTTTTTGAGGCAGCATGTATATGCTTGTTTTGATTGATGTTTTCACTAGATATACTTGGGTATATTTTCTGAAGGAGAAGTAGGAAGCATTCGCGAGGTTTGTAGAGTTCAAGGAGCTAGTGGTGGGTCGGCTCAACCTGCGGATAAAGAAGTTCAGAACTGACAATGGAGGGGAGTTTACCTCCAAAGCGTTTTTTAACTTTTGCAGGAAGTATGACATCCAGAGAGAGCTCTCTTGTGTTCACACTCCACAACAGAATGGCATTGCAGAGCGGAAGATCCGTCATCTGAAGGAAACCTGCAAGTGCTGGCTTCATGCCATGAATATCCCAAAGTCCTTCTGGGCAGAGGGAATGTCTTGTGCAGCCTATGTCATCAATCAGATGCCTCTTAGTCCTCTCAACATGAAGACCCCTCATGAGTTGATGTTCAAGATAAAGCCCACGGTGGAACACCTTAGAGTGTTCAGATCTACCTGCTACGTGCATGTTCCTGATGCCCTCAGAACGAAGCTAGATGTGAAAGCAAGGAAGCTAGTTGTTGGGAATCTTGTCCACATGATTCCTGATTTGAAGAAGTCATCATTTCAAGAGTACTTCACTTTGTATTTGATCGTACATCTAGTTCATAATCTCAGGAAAATATAAGTACATATTGTTGAGAAGAACAGGCGATATCATCGACAAAGAATGCTTGTCATCGTAATGACGGGCAGAGCAGCACCCGCTGAGAAGCAAAGTATTCGTCAACCGCTGAGACGTGGAGAGATCGTCGAACGAAGAATGTCGATCATCGAACGATGAGACATGGCGAGATCGTCGGACGAAAAATGCCGATCGTCGAACGCTGAGATGTGGCGAGATCATCGAACGAAGAATGGCGACCGTCAAACGAAGGATGGCAAGTTCGTCGATCGCAGAATGCTGTTCGTCGATCGCAGAATGCTGTTCGTCGAACGCAGAGAAGACACAGGACATCGTCATGAAGAAGGCATGTCGTCGAGTAAACAACATGATTATGACGACATATTGCAAGAAAGAGGATCTCAACGACACAGTCAGAAATGACATATCGTCATACATGAAGAATCGCCAGGATGTCTCGTATTGTCGTGATACCAGCATCAGAGGCAGGAGAAAGAAGACATGAAGGTCTACCATAGTTCATGGCATCGACAAAGGCCTGTCGTCGAGATATTATCCATGTCATCATAACAATGGAAATATCGTCGAGATAGATTCAAATCGGGCGGACGTACTGTCAGCAGTTAATTCCACCACCTGATTGTCCAATCAGCGCGTGCACTTAATGAATCGAGGTATTAGCGCGTACTCCAAAAGAAATAAAGATATCAGCACGTGCTAAAAAGTAATGGAGGTCTGACACATAAAGAAACTTTTTAAACAACCGTTGGGGACCTCGCAGTCTTATAAAAGAGATAAGAGGTTGCCCTAATAAGAGATCAATCGATCGATCAAAATAAAAAGGAAGCTTGATGTGCAAGAAAAAGAACGAGGAAAAGTATCCCGCCGCTTTTCAATAGAACAGTATATTCAGTGGAGAAGAAAGAGAACAAGATTTAAGCGTTCTCAAATGAATCAATCATCTTCATTGACTGAGAAGTCGCCGATAAACATCGGGCAAAAAGTAGAGATTGAAGAAGAACTGCGCTGTCAAAGATCTGAATCAGAAGAATCTTCTTCAACTCAAGAAGCCGATCTCCATCAGGCTAAGTTGCCAATCACCATCAGGCAGAAGAAGCAGTTTTATTTACTGTTATTTCTTGTAAGGCTTGCGGGCCAATTTGTCTAGCTTGAGGGCTGGAGAGCTGTGAGGCTTGAGGGCCAGGGCAGTGCACTTGCAGGTGCGATCTGTCGAGCTTGCGGGCTCGGTGGCAGTAGGGGCTTGTGGGCATAGGCTGTTGGGACTTGTGGGTCCATGTGGTAGGGCTTGAGGGCCTGAGTGTCGAGCTTGCGGGCTCGGGGACAGTAGGGGCTTGCGGGCCTAGGCTGTTGGGACTTGCGGGTCCGTGGTGTAAGGCTTGAGGGCCTGAAGTTTTTGGCGGCGTTTGCCGAGCCTAGCACACTGCTGGGTAGGCACAGAGGGATAGAGGACTACTCAAGACACCCAGTCTTGAGGAACCTATATAGATCGTTGTGTGTTTTTCTGTGGTTTGTTCTTTACTTTACACATCTGCTAATCAAGAATCAAGAACACCTACAAGGGGATAATATAATTTGAAAAACCTATTCACCCCCCCCCCCCCCACTAGGTGATAAAGTAGACACCCAATAAACAACAAGTGGTATCAAAGCTAGGTTGTTCAAAGAAAAGCTTAACAGCTTGAACAGATCTGCAGTGGGTGTCTAAGGATCATTAGTATGGAGTCAAGAATAGCCATGTGTTGTAGAGAAAATTTTCCCCTGTGGAAAGTTAGAGCAAGAATATTCATGGAGGCAATGGATACAAGAATGTTCTTAGTTATCCAAAAAGGTCCCTCCATAATGATGAAAGAGGAGACTCTTCTTGCCAGCTTGGACAAAGAAGCAAGAAGCATTCTAGTTGGTGCAGTAGATCTAGCAACACACCAAAAGCTGAGTCGTTCCACAACAGCAAAGGATATGTGGGACCTCTTAGAAGTCCCCATGGAAGGATCAGGGGAAGACCTTGAAGAAGATACCTCTCATGAAGAGGTATGCATCAGAGCACCACTGACTACTTCAGACAATGAATCAGAAGATGATGAATGCTCTATAGCAGGAGAAAGGATAAGAGCACCCTTGTCTCCTACAGTTTGTGACTCTGAGGATGAAGAGGTTCTTGGGTTGATGGCTCTATCTGATGAAGAAAATCATGATGAATCGCATCATGATCAGGTATGCACCACTCACCCACCTTTACTACCTGTTTTATTTAAGAAGACCAAGAGTGCATCAGAAAATTGTTTATCTTCTGAAGATGATGCAGAAGACTGCTCATCATGCAATAATAAGGACCATGCTGATCTAATAGAACAGTTTGGTGATCTCTTGGAGGCTCTGAGAAAGAGCAAAAGGCTTGTTAAGGAACAAGCTAGGGAGCTAGAATCTCTCAGATCTTTTAAGGTTGAATCAGATAGGAAACTGGGAATGTCCTACAGCAAGTACACCGATCCAAATGAGCTCAACAAAATCATTGACAAGCTCTATGATGAAAGAATCCGAAGGGAAGAACTTATCAAGAAACTTAAGAATAACCTTCTTAAGGAAAGGTGCTTAGTGGCTCAATTCTCTAAGCCCAAAACTGTACTGCCCATCATTGACACCTTCTCCTCCTATGGAAATAGAAGGGGGTTGGGTTACAATGAAGGGGAAAAAGATGCTGGGAATGGAGAAAAGGGCAAAACTAAAGCAAAGCCTCATACCACCTTTCAGAAGGTAGTGCTTCCCTCAAATAGGTATGATCAGGACAGTGTCCATGGTCACTGGATGAATGGAAGCTCCACTAGTCATGAAAAAGCTCTTGACTATGGGAAGAGAAAGGGCATGGGGATGAGTGCATTAAAGGCTCCCCATGAGGAAATTCAAATGGCCCATTATGGACCATTTGTATTTGGTGTCCCAGCCCCCACTCTCAAGGATAAAGGTGCAATATTTTCTCAATCACTTTCAGATAAGAAGCAGACTAGTAGCTCCAGTATGATCAATTCTCACTTGAACATATCTGATGCCATCAACACCCTGTCAGCTACCAAGCTGACATCTGTTGCTGACAAACAGATAAAATCAAGAAGAAACAATGATACTAGAGCAGCTAGTCAGCTCTTGGCTGAGAGAGATAGGAAGAATGCTGCTGCTTTCTCTACTAAACATACTTCAAAAATTGTTCAGAAAAGAAGGTACAATGTTCATGAATGTTGGTGTTGTGGATAAGTGGGACACTTTGCCATCGACTGTGGGCACAACCCTAGTGTGCTTAATGCAAAGGAGAGACCTTATGGAAGGGCTGCGGTGAGTAGAGGGATTTCCTATTATATTAACAAGAACCTAGGACCCAAGTCACCTTGGATTCCTAAGGGATATTAAATCTGTCTTGCAGGGTAGTCCATTTAGCCATTAAAAAGAAAACAAGGCTAATGGACAGTAAGTGCTCCAGGCTTAGCTCTGGACTAAGAAAAGCTTAAAACATACCAAGGTGCACTAATCAAGGGGGAGCTTGTGCTACTCCCTGGTTTGAAAAGCAGAAGGCAAGAAGTCAAAAAGGGGGAGAAATAGTGCTCAAGTGGTGCTCAAGAAGACCTTAAAGGCAGGGGAGCAAGGAAGAGGCATCAAATCAAGGGGGAGCTAAGAGCTTGATGCACTCCAAGAGTTCTACAAAAGATAAGTTAAATCTTTAAACAGTTCCATCTAAGATTATGATATTTAATGTCAAGTGAAAGTAGGCTTGAATTGAGATTCTGACTTCTTTAAATAGGGGAGATTGTTGGGAATCTTGTCCACATGATTCCTGATTTGAAGAAGTCATCATTTCAAGAGTACTTCACTTTGTATTTGATCGTACATCTAGTTCATAATCTCAGGAAAATATAAGTACATATCATCGAGAAGAACAGGCGATATCGTCGACAAAGAATGCTTGTCGTCGTAATGACGGGCAGAGCAGCAGCCGCTGAGAAGCAAAGTATTCGTCGACCACTGAGACGTGGCGAGATCTTCGAACGAAGAATGCCAATCGTGGAACGCTGAGACGTGGCGAGATCGTCGAATAAAGAATGTCGATCATCGAACGCTGAGACGTGGCGAGATCGTCGAACAAAGAATGGCGATCGTCAAACGAAGGATGGCAAGTTCGTCGATCGCAGAATGCTGTTCGTCGAACGCAGAGAAGACACAGGACATCGTCATGAAGAAGGCATGTCGTCGACTAAACAACATGATTATGACGACATATTGCAAGAAAGAGGATCTCAACGACACAATCAGAAACGACATATCGTCGTACATGAAGAATCGCCAGGATGTCTCGTATTGTCGTGATACTAGCATCAGAGGCAGGAGAAAGAAGACATGAAGGTCTACCATAGTTCATGGCATCGACAAAGGCCTGTCCTCGAGATATTATCCATGTCGTCATAACAATGGAAATATCATCGAGACAGATTCAAATCGGGCGGACGTACTGTCAGCAGTTAATGCCGTCGCCTGATTGTCCAATCAGCGCGTGCACTTAATGAATCGAGGTATTAGCGCGGACTCCAAAAGAAATAAAGATATCAGCGCGTGCTAAAAAGGAATGGAGGTCTGACACATAAAGAAACTTTTTAGAAGACCGTTGGGGACCTCGCAGTCTTATAAAAGAGATAAGAGGTTGCCCTAACAAGAGATCAATCGATCGATCAAAATAAAAAGGAAGCTTGCTGTGCAAGAAAAAGAATGAGGAAAAGTATCCCGCCGCTCTTCAATAGAACAGTATATTCAGTGGAGAAGAAAGAGAACAAGATTTAAGCATTCTCAAAAGAATCAGTCATCTTCATTGACTAAGAAGTCGCCGACTAACATCTAGCAAAAAGTAGAGATTGAAGAAGAACTGCGCTGTCAAAGATCTGAATCAGAAGAATCTTCTTCAACTCAAGAAGCCGATCTCCATCAGGCTAAGTTGCCAATCACCATAAGGCATAAGAATCAGTTTTATTTACTGTTATTTCTTGTAAGGCTTGCGGGCCAATTTGTCTAGCTTGAGGGCTGGAGAGCTGTGAGGCTTGAGGGCCAGGGCAGTGCAGTTGCGGGTGCGATCTGTCGAGCTTGCGGGCCAGGGCAGTGCAGTTGCGGGTGCGATCTGTCGAGCTTGCGGGCTCGGGGGCAGTAGGGGCTTGCGGGCCTAGGCTGTTGGGACTTGCAGGTCCATGTGGTAGGGCTTGAGGGCCTGAGTGTCGAGCTTGCGGGCTCGGTGGCAGTTAGGGGCTTGCGTGCCTAGGTTGTTGGGACTTGCGGGTCCGTGGTGTAAGGCTTGAGGTCCTGAAGTTTTTGGCGGCGTTTGCCGAGCCTAGCACATTGCTGGGTAGGCGCAGAGGGAGAGAGGACTACTCAAGACACCGGGTCTTGAGGAACCTCTATAGATCGTTGTGTGTTTTTCTGTGGTTTTTTCTTTACTTTACATATCTGCTAATCAAGAATCAAGAACACCTACAAGGGGATAATATAATTTGAAAAACCTATTCACCCCCCTCTAGGTGATAAAGTGGACACCCAATAAACAACACTAGTCTTCGTCGGTTATGATGACCGGAAGAAGGGTTGGAGATGCATGGATCCAGAGACACAGAGAGTTGTGGTCTCAAGGGAAGTGGTATTCGACGAGCTAACATCATACCAGGGTAGCTCTTCTGTTGAGCTACAAGGAAGCATGGTAGACGGTGGACCAGGTGAAGCTACTAAGGAGGTTCTGGTGGAGTTGCCTGTTTCTCCAGGTGCTCCAGGTGCTTCTAGCTCTGGGTCAGGTGCTTCAGGTTCTGGAAGCAGGGGGAGCGATGCTCCAAATATGCCTGAAAGGAGAGCTAGTCCAGAACAAGTAGCTCGAGAGGTGGATCAGAGTAAAGCTCTGAGGAGGTTCAAGAGGATCATTATTCCACAAGATCGGTATACGGGAGGAAACTTTGTGAGCTTCATCTCATGTTTCTTCGGAGGTCCCCTGGATGAGAGAGAGCCATCTTGTTATGAAAATGCTGTTGGAGTCAAGGAGTGGGAAATGGCCATGGATGAAGCGATGGATGCCCTCAGGAAGAATGAGACTTGGGACTTGGTGCCTAAGGTTGAGGGTGTTACTCCGGTGACTTGCAAGTGGGTTTTCAAGCTAAAGAAGAAGGCTGATGGCAGTATCTAGCAGTACAAGGCTCGCCTTTTAGCTCGAGGGTTCTCTCAGAAGTATGGGAGGATTATGAAGAAACTTTTGGCCATGTTGCCAAAATGACTTCGGTTCGGGTGGTGATCGCATTGGCAGCTTGCCAAGGATGGAAGATTTGGCAACTCGACGTTAAGAATGCTTTCTTGTATGGCGAGATTGACAAGGATATCTTCATGGATCAGCCACCTGGTTATGTTTCCGAAGAGCACCTAAGATATGTGTGTAAGTTCAAGAAGGCTCTATACGGCTTGAAGCAGGCGCCTCGGGCGTAATATGGCAAGATTGCAGAATACCTCTAGTTCTGCGGATATTTTTCTTCTGATTCCGATTCGAGCTTATTCGTGAAGAAGATGGGGGAGCTTCAGGTATTGGTGCTGCTATACATTGACGATATGATCGTCAAGTGGAATTCTGAAGTGGAGGTAGCTAGGCTTCATGCTGAGCTAGCTATTAGATTTGAGATGAAGGACTTGGGTGAGCTCCACCATTTCCTTGGACTCGAAGTGGAGAGCAAAGAGGGTGGAATGCTTGTTTCCCAAAAAGGGTATGCAGAACGAATTGTGAAGCGATTCGGCATGGAGGGTGGAAGAGCAGATCTACTCCACTGGAGGTTGGTATTGATAAGTCCAATATTTATACGATTTTATGGACTCATCCGGGCGAAGCATTTCGATCACAGGGATGTAATTAAAGAAAGAATCAAAAGATGATCCAAGGCCTCATATTCGTTCTTCGCTACGCGCCTTTCCCTCCTTACTGGAGACCCTTGAAATGATAGATGCCCCCAAAAAAAGCTAGTGAGGCATTTTATCCTCTATGGATACAGCACAAGTGGTAATAATGACTTCACTCTTGTGCACGACCTTTTTGAGGTATAATTGCTTGTATTTCTCTTATAATCACTTCCACGCTATGAGCACTATTTAGGCCCGTTTTGGTTTGCTTTTGTGCTTCTTGTTGTTGGGGGTAAGCACATGATGCTCCCTAACCTTTTATTCTGTATTTGTATTGAGCTGGAAGGGTAATCCCAGCTATGTTAATGTTTATGTAGGTGAATGGATCATCCTATTTTACCCAGAATTCATGTCTGCATATATCGCATGGTCGTGCGATTTCCTTGATGCACGGATGACTGCGGTCGTGCGCCCTCATCTGGGGTAGAAAATGATGTTTTGTGCTTGATCGTGCATTTTTATGCACGGGCAGTTGCCCGTGCGCGAAGGAAACGCACGATCGCCTGTTAAGCCTGGTTTTTAGGCCATCTGGAATTGGTCGTGCGTTTTTACGCACGGGGGTCTTCGACCGTGCGTGGGTAGAACGCACGGGCGTTGCTGCTTCTTCCTCAAGTCATATCTTCTTCGTTAACAATGCACGGTCTACGCACGGTCATGCGTTCGACCGTGCGTGACTTAATTTCTGTTGTCTTAGTATATAAGCCAGGAAATCTGCTGCTTAGAGGACAACCCCGGGAAAACACTCCAGAGCCTGCCATTTCTGCTCCATTCTGCCCATTTTGCCTCTCCACCACCGTTAGACCTAGGAGAAGCTCCGGCAACCATTTTCTTGCAAATCTTCCTCCAAGGCTTTCTCCTCGGCCTCCTCCATCAACCACGAGCTCAAGAACACCATCGACGGAAAGTCTCCACTGCATTCAAGGTGTGTCCAACAAGAGCTAGCTTGAGCTAAACCACGAAGAAGATGGGTAAAGTAGAGGAAGGTGACAACTCCTCTGGACCCCGGACAGTAACTGAAGACCGAGCACGGACGAGGACTAAGAAACCTTCGATTCTGACTGAGATCCTTCGACAGAGTCTTCGAGCTTTGGTTACCTCTTTCCCCTTGTGTATGGCTTAAGGTTTTCCATTGTATGCGTGTAACATTTGGATGATGCTCATAAACTCTTTTGTTTAAGTTAATATAAGTTCATGTTTATGAGATCTGTTGTTATTTATGTGAGTTGAGGAGCTCCCCATTCCACCATCCACTCTACCGCTCCGTTGTACACCGCACTAGCAATTGCTAGTTGCGTGTCCCGTGACGAGGTGCCTACGACCCTCACTCCGCCGGTTACAAATCGTCCATCCGCTGGCTACAAATCGTCCATATGCTAGCCTTCTCGTCCACCCGCTTACGGAAGCACGACATTGCGGACTGCATTCCATCCCGCCAAGCGAAGCAGGTGCTTTAGGAACGCATTTTATTTCATTATTGTTAATTTAGGAAACCCAAGATCAATCCCCTTTTTTATTATTAGCATTGCAATCTTTATAATAATTTCCCCGACGAGAATTCATGCACCCCAACTTGCAATCCTCTGAGAATAATATTCAGGGAATCTCTCCTAACTTTTATTACTTGTACGACTGGTGCACTTGCCGTAAGCGTGTCAAGTTTTTGGCGCCGTTGCCGGGGACTGCAAGCGTTGTATGAGTTTTTCTTCCAGGAAGCTTTTATAAAGGTTCTTTGTTGTTTTTGATTTTTCTTTTTGTTGCGTGTAAGTTTATGCAGGGTCAAGGCCCTGAAGAGTTAGTAGAGTACGACCCTGAGATAGAGAAGACGCTGCGTGTGTTGCCGTGATTCTGCCACCATGGATCTCAATATCAATAGAAATGAAATTAACCTTGGGGGTGAGAATGCACCCGCTGCTGGTCATGTGGCTGATGAGAACGAGGTGGCCAGGGCGAGGCCCAGAAGAATGCGAGATTACACCACTCCCACTATGGGGAGCATGTACCCTGGTTTTGGCCCAACCATCACTAACAACCAGTTTGAGATCAAGTCTGCGATCCTGAACATCATCCGCAACAATGCCCAATTCTCTTGGATGGCAAGTGAAGATCCCCATCTTCACTTGGCTGAGTTCTCGAAAATCTGCGAAACATTCCGGTACGCCGGTATAGCGGACGACACGGTAAAATTAAGACTATTCCCATTCTCCCACCTGGCACAGCAACCACATGGGAGCTTCTTTCCTCCAAATTCTTAGCAAAGTTCCACCCTGTGGACAAAACGATGAACCTAAGGAGAGAGATTGCTACCTTCCAGCAGCATGCTCAGGAGACCCTCGCGGAAGCTTGGGAGAGATTTATGGAACTCCTCCCGAAGTGTCCTCACCATGAGCTACAACCCTGGAACCTTGTGGAGTATTTCTACTTCGCAATAGAACCAAATTACAGGGACATGATTGATGTTGTCGCCGACTGAACCCTCTTAAATCATACTCCTGATGAAGCTTTGCGAATTTTGCATGATACTGCAACTCATAGTTCCTTTTGGACTGCAGGGCGGAACACTCCATAAAACACAAGAGGACTATTAGAAGTGAACACCTCTGGTCCAGCTCCATCACCATATGAGAACATAGCGTTGTTGAAGAACCCTGCCTTCTCTCCAGCTCCGGTGATGGCTATATCTTGTCAGGCATGCGGGAACTCCCTTCATCATACTTATGAATGCCCCTCAGGTGAATCTCCTCTGAAATCTCTAATCTCAGTATAGAATAAAATGTTAATTTTGTTCAAAATCAAAATCGCACTGCACCATTTTCAAATACTTATAATCCGGGTGTGGGAAATCACCCAAATTTCTCATGGAATCAGAACACTGCGGGCCAACGTTGGCAACCAGGCCAGCATCAATTTGATGCTCAAGCGTCCGGAAGCCAACAAAGGCCACCTCAACCCGGATATAATCAAGGCGCTCCGGTGCAGCGTAAGAGTGCGTTAGAAGAGATGATGGAAAAATTTGTTGATGTGGCCCAAGAAAATATGGCCAATCAAACGGCCTCGATGAGGAACTTGGAAATGCAACTGAGTCAATTGGCTCATGTGCTTTCTGAGCGAACTCAAGGTGCAATGAGGGCGACTTAATATTTAAATGTGAAATAAACAATGTTGAAACCACTGCTCTTTGTGACACAGGATCGTCACGCAACGTTCTTCCACTGCAAGACATTGAAAAGCTGAACTTAAAAATCAATGTGGACGATCAGACACTTCTTGTCCTCGCAAATGCAATGGTGGTGGAAACAGAGGGAGAAATTAAGGATGTTAAGGTTGTTGTAGATGGAGCAGCGGTTGTCACTAACTTTCAGGTTCTGGGACCCATGGAAAACACTTTCATGCCTCATTTGTGTATCCCGTTCTTGAAGGATAGTTGCGCCACTCTTCACATTGCTAAGGGTTGTGTCACTTTGTCACCCAAAGTGGCACACCACACCTCCCCCTCTATAACAACCAATGATCTAAATTCTTTACCTGTCATTTCTGATAAATTTGCTAATGAGCTGAGTATAGTTGTGGAGAAGCAAAGCGAAGAAACAAATGCTGAGTTAGAGATGGAGGAAAAGAAGATAGTGAAGAAAGATGTGAGGGATGAAGAAGAAGCTGAGAACATAAGCGGCGATGCCGCTAAGTCTGAAGTTACCATGGTCGGTATAACTAAAAACCTTTCGATTGATTTCGTTAAAATGAAGTAAAATGTAAATAGTTAAAACAGGTTCGTTGGGCGGATCTATCACTCATGGTGGGTGAAGAAATGAATCCCCTAGCTGCTCCGGGACTGCTAAACGTTGATTCTGATATGGCACATTGTGCTCGATGGCGCTCCCCCTCTGTGTAAAAACTTAAGCAAGAGAGACTACTTCGCGCTGCTCGTTTTGCCACCTTTTGGCACGAGAAGGAAGAGGTTAGGGGCAAGGCAGAGAAATCTCCTTTGAGCTCTAAAGCTTTCAGCTCCTTCCCATCTCGTGTGGCAGGGGAGAACCATCACAAAACAACATATAGCTGAGTCGTGACTGAGTCTCCGGGCTTTTGGTTGCTGCTCGTTTCTTTCTGCTTTTATTTTAGTCCTTAGTTTGTTTGCGTGTATATCTCTTTTGGTGATATTTTGGACAATTGCTAGAACTCTTCTCTATTTATACAATGCTAATACAAGTATTTGGTCCACCTTAAGGACGGCAAACAAAAAGGGCTCATGGGAGACGACCCAATCTTGTTGTTTTGTTTATGTTTTTGCGGTTTTTGGAGCAATTTTCTGCAGGTAGGGCAACGTTGATGGCGGACGCGGTGAGCAAATTTACAGTTTAACGCCAATCTTCCGGTATGCTCATTTCTGAGCATGGGGTAACCTCTCCTCCCACATCTTGTTATGAATATAGTATTGCATTCTGAGATGTTTAGATTTAAGTCTTGGGGAGAGTAGTTTGTCGTTACCCACTTGCATGTACACATAAGCACAACATACTAGAAGTTACAAGCTGATTTTTATTTTGCATTCTCATAGCACACCACAACACCCACTAGAGAGCGCACTTAATCATAGATGCGTGACGAGTCTTGCTCGTTTCTTTTGTAAGATTGGGAAAATTGTTGTGTTTGCTTAGAGTTGTAAGACGGAGTAAAATTATGACTCCCGTAGTGCTCTAATCGAGTACTCGCGTCTTGCATAGAAGTGTGTGTAGAATAAATTTCTCTTTATGCTTATATTTTTGTAATTTTTCTGTGTAATAATTGTTTATCCTACTCAAAAGTGGTGAATCCGGTGTGAATCCGATGGTAGCATAGGAATGTCTGTAGACGGTTGCTAGTTTGTATTGCTCGAGTCGGGAGGAAGAACTATCTTTCTCGGTGGCCCCAAGCGACTTTCAAAGCATTGGCATAAGTTAGGCCAAAGCATGAGCATGATGTAGGCCTTCATTTTGGCCAGGTTGAGCTTTGTTTACCGACCCTATAATAATCCTTGCTCACCCCTTTTGTGCCTAATCCCTACCATTTGATTCAGCTCCGCTCATATTTCACCAAAGTCTTCAAGCTGATCCTAGTCGCACACCCAATCCGAGCTCTAGTGTTTTATCATCTTCAATTGAGGGTGTCGATGTGGTGAAAATTTTGTGAAAGTGTGGTTTGTGCTTCCTCAATTTATTCGCTAAATAAAGTGCGAGAATAAAAGAATAAAGAAAAAAAGAGAAGAAAAAAAAAATTTTGTGATCACGAAAAGAGTTCAATTGAAAATCTTTTAAGATTTTTTTTGGGAGTAGGCGGTGCACACACCCATGTTTTCAAGTTCAAGTATGAGGGTGTGATGCACCCGTGTTTTTATTGTGGTAGCTTGGATAGTCTCCTTAGCGCAAGCTCTTTTGGGTTAGGTGCGTTACCTTCAAGTTTATCATTGTATACCATATCGAATCCCAAGCCCTGCATTTATCCTAATGTCCTATTGACTCACGCAATGAATCAAACTAGTGTCGTGGAGAGAGTGTGACCGAGTGAGCTTATGGTCACCGACATTGATGGATTTCAATGGAGGTTGTTCTGAGCACCAATCTTGAGCAATACTAGGCTCAACGACCAATTTACTTTCTTCTTACGCGAGACTGTATGATTCATCGAGATTCAACTTTGAGTAGAAATAATATATAATTACACTCTTAGATTATTACAAAGTATTTGTATAATTAAAAATTTCGTTTATTGCATTTCTATGCATGTGAGCATGCGACTTCGCATGGTACTCCGCATCTATAATTGTTAAGCCAACTAATCCTTTTCCCGTCCTCATAAGGGATGATTTTCTCGGGACGAGCAAATGGTTAAGTCTGGGGGTGTGATGAGTCCAATATTTTTACGATTTTATGGTATCATCTGGGCTAGTTTTCACTCTTGTGGGCGTCCTTTTCGAGCTATAATTGCTTGCATTTCTCTTATAATCACTTCCGCGCTATGTGCACTATTTAGGACCATCTTGGTTTGCTTTTGTGCTTCTTGTTGTTTGGGGTAAGCACATGGTGCTCCCTAACCTTTTATTCTGTATTTGTATTGAGCTGGAAGGGTAATCCCAACTATGTTGATGTTTCTGCAGGTGGATGGATCATCCTATTTTACCCAGAATTCATGTCTGCATATATCGCACGGTCGTGCGTTTTCCTTGACACACGGACGGTTGCGGTCGTGCGCCCTCATCTGGGGTAGAAAATGATGTTATGTGCTTGATCGTGTATTTTTACGCACGGGCAGTTTCCCGTGCACGAAGGAAACACGTGATCGCCTGTTAAGCCTGGTTTTTAGGCCATCTGGAACAGGTCGTGCATTTTACACACAGGCGGCTTCGACCGTGCGTGGGTAAAACGCACGGGCATTGTTGCTTCTTCCTCAAGTCATATCTTCTTCGTTAATAATGCACTGTCTACACACGGTCGTGCGTTCGACCGTGCGTGACTTAATTTCTACTGTCTTAATATATATGCCAGGAAATCTGCTGCTTAGAGGACAACCCCAGGAAAAACACTCCAGAGCCCGCCATTTCTGCTCCATTCCGCCCATTTCGCCTCTCCACCACCATTCAACCTAGGAGAAGCTCAGGCAACCATTTTTTTGCAAATCTTCCGCTAAAGCTTCCTCCTCGGCCTGCTCCATCATCCACAAGATCAAGAACACCATCAACGGAAAGTCTCCGCTGCATTCAAGGTGTGTCCAACAAGAGCTATCTTGAGCTAAACCACGAAGAAGATGGGTAAAGTAGAGGAAGGTGACATCTCCTCTAGACCCCGGACGGCAACTGAAGACCGAGCACGGACGAGGCCTGACAAACCTACGATTCCGACCGAGAACCTTCAGCAGAGTATTCGAGCTTTGGTTACCTCTGTTGTTTATTGGGTGTCAACTTATCACCTAGAGGGGTGGGGGGGAATAGGTTTTTTAAGTTATTTTATCCCCTTTAGGTGTTCTTGAATTCTGATTAGTAGATCTATAAATTATAAAGCACAACACAGAAAAGCACACAGTGATCTATAGAGGTTCCTCAAGACAGGGTATCTTGAGTAGTACTCTTTCCCTCTGCGCCTACCTAGCAGTGTGCTAGGCTCAGCAAACTCCTCCAAATCTTCAGGCCCGAGAGCCTTACAACACGAACCCGCAAGTCCTACAGCCTAAGCCCGCAAGCCCCTACTACACCCGAGCCCGCAAGCTCGACACTCTGGCCCTCAAGCCCTACACAACACAGACCCGCAAGTCCTGTGCCTACAGCCTAGGCCCGCAAGCCCCTACTGCACCCAAGCCCTCAAGCTCGACAAATTCAGACCCGCAAGTCCACTGCCCTGGCCCTCAAGCCTCACAGCTCTTCAGCCCTCAAGCTAGACAAAATCGAACCTGCAAGTCCACTGCCCTGGCCCTCAAGCCTCACTGCTCTTCATCCCTCAAGCTAGACACTCAGGCCCGCAAGCCTTACAAGAAATAATAGTGATGACAACTGCTTCTTCTGCCTGATGGAGATCGACAACTTAGCCTGATAGAGATCGGCTTCTTGAGGTTGAAGAAGATGTTTTTGATTAAGATCTTGAAAGCGCAGGTCTTCTTCAATCTCTTCACTTAGCCTGATGAGGAATGACTTCTTATCAGTCGATGGAGATGACTGATTCTTCTGAGAACGCTTGAATCTTGTTCTCTACTTGATCTTCTTCTTCTCCGCAGAATGTACTGTTGTATTGAAGCAACAACAGGATACTTTTTCGTTTTTCTTTTCTCACCTGGATACTTGATTCTAGGGCATCCTCTTATCTCTTTTTTAATAGTGCGAGGCCCCCAACGGTCTTCTGAAAAAGTTCCTTAAGTGTCAGATGCCCCATTCTTTAAGACCACGCGCTGATTGGACAATCAGCCGGCGTCATTAAATGCTGACAGCGAGTCCGCAACATTTGCATCTGTCTCGAAGATATTTCCTCTGTTACGACGACATGGATAATATCTCGACGACAAGACTTTGTCGATGCCTTAGACCTTGGTAGATCTTCAAGTCTTCTAGCTTCTGCCACTGACGTTGATATCTCGACGATACGAGATCTTCTAGCGTTCCTGCATATACAACAATATGCTATCTCTGACTGTGTCATCGTGATCTTCTTCCTTGTAATTTGTTGTCATAATCACTTTATTCTTTCGACGACATGAGTGATATCATGTCGACAGACTATGCTTGTCTTCAGCTATCCTTCTTCAGTCTTCTCGACGTCATGCCTTCTTTACAACGATGTCTGTTCTTTCTCGATGACAAGGCTACTCTGTTGATGTCGACGATACTGCATCTTCTCGATGACATTATTTCCTTTGATATCTTCATGTCTTCTCTGCGTTCGACGATCTTCATTCTGCGTTCGACGAATAGCATTCTGCGTTCAACGAACTTCATTCTTCTATCCCGTCTCTGCGTTCGACGAACTTCATTCTTCGTTCGACGTACTCACCATGTCTCGGCGTTTGCTTCTGTCCTGTCTCTTCGTTCGATGAACTTCATTCTGCGTTCGACGAACTGCATTCTGCGTTCGACGAACTGCATTCTGTGTTCGATGAACTCGCCAAGTCTCGGCATTTGCTTTGCTCATCATCATGACGATGTGCATGTACTTGTCGATGATATCTCCTATACTTCTCGATGATATAGTACTCAGTGAAATAACTAAAGTACTTGACATATTGTTGATCTCTGCAAGCATGAACTAGATTGGACATTAAATACAACTTCCACTTATCATTGAGCTGAGCACTTCTTCAAATCAGGAACACTGCTGGGCACTATTCCCAACAATCTCCCCCTATTTGAAGAAGTCATAACCCACTCAATGATAAATGCTACTCAAATAAAAGATTTAATATTTTAAGCAACCAAGCATATAATGATGACATTGCAACTATAATTGAGTGAACACAGAATTTGACAAATATTACTTCATTTATAAATAGAGCTAAATGTTTTCAAAAGTTTTGACATTTCTACATTTAGCCCCCAAAAGATTTAGCCATCTATATCTCTGGTGCCCTCATATCAGCTTCACCATTTGCTTTCTTGGCGCTGGCTTCCTATTCCTTTTCAGCTTGTCTGATGAAGTACTCAAACGGTTTAGGATGATACTTTAGAGGTTCAGGAGTGTCATCTGGAATTCTTCCTGCTTGCTTATTCCTTCTGTATTCTCTCCTTGCTTCTTCTTGATCTTCATGCTTAGCCCATTCTTGAGGATTGTATACATTGTATCTTTCGCCTTTATTAGCTTTCACTTGCTCCCATTCGTTTAGAATGATGATCCTGGATATGGGACTCCATCTTTCATAGTCATCCTTTTTCTCCATTTCCTCCCTGTACTTTCTCTTTCTCATTTTTATTTCTTCATCCTCCAGTGCTTCCTTTTCTTTACCCTTATCAGTATCAGGAATATCTGTATGTTGCTCTTCAGCAGGCTTGTCATAATGTAGAGGAGGGAGATTCATTGCTTCCCTGATGGTGTTTGTGGTCCAGATGGCGCATGATCACCACTGGCCTTTATCATTGATCTCTCCCCCTTTATGACTTCTTCAGATATCACCCTTTGGAGATTCTCCTCGGAGGCCAATATCTTGTTTTTGAGCATGTGGATTCCTGCTTCCAAGTGATTCTTGGTCTCAAGCAGAGGACTGTCTAGATCTTTATTGTGGTGATCTAGACTTTCTTGGAGATCAGGTTTGTGTTCAGCCATCTTCTTGGTGGATGAAATGTAGGCCCTTTCTATGCTGCTGACAATCAATGTCTGATTAACCCCTAGGTTAGATACACCCTTGTGAGTACAAGGAGTGTATTCTTGCTGATTTTTTACATCATTTCTTAGGCTTGCCATTTCAGCAGATAGTTCCCTTCTTAGCTCATTGATAGCAGAGGTGACATAGCATTCAAGATTTAATCTTTGCTCTTCTAGGAGCATCTTTATTTGAGATAATAGTGAGAGCTCCACTGGTCTATTCTCTGGAGATGAACTATCTTGTTCCTCTTCTTCATTCCCTTCAATTATTGGAGATAGAGATTTTCTTATTGGTGAATGGTTTGTCTCATTTTCCTTTTCAGGGCTTTGCTGATCTTTGTTAGTCTCATCAGCAGGGTTCTTTTGGTTGTCCTCTTGCATTGCTGGTTCAGAATGACCAGCATCTTCATCCCCTATGATCTTATTGATCACTTCTTCCACTTGAGCAGGGAGCTCACTTTTCTTCTCCCCCTCAATTTCAGCACTTCCTTGATCTGTTCCTGCTGTTATCCTGGATCCCTGACTTAGAGCAGAGGTCTGGAGGGCGACATTACTTGTCTCCACGGGTACCTCAGAGTCAGATGGAGGTGAGCTGTTGTCTGACTCACTTCCTTCAGACGAGCTTTTTCCCTTCCTCTTCATATCTTCTGCTGTCTTCAACTTCTTGGGAGGTTTAGTCAGAACTTTCTCCCACCTTTCCAGTATCCTGATATCCATCCTTCTCATGTGATGGATTTTTACTCCATACTTTTTGTTAAATCTTTCAGGGCAGGATAACAGAAGATATAGTGATAGTATTCTTCCTAGATTTGGAACTTGAAGGCTGTCTTGAATTTTCTTAAAAATAATCTTACCCCAGTTGATCTTCTTCGTTAGGATTATCCTTGCCATTGTCTCGAACATAGGCCTGGATATCCTGTCATGCGACCCTACTGATGCGCGTCGGCAAGTGCACCGGTCGCTGTCAAGTAATAATTGTGGAGAATAAATTCCCCGGATGTCGGTCTCTTGAGGAATGCAGGATGGGTGATCGAATCGTGCAGTGAATATTGTTACACAAGCGTTTCACAAACACAATAAGAGGTTTTTGGTTGGTTTTCCTAATTTTAACAACAATAAAAGAGATGCGGGTCGAGAACACCGCTTCGCAACGTGAGGTGGATGCAACGGCCGCGATGCCGTGCTTCGTGAGGCGAATGAGGTGGACTCAGGCGCGAGAGAGTGAGGGTCGCAAACACCTCTTCACAACCGTCGTTAGCTCTTGCCAACACGGAGCAAACACCTTGCGTGCGTGTGTGAGTGAGTGCGCTTGAACGTGGTGAATCACAACCAACCCATGAATAAGAACACAGAAACATTCATTCTCATCAAGTAGATATCACAATATTCATTTAGTGAAAGCTTCACAGGGGTACAATCAAGGAAAGAGGGAAGGAGATAACCGGCGGTGAAGACTAGCGGCCGTTCACGGCCGGAATGGTAGGTTGTCGGGCTACCTCCGGACTCGGGCGGACAATGCTTCCGGCGTAGAGGGCTGTCACAATCTCCCTACGTGCTCCGTCGTCTTCGACTCAAGGTCTCTTCTTCTTCTCACCGGGCGGAAAGCGAAAATGATTGCTTGGAGGCTTGCGGATGATGGAGAACACTCACGGACGATGGAGGATGTCTAGGAATGGACCGAGGAAGCTTCCCCTTGCGTAGGAGATGAAGTAGGGGCGATCCAAGGGGGCGGTCGGTGGCGTGCGGAGCAGAAATCCCGCTCCCGGAATGATGATCCGCCCTAAAATCGCAACAGGCGCTTAAATAGGCGCTGGATTAAACACTGCGCACGATCATTGGCGCACGACCAGTGGTCGTGCGCACTGGAATCCTGCGATCGTGCGCATTGTCTGGACAGAACCTGCAAGAGACGAGATTAAAAAATACAATGTTCGCACGACCAGTGGCGCACGACCGGTGGTCGTGCGCACTGGAGTTGATGGTCGTGCGCACTGCAGCAAACAGAACTCAGAAATTTAATGGTCAATGCGCACGAGCAGTGGCGCACGACCGATGGTCGTGCGCACTAGAGTCGATGGTCGTGCGCACTGCACCAGACAGAACTCGTGAAAAAGGGTTAAGTGCGCACGATTAGTGGCGCACGACCGGTGGTCGTGCGCACTAGAACAAGTGATCGTGCGCAGTGTTCCTGTGCAGAATTGCACCGGAAACACTTGCACGCCTCCTATTCCAGCACAAACACAGATCTAGCCACCGAAAGTGGCACTTATCAACATGTGAATACTACTAAAGATAATACACACGAAAACACACCAAAGTGGGCCTAAATGTGCACCTAGCATGGGTTATCAAATATAGACTATAATAAGGCTAAAGTGCGTGATATTGACAAAATAACGGCCCGGATGAGTCCATAAATGTATATATGATCAGGACTCATCACACCCCCAGACTTAACTGTTTGCGCGTCCCGAGCAAACGAATCCGGCGGAGCGCGAAAACGATAGTTAACATAGAGAATTACACAAGGGAGTACGGTGCGAAGTAACATACGCATGCGAGTAGAAATTCTAGTAGAAAGAGATTCTAACTATGCTAACTAATTTACGTAAGTATTAAAGCGTAAGTAGAGATTTAATTATACTCAGTTGGTGAATTATGACGAATTTGGCGATCATGCCCGGTATGAAAGCGACGAGACACTGAGGCGGGTGTTGCAAAAGATCGGGGCTTAGGAATAACTCCGCTGAAATCCATCAACGTCGTGAACCATACGCTCGCCCGGTCACACTCTCTCCACGGCGCTAGCAAACTCGCAAATCAAATCAGTAGGACTTATAGGATTAAAACGAGGCTTAGGTTACGGTATGATATTCAAAGTTAAACACGATGGCTGCGCAACCCAAGTGAGCTATCGGAACGCTGCACCCCACAAAACCAAACAACTATGCTCGTGTGACACACCCCCAGACTTATCATGAAAACCAGGTGTGCACACGGCCTACTTCACAAATTCCAACAGATTTTCTGTTTTTAGCTCAGGAGGATTTTTTTTTTTTCAAACTACTTTTTTTTTTCTTTTACATATTTTTCTTCTTTTATGTATCCTCCGGTTGGTTCAAAATCAGCGGATAAACTTTATTTTCCCTTCATAACACAATGGTTCCAAACACCACACAAGTTGAAAATTATGAGCACAGTTAAAACATTTTTGGTTGCGGGTGTAGGATAGGTTTCAGGCTTTGGTGGATGAAGAGGAGCTGAACAAAGGATTGGTAGGCACAAATTTGGCTCGCAAAGGTGAATGAAATGGACATGGAATAACAAAGCTCAAACTAGCCAAATGGTGGCCTACGTCATTTTTAACTCAACGAGTAGCTCTCACCCATGCTTCGAGAGTCGCTTGGGGCAAGTTCTTAGCCCACGAGAAAGATAAACCTTCCTCCCGACTCGAGCAACACACGACTAGCAATCGCACACACACAACACCAGGTTATCGTCAATTTCATACAAATTCACCATTTGAGTATACTAAATCTAAATTTACGCAGAAATACTAAATATAAATTAGATGCATAAAGAAAATCTAGTTCTACTCAAATTCTACCATAACATGCGACGTGACTAGTACACTACATGAGTCGACATCGCGCTCCAAATAATAATTCCTATGTTAACAAACTATTTCACATTCCAACCAAACTAATTTAAACGGAACAACACAAAAAGACAAGCACGCACTCAAGTGGGTGAAGTGGTGTGTAAGGAATGCAACAATGATAATGATAATGAAAAATAAAAAGCAACCTTCTAGTATGCAATGCAGCTCGTGCACAGTGGATAATAACAACCGCTCCCCCAGACTTAAGCTAAACACGATATCTAGAAATTTGAAGCTGAAAGAGGGGAGGAAGTGTTACCCAATGCTCAGAAATGAGCATACCAGACGATTGGCGTAAATAATCAAGAATAGTCCGCAGCATCCGCTCCATCGAACACAAAACCTGCAAGCACAAACTCAAAGCAACAAAAGCAGATACAAAAGCTGAACTAAAAGAAGTTAGATAAAAAGAAATACGAAAACAGGAAATCTGGGTTGTCTCCCAGTAGCGCTTTCATTTAACGTCCTTAAGCTGGACCAAATACCTGTATTAACAGTGTTTATAAAGAGTGCAGGAATTAAAAAGAAATACTCAAAAATAGTTCATCACAGCAAATAAAACACACATCAACTAAAAGCGCTCTTATGGTGCGCTTCTCCCGTTGCACGTAAGCGGGAGGTGAAGGCTTTAGGGCCAGCACTGGTATTACCCAATGCTCCCCTAACCTCCGCCACCTTGCCACGGAGAGCAGCAGCACGAGCGTCACGCAGAAGTTTTTCCTTTTTAAGTTTGGTGACAGTTGGAGACTGCCACCGCTGAGAGTTCTCAGATTTTTCTGCCTTAGATTTAGGTGGCGTCACTTCCGGCATCGTGGTGACTACCGGATCGGCCCACGAGATGGAGCGCTTACATAGTTTATTACATGATTCATCACACG
Source organism: Dactylorhiza incarnata (assembly GCA_033032865.1). NCBI lineage: Eukaryota > Viridiplantae > Streptophyta > Magnoliopsida > Asparagales > Orchidaceae > Dactylorhiza > Dactylorhiza incarnata. Next base: position 28,483 of record JAWHQI010000515.1, read on the forward strand.
GAGATAAATAAATATCATCCCTAACTATATTCAAGTCAACGTTTCCCGAACTGTCGTCTTCCTCCATCTCGGAGTCGAACTCTTTCCGGAAGTCGACCTCTTCTTCCTCATCCGATTGGAACTCTTCCATTCCTCCTTGACCTGTTTCTTGAACATGTACCTTTCCTGCACCGCTTAGAAATTCATCAGAAATAACGAGAGGGGGCGGAGTGAATATTTCAGTTGTGGCTTCAGGGCAAGTAGGTTGCTGCACCACATTGGTTAGGGAGATGCATCCCGTAGCAAAATCAAGGGTAGCACCGCTCTCTTTCAAGAACGGCACCCCCAAGATAGGAATGGACTGGTTTTCTTGCGGGCCTAGAACCTGAAAATCAGCTATTACAGTTGTCCCCTCAACCGTTACCTCCACATTATTTACTTCCCCCTCAGATTGGATAATCGTGCCATTAGCGAGAATCAGCGATTTCCTTTCCTCCGTGTTCATCTCCAGCTGTAACTTCGCAACATCTTGCAGTGCAATAACGTTGCGGGAGGAACCGGAATCGCATAAAGCCTTGGTTTCAACCTTATTGATGGAGCACGAGATTACCAGCTCACTCGGTTTGGCATCTACCGCATCTCCCAGACTTTTCCCTTGATCAATAGGGTTCTTTTCCGTGTTGCTGGGAAGGGTTCCCTGCGAACGCTCGGTTAGCGCTTTAGCCAATTGGCCCAATTGCGTCTCCAAGTTTCGCATAGATGCGGTTTGATTTACCATGTTTGAATTAGCTGCAAGCAGGAATTTCTCCATCATCTCTTCTAAATTACTTTTCTTTTGGGTGGGGGGTGCTTGGTTATAATCCGGGTGCGGCGGCCTCGGTTGGCTCCCGGAGGCGTAAGCATCATTTTGATGCTGCCCCGGTGACCATCGTTGGCCGGGCGTGTTGGGATTCCAAGAGAAGTTTGGATGACTTCTCGCTCCCGGATTATAGGCGTTATTGTAAGGCGCCCCCTTGGGCTGATTTCCTACATAGTTCACAGATTCATTTAAGGTCAAGTGTGCGAAATCACCTGCCATGTGGTTCCCCGAACATTCATAAGCATGATGGCCTCCGCCTCCACATCCTTCACAAGTAATGATAGCAGCAGGCGCAGATGGAGTGGGGAGTGAGTCGACCATGAAAAGACCTCGGCCACTTCTTGGAGCATTTCTCCCTGCAGTCCAGAATGTACTGTGGGAGGCAGTGTCGCGCAGAATTCGAAGGGCTTCTTCAGGAGTGTGGTTCATCAAGGTGCCACCCGCCGCAGCATCGATCATTGCCCTGTAGTTGGGCTCGATCGCGAAGTAGAACAATTCAACCACATTCCATGGTTGGAGCTCGTGGCCAGGGCAACGGCGAAGGAGATCGTTGAGGCGCTCCCATGCTTCAGCAAGGGTCTCTTGGTCAAGTTGGCGAAATGTGGCGATCTCCCGCCGCAAGCTTACAATCTTATCCACAGGGTGGAATTTAGCAAGGAACTTGGATGCGAGGGCATCCCAAGTTGCAGCAGTCCCGGGCAGAATGGAGTGGAGCCACACCTTTGCTTTGTCGCGGAGTGAAAAGGGAAACAGTCTAAGCTTAACCGTGTCGTCAGCAATCCCTGCGTAGCGGAAGGTTCCGCAAATATCAGAAAACTCCGCCAGATGCAGATGCGGATCTTCGCTGGCCAACCCCGAGAACTGAGTGTTGTTCCGGATGATGTTTAAGATCGCTGGCTTGATCTCAAACTGATTATTCATAATGTTTGGCCCGAACCCCGGATACACACTCCCAGCAGTTGGAGTGGTGTAGTCCCTCATCGTGCGGGGTCGAGGCCTGACTGCCTCCTGCTCAATCCCAGGCTGATGTTCCCCCACGCCGGGCATTCTCGGATCAACATCATTTGGGTCTACCTGATCACCCATGGCCGCTTGTACAGCCGCAGCGCGCCTTCGCGCGCGAGCAGTTCGTTCGATTTCTGGATCAAAAGGTGCGAGTTCACCTGCGACCTGCCTCTGCATGAACTGTCAAAAACAAAAAGAAAAACGGAGAAAATAAAAAACAACTGCTCGTATAACGAAAGTCACAACACAAGACGAAACACGCCTGCATTCCCCGGCAACGGCGCCAAAAACTTGATGCGCGTCGGCAAGTGCACCGGTCGCTGTCAAGTAATAATTGTGGAGAATAAATTCCCCGGATGTCGGTCTCTTGAGGAATGCAGGATGGGTGATCGAATCGTGCAGTGAATATTGTTACACAAGCGTTTCACAAACACAATAAGAGGTTTTTGGTTGGTTTTCCTAATTTTAACAACAATAAAAGAGATGCGGGTCGAGAACACCGCTTCGCAACGTGAGGTGGATGCAACGGCCGCGATGCCGTGCTTCGTGAGGCGAATGAGGTGGACTCAGGCGCGAGAGAGTGAGGGTCGCAAACACCTCTTCACAACCGTCGTTAGCTCTTGCCAACACGGAGCAAACACCTTGCGTGCGTGTGTGAGTGAGTGCGCTTGAACGTGGTGAATCACAACCAACCCATGAATAAGAACACAGAAACATTCATTCTCATCAAGTAGATATCACAATATTCATTTAGTGAAAGCTTCACAGGGGTACAATCAAGGAAAGAGGGAAGGAGATAACCGGCGGTGAAGACTAGCGGCCGTTCACGGCCGGAATGGTAGGTTGTCGGGCTACCTCCGGACTCGGGCGGACAATGCTTCCGGCGTAGAGGGCTGTCACAATCTCCCTACGTGCTCCGTCGTCTTCGACTCAAGGTCTCTTCTTCTTCTCACCGGGCGGAAAGCGAAAATGATTGCTTGGAGGCTTGCGGATGATGGAGAACACTCACGGACGATGGAGGATGTCTAGGAATGGACCGAGGAAGCTTCCCCTTGCGTAGGAGATGAAGTAGGGGCGATCCAAGGGGGCGGTCGGTGGCGTGCGGAGCAGAAATCCCGCTCCCGGAATGATGATCCGCCCTAAAATCGCAACAGGCGCTTAAATAGGCGCTGGATTAAACACTGCGCACGATCATTGGCGCACGACCAGTGGTCGTGCGCACTGGAATCCTGCGATCGTGCGCATTGTCTGGACAGAACCTGCAAGAGACGAGATTAAAAAATACAATGTTCGCACGACCAGTGGCGCACGACCGGTGGTCGTGCGCACTGGAGTTGATGGTCGTGCGCACTGCAGCAAACAGAACTCAGAAATTTAATGGTCAATGCGCACGAGCAGTGGCGCACGACCGATGGTCGTGCGCACTAGAGTCGATGGTCGTGCGCACTGCACCAGACAGAACTCGTGAAAAGGGTTAAGTGCGCACGATTAGTGGCGCACGACCGGTGGTCGTGCGCACTAGAACAAGTGATCGTGCGCAGTGTTCCTGTGCAGAATTGCACCGGAAACACTTGCACGCCTCCTATTCCAGCACAAACACAGATCTAGCCACCGAAAGTGGCACTTATCAACATGTGAATACTACTAAAGATAATACACACGAAAACACACCAAAGTGGGCCTAAATGTGCACCTAGCATGGGTTATCAAATATAGACTATAATAAGGCTAAAGTGCGTGATATTGACAAAATAACGGCCCGGATGAGTCCATAAATGTATATATGATCAGGACTCATCACCTACCTTGCAGAGGAGGGCTTTTCCCACAATGTCTGTCATCAGCTTTCCTTGTTGATTGAAGCTTTTCCTTTCGAGGGACTCATAGGTCTTGCTCGAATGCCCGCACCATGCCAGAGCCTTGTCAAGGTCTTCCTGGGTGATCTTTTCATCTTCCTCCCCCTTGGAAAAGGCCGGCAACTGAAGAGCCCTATTCAATCTCTTGGGATTTACCTTGACCCTTATCCCGTTGATTACGCTCTTCACAGACATTCCATTTAAGCCAGCCTTGGCATTCTAGTAGAATTCCAGCACTTCTCTTTTTAATATTACTGTCGGCTCAGAGAGGGTAAACTCTAGACCGATGACGTCCAATAGCTTGATAGCATGTTGAATCTCTTCTGGTCCTTCCCTGAACCCATACCTTACCACTTCACTTCCTTCAAAGAGGAATCCTTCCTTCTTTGGCACCATCTTTTGCTTGATCCAGAAGGATTTCAGCACTATCGACTCGTTCACTCTTAGAAGGTGCGGAGAACACGACGGCTTTTTAGGGCTAATGTAGAGAGTGTTTTAACCTTAAGACATTTGACCTTATTTATAGTGTCCGAGTTGGAAGTCGAAGTGTCATTTGTTAATTGTCTGATTAACTCGAGTTTAGCTGTAATGATTGGTTAAGCACAGGTTTATTTAAGAGTCCACTGATGATTGGATATCGTCGTATTTGATGCATATTCGATATCGAGGAGTCATTTCGACGATACCAATCATCATTTCGACGACATAGTTTTGGTTCAATCTTTTGTATAACCAGTGCAATGCTTTTGGAAGTGCCATACATATGTTCTCCTTGAATGATAACTTTTATTTATTTAAGTGAAAGTTACTTTTACAAAACGATAATGATGAGGTTGTGTATTGAGCATCAACATAATTACCTTCACCTTAGCTCTTAAGTCTTCTTGAGCTAGTAGCTCCCACTTGATGGGATGACCACTTATCTTTACTCTTAGCTCCCCCTAGATCAGTGCAGCTTGGCATGTGGTGAGTTTTTCTTAGTCCAGAGTTAAGCCTGGAGCACTTATTGTTCATTAGCCTTGTTTGCTTTTGATTGGCTAAGTGGACTACCCTGCAAGAAAGATTTAATAATCCTTAGGAACCCAAGGTGACTTGGATCCTAGGTTCTTGTTAGCATAGTAGGGAATTCTTCCACTCTCCTCATCCCTTCCAGGAGGTCTCTCCTTTGCACTAGGCACACTAGGATTGTGCCAACAGTCAATGGCAAAGTGTCCCACTTTTCCACAGCACCAACATTCATAGATGTTGTACCTTCTTTTCTGAACAATTTTTGAAGTATGTTCAGTAGAGAAGGCAGCAACATTCTTCCTATCTCTCTCAACCAAGAGCTGACTAGCTGCTCTAGTATAATTGTTTCTTCTTGACTTTATCTGTTTGTCAGCAACAGATGTCATCTTGGTAGCTGACATGGTGTTGATGGCATCAGATATGATAAAGTGAGAATTGATTATACTGGGGTTACCAGTCTGCTTCTTATCTGGAAGAGAATGGGAAGATGTTCCTCCTTTATCCTTGAAAGTGGGGGCTAGGGCACCAAACAAAAATGGTCCATGATGGGCCATTTGGATTTCCTCATGGGGAGCCTTTAATGCACTCATCCCAATGCCCTTTTTCTTCCCATAGTCAGGAGCATTTCCATGACTAATGGAGCTTCCATTCATCCAGTGACCATGGACACTGTCCTGATCATACCTATTTGAGGGAAGCACTACCTTCTGAAAGATGGTATGAGGCTCTGCTTTAGTTTTGCCCCTTTCTCCATTTCCAGCATCTATTTCCCCTTCATTGAAACCCAATCCCCTCCTATTTCCATAGGAGGAGAAGGTGTTAATGATGGGCAGTACAGTTTTGGGCTTAGAGAATTGAGCTACCAAGCTTCTTTCCTTAAGAAGGTCATTCTCAAGTTTCTTGATAAGCTCTTCCCTTTGGCTTCTTTCATCATAAAGCTTGTCTATGATTTTCTTGAGCTCACAGGCGTTGGTGCCCACATTGGGGCATATACCCATTTCCTTGTTCATCTCAGCCTTAATGGGCCTGAGTGAATCTAGCTCCCAAGCTTGCTTCTCAACAAGCTTCTTGCTCTTTCTCAGAGCTCCCAAGAGATCACCAAACTGCTCTATTAGATTAGCATGGTCCTTATTGTTGCATGATGAGCAGTCTTCTGCATCATCTTTAGAAGATGTACAATCACCTGATGCACTCTTGGTCTTCTTAAATAAAGCATGTAGTAAAGGTGTGTGAGTGGTGCATACCTGATCATGATGTGATTCATCATGATTTTCTTCATCTGATAGAGCCATCATCCCATGAACCTCTTCATCCACAGAATCACAGTCTGTAAGAGTCAGGGTGCTCTTATTCTTTCTCTTGCTCCGGAGCATTCTTCATCATCTGATTCATTGTCTGATGTAGTCAGTGGTGCTCTGATGCATACCTCTTCAGGTGAGACTTCATCCTGAATTTCTTCCTCTGACTCAGATAGGACAGTCAGCCCAAACTGAGTCTTCTCTTCTGAGTCTGAATAGCTTGAGTCACTGTCACTCAATGTTCTGACTTTCTCCTTAGCTGCTTTGCTTCTTTCTTCTTTTGATCCTTCCATAAGGACCGTTAGATAGTCCCACATCTCTTTTGTTGTTATGCAGTGAGCCAGCTTCTGAAAGGTTGAGATGTCAACTACACCAGCTACAATGTCTTTGGCTTCCTTGTCCAAGTTGACTAGGATGATCTCATCTTCAGTCATTTTCTTGGACACACTCTTGGGGATATAAGGCCCTTCTTGAACAACTTGGAACATTCTAGGGTCCATGGCCTCCATGTATATTCTTGCTCTAGCTTTCCAAAGGGCAAAGTCTCCTTAGAGAAAATAGCTATTTTTGATTCCATAGCTATGATGAATGAGCACCCAAGGGCAGATCCGTTCAAGCTGTTAGGCTTTTCTTTGAACAACCTCGCTTTGATACCACTTGTTGTTTATTGGGTGTCAACTTATCACCTAGAGGGGGGGGGGGGTGAATAAGTTTTTCAAGTTATTTTATCACCTTTAGGTGTTCTTGAATTCTGATTAGTAGATCTATAAATTATAAAGCACAACAAAGAAAAGCACACAGTGATCTATAGAGGTTCCTCAAGACAAGGTGTCTTGAGTAGTCCTCTTTTCCTCTACGCCTACCTAGCAGTGTGCTAGGCTCGGAAACTCCACCAAATCTTCAGGCCCGCAAGACATACAACACGGACCCGCAAGTCCTACAGCCTAAGCCCGCAAGCCCCTACTGCACCCGAGCCCGCAAGCTCGACACTTAGGCCCTCAAGCCCTACACAACACAGACCCGCAAGTCTTGTGCCTACAGCCTAGCCCCACAATCCCCTACTGCACCCAATCCCTCAAGCTCGACAAATTAGGACCCGCAAGTCCACTGCCCTAGCCCTCAAGCCTCACAGCTCTCCAGACCTCAAGCTAGACAAAATATGACCCGCAAGTCCACTGCCCTGGCCCTCAAGCCTCACAGCTCTCCAGCTCTCAAGCTAGACACTCAGGCCCGCAAGACTTATAAGAAATTACAGTGATGACAACTGCTTCTTCTGCCTGATGGAGATTGGCAACTTAACCTGATGGAGATCGGCTTCTTGAGGTTGAAGAAGAAGTTTTTGATTCAGATCTTGAAAGCACAGTTCTTCTTCAATCTCCTCACTTAGCCTGATGAGGAACGACTTCTTATCAGTCGATGGAGATGACTGATTCTTCTTAGAATGCTTGAATCTTGTTCTCTACTTCTTCTTCTTCTTCTCCGCAGAATGTAATGTTATATTGAAGCAATGACTGGATACTTTTTCGTTTTTCTTTTCTCACCTGGATACTTGATTCTAGGGCTTCCTCTTATCTCTTTTATAAGAGAGCGAGGCCCCCAACGGTCTTCTAAAAAAGTTCCTTAAGTGTCAGATGCCCCATTCCTTAAGACCACGCGCTGATTGGGCAATCAGGCGGCGACATTAAATGCCGACAGCGCGTCCGCAACATTTGAATCTGTCTCGAAGATATTTCCACTGTTATGACAACATGGATAATATCTCGACGACAAGACTTTGTCGATGCCTTAGACCTTGGTAGATCTTCAAGTCTTCTAGCTTTTGCCTCTGACGTTGATATCTCAACGATACGAGATCTTCTGGCATTCCTGCATATACAACGATATGTTATCTCTGACTGTGTCGTCGTGATCTTCTTCCTTGTAGTCTGTCGTTGTTGAAACCGATTTCTCGGTCTCTGTGGAGTTCGGGGCCCTCAGCGGGCTGAGGGGCGACCGACCCTTACTCCCCCCAAGGGAGAGCTCTAGGTTGAAGTTTGAGGAACTATGGACTGAACCAAGGGCTTAGTGGGGAGGTCCCGCCACATACCCGGAAGCCCCTTAGGAACTTCCCCTCCCAAGCCACTACTAAGCTTGGGCACCACCGGAGGCTCTCCTCACCCCCTAGAGAGACTTGGGGAGGGAGAGAGAGGTAGAGAGCTAGCCTAGAATGATCCTTTTTTCCAAATGGTGCCCCCTTGGTCCTATTTATAGGATTTCTGGATTTGGGCTGCAAATAACCAAAAACCGGTCCCTGAAAATACAAACATACCCCCGGAAGTGGCTGCGGATAGCCAAGTCCCGCTGTTCTGAGATGCTAAACGCAGACTGCCTCCTACTTCGGAGCTAGGGCGAGCCAGGGGGCTGGCCCCCTCCCTACTCGCCCCCTAAGGGCTTTGGGGCGAGCCAGGGGGCTGACCCCCCTCCCGGCTCGCCCCCCAAGGGTCCGGGGCGAGCCAGGGGGCTGGGTCCCCTCGGCTCGCCCCCTAAAGGTCTGGGGCGAGACAGGGGGCTGGGCCCCCTCCCGTCTCACCCTCTAAGGGTCTAGGGTGAGCCAGGTGGCTGGCCCCCCTCCCGGCTCGCACCCTAAGGGTCTGGGGCGAGCCACGGGGCTGGCCCCCCTCCCGGCTCACACCCTAAGGGTCTGGGGCGAGCCAGGAGGCTGCCCCCACTCCCGGCTCGCCCCCTAAGGGCTCTAGGGAGAGCCAGGGGGTTGGGCCCCCTCCCGGATCGCACCCTAAGGGTCTGGGGCGAGCCAGGGGGCTGCCCCCACTCCCGACTTGCACTCTAAGGGCTCTGGGGCGAGCCAGGGGGCTGGGCCCCCTCCCGGCTCGCCCCCTAAGGGCTCTGGGGCGAGCCAGGGGGATGGGCCCCCTCCCGGCTCGCCCCCCTCTTCCCCTACTCTTCCTGCCATGGACTGTGTTACCACACAATGTTCTAAAGGACCCCTGGTTTCGCTCGGCGAATTCAGGGTTGTACACAATCCCCGCTCTTTTCGAGCGAGGTACGCGCTTGGAAAGAAACGCCCAACCCTGTATATTCGACGAGCGTCGCTGGGAATCTGGCTAACGGAACTACTTTGAGAGAAAACATAAAGCCTCCTCGAGAGGTCCTCCATCCCTGCCGGCTAGTGAGAGTCCAGCTGGCGAGACCAACTCGGGTGAAAAAAGACTTAGCTTCCCTAGGAGGTCAACCTGCCCTGCCGGTTAGAGAGAGCCCGGTCAGCGGAACGGTCCAAGGGGAAAACACTTGTCCTCCCTGGGAGGTCAACCTGCACCTGCCGGCTAGTGAGAGCCCGGTCAGCGGAAACATCCGAGGGGTGAAGAACATACCCTCCCTGGGAGGTCAACCAGCCCTGCCGGCTAGTGAGAGCCCGGCTAGCGAGACCACCTCGGGGAAAAATACATCGCCTCCCCGAGAGGTCTTCCAACCCTGCTGGCTAGCGAGACCACCTCGGGAGAAAAATACATAGCCTCCCCGAGAGGTCTTCCAACCCTGCTGGCTAGCGAGACCACCTCAGGGGAAAAATACATAGTCCCCCCGAGAGGTCTTCCAACCCTGCTGGCTAGCGAGACCACCTCGGGGGAAAAATACAAAGCCTCCTCGAGAGGTCTTCCAACCCTGCTGACTAGCGAGACCACCTCGGGGGAAAAATACATAGCCACCCCGAGAGGTCTTCCAACCCTGCTGACTAGCGAGACCACCTCGGGGGAAAAATACATAGCTTCCCCGAGAGGTCTTCCAACCCTGCTGGCTAGCGAGACCACCTCGGGGGAAAAATACATAGAGACATTCCAGCCACCGGATGTTTCCCGGCCCTGCCAGCTAGGTGGGAGCCTGGTAAGCGGGCCAGCATCGGGGCTAAGTACCTTTGAAACATCTAGCCACTGAGCGGTTCCCGGCCCTGCCAGCTTGATGGGAGCCTGGTCAGCGGGCCAACATCGGGGCTAGGTACCTTTGAAACATCTGGCCACCGAGCGGTTCCCGACCCTGCCAGCTCGATGGGAGCCTGGTCAGCGGGCCAGCATCGGGACTAGGTACCTTTGAAACATTCGGCCACGGAGCGGTTCCCGGCCCTGCCAGCTTGATGGGAGCCTGGTCAGCGGGACAGCATCGGGGCTAAGTATCTTTGAAACATCTGGCCACCGAGTGGTTCCCGGCCCTGCCAGCTTGATGGGAGCCTGGTCAGCGGGCCAGCATCGGGGCTAAGTACCTTTGAAACATCTGGCCATCGAGCGGTTCCCGGCCCTGCCAGCTTGATGGGAGCCTGGTCAGCGGGCCAGCATCGGGGCTAAGTACCTTTGAAACATCTGGCCACCGAGCGGTTCCCGGCCCTGCCAGCTTGATGGGAGCCTGGTCAGCGGGCCAGCATCGGGACTAGGTACCTTTGAAACATTCGGCCACCGAGCGGTTCCCGGCCCTGCCAGCTTGATGGGAGCCGGGTCAGCGGGCCAGCGTCGGGGCTAAGTACCTTTGAAACATATGGCCACCGAGCGGTTCTCGGCCCTGCCAGCTTGATGGGAGCCTAGTTAGCGGGCCAACATCGGGGCTAGGTACCTTTGAAACATTCGGCCACCGAGCGGTTCCCGGCCCTGCCAGCTTGATGGGAGTCTGGTCAGCGGGCCAGCATCGGGGCTAAGTACATGAAAAACTTTCATAACTTTGATTGTCATATTACATGCAAGATAAACTAAGTCTGAAAGTAGACCATCATACTACATGGGCTTAAAGAAAAAAGATAAGCAAGAAAACCAAAACTTGGTCTCCTATTCCCAAGTCTGGTCTTCCTCGACCTCTTCTGGTTGTTGTTGTTGCTTCCTCGGACCCCTCGCCTCCCTTAGTTCCAAGAATTCAGGGCAAGCTGACGTCGCGTGACCCTCCTCATCGTGGAAGTCGCAGTAAGGTAACTCAACCATATCCCTTCTTTTTCCTCTTCTTTCTGCCTTACTGGCTCACCTCCTTCTCCCCCAACTGATTGTCATGGTTTGCTGAGGTGGTAGAGAGGGTGCCTTCGGTCCCTGCCTCCACCCTGGGAGGTCGGACTCTTCTTCCTGGAAGTTGTCTTCCTCTTGGTCGAACTTCCTCTTGGGGGCCCCTACCCTTCCCCCCTGCTGCCTTGCCTCCGTCTCACTCACCTTGGCCAATCTTCTCGCTAACTCCGGGTTGGCCTCCTCACTCTCAACTTCTTCTGCCACCCTTTCCATCAACTCCTCAAAGGACAAAGGAGCTCTCCTCTTGAGGTCCATCTTGAAGAAGCCCTCCCGCAGCGCCAACGTGAAGGCAAGCTTGAGGGTGTACCCGGGCACTTCTTGGACGAGGAGAACCTCCTCCCTGAACCGCTCCAGATAGTGAGCCAGCGACTCCTCCAGATCTTGCTTGATCTTGAAAAGTGCTTCGGCATCTTTCTTCCTCTTCCTTGACGTCGAGAGGCGTAGCAGGAAGACTCGGCGTAAGTCTTCGAAGGCATGGATGGATCCCGCAGGGAGCTGGTGGAACCAATCTCTAGCCTTCTCCTTCAAAGTTTTTGCGAAGAGTCGACACTTGAAAGAGTCTGCCATGGGCTTGATGGAGATCATATCCTCAAACAACTGCAGGTGCAAGACGGGGTCATCCTTGCCGGAGAAGTGAGACATTTCAAACCTCCCGAACCCCTCTGGAACCGGGGCGGAGAGGATCAGTTCGCACAAAGGACTCACTATGCTTTCCCCCCTTTGGGGCTGGGCGAGTGGGGGCTGGACACCTCCCCACTCGCCCCCTTGGGTCTCGGCGAGTGGGGGTCGAGGACCTCCCCACTCGCCCACTTGGGTCTCGGCGTGTGGGGGTCGAGGACCTCCCCACTCGCCCACTTGGGTCTCGGCGAGTGGGGGTCGAGGACCTCCCCACTCGCCTACTTGGGTCTCGGCGAGTGGGGATCGAGGACCTCCCTACTCACCCCCTTCTGGCACCTCTTTCCCGGATGCCTGGCCGAGGATGCTCTCGCCCACCTGCTGAGGTGAGGCCTCCGGACCACTTTCTCTCCTGCCTTCGCTTATCGCGGCGAAAGCTACCTGCAAGGTCTGCATGACCTCCCGCTTGAGATTTTCGAACATCTCCAACGTCACCCCAGCCACCGGGGGCTGCGAGTGACCTGGGTCGGATCTTCGTCCACCTCTATCCATGGAGCTCATCTTAAGAGTTTCTTGAATCGGTCACACTCCACGCTCACCGCACCAAAATGTTGAAACCGATTTCTCGGTCTCTGTGGAGTTCGGGGCCCTCAGCGGGCTGAGGGGCGACCAACCCTTACTCCCCCCAAGGGAGAACTCTAGGTTAAAGGTTGAGGAACTATGGACTGGACCAAGGGCTTAGTGGGGAGGTCCGGCCACATACCCGGAAGCCCCTAAGGAACTTCCCCTCCCAAGCCACTACTAAGCTTGGGCACCACCGGAGGCTCTCCTCACCCCCTAGAGAGACTTGGGGAGGGAGAGAGAGGTAGAGAGCTAGCCTAGAATGATCTTTTTTTCCAAATGGTGCCCCCTTGGTCCTATTTATAGGATTTCTGGATTTGGGCTGCAAATAACCAAAAACCGGTCCCTGAAAATACAAACATACCCCCGGAAGTGGCTGCGGATAGCCAAGTCCCGCAGTTCTGAGAAGCTAAACGCAGACTGCCTCCTACTTCGGAGCTGGGGCGAGCCAGGGGGCTGGCCCCCCTCCCTGCTCGCCCCCTAAGGGCTCTGGGGCGAGCCAGGGGGCTGGCCCCCCTCCCGGCTCGCCCCCCAAGGGTCCGAAGCGAGCCAGGGGGCTGGGCCCCCTCCCGGCTCGCCCCCTAAGGGTCTGGGCGAGCCAGGGGGCTGGGCCCCCTCCCGGCTCGCCCCCTAAGGGTCTGGGGCGAGCCAGGGGGCTGGCCCCCTCCCGGCTCGCACCCTAAGGGTCTGGGGCGAGCCAGGGAGCTGGCCCCCCTCCCGGCTCGCACCCTAAGGGTCTAGGGCGATCCAGGGGGCTGTCCCCACTCCCGGCTTGCCCCCTAAGGGCTCTGGGGCGAGCCAGGGGGCTGGGCCCCCTCCCGGCTCGCACCCTAAGGGTCTGGGGCGAGCCAGGGTGCTGCCCCCACTCCCGGCTCGCCCCCTAAGGCCTCTGGGGCGAGCCAGGGGGCTGGGCCCCCTCCCGGCTCGCCCCCTAAGGGCTCTGGGGCAAGCCAGGGGCTGGGCCCCCTCCCGGCTCGCCCCCTAAGGGCTCTGGGTTGAGCCAGGGGGCTGGCCCCCCTCCCGGCTCGCCCCCTCTGCCCCTACTCTTCCTTCCATGGACTGTGTTACCACACAATGTTTTAAAGGACCCCTGGGTTCGCTCGGCGAATTCAGGGTTGTACAGTCGTCGTAATCACTTTGTTCTTTCGATGACATGAGCGATATCATGTCGACAGACTATGCTTGTCTTCAGCTTTCCTTCTTCAGTCTTCTCGATGTCATGCCTTCTTTACAACGATGTCTGTTCTTTCTCGACGACAAGGCTACTCTGTTGATGTCGACGATACTGCATCTTCTCGACGACATTCCTTCCTTTGATATCTTTATGTCTTCTCTGCGTTCGACGATATTCATTCTGCATTCGACGAACAGCATTCTGCGTTCGACGAACTTCATTATTCTATCCAGTCTCTGCGTTCGACGAACTTCATTCTTCGTTCGATGAACACGCCATGTCTCGACGTTTGCTTCTGTCCTATCTCTTCGTTCGACGAACTTCATTCTGCATTCGACGAACTGCATTCTGCATTCGACGAACTGCATTCTGCGTTCGACGAACTCGCGAAGTCTCAGCGTTTGCTTTGCTCATCATCATGACGATTTTCCTGTACTTGTCGACGATATCTCCTATTCTTCTCGATGATATAGTACTCAGTGAAATAACTAAAGTACTTGACATATTGTTGATCTCTGCAAGCATGAACTAGATTGGAGATTAAATACAACTTGCACTTATCATTGAGCTGAGTACTTCTTTAAATCAGGAACACTGCTGGGCACTGTTCCCAACAATCTCTTTCCCCTTGTGTATGGCTTACTGTTTTCCATTGTATGTGTATAATATTTGGATGATGCTCATAAACCCTTTTGTTTAAGTTAATATAAGTTCATGTTTATGAGATCTGTTGTGGTTTATGTGAGTTGAGGAGCGCCCCATTCCACCATCCACTCTACCGCTCCATTGTACACCACACTAGCAATTGCAAGTTGCGTGTCCTGTGACGAGGTGACTATGACCCTCACTCCGCCGGTTACAAATCATCCATCCGCTGGCCTTCTCGTCCACCCGCTTACCGAAGCATGGCATTGCGGCCTGCATTCCATCCCGCCAAGCGAAGCGGTGCTTTAGGCCCGCATTTTTTTTCATTGTTGTTTTTTTAGGAAACCCAAGATCAAACCCCTTTTTTATTATTAGCATTGCAATCTTTATAATAAATTTCCCTGACGAGAATTCGTACACCCCAACTTGCAATCCTCTGAGAACGATATTCGGGGAGTCTCTCCCAACTTTTATTACTTGTACGACTGCTGCACTTGTCGTAAGCGTGTCAGGTATTCATCTTCTACGTGATGAGGGGAAGGTTCTTTCTAATCCTTTGGTGTTCTGGGCTTTGGTCGGAAGTCTGATATATTTGACGATCACGAGGCTGAATATTGCCTATGTGGTTGGCCGGGTGAGTCGGTATATGACAGAGCTACGGAAACCTCATCTGATGGTGGCGAGGAGCATTTTGAAGTATGTCAAGACCACCTCGGATTTGGGTCTCTTCTATGGGAAGGACTCGGGCTTTTTCTTGCATGGATACATGGATGCTGATTATGGAGGAGATTCAGATGATCAGAGATCGACTTCTGGATACGCCTTTATGACGGGCTCTACAGTTATATCATGGTGCAGCAAGAAGCAGGATTCTGTGTCTATCTCTACAATGGAAGCGGAGTACAAAGCTTCGACTTTGGCAGCTCAGGAAGCCATCTGGCTTAGGAGGCTTGTGGAGGGCATTCGTAGGGAGGTGCATGGTCCTACTCTGCTTTGGGGTGACAATGAGAGTGCCCTCAAACTGGTGAACAATCATGGTTGTCATGCGCGAACCAAGCACATAAAGATTCAACATCATTTGATTTGGGAGAAGGTGTTGGAGGGGTCTCTTATGGTTGAGCATGTGCAGAGCAATGAAATTGTCGCAAACATATTTACAAAGCTGTTGTCGAAGGAACCGTTCACACGGTTGAGGAGTTTACTTGGGCTGACTTCAACTTCCCACTTCAAGGGGGAGTGTTAAATTTTTGAAGTGGAAGTGTCAAGCCGGGCGGTCTGTTTTTGGAGACCGCAAAGACCGTTCGACTTATGTTGGGGTCTTCCTCTGGAAACCGCGAGCTCGGTGTGGCGACCTGGCTGGTGTGGTCGCGCGTCTCTGGTGTTGGCGGCCTGTGTTTGGTCTGCCTGTTTTGCCCAAGTATCCTTGTTCTGGTTTAGACCGGGCAGTCTGTACTAGAGGTCGCTTTTGCGGTCTTGTACTGCGACTTGCATGAGTTCGTTCTGGCAGTCAGCTTGGTGTGTCAGAAAGTTCATGTGTCTCCGATCTTATAAGAGTCTGGGCGGGTTGTATGAGCTCATTTTTGGCGGTCTGCTCCTGATCGGTCAGATGCTCATATGTTTGTTCTTATAAGAGATCGGGCGGTCTGCCAGTTTGTTCTTGGCAAGATGTCTTGGATAGTTTTGCTTAAGTGTAATAAGTTCTTGATGAGACCACGCGGTCTGGTACTGGATACCAAATGCTTCAATAAGGAAGGTGACTGTATCCCTTGGGAGCGGTGACGACATATGTTCGTTTGCCTATAAATAGGGACGCTGCGGTAGCCATTGACACGAAAGAACTATAAGAACCAAAGTTGGCTTGATTGTGCCAGTCTCTTTTTGAGGTCATGCGGTTTGAGTTGTCTGACCGAGTTGTTCTGTTCGCAGGTTAGCGGCTAGCAGTCATCGTCAGCATTCTCCCTTCTTTCCAGCTTTGAATAAACCAGTTTGGCAGCGGTCTATCTATGCGGACTATGTTTAGGAGTTATTGGACTGTGCAGCGGACTCAGTTGATCAGGCGGCCTTAAGTGGTCGGGCGGTCTTGAGTTGCGGTCTTACAGCAGGAAGCAGTTCTTCGTCAAGTGTTCGCGGGTTCTTCTGTGATCTTGAGACCGTGTGGTCTGGGCGATCAAGAAGTGCGGACTTTTGTTTTCAGCATTTGAATAAAGCAGCAGGTTGTGCGGTCTGTGGTTGCGGGCTGATAGCAGCGGGTTGTGCTCTGTTCGTGTGGTCTCAGGGATAGCCGTGCGACTTGCCTGTTTGAGCGGTCTGCTGATCACTGCTTTGGCAGTTCGCTGGCGGCTTGTTTTTTGTCTTGTGCTTCTCTCCTTTGTGATTCTTATGAATCATGTCTTGCCATGTATGTCTCGACCTGTAAAGAGATAGTGAATAACAAGTGCACTATTCTGTCTTCCCATTGTCATTGAATGTCATTCTTATGGATTGTGTTGAAGTGTTCCGCATTATTACTTCACTCCGGACCTCTAATTTTTTAACAGTGGTCCACTGACCATTAGTCGAAAGACTAAGCCAAATTACCCATCCCCTCCCCCGCGACTCCTAGGCACCGTGCCGGAGGAGGAAGCGGAGGACATCAAGGGGTAATGAATCAAGCAGGTGACAAATGTCTAGACTAGCAGGGTATATAAATACTAAACAAGTAATGATAACAGTTCTATGCTAGCAGAGTAAGTGTGACAGCAATAAGTAAAGATAATACAAGTAAAAGAAGCAGATGTAAACATACGGAGCAGCTACAGATATAATCTTAACTTATATGCATACACAAAAGCACATAAGCTAAGGGATCTGACACAAAGGTTAACTCATCGTATAAAAAAGCCCATACTAATTTATACGATGAGGTCTTTGTTTTATGCAAGAATGCTATGCTATGATATGCAATGCAATGGTGTAACTCATGCACATGACGCTGTATATATAGACCTTTAGTTCCCACTTTTCGTAGGTAGCTAACCTCTCGGGCACCTCCCATCGTGGTCAAACGGTGGCAGAGGAGCGAGCGTCTCCTCACCTAGGTGAGTAAGTCACACTACCAGACCTAGTCCCTAACGTACGCAGTGATACCGGTACCCGATACTCACCAGCTCCTGCATACTCTTGCTGGATTGGCCAGGCAGGGTTTATGGAATCCATCCCGTCGGACACGCAGTAAAACAACCTGGCCCCTTTTAAACCATTAGCACTGCCGAGTCAATGAACTGCTGTCGGTGTGACGACTAAGCCAGAACCGAAGACCCACCACATCTTATGCATATGCAAATATGTATTATCTCCTACCATCGAGCCTCCAGCTCGTAATTCTATGCCAACATTTATAAAAATCGATCCAACTGCTCGCAGGACTATCCTACTCCTTCCTTATATCTCGAGCCTACCGCTCGTAGGAATATCCTAGTCCTTTCTTATATCTCAAGCCTACCGCTCGCAGGACCATGCCAATCCTTATTTCATTCCATCCCAAATTTGGAGGGGGATTATGTTTCAAGTTCTCCTACTTTACTACTCTTGTCTATTGTTAGTGATCTTAGAAGCTTGGGGTGAATCATGGACTTCCCGTGGACTATCCGGTGAAGGGCTCACAACGGTACTAGGGAATGTAATGGTGACTGAAGCACAAATTCCCCTTTCCAGAATATTTACTCTTATTAGTGACTACCCAATCTTATATACCTATTTGCTCTCCAATTCCTCCAAGTCCTAGGGTGGATTAACATTTGACTCGAACTAACGAGCGTCGGTGTTCAATTGAGCATCGAAACTCTACCTCTCCTAGTGATCTGCTATTCCATCATGTTATCTCTCACTTACAACTGAAGGTCTCAATCCTTATACCATCACACCCTTACTTGTTATAGTTCCGTTCCCTCATCATATCGTTGTAAACCCCGAAGCGATTAATTACTAAACGCACCCCAACTCTACATTATGTGTCGTCACAAATTGGAATGACCACTAATCACTCGCTATAATGCACCCGATGTTCTAGGAATTAATACTTGAGTGTATGGGGATCAATAGGGGTCTAAATCAAATACTTCAGTTTTTACTAACCGCAGACCAAGATGGAATTGAACTATGTTTGACTCCTATGAGGCAATCTTGACCCTATAATGTCTAAATGAGTTCCAATTTTTACCATAGGTTCATAATGAGTAAATTAGGGGTTGACCAGAGTTTTGACATATTTCAAATAAATTTGACTCCCATTTAAAATCAATTACTCAATTGTCATCATCTAAACTACAAAGGAAGTACTCTAACAGTGAGTTAAAATCTGCTAATAAAATTTCTAGAGATAGTAATTAACATAATAACTTGATTCCCTAAATTTCATAATTTTTCAGAGAATTTATAACCATAATTTCCATTTAATATAAAAGGTGTGAAAATATGACTTTGCACATCAAGTACTAGTTCATTTCTTCCAAAAATTATGAGAAAACTACTATTGCACAATAGTGATCTAAAAACATCATATCCAAAGTTTCATAATTTTCCAAACATGTTTCACTATAAATATTTTATAAAATAAGAAGTGTGACAAACTGAATATATGAAATTTTACCATGAATAGTATATCCAAAAATTCTACCAAATATTCTAGAGGTTCATAGTCAGGTTTCTAATCATTCCCCAGAGTTTCAAAAAATTTCACAAACATATTGCTCAATGAATTTCCAATTATTCAAAAATGTGACCTAAGATAAATTTGATATATCCTAAGGAAATAATCTCTGAAATTTTTCTACAAAAATTTACAGATATTCCAAATGGTATAACAAGTGATTCTCCAGAGTTTCACAATTTTCTACAAGGTATTAGCCATGAACATTTCATAAATACAAAAGTGGGACATACATCATATTGATCATATACATAGGGTTTTTGGTCCCAAAAGTCCTAATTTTTCCTGAGGTGGTGTATTATGTCATAAGGAGGGTGTGGCCAAAATTTCAGAGGCAAACACTAAGCCATTTGTTCTGAATACACAAAATATCTCTTTTGGCTATTGGCACACCATAACACCTTTTAGGTAGAGACATGCAAGTGTAGTTACCATACATGCATATGTCCAAATGCTCTCAAATTTTAACCATGGTCTACTAATGGTCTAATAAGTATGACACCCAAATTTGGGATCATTTGGAATTACACAACTCCAAAAATTCTATTTATATGCTTTATCACATTTTGAATAAAACCTTAGGAAAATTAACTCCAAATATTCTAACTTTTGGATACAAGCTAGAAATAGGGAACATGCATGCATAGCCTAAATTTCAGCTCCATCAGATTTACCATTTAAAAGTTATACACAATCTAATTTCTGATTTTCAATATGACCAATCTCACTAAAATGGATGCTGAGGGTTCTACAGTGCTTTAAATGAGCTGATTCAAATTTTTAAATAAAGTAGACACATAGATCTACAACTTTTATATTTACTGAGTTTCACTGATTTAGTTTCTAAGCAAGGGAATAATAGAAAATCCCCCAAACATGAATATGTGCTATATGCACACCATTCCCTACCATTCAAGACATGCAAGTGGAATAACCCAACATGCTCATTTGCTCTGAAATTTTTACCTAGGCTACTTGATGACCTGACAAGTTTGCCACCAAAATTTGGGGTCATTTTGAGGTGTCTAGCTCCTTGAATCACATTAATTTGATAAATCAATTAATGGACAAAACTATAGAAAAATCTTCTCCTAAAAAATGAATTTTTTGACACAAGGTAGTCCTAGGGGATATACATGCATGTTCTAAATTTCAGCATCATTGGAGCTGCCATTTGAGAGATATTACAATTTTAATTTTTGATCTACTCTAAGACCAGTCCCACCAAAAATGGTGTTGAGGGAGCTACAGTGCTCCAAATTGAGTGAACTAAATTTCTATAAATATTAGACACCCATGGCTACCTTTTTCATTTAGCTCATTTCCCTTGATTATGCACCTATATTTTTCTAAATTTGATTCTATCCACTGTCAGTATTAGGCTCAAAAGCTAATTTGGGATTTATTAAATTCCAGGATTTAAAATAATCAATGATCATGATTGTCTCTTCCTCCTCTAGCCAACAACCCTGATTCTCTCTTCCTGGGCTGACTTCTCTCCAATATTCCAGCCACCTAAGAGCATCTCCGGCCAATCCCTCAAGCCACCACCTCCGACCGAGGTTTGTCTATCCACCGGCGGTGAGATCTCGGCCGGAGGTGGCCGGAGTTGCTCCCCCGCCATTTCATTTTTTTCGAGCTCAAGAACACAAATCCGAAAATGGAGACTTCTCATTTCTTCATGGATTTTCAAAAGATAAGAAGTGGGAAACTAGCACAAGAGGAGGAGAAGAGGAAAACTTGCCTTGATTTGGCTTGAGGTTGAAGGAAGCTCATGTTTGCCATGGACGAATTTTTTTGAGCTCCCATGGTGATCTCCCCTTCTAGTGCCCGATTTTTGTAATTTCCATGGGGCTTCTCTTCCTCTCTACTCACTGAAGGTATTGGAGCCTTCAATTTGGGGTGGGGGAGCTTTAATCCAAGTCTTCCATTGCATGGGGGTCGGCCAAGGTGGCACCTCCCATGACAGCCAATGGAATTGCATGCACAGCTTAGGGAAAAGATGGGGAACTGATGGAGGAGCTCAGAAGGGTGCTTGGGAAGGGGGATTGAGTACCATTTGTCACTCAATCCCATTTTCCTATTCCCATGTCCCCTCTTTATCTTTTCCCCCAAATAATCCAACCCAATTTTATGAATTTCTGAATTCTTAGGGTTCAGAAATTTCATGGGCTTATTTTTGGGCCTTGACATTGGGCTATACCCAATTAATGTGGACTTTGGGCTAACTTGACCCAAGGTTAATAATTTAGGGTTTAATGGGCTAGGGTTGACCATAGGTCAACCCAACCAATGTGGCTGACCCACATTGGTGGCATTGGGTTTATGGACACCAATTATGGTAAAATGTGACCAGGTTGGGTCAACTTGAGCTCAATTGAGCCATTTGGGCCAAATTGGCTAAGTGGGTCCAATGGTAATTTTGGCCTAGTTCATGGTCTTGGCTTGGCTCTTTGGGTCATTAGTGACCTATTGAACTCTCTAAACTATTAGGGATGCTAGGGTGGGGTCAATTTGAACTTTAATTATCTAGTTGGTCCAATAGGGGGTGATTTGACCAAATTAGGGTTTATGTTGAATTTGTTCAAATTGCCCATCTTGACTGACCCCAATGGACCCATGGTGACCCAAGGAACTCTCCAAGGGGTTTATGAAGAGTTGGTGGGTCCAACTTGTCATTTTAAAGCTTAAATATCAAGCACTAAAACTTGGACCCATATTTGACAATTTGCACACCGAGGTGATTTTTACCTATTCACCTAGGTTCTAGGGCCATTTTGGTCTCCTAGAGCAATGTCATGACCTTGTCATGACAAAATGCATCTTAGAGGTCTAGTTGTTTTGGGGATGTTATAGATTATAGGATGTGAGTACCAGTTAATATTACGGCTGCTAGTTGAGCTATTCTTTTAAATAACTACTGATATTATCATGGCATCCAATTATTTATATGCTGCTAACTCTTTTTCTTCAGCTATTTGTTTATTTTTTGGGTACTTAGGCTCGTCCCTAAGACATGGATCTGGGGAGGAGATGTGTTTCCACGTAGATCCGTTACTAACAGTTGTTCATATAACCATTCACAAGATATGGGACAGCGCGAAGCCCCCATACCTCATGACAGCGTACCGGCTTTAGAGACCACCCAAGCAGATACACCGGCCTCACCTCCCGTCTTCCGAGATGTGAGTCCTAGGGTATAGACTGTGTGAGGAATGTATGGTTATAGTAGTTACCTTTAGCCCACAGGGCCACTTGTGTAAACAGTTGGTTACGACCTTTTGCTTATATATATATATATATATATATATATATGTATGTCTGGGGGGATTTCCTTATGATTGCTTCTGCACTGTGATGTGATGTGTTGTGTTGATTCCCTTGCCTGACAAGGCGATCATCCAGAGCTTAAGTGAGTAGGTCGTTGCCACTCGAGAAATGCTATGTGGCCGTCTTGGGCAGTAAGAGCCTCCCCCCTCCGACTTGGGTTCAGTGTTGGAACGGGGGGGGGGGGGGGGGGGGGGGACTTACATATACCATCATGTTTGATGACTTATCCTCATCTAATTTAAAATGTCTAGCAACTAAGAATGAGGGGATAGAACTTTGGCATAGGAGGCTCGAACATTCTTGGAGCAAACTCATAGTCAAACTATTGAAAGAAAAGATAATCTGTGGTCTTCCACTACTAAACGGTAGTTTGAATTCTTTATGTGCTCCATGCCAAAAGGGCAAGTTCACAAAATCATCATTTAAAAGCAAGCATGATGTTACCACTTCTAGACCACTGGAGCTGATTCACATAGATCTCTTTGGCCATATCAGCTTGTATAGTTTAGAAGGTAAACAATATATATTAGTCTTAATTGATGACTACTCTAGATTTTGTTGGAAAAGTTTTCTAGCCTCTAAATTTGATGCTTTCTATGAATTTTCCACAATGTGCACATGAATCCAAAATGAAATGGAACTTAAAATAAAATGCATAAGGTCAAGTCACGGAGAATTTGAGAATGAAAGCTTTACAAACTTTTGTAGTGATTTAGGAATTCGGCACGAGTTCTCTACTCTGCGCACTCCACAACAAATTGGAGTAGCGAAAAGGAAAAATTGGACATTAAAAGAATTGGCTCGCACCATATATGCTAGCCAAGTACATCTTACCAAGAAATCTATGGGCTGGAGCGGTTAACACCGCATGCTATGTAATGAACCGGACCATGCTTCGCCCAATCCTAAAGCGAACTCCATTTGAGCTGTATTTTGAAAAGATGTAGAATGTATCCTATTTTTGAATTTCTGGTTGCCCATGTTTCATTCTGAACACCAAAAATCATTTAGAAAAATTTGATGGAAAATCTGACCTAGGCAACTTTGTAGGATACTCTTCCACGAGTCGTGCCCATAGAGTGTATAATAAAAGAATCTTGGTTGTAGAAGAATCGATACATGTGCACTTTAATGATAATACTCCAAATACAGACAGACTCTAGATTGAATAATTGTAATGATGATGATGTAAATCCGTTAGGTGAGGAGAGTGTGGAGAGTGAGTAAGTAGACATTGAACTAGATCATGATGAAGGATATAAGCCTCCAAACACTTTAATTTTTACCAAGCAACTAACATGAGAATTAGTGATTGGAGAACTTTCACATGGTGTTAAAAGTCGTTCAGCCTTGCATGAATCATGTTCAAATTTATGCTTCATATCTGAAATAGAACCCAAGAACATCTCTGAAGCTCTAAATGACGAGTCTTGGTTTATGGCAATGAACGAGGAATTGAATCAATTTAAGCGGAATAAAGTGTGGACATTAGTGGAACGCCCTAGTAACCATCCGGTAATAGGCTTAAAATGGATTTATAAAAATTAGTTTGATGGTGAGTCTAGTGTACAACCCCGTATTCGTCGAGTGGGTCCCTAGGTCCAAAGGGGGTCAAGAGGCAAGATCCGTGTCAGGCAGAGCACTCACCCAGGCCAGAAGAGGCATGAGAGCCTCCGGGCGAGTGCGAGTCCCATTCGTAAGGCACTCGCCCATTCAGAGGGGTGAGTGCGCGGGAGACCAGACGATTAGGGGCGGAGTCCCACTCTCCAAGCAGGCCAGGTGATTAGGCGAGTGGTGCCTCCACAGACCACTCGCCCAATGGAATCTAGTGTGCGAGAAGCCTGGCGAGTGGTGCCTTCACAGACCACTCACCCAGAGGTTTTGAGGGGGAAATTACCTTGTTGCCAATAGCCCTTCAGAACAGCAGAGCTAGGCTGTTGGCAGACCAATTTGGGGTGCAGCTAGTAAAACTAAAAGACAGATTTATGCTATTTGCAGTCCAGACTAGAGAATCTATAAATAGACCCTTAAGGGCACCTTGGAGGAGATCCGATCTTTTAGGCTCTCTCCTCCTAGGAAAGTTTTGGTTGGCCGCTAGTGCCCTCCAAGGTGCCCGGCTGGCATTGGTTTGGGAGGGCAAGCTCTCTAAGATCTTCCGGGTGTGTGGCGGGACCTCCTCGCTATAGCCTTGGGTCTGTTTCTAGTTCTTCATCTACATTCGGGAGCGTTAGTGAGGGATAATTAGGCGCGAGCTACACCCCCCAGTGGGTCCGAACTCAAGAGATCGGTTGCCAGTTTCAATATTTTTGGTGCGATGAGTGTGGACCGTAGCATGTGCAAGAAAATCTCAAGCTGAGCTCCATGGCTGGCGATGGAGGAGAAGGATCTGACCAGGGCCACTCGCAGCCACCCGTGAAAGAGGAGACATTGGAAATGTTCAAATGCCTCAGGCGAGAGATCCTGCAGACCTTGCAGCTAGTTTTCACCATGAGGAGCGAGTGCGAGACACCCACCATTCTGGTGGTCCTGCCCCAGTATATAGGCGAGAACGCTCCCGGCCAGCAGCCCGGGAAGGAGGTGGCGGCAGAGGCGAATGCGCGAGATCTCCCAGGGCGGTAGCTGTTCGGTAGCCCGGCGAGTGCGGAAATCTGCGAGTTGGCTCTGCGCAAGAGGACCACTCATAGAGCAGGGGATGGTGGCCCCTTTTGTGAGTTGATCCTCTCGGCCCCAGTTCCATAGGGGTTCAGATGGCCAGAGATGTCTTACTACACCATCAAGGATGACCCGGTCCTGCACCTGCAGTGGTTCGAGGACATGGTCTCAATTCTCCTAATGTCGGATGCCTTCCAGTGCCGGCTTTTTGCTACCACTCTGAAGGAGAAGGCGAGGGACTGGTTCCACCATCTCCTCGCGGGCTCTATCTACGTATTCGAGGATCTGCGTCGGAGCTTCCGGCTGCGCTTCTCAATGTCAAAGAAGAGGAAGAAGGACGCATAGACACTCCTCAAAATCAAGCAGAGGTCAGGGGAGTCACTGGCCCATTATGTGGATAGGTTCCAGGAAGAGGTCCTGTAAGTCCAGGAGGTGCTAGGGTTCACCCTCTAGCTGGCCTTCATATTGGGGTTGTGGGAGGGGTTCTTCAAAATGGACCTAAAGTGGAAGGCCCATCTATCCTTCGAGGAATTGATGGAGAGGGCGGCGGAAGAGATCAAAGGGGAGGCTGCCAACCCATAGTTTGCAAAGAGGTTGGCGAGGCTGAGCGAGCCGGAGGTGAGACAGCAGGAGGGAAGAAGAAGGGATGAGCCCAGAGGTCAGGGGTTTCGGGGGAAGCAGCGGGATTGGGTGCATCAGGAGCCCAATAACCGACTGGCTTGGAGACCCCAGGAAGGACCGACACGAGGTCAAGAAAGAGGTTACCAGGTAAGGGGGGGAGGGAGGGTCAATCACCCGGGATGGAGGCAAGGTCCTAGAACCCATCAACCCCCTAAGGAGTAAGCCATGGTAGTAGGCCGAGGAAGAGTAGGAAGAGGAGGAAGAGGAAGAGGAGGAAGAGGGGGTAGGGTGGCGTTGCCCTATTGCGACTTTGACCAGGAGGAAGGTCATGCGACGGCCACCTGCCTAAAGTTTTTGGAGGTAAGGGCAAGAGGTCAGTAGCGAACTGTAAGGATCAAAGAAGTGCTACCCGAAGAGAGGGAAGATAGGTGTGAGGACAGGGCAGACGTAGGAGCCAGGTGAGGGATTAGAGTGATCCATGACGGGGTTGGGATAGAAGCCACTCGCAAGAGGAACTTCCAAGCGATGTTCCGGAGGAGTGTCGCGTCGACCTCCCAAACCCCACCCCCCTCGGAGAAGCTCACCTTCTCATCATAGGACATGCCAGACTTTGAAGACTCATTCTGTGACGCCTTGGTGCTCCAAACGGCAATCGAGAACTTCATGGTCTCCCAGATCTTGGTAGACAATGGGAGCTCCGTGAATGTAATCTTCAAGAAGGCCCTCGACGCCATGGAGGTGGAATCAAAGAGGGTGCATGCCTCAGATGGGCCATTATTTGGATTTTCTGGAGAAAGGAAGGAGGTCGAGGGAGGTGTCAGCCTCCAGGTGATGTTGGGAGGGGTCCCCGGGAACTGCCAGTTCGTCATTGTCGATGCTCCGAGCAGTTAAAATGCAATCTTTGGATGCCCTCTCATCAGCACCTTCCGGTGTATTCCCTCGTCCTTCCACCAGCGCTTGAAGTTCCACAGTGGAGGAGTCTAGGTCCGAATCTGGGGGGATGCAAAGGTGGCAGGGCAGTGCTATGTGACTGCCGTCCCATCTCCTGAATGGAGGAGGCTGAGAAGGTGGATAGAGAGATGATGGGGCCGGCAGGGCCAGAAGAAGAAAAGAAGGCAAGATAAGAAGGAGAGAGAAGCATCCGAGAAGAGGAAATGGAGGAAGCTCAGGGGGAGCATGCCGAGCCGTTGGAGGAGGAGGCTGCGGTGGAAGAGGGAGACCCTAGCGAAGGGAAGAGAGGCAAGGGACAGATGGGAAGAGCCTCCCCAGCTTGAAGCGGCGAAAGAAGTAGTCGAGATGGAGGTCACCACCCAGGAGGGGAAGATGGAGAAGGTGCAGGTCAGCAGGGGCCTTGGCCCAGAGGACAGGAGGAAGATGCTGGAGTGCATCAAAAGGAGCGTGGACATCTTCGCAAAAGCACGGCGGACATGCCGGGCATCGATGCGGATGTGTCCTATCACTGACTCAACCTCGAGCCAGGATCCCACCCCATCCGGCACAAAAGGAGGGCCATTGCCGACAAGCTGGAGGAGCCGATCCGCGAGGAAGTGGAAAAGCTCCTTAAAGCAGGTTTTGTATCTAAGATCCAGTATCCAGGCTGGGTCTCCAATACCGTCATGGTAAAGAAGGGTGATGGTCGTTGGAGAATGTGTATCGACTTTTCTCTTTTAAACAAGGCCTTCCCTAAGGATTGTTATCCTTTGCCTCAGATCGACTCATTGGTTGACTCAGCCATCGGTTTTTCTATAATGAGTTTTTTAGATGCTTTTTCAGGTTATCATCAGATCAGGATGCACCCGCCAGACGTTAAGGATGTCTCTTTCATCACGAGAGAAGGATGTTACTGCTATAAGATGATGCCATTTGGGCTACAAAATGCAGGGGAAACATACCAGAGGATGATGGATCGAGTCTTCCGGGAACAAAGGGGAAGGAACTTGGAGGTATACGTAGATGACCTCATGGTGAAAAGCAAGGATGTGAGCTCCCACATCCAAGACCTGGAAGAGACCTTTTGCCACCATATGCAAGTTCAAGATGAGGTTGAACCCTTCAAAGTGTATCTTCAGCGCCAGGAAAGGGAAGTTTCTGGGTCACCTCCTTACCCCGGCAGGGGTAGAGCCTAACCCAGATAAAGTGAAATTCATAATGGAATTGGGATCACCGCGAAATGCCAAGGAAGTCCAGCGCCTGACTGTAAAGCTCGCGGGGTTGAGTAGGTTTCTCTCCCAGGCGGGAGAGAAATGCTCCCCCTTTTTCAAAGTGTTGAGAGGCAACCAAAAGTTCGAATGGACGATGGAATGTGAGGATGCCTTCCAATCCCTAAAGAATCAACTCACCAAGGCTCCGCTGCTTCAGGGCCCTAAGGAGGGGGAGAGTCTAGCCTTGTATCTCATAGTAGGGGCTGAGGCCGTGAGATCTTTCCTGATCCGGGAAGATGGTAAGAAGCAGCTGCCCGTCTACTATGTAAGTAAGGTTCTGAAGAAGACAGATCTCCGGTACCCAATTTTAGAAAAGCTGGCATTCGCTCTGGTCATCTCCGCCATGAAGCTCAGGTCGTACTTCCAGGCCCATTCGATCCAAGTAGTGACCGACCACCCCCTTCGCAAAATCTTCGAGGGGGTAGAGCATTCAGGGAGGCTCGCGAAGTGGTCGGTGGAGCTAAGTGAGTTTGATATCATCTTCGTCCCGCGGTTATCGATGAAGGCTCAAGTCGTGGTAGATTTCATGGCGGACAATGTGGTTGAGATGGCAGAAGAGCAGGCCCTTCGTCCAATCCCCTAGAAGCTGCTGATGGATGGGGCCTCAGGAAGGAACTCTCTAGGGGGAGGAGTGGTGTTGGAAGGCCCCCACGGGGTGAAAATTAAGTAAGCGTCGGTGATACATTTCCACATCACCAACAACCAGGCGGAGTACGAAGCAGTGATCGCCGGCCTGCATCTGGCCTAGGAATTGGGGGTTCACGATGTGGAGGTCCTCACCAATTCAATGGTAATAGCCTCACAGATCAAGGGTGAGTTCGAGGCAAGGGAACCCACCCTCATAAGGTATCTAACCAAAGTAAGGGGTCTCGTCGGAACGTTCAAGACTTTCTCCATCAAGTACATACCAAGGGAAGAGAGTACCTCTGCGAATCGGTTGGCCAATGTCGATCCCCGGATGGGAGGGACCTTGACAGATCTGTTCCGCCCATCGATTGAAGAGGGGGAACTCATGGATATAGAGTAGCGACCCTCGTGGAAGGACCCTTTCATGACCTTCCTTGCAACAGGCAAGTTTCCGGAAGAGGTTTCGGACCAAAGGCGCTTCAGGTACAAATCTGCCTACTGCGTGCTTCGCGAGGGGGATTTGTATCAGAAGACTCTCTCGGGACTCTTAGCATGATGCATATCTGAGAAGGAAGTCCCAAGTGTCCTGGAGGAGGTCCACTCCGGCGAATGCGGTAGTTATTCGGGGAGTAGAACTTTGGAGGCAAGGATAATGAGGCAGTGGTACTTCTAGCCGACCTTGAGCAGGGACACAACAGAGTTCGCCAAGAAGTGTCAGAAGTGTCAGTTGTTCACCCCGCTTCAATTTTTTCCGGCTCAGAGGCTAAGGAGCATCACAGCGCCATGGCCCTTCGCCATATGGGGGATGGATCTAGTAGGACCTTTTCCCTAGGCAAGTGGGCAAAGAAGGTTCCTCTTGGTCATGATCGACTACTTCTCTAAGTGGTTGGAAGTTAAAGTTTTGGCCAAGGTCACCTCCCAAGTAATTCACAACTTTGTATGGGGGGAGATCATCTGCTGACATGGGCTCCCACAAGCCATAGTCACGGACAATGGCCCGCAATTCGCCAGTGAAGAGTTCATCAGCTTCTGTAGTCAGTTGGGGATAGACCTCAGGTTCGCATCCGTCCATCACCCCATGAGCAACGGGCAGGTGGAAGCGGCAACTAAGATCATAGTGAACCTGCTCAAAAAGAAAGTGGAGAACTTAAAGGGGAGTTGGGTAGAGCAACAACCTTCGGTCCTATGGGCCCTAAGGACTACGCCCAACATCGCCACTGGAGAGACCCCCTTCAAGCTCTCCCACGGTTGTGAGGTTGTTATCCCCGTGGAGTTTGAAGTCAAGACACTACGGGTAAGGGTCGCTGAGGAGGGTGATGAAGAATGGAGAGTAGGGAACGAGGAGGAGCTGTGGCTCTCCCTGGATCTGATCGAGGAGGTCCAGGATCTCGCCGCCATTCGGGAAGAGGAAGTCAAGCGGCGGATGGCTAAATACTTTGACAAGCACGTCAGGATCAAGCAATTCGAGAAGGGGGACCTCGTGTTAAAAAAGGTCGACACAGCCGGAAGGTCTGCCGCGGTAGGAAAGCTCAATCCCAATTGGGAGGTCCCTATGTCGTGGAAGAAGCCTTGAAGTCGGGGGGATACCGCCTCCAGAATGTGGAAGGCGAGTCCATCGGCCACACGTGGAGTGGTGATGACCTGAAATTCTTTTTCCTTATGTTCATATGATGAAAATACTTAACTCTTTAAACTTCATTCCACTTATGTATCAGTGTATAATAGCATGCGAGGTGAGGTTCTAAAGGTTGAAAGGTTGGTCCGAGTAGACCCGCTGACCAGGCTCTCATCTAGCTGGCATGGTCGTAGGCTCACTCGGTGGTAGGTTCTAAAGGATCAAAGGTTGGCCCAGAGCAGACCCGCTGACCAAGCTCTCATCTAGCTGGCAGGGTCGTAGGCTCACTCGCTGGCAGGTTCTAAAGGTTTAAAGGTTGGCACCGAGCAGACCCGCTGACCAGGCTCTCATCTAGATGGCAGGGTCGTAGGCTCACTCGGTGGCAGGTTCAAAAGGTTCAAAGGTTGGCCCCGAGCAGACCCGCTGACCAGGCTATCATCTAGCTGGCAGGGCCAAAGGCTCACTCGGTGCCAGGTTCTAAAGGTTCAAAGGTTGGCCCCGAGCAGACCCGCTGACCAGGCTCTCTTATAGCTGGCAGGGTCGTAGGCTCACTCCGTGGCAAGTTCGAAAGGTTCAAAGGTTGGCCCTGTTGGATCTTGTGGCGCCCTTAGAGGGGGAAAATTAGGGCTTTTTTAAATTATGATTTTTTACTTAGGAATTTTTAAAATAAATTTTGCTTTTCTAAAAATCACTTATAAAAATTTACAAACTATGAAAATTTTAAATTAGATCAAACACAAATTTCTAAGTTAAAGATTAAGCAACCAAATTTGCAATTAAAGAAAAGACAAAATATTTTAATCATGAAATTCTCATACAATAAAAATGATCTTAACAATGCTTAAGATCAAGGCATAAATAAGATAATAAACTTTTGACAATTTTTGTTTACCAATCCTTCTCCCAAGGATCGGAAGGCTATCACTTGTCTTTACCTAGACCAAGCCCAAGCCTATCCTCTAAATCTTCCCAAGATCTAGACGTAGCACACAAGGCCACGATTTCCCACCAAACCACGCAAGGACTTGGAAGCTCCGCACAAGGAAGCGATTTTCCCCTAAGCCACGCAAGGACTTAGACGTCACGCACAAGGAGACGATTTCCCTACCAATACAAAGTGAAATGTATATAAATGAAAATACAAAATAAAATGAAGAACTCCTTAGAAATTCAGATCTCTGAAAGGAAGGTTGAAGCCTCGAGATGATCGTTGATGTAGAAGCGCGTCTGATCTCGTTTTCAATTTCAAACCTTCTCAACACAAATGGGAGTTCTTGAGGTTCTGGAGCTCTCTGGTTCCTATGCACTCAGGAAAGGACTTGGAATTCTCAATGCTCTGGAATGCATGAACAAAACGAGCCAATATATAGATTTTCACTGTCGCCTAGGCGACATCACTGTCGGAATTCCGACAGCCCCAAACTGTTGTTCGTCGCGCTGTCGTGCGGGCAGTTGTTGTAACTTCTGCGTTGTCGCCTAGGCGACATCGAGTGTCGGAATTCCGACAGGGCCAAACTGCCGTTCGTCGTGTTGTCGTGCGGGCAGTTGCTGTAACTTCTGCGCTGTCGCTTGGGCGACATTGAGTGTCGGAATTCTGACAGCTCCTCTTCATTTTTTCTGTCCGAAACTTCTCCAGACTGTAGATTTAGTCGTTCTCATCTCCGAAATGGGGTGGCACATTCTGTAACTCTTCCTGGATTGAAAGTTATGGCCATTTTAAGATCAGCACACAAAACTCATCCTTTTGCTTTTTCTAATATGTACACGCTCTCAGATTATGCCCATGAACGAGGACTTGTCTCCTCATTGAACCTATACAACCTGGACACTATAAACACACAAAAGACTAGATCAAATACAACACGGTATTTGTTATTCTCAAACCAAGAGATGCGAAACATAGGCTCCAACAATCTCCCCCTTTTGATAATAACAAATACCCGTATGAGAAATTAGTGAGATTAAGACAATTTGTGTTTATAGATAAGTGCGGTAATAAGATATGCATGAATAACATATTAAGAGCGTGATAGAATTGAAAGTGATAATGCCTACTCTTTCTATATCAAGTCTTCCCCCTACATTAGTGTCTCTTATAAACTACTCCCCCTAAATATCTATTTTACTAGATTTCTCAATTTCTTCTCCCCCTTTGTTATTAACAAAAGTGGGTAGGGATGAGTGTATATCTTTTAAGATAGGTAAGGAACAATTTATTGAAGGATTTTCATGATCGAGCATATGATAGTGTATGCACCTCCTATATGATTACTCCCCTACAAATATACCCATTTTTTTGAGTTTAATATCATTATAATGCACTCCCCCTAAATATTAGATTTATGCAATTTAATCTCCCCTTTTGGTAGAATCAAAAGAGGGTTTAGGTGAGGATAGTAAGGAGGCATTTCTTATAAATGATAAAGCATGATCGAGCTTTTGTAATATAGATAATGATAAAGATTTTAAGCATAGTATATAAGAGATTTCAAAAAAAATAAGAGTTGTAAGCAAGCGGAAGATTATAAGAAACATCTTTTTGTAAGCATGAAAATCAGTGTTATAAAAATGAGTTTAAGTGCAAAATGTAAAGATGTTTTAACCTTTTTGAAATCTCAAGTTTTTTTTTCATAAATATACCAAGCATGAAATGAACACATCAAAAAGAAAATATACTACAATGTTACTTAATTTTAAGTTCAAGAAATACCAAAACATTGTAGAGATCATGCTAGGTTATCTAGTGCATTTCTTATATAAAGAGTAGTATAGATAAAGCATTAGAATCCAATACTCATGAGAAGAGTGTTATGAAAGATAATGATGTGCACATAAGTGTATTTTGGGCAATGTTAACAATTTATTTAAAACACAAAATACAAGACATATGTAGAGTAATGTGCACAATAAAACACAAGTATATTTACTTTCACACACTTTAATGCACACTATTTTATAAAAAGTGGTGTACTAATCAAGGGTTGCACAAGACACTTTACTATTCTTTCCAAGGTGCTCAACCTCACAATGCTTATGAAGACTTATCAGGAGGTTCAAGTAGTGCTTGGTGGAGTTATATTTGTCTACATATATAAATTTTTTTTTAACATTTGTGAGACAACATTCTCCGAATACACTTGTTTTGCAAACCCAAAAAATTTTAACTTAACCACTTTTCTAAATTTCACAAGTGCAATTCAAATGTAGTATAGGCAATAAACTTATGCAAGATTTAATTCATTGTACAAATACAATACACAAGCAAGCATTTTTAGATTTAAACATACATGTTGATTACCAAAATAAGTGAGTGAAAGGTATCATTATCAATCATAATACATTTACTCATACTTAGAGGCATGCTAAGCTTGGTTCTACACATATTTTTCAATACAATTTATGCACTTTAAATAGATATATCAAAGCATGATAAACAAAACAATGTTCATAATAATTTGAAGGAATAAATTTTAACATTGTAAAAAATTCTAAATAATAGAATTCATTCATGCTTGATATTGGCAATAAAGATCATACAGTTTTTTTTTGTTTTATCATTTTTAAATCAATTAAAAAAAAGAAAATCACAAAAAAGAAATTTTTGTAATTTTTGAATTTTGAATTTTTTATTTGATTTTTCATAATATGAATAAAAACAAAATAACAAAAAGTCAGAAACACAAAAACTAAGTAGTACATATGAACTAAAATATTTTTATAGATTTTTAGAAATTTTAAAAATCAGAAAAAGATAAATTATGCAAACACAAGAGGACATTTTTTTTTATTAAATAACCCAAAATATGCATGATTTAAGTGATAAGTAAATAAAATGATCATGCAAAGAGTAAAATAAGTATGTCCTAAGATTCAAGACTACCCCGACTAAATGTCTACACCCTAGCCCCGTACTAAGTGACGGATGGGCATGAGGAGCTGCACACATGCCGTAGGTTGGGGTGTTAGTCTCATATGCACACACTAGAGAACACTCCACCTAGCACTCTTTCCCCCCAGTGCCTCGCAAGGCCCCATTGGAACCCTCCCCGGTTAAGGACAAGACATGACTTAGAGGTTAGGTCTCTAATGCATACAACCCTACGCCCCCGCAATTGTGAGATATCAAGTCATAGGTGAATAATCTTTGTACAACCTGTGCTCTTAAACTATGGGTTGATTTATAAACTATGAGTTTTGTTTAATGTGATGAGTATATAAAGCCGCATAGTTTTTTTACTATTATGAGATGACGATATGAGATAATTAGCATAATTACTAATATTCAATAAGTGACAATGCTAGTGTGATGAGTTTTGGGTTTAATGTCATGTCATAAGATTAACATTTATATTGCATGTATTCCAAACTAGAGTTTCAAATTATAGATCTAGAATAAGGTGATGATATTAATTTATTCTTATTATTACACAATTGATTCTAGAATCTATATATATGTGAGATACATGCAATCAATAACAAAGCATATCTATGCACCAAATGTGAAGAAACAATTATTCATATTTCTATCATAATATTCATAATTCCTAGCTAATAGACATTATTGATCTTAGATAATTTTTGATAGAACATGAATTATGATTTATGATTACAGAGAATTTTGCATATAATAATTGTTGGATACCATGATTTATGTGAATTTTATTCTTTCTAGACATATGACAATACGATTTGATGATTTTCTTTTGAATAAGCATGTTTGATTTTTTTTTTTAAGTCTAGAAAAAGATGATCATGTAATCATATCAAAGACAAAGATCACATATAGAATGTTTTGAAATTGTTTAATAAAATTGCATTCAATAATTAAATTTATTGATCTTTGGTTTTCCATGATAATATATGATTCATGATACAATATTCATATATATTCTAATGATTAATCCATAAACTATGTGGTTGTTGGAATTTTAGTATTCTATTATAATTTCAAATCACATAGTTATCATCAAATTTAAATAACATTGTACATGTTATACCTAGCATAAATATATAAGCATAGACCAAGAAGTGATGCTAGAATGATGAGTTTGAATGCAATGTTATTACCTAGGATTAATGGAGATAATGTTGCATATAATATGAGAAGTTTTCAAATTAATTTTCTTTAGACCTAGAATGAAATGATTAATCTTTTGATTTGATCTTAATGATACAAGATGATTCTAAGGTCTAAATTTCATGCAAACATTGGTGACACACATCACACACATAATATCTAAATTAATACATGAATCAATTAAACTAAGTATAGCATGTGATGAAAAATCCATAAACACAGAAATTTCCAAATCAAGCGAACTAAGATAGCTTTTAAAACGGAGTTGAAATTGGGCAAGTTGCCAGCACCAAAAGAACTCAAATGAGCAAGCCTAGTTTGCCGTTGGATAGAAATTTTTGTGCTCTTTCCGAAAATATATTAAACGCGAAAATCAGGCGAGCGGATCAAAAGATATGGATGTTTGAAGTTTTGATCGTAAACTCGCATTTTTGAAAGATTAAAACATGCGTTTAGATGAATTTTTGTTTTCAAATTTTCTAGATAATATTCTTCATTATAAGGGCTATCATATGCAGCAAACAAAAATAGAAAAGAATCAACAACGTTGCGCATTTTAATTTTTAGTTTAAGCCCTTTAATAAACCATTTAAATCCAATCTTTAAAATAAATTCAATAGTCTTGATAATAATTTCAATATTCAATTTCTAATGATAATTCAAGACAATTAAGGGTAAAGGATTTAAAAAGAATAAAGACCAATCAAAGATGAGAGATAGATCACTTTGAAAATAAAAAATATATGACTTAATGTTCAATTTTAATACAAATTTGATTTGATATAAACATTAGGCTTAATATATGAAAGTCATATTTCATTATATATAAAGTGATCATAGCATGTTTGATCAAAAAATAAAAAATAAACAAAAGAAAAGTAACAATAAGCATATCATGAAGTAGAGTAGTGATATTCATTTTTATTTGCTTCTACTTCATGCAAATGATAGGATACTAATGAATAAGAGATTTAGGTATCCAAAGGGGACCAAGTGGGATGGTTCCTTTGGGTACCCAAATACATCGTGGTGGCTTTTGGAAAGATAGTGATGAATGGGCCCTTTTGAGTGGAGTTTGTGTTTCTTCTTTAGCTTTGGGTCTCCATTCAAACCTTGGAAAAATGTTATTTTTATTTTTCAAATTTCCATAATCATTTACTTGAATATTTGGATCAAAATGATTTTTGAATTTATAATTTGGAGGAAATTTGTTTGCATTTAATTTTAGGTTGGGAGAAACATGATTTTGTACATAATGGTGATTTTGATTTACAAATCCTTTATGTTTCTTACTCCCATTATTAAACTTAGTTAAGATGTTCATATTCATATTCAACTTGTTTTTAGATATAGTTTGATATTGTGAATTTGTATTTACCATTTTCTTAAGCAAGTTGATTTTTGATTTTAATTCATCATTCTTAATCTTTAAATTATGTCTAGCTTTATTATAAGCGATTGTGCTATTTTTAAGAGTGGAAACAATTGAATCAATATGATCTTGATAGTTATTTCTATATTCATCAAATGTTTCATCCATCTCTTTAAATTCAATTTTATATTCTTTACACTTAGCACAATCATTTTTTAGAGAAGAGTTTTCTAAACATAATTTTTCATTTTGTTCTTTTATGAAAGTAAGCTCTTTTTCAAGTTCCTTGAATTTTTCTTTAATATTATTACAATCAAAACAAGATATAGAGTTTTCAAATGAAGAGCATGCAGGAGATACAAACATTTCATTTTTGGATTCTACATTCACATTTGCTTTCAAAGTTTTATTTTCTAAACGTAGTTTTGCATTAGCCATTTTTAGTTTCTTAATCTTACGTTTAGTATTTTGTAGCAATTGTAGTGTAGAAATTGATGTACAAAAAATAGGAGATTTTGATTTCCTTACAGCGCTCGTGGATGAGGCAAGATTTGAACATTGTGTTCCTTTGTCTTCCTCATCTTCCTCTTCCAAACAAGAGTTTCCATCATCCTTTCCGCTTGATGAGCATTCTATGGATCCATCCTTTGTGTAGCTTTCTTGAATATTTGCATAGGCTTGCATATTCTCTGGTTCTTGTGAATGTTCCGTACCTGTAGAAGGAGAATCATAAGTTCTTTCAAGAAAACTCCAAATTTCATATGCGGTAAGTAAAATATAAATAAGTTTGAAAATATTTTGTTCTAACGCACAAAATATACTATTCATAGATTTTGCATTTAAAATAATTTCGTTTCTAGTTAATACGCTTGATGGCTTTTTAATAGTAATATTCCAAACTTTTTCATCTAAGGCCTTAAGAAAATTTTTCATTAATATTTTCCACCCTTTAAAATTTTTGCCCATAAATAAAGGTGGTGAAAATACTTTTTCATTTATATTAAAATTTTCCCCACTAGTAGAAGCGAGATCATGATCAAAAGACGCCATTATTCCCGGTTGTTAAGCCGATTTGGAATAACCTAGCTCTGATGCCACTTGTTGGATCTTGTGGCGCCCTTAGAGGGGGGGGGGGGGGTGAATAAGGGCCTTTTTAAATTATGATTTTTTACTTAAGAATTTTTAAAACAAATTTTGCTTTTCTAAAAATCACTTATAAAAATTTACAAACTATGAAAATTTTAAATTAGATCAAACACAAATTTCTAAGTTAAAGATTAAGCAACCAAATTTGCAATTAAAGAAAATGCATAATATTTTAATCATGAAATTCTCATACAATAAAAATGATCTTAACAATGCTTAAGATCAAGGCATAAATAAGATAATAAACTTTTGACAATTTTTGTTTACCAATCCTTCTTCCAAGGATCGGAAGGCTATCACTTGTCTTTACCTAGACCAAGCCCAAGCCTATCCTCTAGATCTTCCCAAGATCTAGACGTAGCACACAAGGCCACGATTTCCCACCAAGCCACGCAAGGACTTGGATGCTCCGCACAAGGAAGCGATTTTCCCCTAAGCCACGCAAGGACTTAGACATCACGCACAAGGAGACGATTTCCCTACCAATACAAAGTGAAATGTATATAAATGAAAATACAAAATAAAATGAAGAACTCCCTAGAAATTCAGATCTCTGAAAGGAAGGTTGAAGCCTCGAGATGATCGTTGATGTAGAAGCGCGTCCGATCTCGTCTTCAATTTCAAACCTTCTCAGCACAAATGGGAATTCTTGAGGTTCTTGAGCTCTCTGGTTCGTATGCACTCAGGAAAGGACTTGGAATTCTCAAAGCTCTGGAATGCACGAACAAAACGAGCCAATATATAGATTTTCACTATCGCCTGGGCGACATTACTGTCGGAATTCCGACAGCCCCAAACTGTTGTTCGTCGCGCTGTCGTGCGGGCAGTTGCTGTAACTTCTGCGCTGTCGCCTGAGCGACATCGAGTGTCGAAATTCCGACAGCGCCAAACTGCCATTCGTCGTGCTGTCGTGCCGGCAGTTGCTGTAACTTCTGCGTTGTCGCCTGGGCGACATTGAGTGTCGGAATTCTGACAGCTCCTCTTCATTTTTTCTGTCCGAAACTTCTCCAGACTGTAGATTTAGTCGTTCTCATCTCCGAAATGTGGTGGCACATTCTGTAACTCTTCCTGGATTGAAAGTTATGGTCATTTTAAAATCAGCACACAAAACTCATCCTTTTGCTTTTTCTAATGTGTACACACTCTCGGATCATGCCCATGAACGAGGACTTGTCTCCTCATTGAACATGTACAACCTGGACACTATAAACACACAAAAGACTAGATCAAATACAACACGGTATTTGTTATTCTCAAACCAAGAGATGCGGAACATAGGCTCCAACAGGCCCCGAGCATACCCGCTGACCAGGCTCTCATCTAGCTGGAAGGGTCGTAGGCTCACTCGGTGGCAGGTTCTAAAGGTTCAAAGGTTTGCCCCGAGCAGACCCGATGACCAGGCTCTCATCTAGCTGCCAGGGTCGTAAGCTCACTCGGTGGCAGGTTCTAGAGGTTCAAATGTTGGCCCCGAGCAGACCCGCTGACCAGGCTCTCATCTAGATGGCAGAGCCGTAGACTCACTCGGTGCAAGGTTCTAAAGGTTCAAAGGTTGGCCCCGAGCAAACCCGCTGACCAGGCTCTCATCGAGCTGGCCGGGACGAAGGCTCACTCAGTGGAAGGTTCTAAAGGTTCAAAGGTTGGCCCCGAGCAGACCCGCTGACCAGACTCTCATCTAGCTGGCGGGGCCGTAGGCTCACTCGGTGGCAGGTTTTAAAGGTTCAAAGGTTGGCCCCGAGCAGACCCGCGGACCAGGCTCTCATCTAGCTGGCAGGGCTGTATGCTCACTCGGTGGCAGGTTCGAAAGGTTCAAAGGTTGGCCTCGAGCAGACCCGCTGACCAGGCTCTCATTTAGCTAGCAGGGTCGTAGGCTCACTCGATGGCAGGTTCTAAAGGTTTAAAGGTTGGCCCCGAGCAGACCCGCTGACCAGGCTCTCATCTAGCTGGCATGGTCTTAGGCTCACTCGGTGGCAGGTTCTAAAGGTTCAATGGTTGGCCCCGAGCAGACCCGCTGACCAAGCTCTCATCTAGTTGGCAGGGTCGTAGGCTCACTCGGTGGCAAGTTCTAAAGGTTTAAAGGTTGGCCCCGAGCAGACCCGCTGACCAGGCTCTCATCTAGCTGGCAGGGTCGTAGGCTCACTCGGTGGCAGGTTCAAAAGGTTCAAAGGTTGGCCCCGAGCAGACCCACTGACCAGGCTATCATCTAGCTGGCAGGGCCGAAGGCTCACTCGGTGCCAGGTTCTAAAGGTTCAAAGGTTGACCCCGAGCAGACCCGCTGACCAGGCTCTCTTATAGCTGGCAGGGTCGTAGGCTCACTCTGTGGCAAGTTCGAAAGGTTCAAAGGTTGGCCCCGAGCATACCCGCTGACCAGGCTCTCATCTAGCTGGAAGGGCCGTAGGCTCACTCGGTGGAAGGTTCTAAAGGTTCAAAGGTTTTCCCCGAGCAGACCCGTTGACCAGGCTCCCATCTAGCTGGCAGGGTCATAGGCTCACTCGGTGGCAGGTTCTAAAGGTTCAAAAGTTGGCCCCGAGCAGACCCGCTGACTAGGCTCTCATCTAGCTGGAAGGGTCGTAGGCTCACTCGGTGGCAGGAACTAAAGGTTCAAAGGTTTGCCCCGAGCAGACCCGCTGACCAGGCTCTCATATAGCTGGCAGGGTCGTAGGCTCACTCGGTGGCAGGTTCTAAAGGTTCAAAGGTTGGCCCCGAGCAGACCCACTGACCAGGCTCTCATCTAGCTGGCAGAGTCGTAGGCTCACTCGGTGGAAGGTTCTAAAGGTTCAAAGGTTGGCCCCGAGCAGACCCGCTGACCAGGCTCTCATCTAGCTGGCCGGGCCGAAGGCTCACTCAGTGGAAGGTTCTAAAGGTTCAAAGGTTGGCCCCGAGCAAACCCGCTGACCAGACTCTCATCTAGCTGGTGGGGTTGTAGGCTCACTCGGTGGCCGGTTTTAAAGGTTCAAAGGTTGGCCCTGAGCAGACCCGCAGACCAGGCTCTCATCTAGTTGGCAGGGCCGTATGCTCACTCGGTGGCAGGTTCGAAAGGTTGGCCTCAAGCAGACCCGCTGACCAGGCTCTCATCTAGCTAGCAGGGTCATAGGCTCACTCGGTGGCTGGTTCTAAAGGTTTAAAGGTTGGCCCCGAGCAGACCCGCTGACCAGGCTCTCATTTAGCTGGCAGGGCGTAGGCTCACTCGGTGGAAGGTTCTAAAGGTTCAAAGTTTGGCCCTGGGCACACCCGCTTACCAGGCTCTTTGCTAGCTGGCAAGGCCGTAGGCTCACTCGGTTGCAGGTTCTAAAGATTCAAAGGTCGGCCCCGAGCAGACCCGCTGACCAGGCTCTCATCTAGATGGCGAGGCTGTAGGATCACTCGGTGGCAGGTTCTAAAGGTTCAAAGGTTGGCCCCAAGCAGACCCACTGACCAGGCTCTCATCTAGCTGGCAGGGACGTAGGCTCACTCGGTGGCAGGTTCTAAAGGTTGAAAGGTTGGCCCCGAGTAGACCCGCTGACCAGGCTCTCATTAGCTGGCTGGGACGTAGGCTCACTCAGTGGCAGGTTTGAAAGGTTCAAAGGTTGGCCCCGAGCAGACCCGCTGACCAGGCTCTCATCTAGCTAGCAGGGTCGTAGGCTCAATTGGTGGGGACCCATGAGGAAGGCAGAGTAAGGGAGAAACCC
This sequence comes from Dactylorhiza incarnata, assembly GCA_033032865.1. Lineage (NCBI taxonomy): Eukaryota > Viridiplantae > Streptophyta > Magnoliopsida > Asparagales > Orchidaceae > Dactylorhiza > Dactylorhiza incarnata. The sequence goes on from JAWHQI010000515.1 coordinate 69,563, forward strand.
AAGACGAAGAATTAACATAGGGTAAGTCCCAGCATAAGGTCGGCGAGTGGTGCCCATCATGAGGGACACTCGGTGGCGAATGATATCACTCAAGAAAGACACCCGCCTGGCGAGTGCGCAGTTGAATCTTGGTCAGACCCTCAGGATGCGAGAATTTAGCAGGATGAGGTGGGTTCTCAGCGCAGCTCCGTTCCCGCCATAAATCAACAAAATCACCTAAGTCCCAAAAAGGCTGGGGCGAGTGCAAGAGAGTTGCGACTGCGTGGCACGCCTGCACGGCGAGAGTGTCTCGGTCATAACATATATTAGGGGTCATCGACGCTAAGTGCGAACAAACGATATGCGGGCACACACACGAAAGTACGAGCGCATGCGAAATAACGAACGAGTGCGCGAGCTATCAACTGATAAAGGCAAGAAATCCAGGGAAAGATACACAATAAGAACAGCAATCGCAAACTGAAGCAAAGGTATTTCATTTTATTTCATTGTGGAAAAATTACAAAGGAATGACTCTCGCATTACATCAAAATAAAAAAGAAAGAGAGGAGCCTTCAGGGGTCATCGGCTTCCTTGCCAGAATACCCGCTGCTCTCACTCAGAGTGGGGAGGTCGCCGAGCTCCCGACGTTGCCGGCTTCATCCGCCGGATCCACCCGGGCAAAGAGCTCGGGAAGCACGTGGTGGGCGAGAATCCTCTCACCCTCTTCCTTCAAAAGGCCGGCCTTTCGTAGCACCCCCAGCGTTTGCTTCGCTGCTCCTTGGGCGGACCTCTGCCCCAGCCCCTTGAACTCGGCGTTAGAGTAGAGGTGTCGAGTGTCTCGCTCTGTGGGAGGAGGCCGAGCAGCGGCATCTCTCAGCCTTTGGTTCTCGGCCTCCAGCTCCTTTACTCGCTCCTCCAGGATGCATGCCCGCACGAGTAAGGTATCATAGTCGGCTATGTCCTGCAAGAAATAGAAGAAGATTAGCGCGATAAAGAAGGGAAGCGCGAGAACTTGAGTAACTGCGAGGAGACGTACACCTCTCAGGCTGTGCGGCTGGCGAGAAGCGTCTCGGCTGTCTCCAATTGCTGCTTCATGGATAGAAGCTTGGAGGAGACGCCAGCGCGAGTCTTCTTTACCTCAACAATGTTCCGTGCAAGGGTCATGCTACGGAGAGAAGACATATGAGTCCACTCGAGAGCATGCATCATGGCTCGCGTAGCCTCGTGCGCGAGAGTCTGGGTGGACTCGGTATCATAGACGGATGTGTCCTCGCGGCTGTAAAGCGCGTAGGAAAGGCCATAGGATTGTCCACTGGAGGTTCCCTTCTCCATCCAGGATGGAAGGAGCTGGAGACAGAGACCCGTTTGGCCCGCCGTTCCAACTGAAGTAGAGGCTCGTCGACCTAATCCGCATACCTCTCGCGGAGAGGGAAGTTTCGATGCCCTCTTGGCATCAGCCTTGAGGAGGGCTCCGCCGACGCAACAGCGATCTGAACAGCTGAGTCCTCCATAGTAGGAGCACTCGTGCTAGGGGTCTCATCCACGACCACCTTCCCCTTAGCGGTTGCGGAAGGTTTCACCCGCTTGGGGGGGGAGCGGGTGGCCGTGTCGGGCTTCCACTTTTTCCCCTGGACTTTGCGAGAGGAAGATCCTTGTGGCAAGCCACAGTGGCGGACCACGCGAGGGCAAGGGCATCATCGGGAGCGGCCTCCACAATCGCATTCGCCTGGTGGAGGGGAAGGCTTCAAACTCCTGTATCAAGGAAAGTAAGTTAAAAAAGGGGAAGTGAGTGAAAGAGAAGTGGGAGATAGGGTCGAAATAGTTCATCTTACTCTCTCCTGGTGGAACCGGCGGTAGCGTGCAGACGTGCTTCTGTAGATACACGACATCCATTCCATGCTTCTGGATGAAGGCATGGAGTTTGGCCTCGTAACCCCCAGCGCTGGAGGATGGAAGGTCGGCTCATCCTCCTGCACAGGCGCGAGAGGCACGCTGCTGAATTTTCCCATGAAGACGATAAACCGTTGAACCCAGTCGTGGTTCTTATTTGTTGTGGCGGTCACGCTGAGGGGGGACTGCCTGGAGAAGAACGCCACTCCGCGGGTCGCCCTGAAGTTGAAGAGCTTGCGAAACACTGGGAGTGAGAACTCGATCCCCTCCTCACGCAGGTAGCAGGCGAATGCCACTAGCATGGCGATGGAGTTGGGATAGAGCTGCGCGGGGACAACTCCGAAGTAGCGCAGGGTCTGGCGCACCTCTGGACACAGCGGGAGGCGGAGCCCTACCTCGAAATGTTCAAGGGGGATGGCAAGGGTATTGGGCGAGAACTGGTTAATGTGATATCAGTTCCCCAAGCGGCGCGCGACAAATCCCGGCAGAATGAAGTCTGCGATGGCCTAGGTAAAGTCAACTTCCGAGAGGTCGCAGGTCTCGAAATCACGGTTGGCGAATGCTTGAGCGCAGTTGGCCCTGCCATCGGCTTCTTTTGTCATCGCTGGAGTATGGGGAGGTCTCACAAGGATTCTAGAGAGAAGGGCGAGAGGTATCGCGAGAGCAAGAAGAGAGAGATGGAAGAGTAATAAAGGAGGTAGTTGGGCTAACTATTTATAGAAAAAAAAAAGGAAAATGAAGAGAATTCTTTATGCACAGGGTGTGGGTAGCGACCGCGCTATCATGAGGACTCAGAGTTCGGGCCAGCCCATCTACGCCAAGACGTCGATAGAAGGCAAAAGAGATGCGTGAGGCCCTCCTGGCGAATGCGAAAAGTGCGACGCGAATGAAATTACTCGCAAGAAAGCATTCGTAAAAGCAACAAAAGATGGTGAATAACACAGGCAGAAATAGTTCGCGAGACGCAGCAGGTCTCGTCTTGGTTCAGTACGTAAAAGAAAGAGAAATAACAAGGGTGCGGGAGAATACAGGGGGCGAGAGCAGGTAGGCTTAATATTATACCCACTACCATCGACCCCGGCCTCGCCTCCCTATCCTCGGAGGCACTCGCGGGTAGTGGAACGAGCTAACTGCCGTCAACTCCTGGTTAACCAAGCGCAATTGGTCCCTAACCCGCGCGATATGCCTCCCAGGCGAGGTCTCCTCGCACCCGCCTCCCTGGCGCACCATTTCCCCGATAAGATGAGTGTAGTCTCATTCGAGGACGCCTATCTGATGCTCAAAGTCTGCCCGGTGCTCCTCCGTCTGATTGGCCAGATCCCACTGCATCCAGATCAGCTTGTCGAAAAGCTCCGTCATCCGTTCCTTCAGGCCCTAGCATCTTCGTGGTCACTGAGAAAATCTGAGACGTCGCAGGGAGAGGGAGGTGGCAAGATCAGCCCCTCCTCCTCTTGAGGATCCACCGGCGGGACCAGGCGGAAGCCTGCGAGAGCGAAAGTTAGCCTTTTCCAGTCATACAAATTTCGAGTCTAATGTGAGGACAACTAACCAAGTACATAAGGCTCGACGGGGGTTTGGCGAGAGGTCCCGTCCTGCCCCGTGAATGGCTGGCTGGGGGGTGGAGTGATTTCCCCTTCCCAGGGCGTTGAACCTGGTCAGCGATACTAGAGGTGGTGGCCAAATCTACGGTGGGGGAGTTGTTCTCGGGGCCTTAATCCGCTGAACGTTCCCGCTCCGGAGCTGTGGAGTTGACGGTGGTCTCGGGGGCAGGAGAGCTGTGTGAGGAAGGTGTTGGATCGGTAGGCGCCCTTAGAGGGGGGTGAATAAGGGTTTTTAAAACTTTAAGTTATATTTTGATTTTCTTTAAAATAGTGCGTGATTAAGAAAGTGAGAAATCAAACAAAGCAATTAAAATAAAGTGGAGACACGTTTTATTAATATGAAATAAGGTTTTACAAAAGTTGATTTCTATAACGCTAGAAATCGGGGGCGAATAGTAGTAAGCTCTTTTTGTTTTCTATCCCGACTCGCATCCCCACGAACCGGTGGCCCTAGCCTATCCTTCCCCGGATTCGGCTTCAAGCCGCTCTAGCCAATCCAACCCCGGATATGGCCTTGAGCACCCCTAGACCTAACCTAGATCTAGTCGCCAACACGAGGCGAAATTCTGCCCTAAGTCCTACCCAGACCTAGTCGCCAACACGAGGCGAATTCTCTAACGGTTTACAAGAAATATGAAATGATAATAATAAAAACTCCCTCTTGAAGAACTTCTGAAGTTGGAGATGAAGATCAGTTGTAGAATAAGCATTGTAGATGCGGACGTCGTTTAGATCCGGCGTGAAGAGATTCTCCTTCAGAAAGCCGCAGAGCATTGGTAGGACATCAACTTTCGGCCAAATCAGCCTCTGGAATTCTAGCACTCAATCTCTCTCTCTGATCTCCTCTCTAAAATGAGAGAAGAGGGGTCCTATTTATAGCCTCAGCGCTAGCGCCTGCGCTAGCTCTACTGTCGGCGCTATCCCGGATTAGGCATTATTCTGCACGGAGGAATCTTCAATCCGAGGAAACATTTCTCTCTTGCCTTCTGTGCTCCGCGCTACCGCCTGCGCTATCCGCTACCGCCAGGCGCTAGCTCCTTCTATATGTGCTCTGAAATTGTGCTGATCATCGCTAGCGCCGGGCGCTAGTGCTACCGCCGGCGCTAGTGGACATGTTAGATTTGTTGGCTCAAATTTGGGGGCAACCTTGTTAAGTAATCCTTGAGTTATATGGACATTGTTTCCTGCACACTTAAACACACAAGATCAAATAGACATAGGATTTGTTATTCTCAAACCTAGGAGATGCGGAAGACCATGTTCCAACAAACTCCCCCTTTTGATAATAACAAATCCATTAATGATAAATCAGAGCATTAATATATAAGCATGATGAAACCTACTTGTGTGTGTGTGAGAGTGATGACTTAGGATAAATATTGATTGTAGAATTTTAGAATTGCTCCCCCTAAATACATGCTCCCCCTAAGTGAATGCTCCCCTAATATGTAAGCTATTATCTTTAATTAATCAAGTTAGTTTTTCATTTTGATAGCGGATTTTATTTATCATGGAAGATCTCCCCTTTTGTTATTAGCAAAAGTGGTTAAGGAAGCAAAACACATAAAAGTTTTGAAAAAGGCATGATCGAGCTTTGAGAGAGAAGAAAATGATAAGGAGTTTTTAGAATAATTTTCATAGAAATAGATCAGAGTTTTTAGCATAAGTAGTGTTATAGAAATAAATCAGAGTTTTTAGTTTTTTTTTTAAATGAGATGACATTTACCATGCAAGTCTATCATTTAAAAATTTTGAGTTTGAAAACTTGAGATAAGCATGAAAAGAGCACAAGATAAACGTAATGTAGCGGAAGACTTATAAAAATACAACAAACATCTTTTGATTCATAAAATGAACACGATGTTTTTGTACCAATTTTCCTTTGAAAAGATTATTATGAAGTAACCAAGCATGAAAGAGATGTATGAAAGAGAGACTACTACAATGTTATTCTAATTCATAAAGTCAAAAACACACCAAACATTGTAGAAAGCATGCTAGGTTATCTAGTGCATTTTTGATATAAAAAGTATGATAGAATTAGCATTAGGATCCAATACTCATGAGAAGAAGTGTTATGAAAGATAATGATGTGCACAAAGTGTATTTTGAAAAGAGTAAATAAATGTTATAATCAAAAATACAAGACAAATGTAGAGTAAAGTTCACAATAAAACACAAATAAGATTACTTCCACACACTTTTATGCATAAAGAAAATGTACAACAACCAAGGTACTTTGCACACACAATACTCATTAAGACTTATCAGGGTGCAAAGTAGTGCTTGGGGGATCACACAATTTTATTTTATTTCAGTTTTGTTTTTGATCCGGTGTACTTAAGAATAAGTGGTATTTTTTTAAGAAATGAAGGTTTGCACAAGACACTTTACTAATCTTTCCAAGGTGCTCAACATCACAATGCTTATTAAAGTATCAGGAGGTTCAAGTAGTGCTTGGTGGAGTTAACTTTGCCACTTTATTTCATTTTTGCTGTGTACAAAGTTCTCCGATTACACTTGCTTTGCAAACCAAATGAATTTTGAAAGTACAACCACTTTTCTTTATATTTAATAGTGCAAATAAATGTAGTGTAGGTAAGATACTTGTGCAAATTTAATTTATTGTACAAGTACAATACATAAGCAGGCATCTTTAGATTAAAAACATAAGTAGACTTAGCCAAAAAGTGAGTGAAGAAATATCATTATCAACCATAAGACATTTACTCATACTTAGAGGCATGCTAAGCTAGGTTCTGCACTACTTTTACAATAGAATTGATGCACATATTAGTAGATATATCAAAGCATGATAAGAACAATGATCAAAAAGTAGTTTGACAAGATAAATTGTAACAATGTAGAGGTTCTAAATGATAGATTAAATCATGCTTGATTTTCACAATAAAGTCCATACAATTTTTTTTTTGATAATTTTGATGTTTTATATTTTTGTATTTGATTTTGCATTTATAAATAGAAGTTAAGCAAATGAACAAAAATAATTTTTGTAATTTTGTATTTGGATTTTTCAAAAATGAAATAAAGTAAAAGTGCAAAAATAAATAGTACATATAGATTAATATATTTTTAAGAATTTTTCAAAATTTTAAAAATACAGGAAAACAGATAGGTGTGCTAGCGCCGGCGTTAGCGATAGCGCTGGCGCTAGCTCTGCTTTAGTTAAATCCCCTTTACCTTGTCATTTCGGCCATTGCCATTGAAGCTCTCCCGAAAAACCCTAGCAGATAACGCAGCCCACTCAAAGATCTAAGGTAAATCTTCATCATTTTTTAGTATTTTTATTTTAAACTTTGATTTTGATGTTGAAGAAGAAGATATTTGAAGTTATCAATTGGTTTTAGATGCTAGATCTACAATGCTTGATTCTGTTTATTTTTGAAGAGAGAGACTAGAGTAAATGTTCATCATTTTGATTATTTTTGTTCTAAATATTTGATTTTGATGTTTGTGATGAAGATTTATGAACCTATTTAAGAGAAACTTTTGATTGTGATGAAGATATATGAACAAAAACAAACTTTTTATTTTTAGGATAGATCTAGAATAAGGTTAGATTAAAAAGAGGATCTTCACAATTTTTATGCTTTTTTATGAGGATTTTTAGTTTTGATTTTAGATCTAGCAATTTTGGATTTGGAAATCTTTTATTTTTAGAGAGATATTAGCATTTCAGATCAGAGAACTCGCGTCGGTGCTACTGCAGGTACTAGTGCTAGCGTCGGGCGCTAGTGATAGCGCTGGCGCTAGTGAATTTGCATAATTTTAATTTCAATTATAATGTTGCAGATGGCTCCTGGTTCAAGAGGGAAGAAAGGTGTAGAGCTGGTTGTGGAGGCTGCAGTAGTAGGTGTACCATATTTTGTGGAGTTTGACATGCCTCGACATCACCACATCATGCAACTGTTTACAACCTCCGAAGTGTTGAATGTCTTTCTTTCTGATGGGTTTTCGTCAGAGTTAGTATGAGATTTCTATACGCACTTGGAAGACCCATCATAGACTGATCTGGATGGTGGAGTGCGGTCTCAGGTGCAGGGACAAGTGGTGACTATCACCCATGAACAACTGAGAGCCGTGTTTGGATTGACGCAACATCCAAATCGGTTGGAGATTGTTGAGAAGTTTAGGGTAGATAGAGATTGGACTAATGTGAACATGGTGCTGCCTAATAGGGCAAGCAAGAGTCTGATCTCCTCTTCGTCGACACTCACAGTAGACGCCCTAGCCGTTCAAGATGTATTATGCCACACAATTATGCTGAAGTTGGGTGATACAGCGAAGGTCACATCACAACTTAGCAATGTAACCTATTTCATTTTGGAGGAGGAAAAGTTTGACGTGGCAGACTTATTGCTCTCCTTGATTCATTATTCATATAAGTTGCGACAGCCTTCCCGCCAGAGATATAACAACTTGCCCCTGGGTGGCATCATACAACGGGCCATTCAAATGATGTACCCATCTATTGAGGTAGGTTTTTACTTGATAGACTGCTTTCCTCCTATCTATAATACCTCACACCTACGAGCTACATCCCTCTCGGATGAGCCATCGACATCTACTCGACCACCACTCTAGCTAGCAATGTCAGCCCGAGAGACACAGGATGGTTCATATGATAGATTTCGAGATGATATGGGTGAACGGATGGCACGGGTGGAGGAGGATATATCGGAGGTAAAGAAGGGTATGTCCGACTTGAAAAAGATGTTGAAGTTTATGATCAAGGCTTTAAAGTTGAAATTGTCATCACCAGAAAGAAGGGAATGGGATAGCCCTACAGAGGATCCACCAAGACATTCTATTCAGAGAACTCGCAGACGACGGTCACCAAGTCCAAGTGTGGAAGAGGTAGATGAGGAAGAGTAGTGGAATAGGAAAGACCTGAGGATAACTAAATTTTCAGTTCTGTAATAATACAGGAATTTGAACCTATGTTCTTGGTTACTGTCATCTAGCGCCGACGCTACCAGATAGCGCTAGCGCTATCTGTAATGTTTAATTTTGTTGTTTTGGGATGTTTTACTATTTTTATCTGGTCCTTCTTTGGTATTTTTTGAAGGTTTTGTCTTTCTTTTTATTTATAAATTTGAGGTCATATGAAGTGGAGATGTTTAAGCAATTTTAATATCCTATGAAGTAGTATATGTTTGAAATCATATCCCATAGAAAAATTTTGAATTCAATTTATGTTGGTGATATATGATATATAGATATATAATGAGTTTAGGAGGAATAAATTGGTCTTTAGAAATAAAGGACATGATTTTTCAATTTGATAATTTAGTTTATAAATCTTTAAGTGCTAAAGTCTTGTGTCTATATGATGAACATTCCATGATAGCAAAAAAAGATAAGAAAACAAAAAGAAAAAGAAAAGGACAATAAAGCATATCATGAAGTAGAAAATTTGTATATTTCATTTTTGAAAATATTCTACTTCATGCTTTTGGTGATACCTAATGAATAAGAGATTTAGGTATCCAAAGGGGACCAAGTGTGGCAGTTTCTTTGGGTACCCAAATATAACGTGTAGGTTTGTGGGTAGTTAGTGATGAATGGGTCCTTTCATGTGAAGTTAGTGTTTTTAATTTTGGGTCTCCATTCAAACTTTGGTTTAATGTTACTCTTATATGTCAAATTTCCATTGTGATAATCTTTATATTGATGATTATGATTGTAATGATTAGGAAATTTGTGTAATGTTGCTGTTAAGTTTGGAGAAACATGATTTTAGAAATAATTGTAATTTTGACTTTGATTTACAAATCCGTTGTGTTTCTTATTTCCATTATTTGGTTTAGTTAAAATATTCATGTTCATATTCATATTCATCATGTTTTTAGATAGTTCTTGATACTGTGAATTTTTTTTTATACTTTTCATACGCACATTTATTTTCGATTTTAATTCATCATTCTTAATCTTTAAATTATGCCTAGCTTTATTATAAGCTATTGTGCTATTTTTAAGAGTGAAAACAATAGAGTCAATATGATTTTGATAGTCGTTTCTAAATTCCTCAAATGTTTTGTCCATCTCTTTGATTTCAGTTTTATAATTTTGGCACGTAGCACAATCACTTTTCAAAGATGAATTTTCTAAAAATGGTTTTTCATTATGTTCTTTTACACAAATAATTTCTTTTTCAAGTTCCTTAAATTTTTCTTTAATATCATTACAATCCAAGCAAGGTTTTGTATTTTTAATTGAAGTGACATGGGTAAAGCAAGATAAATCAGAATTTGATTTCTACTTTAACTCTTGCTTTTAATTTTTTATTTTCTAAGCGCAATTTGCAATTCGCATTTTTTAATTTCTTAATTTTGCGCTTTGTAATTTGTAGCAATTGTAAAGTAGAAATAGAATTGCAAACAATAAGAGGATTTGATTTCCTTACAGTACTTTTGGACGCTGTGAGATTTGAGCATGAATTTTCTTTGTTGTCTTCATCTATTTGGCATTCCTCGTGCAAAGATGGGATTTCTTCTTTTCCATTTGATGTGCACTCCATTGATCCATCATTAGAGGAGCTTTCTTGATCATTTGAGCACTCTTGTATGTTCTCCACTTCTTGCATTTGTTCCATACCTGTAGATGGAGATAATACATTTCTTCAAAAAATTTCCATACTTTGTATGCACTAGAAAAATAATATATTAATTTTGAAATTTCGTGAGATAAAGCACAGAAAATACTATTTAAAGCTTTTGCATTTAGATGACGTTCCTGTTTATTTGATTCATCCGCTGGTCTAACTATTGCTATATCCCATGCATTGATATCTAAATTTTTAATAAACTTTTCCATTAGAAATTTCCACCCTTTATAATTTCTCCCTTCGAATAAAGGTGGTTTAAGTGATTTTTCTTCTTCATAAAAATTTACCCCATTAATAGAAGCGAGATCATCAGACGCCATTATTCTCGGTTGTTAAGCCGATTGGAATAAACCTCCTCTAATACCACTTGTTGGATCGGTAGGCGCCCTTAGAGGGGGGGGGGGGGGGGGGGTGAATAAGGGTTTTTAAAATTTTAAGTTATATTTTGATTTTCTTTGAAATAGTGCGGGAATAAGAAAGTGAGAAATCAAACAAAGCAATTAAAATAAAGTGGAGACATATTTTATTAATATGAAATAAGGTTTTACAAATGTTGATTTCTATAATGCTAGAAATCGGGGGCGAATAATAGTAAGCTCTTTTTGTTTTCTATCCCGACTCGCATCCCCACGAACCGGTGGCCCTAGCCTATCCTTCCCCGGATTCGGCCTCAAACCGCTCTAGCCAATCCAACCCCGGATATGGCCTTCAGCACCCCCTAGACCTAACCTAGATCTAGTCGCCAACACGAGGAGAAATTCTGCCCTAAGTCCTACCCAGACCTAGTCGCCAACACGAGGCGAATTCTCTAACGGTTTACAATAAATATGAAATGATAATAATAAAAACTCCCTCTTTAAGAACTTATGAAGTTGGAGACGAAGATCCGCTGTAGAATAAGCATTGTAGAAGCGGACGTCATTTAGATCCGGAGTGAAGAGATTCTCCTTCAGAAATCCGTAGAGCATTGGTAGGACATCAACTTTCGGCCAAATCAGCCTCTGGAATTCTAGCACTCAATCTCTCTCTCTGATCTCCTCTCTGAAATGAGAGAAGAGGGGTCCTATTTATAGCCTCAGCGCTAGCGCCTGCGCTAGCACTACCGCCGGCGCTATCCCGGATTAGGCATTATTCTGCACGGGGGAATCTTCAATCCGAGGAAACATTTCTCTCTTGCCTTCTGTGCTCCGCGCTACCGCCTGCGCTATCCGCTACCACCAGGTGCTAGCTCCTTCTATATGTGATCCAAAATTGCGTTGATCATCGCTAGCGCTGGGAGCTAGGTGCTACCGCCGGCGCTAGTGAACATGTTGGATTTGTTGGCTCAAATTTGGGGGCAACCTTCTTAAGTAATCCTTGAGTTATATGGACTTTGTTTCCTGCACACTTAAACACACAAGATCAAATACACAAAGGAGTTGTTATTCTCAAACCTAGGAGATGTGGAAGACCATGTTCCAACAGAAGGGGGTAACCCCGTGGTCCCAAAGGTGAGAGCTACAAAAACCAGAGTCAGAAAAAGACGAAAGATAAACGCAGGCGAGAAGGCCGTGAAGTGCTTACCAGGCGCCTGTCGGCTCCCGCCAGGAGTAGTTAGGAGGGCGGGCTCCTGGGCCGGTGGAACACCTCCGACAATAGGTGGGGGAATGGCGACATCCGCCTGGTCAATCTCGGGGCCACCCTTCGTCATTTGCAGGTTTTGCGAGTGGTTGAAGTTGTCAAGGTGTAGCGTCGCCCTAGTTAGCTTCAAAGGAGAGAAAGATTATGTTACCTCGGTAGTGTCATTAGGAGGGATGCTGGAGAGGGGGGGGGGCTCTCGGACGTAGACTCCCTCGTTGTCAGGTCTCGCCGGACCACCCTGGCTTTCTTCAACCCGTAGGGTTTGGAAGGATCTCTCGTTGACGAGAGCCATGGGGCGTATCGGGCGGACTTAGAAGGGATCTCCCCCTGCGCGGCAGCAAGGCGGTCCATCAACCCTTGCGAGAGCGGTCTCGGCTTCGACCTTATGAACATGATTGGAGCAGCGAGAGCTTTGAGGAGAAGAAAGAGAATAGTGATTGGAAAACAAGTATTTGAGAAGCAGCAACCTGGGAAGTATTTATAGCAAAATAGAGGGTCCCATCGTAAAGATTCCCTCCAAGTCAGCAAAGCACTCGCCGAATACTGAGGGTTGGACTCTTGTTTCCAAGCGTAAGACTCGCTCGCAAAGAGCAAAGATTGTGTACACCCCCGTATTCGCCGAGTGAGCCCCCAGGTCTAAAGGGGGTCAAGAGGCAAGATCCATGTCAGGCAGAGCACCCGCCCAGGCCAGAAGAGGCAGGAGAGCCTCCGGGCGAGTGCAAGTCCCAAACGCAAGGCACTCGCCCGTTCAGAGGGGCGAGTGCGCGGGAGACCAGACGAGTAGGGGCGGAGTCCCACTCGCCAAGCAAGCCAGGTGATTAGGCGAGTGGTGCCTCCACGGACCACTCGCCAGGTGGAATCTACTGTGCGAGAAGCCTGGCGAGTGCTGCCTTCACGGAGCCCTCGCCCAGAAGGTTTTGAGAGGGAAATTACCTAGTTACCCTTCATGGGTTGCCAATAGCCCTTCATAACAGCGAAGCTAGGCTGTTGACAGACCAATTTGGGGTGCGGCTAGTAAAACTAAAATACGGTTTTATGCTATTTGCAGTCCAGACTAGAGAATTTATAAATAGACCCTTAAGGGCGCCTTGGAGGAGATCCGATCTTTTAGGCTCTCTCCTCCTGGGCAAGTTTTGGTTGGCCGCTAGTGCCCTCCAAGGTGCCCGACTGAGCATTGGTTTGGGAGGGGAAGCTCTCTCAGATCTTCCGGGTGTGTGGCGGGACTTCCACGCTACAGCCTTGGGTCTGTTCCTAGTTCTTCGTCCACAGTCGGGAGCGTTAGTGAGGGATAAGTAGGCGCGGGCTACACCCCACAGCGGGTCCGAACTCAAGAGATCGGATGCCGGTTTCAACATCTAGGATAACAAGAAATAAGGAAGGTTAGCTGCTTAAGGATACTCGCAAGTAGAAGGAGTAGACTTTGAGGAGTCCTTTGCACCTGTAGCACTACTTGAGTCAATTAGGATTTTTTCGCATTTGCTAGTTTCAAACGAATAAAGCTGTATCAAATGGACGTCAAAATATGTTTCTAAATGGTTATATTAATGAAGAGATGTATGTTAAGCTTCTACCCAGATTTAAGAATGACGAACATCCAAATCATGTATTCAAATCTGCCAAAGGAAGGCTAATATTCATAAGTAACACAAGTTCGCAAAACTGAGCGTAAAGTTGATTATGCGCAGTCCTGAACATAAAGCCCGATCGGGCCGGCCTAGACCGGGCCCGATCGGGCTTTTTACTGTATCGGGCCGGGCCGGCCCGGTCCTCCCCTGGAATCGGGCCGGCCCGGGCCGGGCAGGCAGCACATAAGTGCTGCCAGCTCCGGCCCTTCAGACCGGGCCGGGCAGGACCGGGCCGGTCTCGGGCCTGATCCGGGCCGGCCCGGTTTTATTTATTTTTTTAAATTTAATATAAATTTAAATTTTTTAATTATAATTTTTATAAATTATTAAATATTGAACAAATTTAATAAAAATTTGGAACAAAAATTTTTATTAATATTGCAAATTTGGAACAAAATACAAAATTGAAAATACAAAGTTACAAACGCGTCCATTTCGTACAAAATTGAAAGTACAAAATTGAAAATACAAAATTGAAAATACAAAATTTAAGTCGTACAAAATACAAAATTGAAAATACAATTGCTCGATTTAATCATCTTCTACTTGTAGATTCAACGCGTCCATTTCGTCTTCTATCTCCTCCGAGCTCTCCTCCAATGCTGTTATGTGTTGCTTCCTCTTTACACTGTCCAAGTAGTCCTTGTAGCATATGCAAACCTCCAGCGAATCTTCGTTAAGCCGGCTCCTCCGCTCGTTCAAAACCCTGCCACTAAGAGAAAAAGCGGACTCCGAATCTACTGTAATAGCTTGGACAGTTAATAAATCACGGGCCATATAGGCCAAAACAGGATAGGCATTAGCTTTACCTTTCCACCAATTTAAGATATCGAAGTTTTCGATCTCGTCCGAACTCATAAAATCGCTAAATTGAGTTTTTGTGTATAATCCTAATTCATCTAAACTACTAGATGTGCGCGCTTTTTTCCTAGAAGCTAAATCTAAAATTTTATTTTTAAGACTATCCTTCGTTTTGGGTTGCGTTATTTCTTCGCGGGGTCGTAATCCGTATAAGTTATTGTAATAATTATTACTTTGCGTAAAAAAAGTAGTAAAACTTGAAGCACTAACGGGGTCATCCGCATCATCATAATTTATATTTAAGGTTAGATTAGTATTGATTTCGTCGATCAAATTTTCTACGCCTTCTACGTTAAGTAGCGGATTTAAAGCGGCGGCGCACGAAAACATAGGCGGTATTTCTCTATAATATTTGAAAATTTTTTCTTCCATTACTTTAATTAAAGGAGCCCAACCTTGATGTTTTCTATAATAACTAAATTTTTCTGTGATATGTACGAAATGTTCAATCACTAACTCGTTGGATAATACACTCCAGATAAAGCAACGGTGGCCCTATAAAAACACTTTAGTAAATCTACATAATATTCTATTATGGTCCAATCAGTTTCACCTAAACCGTGTTCAATATTAAGTAAACTATAATATTCCATTAGAAGATTTTTTTGTTGAAGGACTCTTTTTAACATTTTGTAGGTTGAGTTCCATCTAATAGGCATATCGAATTGAGGTTTCAAATATTTTTGATTTTGTGCTTTACAAAATTTTCTAAAATCTTGAGCTCGTTGTTTAGTACAATAAATTGTTTTTAACATGTCGCGAATTTTATTAATATATGTTGACATTGCCTTTAAACTATCCTGTACAACTAAATTTAGGACGTGACAAACACATCTAGTATGAAAAAATGCGCCGTTGAGAAATGGTTTTAAATCTCGTTTTAACAATTCAATTGCGGCGCCATTATTGGAGGCGTTATCAAGAGAAAAACTAAGTATTTTATCGTTAATTTTAAATTCCCGCGCACATTTCATAATAACCTTATATAAAGCTATAGCCGTGTGCGGGAATTTAAAACCCGTAAAACATATTACGCGTTTATTTATCTCCCACGAAATGGGATCAATCAAATGACAAGTGATGCAAAGATAAGCTAATCCTAAATTTAAATTACTCGTCCAAACGTCGCTCGTTAGACTCACACGTCCTTCGAAATTTTCAAAATACGTAATTAATTCTTGTTTTGCTTCTAAATATAACCTAATCGTGTCGCGCCTTAAAGTAATTCTACTAACCTTTTGGTATTTGGGCTGAAGCCCCCCATGTATGTACTCTGTGCCGTCGTCATTGTCGAAGACGCTGAATGACAGCTCACGTTTGATGACGAACTTCGCCTGCATCTCTCGCTGTCGCATTTGATCGTACGTCCAAATCTGTCCTGCTCCAGAAATTTGAGCTTGACTTGACTCGGGAGGAGCTTGTTTCGACTCGCAAGATTTTTGGTGTCGAACGAGCGTCGAGTTGCCGCTGATGGATAGCAACTTCGAGCACATCTTGCAGCGCGCTTTTCTTTCGGTGCCGACTTGGACCATGTCGAAATGCTCCCAAATACCCGCTCTACGATTGTGCTCCACCACCGAAGCCGTACTTTGGGAAGACGACGCTGGAGCTGAGGAGAACGACGCCATTGAGAGAGCTAAGAGAGAGAGAGAGAGAGAGAGAGAGAGAGAGAGGGAGAGAGAGAGGTGTGAGAAAAGAGAGAGAAGAGGGGTGGTATTTATAGGTTTTTTTTGTTTTTAAAAAAAATAATAATAATAAAAATAATAATAATAATAATAATAATAATTATATTAATATATAATAATATATGGCAGCCAACGGCTCTAATAGCCGTTGGCTGCCTCTCATGGCAGCATGGCTGCCACATGGCAGCCATGCTGCCATGAGCTGATCGGGCATGAGCCTAACGGCTCTAATAAGAGCCGTTAGGCTCAATCGGGCCTAGCCCGAGACCGGATCGGGCTATGCCCGGCCCGGTTTCGGGCTAGCCCGATTATCGGGCCTTACCCGGCCCGGACCGGGCCGGGTAACGGCTCCAAACCGGGGCCCTTTCAGGGCCCCGGGTAAGGGCTCGGCCCGGTTCGGGCCTGAACCGGGCCGGGCCTGAATCGGGCCGAGCTTGACCGGGCCGGGCTCGGGCCGGCCCGTCAGGCCCAATTTTTTTGTTCAGGACTAATTATGCGTCTAATTAGAGCAATGGATCCTAAAAATGAACGCAAATGCACATTGTGGAAGATCAGAGGAATATAATAAATGAGCGTATTATAAATATAAGTTGGGTTTATAAATTTATGTACTAATGCTATATTAAAGTAACTCGGGGAATGGGGATAATAGACTGTATTTGGGACCCACTTTATTGGAAACGAAGGGTTGTGCCTGGTAACTGGTAAGCATAAACGTGCCATATCACAGGCGGTTTGTCTTTTTATCCACGGGCTCCGCGCCTACTTTTAAATCACATACATACTTCTTCTTTTTTCTCCACCGAAGGTTATTATTGGAAATTGAAATAGAGAAATAGAATTTGGCAAGTGGCAGCCGAGACTATAAAAATAAAAAATTATAGGTCATGAAAATTTGTGAAAAATCTGAGAAAACAAACCTCGGATTTAAGTTGTCTCGAGATTTTCCATGTCTTGATTTGTGTCGGATGAGACCATGCGACGTTAGAGCTTTTGGTGTAGGTTATGGTTTTGAAAATCGGATCAGACATCGGCAGGGCGAGAGGTTCAAAGTTGAACCGGTCCAACCGGTTTAATCAGGGTCGAATTGTTATATATATATATATTTTGATACAAATAAAAATAATGTATCCATCATCGCTGTATTCATATACTTTTAAGGCTCCGTCTGGCGCTGCGTTTTTGCTCTAATGTGTTTGGATAAAAACGTCACTGTAATAAAATGGAAGTTTTACATAACGGTTAAGACCACAAATAAGAAAATAAAATTAGTTTTGACTTATGTGCATAAAAATTGATGAAGTTTCTTCGAAAAGATCAAGAATGATAGTTCATATTTTCATAACCATCGTGTTTATGATCGCCATGCCAAACGAAGCCTAAATATATCATAAACTTTAACTTTTAAAAGATAATTTAATAAGTTATTATAATAATATATAAGGACTAGGAAATAATTTATTTATATTTATATAGTTATGTATATTAATTAAGTATGTTTATTTTATATATACATTAATATTTATATGTATAAAATATAATACAAATTAAAACAACAAGAACCTAGTGGTCCATTGGTCCACTCTACCTTTAATTACAAATAGGCGTGGGTTGAAATCCCCACGGTTTTGAAATTCTGTCACTTAAATTTTGGGCCTTCTTCGCCCGGTTACGTAAAACCGCTCCTGGTTGCCGGCTCGCCCGCCCGGTTCCACGGTTCCCAAGCGGTCTGCGGATGGAGGCGGTTTCTTTCCTGGACCGAACCGGCTGTGTCTCCGGTCCGCGGTTCGACCGGTTGGACCGGCCGGTCCGGTCCGTCAAAAGCTTGGTGTAGATCTTTTTTTACATTTTTCTCGTTTTATCACTAATAAATCCTGGTCTTAAGTCGGGATGAAAAATGATAAGAATAGTGTGAGATAGTTGGTCAACATAAAATTTAATCACCCTTATAAATATGTATAAACTTGAGTGTTGTTGATTTATCACTCATCAAAGTATTCATTCTCATATTATTGTATCGAAACATTTGAGTTATCCAGATATCCAAATCTTCTTTACGCTCCTCTAAACACTACTGACGGGGTTCCCCTAAAAGTTACCTTAGTCAACTCGGTCCAAACTTCAACCGAGCCGCCCAAGGAGGACCGATCCGACCGAGCGAGCCGCGCACATTCGAAGGACCTTAAAGCTGCCAAGCAAGGCGAGTAAAGACACCTCACACGCGCAATGCAACGAGCGTGCTCGCGCCCGATGCACCACGCGCGCGGCTTCCGCATGCGCGCGCAAGGCCGCCGCATGCGCGCGCAAGGCCCCGGTGCGCGCGCCCGCGCATTCGCGTGTGCGTGCGTCGTCGCCCTTCGGAGCTCCGCCGCCATTTTCTCCGCCCGGCAGCCGCCCGTCGCCGCCTTGCCGAAAAATCTGCCCGGGTCGCCCGGGGCATGTACATCATTTTCAGGAAATTAGTGATCTATGAGACCCAAACTGTGCAACCTTATTCGTCAGCTCAAGATCCAGCCAGTCACAATTACCAGTGTGCCCCTCCAAAAAAGCTATAACAGGCCCCCAGAGCTTCATTTGAAGACACGCAACAAAAGAGAGAAGAGAGAGCTATAAGATTTTTCGACGAACTCTGCTCGCTCCTTCGCTCTCAATTCACTATGTTCTCTCCCAAGTCCACTCCTCTCAAGATTCTGAAGAATGCTCCCGAGTACTAGAGAAGACTCCAAGGAACGCTCCAGCGAACCGCTCCGAAGACTTGTACTTCTTCCATCCTATCATTATCATAAGGCTTCTAATGGGAGAGGTGACCTGTCATCCTCCTGAGATCTCAACCTCTTGTAACTGCCAAGTAGATAATGAAATTTGGTCGGCACCGAACCGACCCCGTGGTTTTTTCCCTTTTCGGGTTTTTCACGTAAAACATATTGTTGTCATTGTTGTTGGTTCTCTTATAACTATTTGACAAAGTCTATGGGAAAGTGCTCCCAAAATTATGAAAGATTTCTGAAGAACGCGCTTGTTCCGCACAAGCACCCTCAACCAATTACAATTGCAAGGAGAAGTGCACACACCGCAAACTGGGTGGCTCTGGAGGAGAGTGTTGATCTGACTCCTGCCACGTTGCCCACAAGCAACGCTCCTCTTTGAGAGGGAGCCACCGCCGCACCTGTAACTTCCATGGAGGAGTGTGTGCGACTGATGGAGGAGCGCTAGGTAGAGGTGCTTACCCTTCTTCAATATTTGGGAGTCTATAATACTCCCAACCCCACCATCGCTCAAAGGGGGTCACCGCTACTTGTCCCCGGGAGCATCGTACCTGAAGGCTCCGCCTGCCTCGATAACCCTCCTATTGACGAACTGTCCGACTTAGCAAGCTCTGTGTATGTCGCACGACCAGCAATGCCGCTTGAAAATGTTCAGCTCAACCCTCGTCCAGCGGAAGCGGACATCGACCAGGACAACCGAAGACTCACCCGCGAAGAGTTAAGAGAGATAATTGAAGAGGAGTATGGTCAGGGCAGGTGCCACCCGGCGAGCACATGACGCCCATTTCGCCACTGTTCTTTGCTCACTCCCCAGGTTCTAGCACACCCCGTCCCAAGAGGATTCAAGCTGCCCAACTTCGAGAACTTCGGTGGAACAAATGATCCCCTGGAGCATGTCAACCACTTCACGATGATCATGCCCCTCTACAATGCGCCCGATCAACTTCTGTGCATGGTGTTCCCTGCGACTCGGAACGGAAAAACACGTATATGGTTCCACTCCCTGAGTGAAGGGGAGATTGGTAACTTTGCAGAACTCATGCACCTTTTTGTCGACCAGTTCATAGCTAATCGACGGATCGTCAGAGACCCCTCTCACCTCTCTGACATCCACCGGACTGAGTGAGAACTGCTTAAGGACTTCTTCCGTCGCTTCACCTTTGAGACGCGACAAATTTTGGGAGTACACCCCGAGCTCCTTCGCGATGTCTTCCTCGGGGGACTCCGCCCTAGTGGGTTCTACTCCGCCCTCATGAGGGAGACAATTCCAAGCTACACCGACCCAGTCCACCAGGTCGAGGCGCATGTTTGGGAATATTGACCACAAGATTCCAGATTTGAAGAAGTCCTCTGGATAACAATAAACACATCATGTATTTGATATATGCTATATTCTAATTTTGATATGATGGGTATAACAAAAGTATATGACTAATGTAAGGTTAGGCTTATGGTAACTCAAACAGTATTTTACCTTGTAATCCCTAATGGTGCAAAACACATGTTGACTTATGCCATATCACTATATTAGACTTGTCACTATCAAGGAGAAGTCATTTGGAAAAGGTCTGTAAATGAAGCTGCAAAGATAGACGATAGGTTGGATTAATCCTAAAATTGGCTAAGGCAAATATCGGCTAGATTATCTAGATGGCAAGTATTCTATGTCGTCTAGACCAATGTTGTATCGGCTAGACGATCTCAACGACAAAATTTATGTCTACTATATCTACATCATCCAGATATGATTTATATCTTAATATTGGTTAATTCCAATATCGTCTAAAAGAGTTGTGTCGTCTAGAAGAGTTGTATCGTCCAGAAGGCTTGTATCGTCCAGAAGGCCTATATCATCCAGAAGGCCTGTATCATCCAGTGGGCCTATTCGTCTAGAAGGCCTCTATCGTCCAGAAGTCCTCTATCCTCCAGAAGGCCTCCGTCGTCTAGAAGGCATGTATCGTCCAAAAGGCCTGTATAGTCCAGAAGCCTTATATCGTCCAAATGATTTGTGTCATCTAGAAGAGTATATCGTCAAGAAGATTTCTATATATATACAAGGAACGGGAAGAAAACCGGGAATTACGCCTTAGCTTAAATTTCAATTTGAAATCCACCATCTGATGCGCCAATATGGAGATATCTTCTGGAAAGTCATAAATAAATAAATCTTTCTTGATTCCCAACTATTGAAGCTAGGAAAATCCTAGCTCCAAATGTTAGGACCAACATGTGTAGTCTGAGGCTACTGATTCCGCGATCCGGCAATTGGGATCCAGAGGCTACAACTAATGAGATGAAGAAAAAGCCACAAACTGACCCTAAGGTGCTTCATCAGGGATGCCCCATCAGATACCCATAAGCTTAAGAGAAACTTCCCCTCCGCAACCACAGATGACCGAGCTAGGTACGAGGAAGGCACTGGCTTGATAAGAATCTCGTCTAGGGGGCAACAATTTCAAATTTTCAAGTGCCATTCCTAGTACCCCTGTGGGTCTATTTATAGACAAAATCTAATGGGGGGGGGGGGGGGGGGGGGGGGGCGGTAGACGACTATATCCGACCCCTGCAAGGTTTCCTAGCTGGACTTGGTGAACGGGGGACTATTGAAGGATCTCGCCCACTCCTGGCGAGATGCTGTTGATAGTCGCCACCTAAGCAAGTAATTTCGAGGTTTATTTATAGTCGCCAGCTTGGGGAGAGTAACCATAATACTCGTGCATGGCATTAAATGTCCCTGTGGGCAGCTCGCTGATTCTGACTTGATCTTTGATTTTAGCTTCTGCCCATGTGGCATTAACGTGTCCTACCCTCGAAGAATATGGGTTGTACACAAACACCCATCTTTGTGAGAAACGAAGTGGCTTGGAAAGGAACATTCAACACTTATTCGGTGATGGAGTTCTCGCAAGTATTGTTCATACTCGGTAGATGGGGGGGGGGGGGGGGGGGTCACCTCCGACATCTATAAATAAGAGAAGAGGGGCCTTCCCTGGCACACCCCCTTTTGATCCATGGCGAGATGTTGACCCCGGAGGAGATAGTCGCGAAGACCCAGGCGCCGATGAACTTGTTGAATAAGACGCAGGGGGTGCTCCTCGTTAGGGCGGGGGTCTGAAAGGTGCAAAAGAAAAAAGGGACAATGTTGAGTGTCTGACTAAGAGGACACCGAGGGAGGACGCTCCATCGGGAGGTCCCGCGCAACCTGTGCCGGACCCTATCCAAACTCGACTGAGCTAGGCGGGTTTGGATGATGTTAGCGAGCAGCAGTTCACTGATAGCGATCCATTAACCGCTCCCCCAACATGTCCGCAACAGGTAATCATCGCCCTTCTTCAGAAATCCTGCAACTGTTTGCTTTACTGATGACGACTTTACCTTATAGCGACTCCTCTTCAAGAGACCAACTCGGTCGGGCCGAGTGCATTAGCGCCTCTCGCTGAAGAGCATGTGCGCACAGAGTATCTGCCTCCTCCTCCGATTATCCCACCAGATGTCATCCCACAGCAGTAGTCTTCTTGATAGTTTATAGGGTAGTATTCTATTTCACCTAGAGGGGGGGGTGGGGGGGGGGGGGGGGGGTGGGGTGGGGGGTGGATAGGTCTCTTTGATTTTCTTAAGTGTTGGTAGTAGTTAATAGATAATAAACAAAAACTCAAGCACAACACAAAAAGCACACAGTCCTTTACAGTGGTTTCCCAAGACAGTGTGTTTATGGGTAGCCCACTTTCCCTCTACACCTTTCTAACAGTGTGTTAGATAAGGCAACCTCCTCCAAACTCAGCTCCAAGAGCTTACAACACAGATCCCACGTGATTTCTCAGGTTTGCTCCAAACCCTACCTCAGGCCCAACCGAACCTACCTCTCAGAGTGCTCCAACTCTTACAACTCAGAAATCTACTGATTTCCTACCTCAGGCCGATCAAGAAGCCCTACCTCAGAACTCCACAGAGAACCTACACATAAAGCTGGGAGTACATCTCTACTAGCTCAGGAAAAACAACCCTACACACTCAGTCTCAACAGCCTTATAATCTCAGGTTCAACCCTACAACTCATACAAAATGCCCTACAAACTCAGAACAAGATTGTTCTTACAGTGGTTATAAGTTATACAATAGATAACAACAAAGATGTATCCTTCTGTAACATCCCCCAAACAACTAGACCCCTAGGATGGTTTTGTCATGACTAGGTCATGACAAAACCCTAGGACGCCCGAAGAGAACATAAGAACTTAGGCAAATAGATGAAGGCCACATTGGTCTGCGGATAGTAATTTCCAGTTACCAAGCCTAGGGTTGGCTTTAGGGCGTCACCATAACCCAAGATCCCACCATAATATACCTAACCCATTAAGGGGTCCCTTAGTAACACCCCAAGTATCCAACCATAGACAGAAGGGGTACCTTGAATGCTGAGCTAGCACCGACACTAGGGGCTAGCGCTAGCGGTAGTGGTGGTTTAGATGAACTGCTGAGACGAGCTCTGAACCACTGAGATGAACCATATACTGTCAATATACTAGCATTGGCGGTAGTGTTTGAACCAGCGAGCGTTATGCCGTTCGAGATGCTGGCGCTGGCGGTAGCGCTAGCGCCGGAGGTAGCTCAATCGACGGGCTGCGAACGAGATCATTTTTGGTGGCCAAAATCATGGCTAAGCGAGGCCAAAAAGTCCTCCCAATTGATGGGGATTCATTCCACCTATCAATTAGAAGAAATTAAAGGGTTTACCAACTCTTATGGGTGCTAATTTTGATGGTTTTGGGGATGGCCAAAATTCTCACCATGAATGATGTTAATGGTGGAATCCCAAGCTTTGCCTCTTCCCCTCCCTGAATTGGCTCTTTAAAAGGCCTCAAGGGGTGAATGGAAGGAGTTTCTCCCACTTTTCAGAAGAAATCCACCATCTAAGCGCATATCGGCATGGCACCGAAGAGCTCACGACCAACCATGGCGGACTGGCGATCAGCACGGCTACAAGCCACCACTCAAGTCCTCCCCTCCTCCTCTCTCTTAGTGGATAGATCTTATCTCGTTGGACGCAAGGTTTGAGGCCAATTGGCCTTGGATCGGCATGGCCGAAAGCTTGTTCAAGCTTTAATTTCTTACTTAAATCCCTGATTCGGGCCGCCTTCGACCGACCAACCACCGTACATCGCCGGCCGCCATCTCAATGGAGGTGGTGGGAATGGCCGACCGTGAGAGGGTCTAGGTGGCCAAGAAATCACCTCCAAAGTTGGTACAGGACTGGCCAATCGTGGTCGTTGACTGATTAGAGAAGATGAACCGATGCCCTCCATTTAGGTAGATTATTGATTTTATGATTAATTAACGTCATTTTTCCCCCTAGAAATGCACGTTTTTGAAACTGAAATTTGAACCCCTTAGAGGTCGTTCCAGGAAAAATGGCCATAGATAAATGTTGTAGGTTTTTACGTCTAGTTTATTTTTAAATTGATTTGAGACGATTTGTCCCACTGGTTTGACTGCAACACTCAAAACGGTGCAACCTGTACATCGGGTTGACCAGAGATTGATTTGAGTGCCCCCGTTATACTACTCATCCAAATGCTTTGAAATTTGGAGCATAGGCTAGAATTACCCTTACCCTCAACATATCCAAAAATGTGAATTTTTGGAGAACTTTTTTCTATAGTTTCTGAAGAAATTTAATAAAATGTTTGTGATTTAATTTTAGGTTCTAGATACCTATAAACCCTTCCAAATGTTGGTTGGTGGTGCTTAGGGTCATGACATGACTCTGGTAAAATGTTTATCCCATTTGGGATTGAATTGGTAGGGTAATTAAGTAACCCAAACTTGGGCAAACTATGGTATATTAGATCAAAAGTGGACTTGATGGATTTGGGAGATCAACCCTCATCCAAATGTTGTGAAACTTTGAACACTGACTTGATGTCACATAAAATACTCCCACAAGTGGTTTTGGGTGGTTTTGGGTGGTTTGGAGTGGATGTGCCCTAGAACACTGGTTCAAACCGTAGGGTTGTATATTGAACCTATTGAAGGACATATGGTCATATGTCATCAGATTAACTTGAAACTTGGTAGAGAGGTTCATAGGGTGGTATTATGCCCTCGATAATTTATCTAGAATTTTAGGAACATTTATCCCCTCTGAATTAATTATGAATCAATTAGGGCACTTTCTTATGTTAAGAATTTACATAATCATATTACCTTGAATGTTCATGAAATATTGGCAGTAAGTTGGTACTAGTAATATTATTCTTTGATAATTTTGTTATGAATTTTGGATTGATATATATATAGTACTTCATTCATAATCTCAATATTTGTCCCAGTTGTATGAAAATTAATTATGGATTTAATACTAACTGGAAATCATGAAATATGGTCAGAGGACTTTTTAGGGCAAGAATATGATCTGTGAATTTTAGCATAATTTTTGAAGAGTTTTTATATGGTTCTCTTCACAAAGTGCCCTATGATTTGTTTATTTAAATAAAGGATTTATATGGTCAAATGAATATGGAAAATTATGAAACTCAATCAGTGAACTTTTTTAATCACCCTATATATCTGTTAATTTTCATGTAATTTTTGAATGAGGATTTTTGGTACTTCCTTTGTAAATTCCTGATTGCGATAGCTTAATCAATATTTTAATTAGAGGTCAAGACCTTTCTGGAAATTTATGAATTTCATATGTGGCTGTTATTTTGATGATATGTAGTTGTACAAATTTTATCAAGGTCATAGCTTAATAGAAAACTATACTTGATGTTCAAAGTCATAGTTTCCCTGATTTTAAAGAAATTATGATAAATGCTAAATAAATTAGGAAAATTATGAATTTCTGGAGAAAACCTTAAAATGTCATAACACACCCCCAAATGCAATCTTGGGTCATTTGGATGAGCATTGGGAGTCTTTCTCTTTTTATACATCATATAATTCAAGTGGTCTGCGTATAATGAAAAAGCTGAATAAGGATAAACATGTAGGTCTTACATGGAGAGTTAAGGAAGTTGGTGCACGCAGACAGATTGGATTTGGAAGGGGTCACCAAAGGAAAGTAGGAGTAAGATGTATGGTTGACTAGGAGGCAAGAGCGTGCTTAGGATTGTCGAAAGACCGTCATTCCCTTGCAGTGAAGTTAAACACACTCAGTGATACTAAGTGTAACATTAATAGTGGTCGGGTCGAAGGATAAACACCAATTAAAATAAGTGCCTTGGAAAGGGAGGTTTGAGCTATCATCCCATTGTACCTCCTAGTACCGCTACGAGCCCCTTACATGGTAGTCCTCGGGAAGTCCATAGTTAACCCAAGGTGTTGGAATAATTTGTTATCCAAGATTAACTTAATAATACACTCACTCACATCCCATTGTTACCGTTGTTACTTGGTTTGGTCATACGAGCAGTAGGCTCGGTGGTTGTAGTTACGGACGGGTTTGTCTGGCTAGCAGGTGGCTCAGAAGGTTGTTGCGAAGGGCAGGTTAGCCCGGGGAGCCTACGGCTCAGAGAGGTAAAGTAATCATATTGCATGTGCATAAAGGTGGTAGGTCTATAGTATTGGATGTTTGTTCGCACCGATGTCGATACTTTGACTCGGCAAGTGTGGTTATCACTTAGCCAAGAAAGGTCTGGTGGACCAGCTAGTAAGAGTACACAGGCGCTCCACGGTGTTTTCTTCACATTGAGGCGTACGATAGGTCTAGGTTAGGTAGTGCGAGTACCAACCTAGAGGTGGGAGAGGCCCAACCCACCGCTTCCGTTTGCTACAACGGGGGTATCGTGGGAGTTTTGCTAGCTCCCAAAAGTGGTAACTAAAGGTCTGTGCGCATAGAGTCGAAGTGTGTGTATTGCACATATGTGTACATAACATTAAACAACAAAACTCTGCATGTCATAGCTTAAGCATTGCATTTCAACCCATACACCTATCGTATAAATTGGTTATGAGACTTTTTATACGATAGACCTTGCTAAACGACCCCTTGGTCTATATGTTTGTATGGGCATTCTTATAAATTAATGGTTACTTTTCTATTCTATACTTGTCTTTGTTGGGAATATTTTCCTCAATATTACCTTGATTTGAAGAGGCATCACTCACAATGTTAAGGACATATTGTATTTGATAAAGCTATACTTGTGTAGGATATACATGCACAGATGACTCAAAAGGAAGGGCCAAACATTGATGCATATTCGGCAAGTGCACCACTCGCTGTCAAGTAATAAAATTGGGAATAGCTTCCCCGAATATCGTCTCTCAAGGAATGCAGGTTTTGGTGAACGTAGCGCGTGGTGAATCAATCATTACACGAGCGAATAAAGTAAAAACAAGGGCATTGTGATTTGGTTCCTAAGCTAATGCGGAAAAGAGAGATGCGAGTCAAAACTCCGCCTCGCAAGGCGGGATGGATGCAACGGCCGCGATGCCGTGCTTTTGGAGGCGCGTTGACGGAAAGTAACTGTGACGGGTGAGGGTCACACACACCTCTTCTCCAAGCATCACCACTAGCAATTGCTAGGGCTTCACGTAGAACGAACTCAGAAAATCACAACAAGGAAAATGCTACTCTCACACCACCGCATCATTGCACATGAACATCATAAAAGATCTATGACATTAAGCTAAGCAATAGTTCATTACAACAACACAAAGAAAACACAAGCATCAAGTTTAGAGAGGACCAATAGGAAGATGTCACCGCATCTTGGGTTCTCGGCCGGAATGAGAGGTTGTCGGGCTCTCTCCGGGCTCGGCCCTCAGATGGTGTGCGGACTCGATGAAGGCTGTCACCGCTCCAACGACCTACAACACTTCTATGGCTTCCCACGACGAGGAATGATTGAACACTTGGTGGAGAATGCTTGCTAACAATCCCGAATGGAAGAATGGTGGTGGAAATCGCCGGAAAATGGTCTCCTTGGTGGTGGAGGTGAAGGAGAAGCCTTCAGACCTCAGAAACGGCGGGAGGGACCTGATTTCCCACTCCCCTTGCGAGCTCTCCCGTTGACTGTGGCGTATTCTGCATTTTATACTAAACAGGTAGAAAAATGGCCACGCACGGTCGAACGCACGACCGTGCGTGAATCGTGCGTTATTAAATGATAAAATCTGACTTGAGGGAGACGCTGCGCCGCCCGTGCGTTTTACTCACGCACGGGCAAATCCACCCGTGCGTACAAACGCATGGGTAATTTCAGAATAACCAAAAACAAGATGATCAGGTCGATCGTGCGTTTTACTCACGCACGGGCAAATCCGCCCGTGCGTAAAACGCACGACTAAACTCAGATTGTCCATTTTCTGCCCAGATATAGACGCACGATCGCAACCGTCCGTGCATCAAGGAAACGCACGACCATGCGATATGCACAGACATAGATCTTGGGGGAAAATAGGACGATCCGGCCACCTGCACATAAAACATACCAGCTGGGAATACACCTCCAACACCAAATAAACACAGAAAAAGGGATTGGGGAGCACCATGTGCTTACCCCCAATAACAAGGAGCGCAAATGCACACCGAAATGGGCCTAAGAGTGCACCTAGCAGGGAATAACAAATATGATCATAAACATGCCTAATGTGGGGTGCATCGATTAGAAATACAGCCCAGATGAGTCCATAAATGTGTATATAAATGGGACTCATCACACCCCCAGACTTAACCATTTGCACGTCTCGGGCAAACTACTCCGCTTTCCTATCGGAACAATTGGATGTTAGAGTATGATTGAGTGGTGGAGACTCATGCGAAGTCGCATGCTCACGAACGTAGAAATACATTAGAATAGAATTTAACTCAAAATTATATTTAACTATTTCTAAGACAGTAATTTGAAATCTAATTTACTTGGATGGTGAATCCTGGTGAATCTTTCGGTCGCGCAAAAGGGAAAATGGCGTGACTAATGAGTAGAGTTTTACTTGAATCAAAGCTCGGGACAAACTCCTAAGAAATCCATCAAAGTCGGTGTCCATAGTCTTACACGATCGCTCTCTCTACTGTATGAGACGACTCGTATCTAAAATCAATAGGACTAATGGGTTAGGATTTGGCTTAGGTTGAGTTTAGGCTAGATAAGTAGAAGGACAATGAGAATCGCATTCAACATAACTGAGCACTCAAGAGAATTACAATCACCAATACTACATTTTCAAGAAGTACACAACACCCCCAGACTTCAACTGAACACTAGGTGTGTGCTAAGCCAATCATACTTTGTCTCTGTCGAGAGAATGCAATTGAAAGTTCGTTTTGAACAATTTTTCTTCTTTTTCTCTTTTTTTTTTCTTTTCTCGACAAAATTTCTTTTGTAGGCACACTAAAAACTTCTCCTTCAGCCTTTTCAAAGCTATCATACAAAACGGAGATGACACCAAACATGATAGATATATAAATTTCTTTCAGCTCATTTGTTGGTGCGAAAATGGGTTAGGCCGTATGGCTTTGGTGACATTTGGGTGGAGCTAAACAGGGAGGAAAGGTAGGCTCAAGTGGGCTTGCAAAGGTGATTACATTGGTAAGGATTTCAAAAGCACAAACGGATCATGAAATGGCCTATATCACACTTTATAACAAGTACTTCAATGCAATCGTTTCAAGAGTCGCCTAGTGCAAGTTCTAGCCACCGAGAAAGGTTGTCCTTCCTTTCAACCCTAGTAATAAGCTACTACTAGTACAGCTACACTCGACCCTATGCTACCGTTGGATTCACCGGATTCACCACTAAAGTAAAATAAATTGCAGCTACTATAATAGAAATACTTAAATTACAACATTGAATTTTATTTTACTCTAATTGAATATCTAGGCGTGACGGGAGCACTCGACTAGAGCACTACTCGAGTCGACATTCTTCTCTACTCCTCACTCCTACACTAACAATCTAATTCTTACGAGCGGGGAACCTCGCAGCAATACCCAATAAGCACGCGTGATCAAGTGCACGTGTACTAGGTGCAAGTGTACGCAGTGTGCACAATACAATTGAAGATTCCTAACTCAGCACATTCTAACATGCTATGCAAAGTGAGTGCACGTGCATAACTGGATCCCTCCCCCAGACTTGATCAAAACTAAATAAAATAGGGAATTTTGGAATAAGGAGAATAGGGGTAGAATGGACCCATGCTCATAAATGAGCATGCCAGAAGTGCGGTAATTCCTTCTTTATATTTTTTCTCCTTCCGCATCCACCACGCGAGAGCTTTAACCTGTGATGTTAGCAAAAAGAAAAATAACAGGACTAAAAGAAATAGACTAAGCAAACGGAACCGGGTGGTTCCCATGGATTGTCTCCCAAGAAGCCCTTTTGTTTAACGTCCTTAAAGGTGGACCAAATACCTGTATTATAGCAGTGAAGACAAATAGTTCTAACAAAGTTCTTAGGAATTGTTCAAAGTATCCCAGAAATACAACACGTAACCAAAGGTAAAGAGATAAACGTTAAATAGAATTATACAGATCACATATTCAAATACAACAGAGAGACAAAAGAGACACTCATCCTAACACATTTGACTCAGCTAGATACACTTTTTTACAGTCCTTCAAAACTGTGCCACCATCATAGATTTTCAAGCGATGACCATTCACCTTGAACGTCCCTTCCTTCTCTCCAGAAATTTCAATTACGCCAAACGGAGAAACACCAGTCACAGTGAACGGGCCACTGCACCGTGACTTCAACTTTCCAGGGAATAAGCGCAGACGAGAATTGTAGAGGAGAACGCTATCTCCCAGATTGAATTCTTTTGGTCTAATATGCCTATCATGCCACTGCTTTGTCTTTTCTTTATATATGCGAGAGTTCTCGTACGCAAAATGCCGCAATTCTTCAAGTTCATTCAGCTGAGAAAGACGCCTTTCCGTCATTGCTGCGATGTCCATGTTTAGGAACTTAGTTGTCCACAAGGCTTTGTGTTCTAATTCCACTGGTAGGTGGCATGCCTTTCCATAAACAAGTTGGAAGGGTGTCATTCCTATAGGGGTTTTGAAGGCAGAACGGTAGGCCCATAAGGCATGATCCACTTTCGTTTCCCAATCCTTTCTATTCAAGTGGATTGATTTTTCTATTATTCTTTTGAGTTCTCTATTGGAAACTTCCACTTGTCCACACGTTTGCGGGTGGTAAGCTAAAGAGACTTTATGATGCACGCCAAATTTTTTTAATAATTGCAAAAATTGTCGGTTGCAGAAATGACTACCACCATCACTTATGATTGTTCGCGGAGCTCCGAATCTAGAAAAGATATTTGTACGAATGAATTTCAAAACTGTACGTGCATCATTAGCAACAACAGCCTCCGCCTCCACCCACTTTGAAACGTAATCCACTGCCACTATTATGTAATGTTTTCCGTGAGACATTGGGAATGGACCCATGAAATCGATTCCCCAAACGTCGAATGGTTCACAAACTAACATATTGTTAAGGGGCATCTCGTCTTTCCGCGAAATGTTGCCAGTTCTCTGGCATTCATTGCATTTCAAGACATACGCGTGAGCGTCCTTGAATAGTGTTGGCCAAAATAATCCACTTTGAAGTACCTTTCGTGCTGTCCTGGCAGCGCCCATGTGTTCTCCAACCTCCCTATCATGGCAATGCTCGAGAATAGATCTGTACTCCGATTCCGGGACGTAACGTCTGATTATACCATCGCTACAGGTACGAAATAACAATGGATCTTCCCAAAAATAATACTTTGTGTCCGAAAAAAGCTTGTTCCTCTGCTGAGGCGTAAGATTGGGCGAGAAAGTTTTGCACGCAAGATTGTTTGCTATATCAGCGTACCATGGTGTTGTTGACGGATGCGTAGTGATAGCGAATAGCTTCTCATCCGGAAAATAATCGATCGCTTCCTCCTCTTTGCCGTTTGAAGCATTGGGCGTCATGTCGTTCTCCAGCCGCGATAAATGATCTGCGATTACATTCTCTACCCCCTTTTTATCTTTAATTTCCAAATCATACTCTTGCAGAAGTAGAATCCAACGTTTTAAACGCGGTTTGGCCTCCTTCTTGCTGAATAGGTACCTCAGCGCGGCATGATCCGTATACACTATTACTTCGGAAAGCACTAAGTAGGAGTGAAATTTCTCGAATGCGAAGATCACAGCTAGCATTTCTTTCTCCGTGGTGGTGTAATTTGCTTGAGCGTTATTAAGAGTTCGACTGGAATATGCAATGGTGTGAAAGGTTTTGTCTTTCTTTTGACCAAGCACTGCCCCCACGGCCACGTCACTAGCATCGCACATTATCAAAAATGGCAACCTTCAGTCAGGTGCCACCAAGATCGGGGCGGAGATAAGTTGCCCCCGTAAGGTTTCATTAGCTTGCATACAAGCTTTATCGAAACAAAATGGGACATCTTTGCCTAGCAAGTGAGAAAGAGGCTTTGAAATGGATGAGAAATCCTTAATAAACCTCTGATAGAATCCCACGTGTCCGAGAAAGCTGCGGATACCCTTCACAGAAGACGGCGGAGGAAGGTTCTTGATGACACTAACCTTCGCATGATCCACCTCAAGCCCCTGGAGGGAAACCTTATGACCCAACACAATTCCTTCGCGCACCATAAAATGGCATTTTTCCCAATTTAAGATGAGATTGGTGTCCTCACACCGCTTCAACATCTTGTCTAGATTGGCGAGGCATGAATCGAAGCTGCTACCGAATAAAGTGAAATCATCCATGAAGACTTCAAGAAAATCTCCCACCATGTCAGTGAAGATTGCAAGCATGCATCGCTGAAAAGTTGGAGGAGCATTGCAAAGTCCAAATGGCATTCACTTGAATGCGAAGGTACCAGAAGGGCAGGTGAATGTCGTCTTGTCTTGATCAGCAGGGTCGATTAGGATTTGATTGTACCCGGAGTACCCATCCAGAAAATAATAGTAGTCTTGCCCTGCCAACTTTTCTAACATCTGATCAATGAAAGGGAGTGGAAAATGGTCCTTACGCGTAGCGTCATTTAGTTTGCGGTAGTCGATGCGACCATCCATCCGGTGATCACACGAGTAGGTAGTAACTCATTTTTCTCGTTGGGGACGACGATGATCCCTCCCTTCTTTGGAACAACCTGAACTGGGCTGACCCACTTGCTGTCGCTAATTGGGTAGATAATACCTGCATCCAAGAGCTTTATCACTTCTGCCTTCACTACCTCTTGCATCTTCGGGTTCAGCCTCCTTTGGGGTTGAGCCGATGGCTTGTACTGATCTTCAAGAAGGATCTTATGCATGCAGACGGTGGGGCTAATTCCTTTAATATCGGAAGGGGAACGTCCGAAGACTCTTTGGTATCTTCTTAGCAACCTCACTAACGCGGCTTCGTCGGCCATAGACAAAGTTGCAGAAATAATCATTGGATGCGTGGTATTTTCTCCTAAGAAGACATATTTTAGAGAGTCAGGTAATTGTTTGAGAGCTGAAGAGGTGTTTGAATCCGATGGCACAGTAAATGATTCTCTGATTGGATGCAGATCCTCAGACTTGTCTGAGGATGAACCCTAATTACCCACGCCATCCTCCTGCCAAAAAGTCTCGCAATCCCCCGGGCTTCTATCAAACTGACTATCCCCTTCTTCAGTTGGCTCTGCCAATTCGCAGTCTGTGATCTCAAATAGTTGCGCTGGATTGTGAACATTAAAAGATATGGCGTCCTGTACCAATCTGAGAGTGAGCTCTCCCTGCTCCACATTAATGATGGCACGAGCCGTTGCGAGAAAGGGGCGTCCCAAGATAATAGGAACTCTAGCATCAGCCTTCATGTCGAGGATGACAAAATCAGCTGGAAAGGCGGGTCATTAACTACTATGGTAAGGTCTTCCACGATCCCGACTGGTTTCTTGATCGTTCTGTCAGCCAGCTGTAGCATCACTTGTGTCAGCTTCAAAATCCCCGCACCTAGCTCTTGAAAGATGGAGAGCGGCATTAGATTAATGGAGGCTCCTAGATCACAGAGTGCTTGACCGAATCGGTGGTGACCGATTCTGCAAGGGATAGTAAAGCTGCCAGGGTCCTTACGCTTCGTAGGGACGTCAGTGATGAGGGCAGAGCACTCCTCAGTGAGATCAATGGTTTTGAGGTCCTCCAGCACCTTCCACTTTGAAACCAGGTTTTTCAAGAATTTATTGTAACCCGGTATCTGGGAGATGGCCTCAATCAACGGTTTGCTAACTGATAGTCTATATATAGGTGTAGTCAACAATACCTAGAGGGGGGGGGGGGGTGAATAGGTTTTACTTATTTTCTTTGTTTAAACCTAATGTTTCTAGCTGCAGAAAACACAATCACAGAAAGCACACAAGGATTTATAGAGGTTCCTCAAGACAGGGTGTCTTGAGTAGTCCTCTTTCCCCCTTCACCTTTCTAACAGTGAGTTAGATAAGGCCACAAACTCCAATCTCAGCTCCTTGAGCTTACACCACAAGTTCCTCAGAACTTCTCAGATCAAGAGCGATCCTACCTCAGGTACAACAGCCCTACAATCAGGCTCAACATCCCTACACCTCAGGCTCAACAGCCCTACACCTCAGGATCAACAGCCCTACACCTCAGGCTCAACAGCCCTACACCTCAGGCTCAACAGCCTACAACTCAAAGTTATGTAACTCCTACCACTCAGAAATCCCACAGATTTCCTACCTCAGACCTATCAAGAAGTCCTACCACTCAAGCTGTCAACACAGCTTTACACATAGGCTCAACAGCCTTTCACTCAGGCAACAATGCCTTACAAGGATATAATAGAGTTTGAACTAAATACAGAAGACAAAAGATTTACTCTTAGGTCTTCTGAATCCTTTCTTCAGATCTGAAAAAAGCAGCTTCAGATTTGTGTCACCTTGATCTTCTCCTTCAGCAAAGCAGAAGATCAACTTACCCTTCTTGAGTTTGTATAGGAAGAGCTAACTAATCTCCCTTAGAAGATTAACTTCAGCTTCAGAGAACAACTTCAACTGGCTGAAACATGAATGCTTGATTGCAGCGTGCAGCAAAAGCTTTTCAATAGAACTGTTCTTGTTGTTGTGCCCTAACAACTTCTTTTATACCTCCAGAAGGCTTCAACGGCTATATCGATCCTCCTAACACAGTATGGGGCAGATTGGAGTTGCTTTTCCCTCTCAATTATCGTTTGCGCCAAAAGCAGATCCCGTCAGCACATTTGGATCTGTCTCAGCGGTTGGGCTGAGACAACATCCAGTCTCAGCGGTTGGGCTGAGACAGCTTCCAATCTCAGCGGCAGGTCCAGTCCCCTTCTCAGCGGTTGCTCCAGTCTCCTTCTCAGTGGATCCACTGAGACGGCTCCTCGTCTCAGCAGTTCTGATCCTTCGTCTCAGCGGTTATGCTGAGACAGATCTTCATCTCCTTTTAGATGATTTCTTCTTATCTAAGGCCATGTTTGGCCCTTCCTTTTGAGTCACCTGTGACTGTATATCCTACACAAGTATAGCTTTGTTAAATACAATATGTCCTTAGCATTGAGAGTGATGCCTCTTCAAATCAAGGTAATATTGAGGGCAATATACCCAACAATCTCCCCCTATTTGAAGAAGGCAGAACATCCCCAATGCTAAGGTCCATTAGAGAAATGATCTGTGAAGCATATGACCTAACACCCTAGGCATTTGCACTGGCCCTTTCTCCCCTTTATCCAGCATTGGTACTGGCCCTATCTCCCCCTTTCTGGTTTCTTCAACCTGAACCTGCTATGGATAGAGGGACAACATCTATAGATCCCCTTGGATCAACCTATAGGCTAACCTATACACTCTTAGCATTTGCCAACTTCCCCTCAACCTGAGCAGAGAGTTTACTCCCCCATCAATTGGAGAGCTATTTTCTATAATAGCTGATCCATTTCAATTTGAACATCCCATTTAAGCTACTGTATACTAAAGATAATAAATACAGAGTACATATATCAATAGTAACAAACACAATATTATGATCAGAATAGGAAATATCATTTCACTTTAAATGTTCAGTACAGACAGTAAAACAAAATTCAACTTATAGTTGTACATTCAATCCAAAAAAAATTTCAAGGCTGGTTCTTCTAAGATGGACCCTGGGAAGAGCTTTCTCCATCTGTAGACTTTCTTTTCCTAGCTTCAGCAGCAGCCTTGATCTTCTCCTTTACTTTGAAGTACAGAAATGGCTTGGGAAGATATCTTGGGGGAATCCTTAAAGGTGTTTCCCTTCTTACCATGTTTTCTTTGAGAATCCTTTCCCTTAATGATTACCTTTCAAGGTGTTTGATCCACTCAGCAGCTGAATAGACATGGTCAATGTCCTTCATTGGATTTCCATGGCTCACCCAGGTATTGACAACAATTGTGTCCAACTCCAGATTATCATCTTCATGGAGTGGATCCTCTAATCTTTCCATTCTTTTCTGTGCCATGTATTCTTCAGCAGTTTGAATACCCTCTACCCTTCTCCTCTTTGCTGCTCTCTCATCAGCAATCAGATTTGATTGACTTTGGAAGTCAAAGTCTTCATCTCTGTTAGGGTTCAAGACTGGAAGATTTAAAGCAATGCTTGTTCCTTGCAGCACTTTTAAGCTTGAGTCCCATTGGTTCTCAGTGACCTTTCTGACCATGGTAAGGATATTTTCTTGAATAACACTAGAAGCATTGTTGACCACTTCCACCATTTGCTTGCTGGCTTCTTCCTGATTGGAGAGTATCAGTTTATGAGAGGACTCCATGTTGTTATACAGCTGTATGTGAGCTCCTTTCAGCTTAGCATGTAGATTGAGAATCTTCTCCTCCCCTTCTTTGCTATGTTCCACTATCTTCTTCTCTATTTCAGAATGTTGATTCAATATGGATTGGGAGAGAGTTTGAAAGGTGCTGTCCACATCATCTAAAATATATTCCTTTGCCTTGTCAATGTGGGACTTGACTTGGCTTCTTGATGTGTTGACCACTTGCGCCATTCTAGAAATAGCTTTTTCCCAGACATTTTCATTTTTGTAGAGTTGATTCTTTACATATGTGATGTCCTTTGTGGAATCCCCTTGATGGTCTGCAATATTCTTCAGAACTGTATGCTGGGCAGCAATAGTATTTTTGGCCGTTTCAAACCATCTTGTCATCTGCAGAAGGATATGATCTGATGCAGTTTTGACATCATTAACCTGGGCATTGAGCTCAGTTCTCACTTCAGCCACTCTTGACTCCATTCTTTGCTCACTGGCCTGGATCTCCTGAGTCAATGCAGCTCTTGTTGTATACAATTCATTCCTTATCTGGGCAGAGACATCATAGACCTTTTCAGCAACAATCTCTTTCATGGACAACATCTGACTCTCAATCATTATTTGTATTGAGTTTAACAGGTCAGATGTGTCCAGAGCTGCAACTGGCCTTTCCTGGGCTAATTCCTTTTCAACCATCTCTTCAGCTCCACTTTGAGCATTAGCCCTCACATCATCAGGGATCTTCTCCCCCTCAGATGGGGCATTAGGTGATACCAATTCCTGTTGATGTTCTCCCCCACTAGCATACGCACCTCTTCCTTCATAGGCTGGGCTATGCTCCCCCTCATTTGGGGCATCCATAGGAGGAGAATTTTGTCTAAGGTCACCTGAAAAATGATTGATGAGTTAGACACCTAGACTATACTATTGATAGAAAAGAGAGGCCTAACTGAAATCCTAATTTACCAGGGATAGGTGAATTGGGAAATTCATCTTCAGCTTGAGGAACAGCTGGATCAGCATTCATCTGAGTTGGCTCAGGATTGGGCTCAACTCTTCCTTGGGGCTCCTCATCTCTTATTGTCCTGGGACATCTTCATCATCTATGTTCATTGGATTGCTGCCAGATCTAAGATCAGACCCATGAATGTCCTCATTTTCAGACCCATCTGACTTTGAGGATGAATCTGATTTCTGCTGGGATGGCTCTTTCTTCTTTTCCTTTACCACAGATGGCTGGCTCATAGGGAGCCCTCTGGAGAATCTATCCAGAGTCTTAATGTCCATTCTTTTGAGATAATGGAGATTTGACCCCTTGGAGTTTGCAAAGGTCTCTGAATGACTATTCTGTAGGTACAGAGATAGTATTCTTCCCATATTGGGGGCTTGTAGAGATTCCTTTATCCTTTAAAAAATAACTTCTCCCCATGAGGTTCTCTTGGACTGAATTATCCTAGTCATTAATTCAAACATGAACTGTGAGACATTGTCATGTGATCCAGGCTTGCATAGGATGGCTTTGCCCACTATATCAGACAACATCTTCCCCTGTTGATTGAAGAACTTTCTCCTTAGACAACTGGTTTTAGTATCATTGTATCCTGTCCACTTTAGGGCAGTCTGCTTATCCTTTTCAGATATCTCCTCCTCTTCAGTTTTACTGCAGGGAATTAATTTTAGTACCTTCTCCAACCTTTTAGCTGTAATCTTTATCTTCACACTTCCTATCTTGGACTTCAGGATGGTTTTGGAAGGAGATAATTTGACATTGTTGAACCATTCCAGAACTTCAGTTTTGAGAATGCAGCAGGGTTCAGACAACATGTGCTCTAGACCTTGAGCTTCCATTAGATGAATCATGTGTCTTATTTCTTCTGCGGCATAAGAGAATCCATCTATGACGATTTCATAGCCCTCCAGGAGATCTTTTGAGCTTTTTGGCGCCATGGAAGCAAAAAAATTGAGGCGCTGAGACGGGAGAGTAGATGAATCATCTCGGCGGCTAAGGGTTTGTCTTTGTGGTGTGTTTTAAGTTACAGTGTATCTATTTATAGAATTTCAGTTTCGTTTTTATTAACCCTAGGCTTTTAGACTTAATTACCTTATTTGTGTTAAGGAGTTTTTGGGTTAATTATCAGATTTCATTTTGAACATACCCCGTCTCAGCGGTTCAGCTGAGACGGAGACCTAGGCCGCTGGGACAGTGAACTGTCAACCACTGGGACAGTTTGCTCATCTCAGCGGTTCCGCTGGGATAGTGAACTGTCAACCGCTGGGACAGTTTGCTCGTCTCAGCGGTTCAGCTGGGTTTTTTTCTCAGCTCATTCAGCTGAACATACTGTTGGAACCTTAGCTTTTGATTTGAGTTAGGACCTGTCCTCTATGTCAATAAGTCATCTAATAACACAGATCAAATTTCCTTAAGTAAGAAAAACATAAATTAAATATGATGCGATCGAATCGGATCATATACATGAGAAAATAATATAAGCTCTCTGCGTTCGACGAATGTCGAACGGCGCTCGACAAGTAGCTAGCCGGCACTCGACAAATTCAAGACAGACAGCGCTCGACGAATTTCTATCAGAACAGCGCTCGACGAATTCAGTCAGAATAATCTCAGCGGCCAGGCATTCTCTGAACGGCGCTCGACAAACTCAATCCAGCCATCTCAGCAGTCTACGAATTCCTTTATGAATCATTTTAATATCTTATATCTCCATCCCTCTTTTGTTTTGACTATTCCTCTTAGCCGTTGCAGATCAATTAATATTTTAGCCGTTGCAGAATAGCTTTAATGAAAAGAAACGACAGGTCATCTTCTCGAGGAGTAAAAGCATTGAAAGAGACCTTAGCTCTTTTCTTCTTCCCGAGAGAAGAATTCAAATTAAAGAAAAAGGCTCTCAGGTTATAAATAGGTAGAAACAGAGAAAGCAAGATACACGAGACACAACAAAAATAGCACATCTTTGATTGCTAACATCTTCCTGCAAATTAATTACATCCTGAGACACAAATCACAACTACTTGCTCAGGATTATCACTGCACCAGAAGAAAAAAGTGTTTAAAAAGGAGAGATCTCCAGAACTGTCATCAATCCATATCAGACAGGGGGAGCTCTTCAACATCAGATCCATTCAACACCACATCTGGATCTTCAAGAGTCTTCTTATACAGAGAAGAACATCACATTTCTGTTTTTCATTTTATTTCCTTACCCCATCCTGTACAGGGTTGTAACTCCCTTCAAAAGTTAATCCCGGTGACAGGGCACCTTAGCAAAAACCTGCATCTTGGTTAGAGCACCTTATCAACAGCTCACCTGGTGTGTGGTCACCTTATCAAAATCACCTTGGTGTGAGGGCACCTTATCAACAACCTCATAGTGGATTCCTACCAGTGGGTAGAAGAGTAGACGTAGCCAGTTGAGGGGAACTACTATATTTTTTGTGTCATCTGTGGATTGCTTGTTTTATCTTTTTGTTTTACTTCCTGTGTTGTGCACTTTAACTGTTTGGTTTCATTACTCATACAGAAATTAGCTAACTCACTTATATATAAATAGATATATCACTTACTTTGAAAACAAACTTAAACAAGATCTTTTAATAAAAGGAATAAGAACTAAACCTCCACTTTCATTTGGTATCAGAGGAGTGTTGATTTTTCACACATGCTAACACCTGAAATCACAAAGATCACCCTAGTTCTTATTTTATTCTGTTTAAGGATTTTTCCAAATGACTCTTTCAGATCTTTATTTTTCAGATCCACCCATATTTAATTTGAATAATTTTTCTTTATGGCAAGTTAGAATAAAGCTATATATGAATGCCATAGATGAAGAAATTTACAAATCCATTTTGACAGGACCTCCTCTCACATCATCAAAGGTAGTTATACATGCATTACCTAATTCCACGGGTCTCAAGTCCCCTTCAAGAGCAATGAAAGGGCCTGTCTATGTTGGCGCTGATATATCTTCTTCAAAGAAAACTACCGAAATAAAACGTGGCAACAGAGAGACTGACGTCACTGCCCGTGTTTGCAAAATGAAGCCGGATAAATTCAAAGCTGGTGCTGATGATGGGCAGACTGATAAACATAAAGAACCTTCCCCATCTTCAGACTACTCAACAAATGCAGATACAAAAGCTATGCAGATCTTAACTCAATCAGTGTCAAAAGACATCCTTCAAAGAGTTGAAGACTGCACTTCTGCAAGAGGAATCTGGAACTCCCTCTCTAGGATGGTAAATGAACCCTCTTCTTCCATTACTTTAAGTAAATGCATTTATGATGCAGAACTATCAATAAATCTGAGTGAAGAAGAAAAAGAAAAGGAGCACAGAGCTAGAGCTTTCTGCATGATGGCCATAAATGGATCATACCAAAATCCAAATACAGAAGCAGAGTTAGGAAAGGTAAATGAGGTAAAATCAAATCATAACTCTACCTCTAAAACTGTTTTTAAAATAACACTCACAGATTCAATAACAATAGACAAAGAAATTAGAAGGAAGTTAACAAACATAAATTATCTAACCTCTGAAAATAATAAAACTGAATCAAAAGCACAAAATAAATCAATTAAGGATAAATTGCTTAAAAATTGTCAAGATAACTTTAAAATAATTTTAAACATATATTTTAATGACTACAAAAAAACTTTCAATTAGTATCAAAAATCATATTTTAAAGTTCATAAGACATATATTTCTAAAAGAACTTTCAAATGGTATTAAGAAGTTTTTCACCATTAAACTCCATTCCTAATAAGCAAGCATAAAACTCATTTGAATATTAATGTCAGATAACTTCAATATTCTTACAGACCTTCTCCAAATTATGTTGAGCATTCTACTGTAGTTGCATTGATTAGAAATAATCAGAAGCACTGAGTGTGAGTCTCTTCTGATAAGGGCATTCTTAAGAAGGAAGGTATCAGACAAAGATTCCTTAAAATCCATTAAAGGTTGCTGCAATTGAAAATTTTAATTCAGAACTTAAGAAATCAAAATCTAGGATAGCAGAGTTGTACAAATAATTTTTTTTAAGTGAGAAAGAAAATGAGAAAATCAGAGAAACCAAGTGAGAGAGAAAAGGAGAATATAAAAAATTAAAAATGTCGGCATCCTAAACCAAATAGGGGGAGATTACCAGGCCACTAGTTTTAATCTGATTTAGGATCCCAACTCAAATAGGGGGAGATTGTTGGAACCTTAGCTTTTGATTTGAGTTAGGATCTGTCCTCTTTGTCAATAAGTCATCTAATAATACAGATCAAATTTCCTTAAGTAAGAAAAACATAAATTAAATATGATGCGATCGAATCAGATCATATACATGAGAAAATAATATAAGCTCTTTGCGTTCGACGATTGTCGAACGGTGCTCGACAAGTAGCTAGCCGGCGCTCGACAAATTCAAGACAGACAGCGCTCGACGAATTTCTATCAGAACAACGCTCGACGAATTCAGTCAGAATAATCTCAGCGGCCAAGCATTCTCTGAACGGCGCTCGACAAACTCAATCCAGCCATCTCAGCGGTCTACGAATTCCTTTATGAATCATTTTAATATCTTATATCTCCATCCCTCTTTTGTTTTGACTATTCCTCTTAGCCGTTGCAGATCAATTAATATTTTAGCCGTTGCAGAA
Organism: Dactylorhiza incarnata; assembly: GCA_033032865.1. NCBI lineage: Eukaryota > Viridiplantae > Streptophyta > Magnoliopsida > Asparagales > Orchidaceae > Dactylorhiza > Dactylorhiza incarnata. The sequence goes on from JAWHQI010000515.1 coordinate 111,606, forward strand.
TAGCTTTAATAAAAAAGAAACGACAGGTCATCTTCTCGAGGAGTAAAAGCATTGAAAGAGACCTTAGCTCTTTTCTTCTTCCCGAGAGAAGAATTCAAATTAAAGAAAAAGTCTCTCAGGTTATAAATAGACAGAAATAGAGAAAGCGATACACGAGACACAACAAAAATAGCACATCTTTGATTGCTAACATCTTCCTACAGATTAAAAACATCCTGAGACACAAATCACAACTACTTGCTCAGGATTATCACTGCACTAGAAGAAAGAAGTGTTTAAAAAGGAGAGATGTCCAGAACTGTCATCAATCCATATCAGACAGGGGGAGCTCTTCAACATCAGATCCATTCAACACCACATCTGGATCTTCAAGAGTCTTCTTATACAGAGAAGAACATCACATTTCTGTTTTTCATTTTATTTCCTTACCCCATCCTGTACAGGGTTGTAACTCCCTTCAAAAGTTAATCCCGGTGACAGGGCACCTTAGCAAAAACCTGCATCTTGGTTAGAGCACCTTATCAACAACTCACCTAGTGTGTGGACACCTTATCAAAATCACCTTGGTGTGAGGGCACCTTATCAACAACCTCCTAGTGGATTCCTACCAGTGGGTAGAAGAGTAGACGTACCCAGTTGAGGGGAACTACTATATTTTTTTGTGTCATCTGTGGATTGCTTGTTTTATCTTTTTGTTTTACTTCCTTTGTTGTGCACTTTAACTGTTTGGTTTCATTACTCATACAGAAATTAGGAAACTCACTTATATATAAATAGATATATCACTTACTTTGAAAACAAACTTAAACAAGATCTTTTAATAAAAGGAATAAGAACTAAACCTCCACTTTCATTTGGTATCAGAGGAGTGTTGATTTTTCACACAGGCTAACACCTGAAATCATAAAGATCACCCTAGTTCTTATTTTATTCTGTTTAAGGATTTTTCCAAATGACTCTTTCAGATCTCTATTTTTCAGATCCACCCATATTTAATTTGAATAATTTTTCTTTATGGCAAGTTAGAATTAAGCTATATATTTAGGGTTTTAGGGTTTAGGGTTTAGGGTTTAGGGTTTAGGGTTTAGGGTTTAGGGTTTAGGGTTTAGGATTTAGGGATAATTCTATCCAGATCTAAGATCAGACCCATGAATGTCCTCATTTTTAGACCCATCTGACTTTGAGGATGAATCGGATTTCTGCTGGGATGGCTCTTTCTTCTTTTCCTTTGCCACAGATCGCTGGCTCATAGGGAGCACTCTGGAGAATCTATTCTTAGTCTTAATGTCCATTCTTTTGAGATAATGGAGATTTGACCCCTTGGAGTTTGCAAAGGTCTCTGAATGACTATTCTGTAGGTACAGAGATAGTATTCTTCCCATATTGGGGGCTTGTAGAGATTCCTTTATCCTTTGAAAAATAACTTCTCCCCATGAGGTTCTCTTGGACTGAATTATCCTAGTCATTAATTCAAACATGAACTGTGAGACAGTGTTATGTGATCCAGGCTTGCATAGGATGGCTTTGCCCACTATATCAGACAACAACTTCCCCTGTTGATTGAAGAACTTCCTCCTTAGACAACTGGTTTTAGTATCACTGTATCCTGTCCACTTTAGGGTACTCTGCTTATCCTTTTCAGATATCTCCTCCTCTTCAGTTATACTACAGGGAGTTAATTTCAGTCCCTTCTCCAACCTTTTAGCTGTAATCTTTATCTTCATACTTCCTATCTTGGACATCAGGATGGTTTTGGAAGGAAATAATTTGACATTGTTGAACCATTCCAGAACTTCAGTTCTGAGAATGCAACAGGGTTCAGACAGCATGTGCTCCAGACCTTGAGCTTCAATTAGATGAATCACGTGTCTTATTTCTTTTGAGGCATGAGAGAATCCATCTCTGACGATTTCATAGCCCTCTAGAAGATCTTTTGAGCTTTTTGGCTCCATGGAAGCAAAAAAATCGAGGCGCTGAGACGGGAGAGTAGATGAATCGTCTCGGCGGCTATGAGTTTGGCTTTGTGGTGTGTTTTAAGTTACAGTGTATCTATTTATAGAATCTCAGTTTCGTTTTTATTAACCCTAAGCTTTTAGACTTAATAACCTTATTTGTGTTAAGGAGTTTTTGGGTTAATTATCAGATTTCATTTTGAACATACCCCGTCTCAGCGGTTTAGCTGAGACGGAGACCTAGGCCGCTGGGATAGTGAACTGTCAACTGCTGGGATAGTTTGCTCATCTCAGCGGTTCCGCTGGGACAATGAACTGTCAACAGCTGGGACAGTTTGCTCGTCTCAGCGATTCAGCTGGGTTTTTTTCTCAGCTGATTCAGCTGAACATACTTCAGCAGTTTAGCTGATCATAGGCTTTAGACCGAATATAGATATTTTGTAAGAAGAAATGTCCTAGTCATGTCACTAAGTTGTAATGTATAATAATGTAAAGCTTTATAATTCACAATTCAGAATCAACAATAGTGACAGCTACTACTCATACATTTAGGACTATTCCATACTAATCATGCCAAGATCAATTTTGAAGGTATTGAATTTAGATTCATCCAGTGGCTTTGTAAAGATATCAGCTACTTGTTTGTCAGTGAGGACAAATTCAAGACAAATATCTTTACATTCTACATGTTCTCTAATAAAATGATATCTAATCTTTATATGCTTAGTCCTGCTATGAGAAACAGGATTTTTAGCAATAGAGATTGCACTGGATGAATCACAATACAAAGGATATTCCCTTACCTTGAGGTTGTAATCCTCCAACTGATGCTGTGTCCAAAGGAGTTGTGCACAACAGCTACCTGCAGCAATGTATTCAGACTCAGCTGTGGATATTGCCACACTGGTTTGATTCTTGCTGCTCCAAGATATCAATCTTCTCCCTAGGAATTGACAAGTACCACTTGTAATCTTCCTGTCTTCTTTGCAACCTGCAAAATCTGCATCTGAAAAGCCTGTTAGTTCAAAGTCATTGTTCTTAGGGTACCACAGGCCAAGATGCAAGCTGCCCTTAAGGTATCTCAAAATCCTCTTCACAGAGGTGTAGTGAGATTCCTTAGGACAGGCTTGATACCTAGCACAAACACATGTAGAATACATAATGTCTGGCCTACTAGCAGTCAAGTATAAAAGGGATCCATTGATACATCTTTACATGGACTCATCAAAGGTCTTTCCCTTTTCATCCTTGTCTAATGATACATTAGACCCCATGGGTGTTCTCATGGTGGAGGCTGATTCCATCCCAAATTTCTTGATGAGTTCCTTAGTGTACTTGGTCTGGGAGATGAAAAGTCCATCATCAGACCGTTTCACTTAGAGCCCAAGGAATATTTGAGCTCACCCATACTGCTCATTTCAAACTCCCCCTGCATTAGATTGGCAAATCTCTTGCAGAGGTTGTCATCAGTAGACCCAAAGATTATGTCATCAACATAAATTTGGACTAAGAGACACTTGCCCCTTGTTTCCCTAAGAAACAATGTGCTATCAATCTTTCCCCTCATGAACTTGTTCTTGAGGAGAAAGTTGGACAAAGTCTCATACCAAGCTCTTGGAGCTTGCTTGAGACCATATAATGCTTTCCTAAGAAGATAAACATGAAAAGTTAGGGTTGGATGCACAAAACCTGAAGGTGTTCAACATATACCTCTTCCTTCAAGTCTCCATTGAGGAAGGCTGATTTGACATCCATTTGGTAAACTTTGAACCCCTTGTGGGCAGTATAGGAAAGAAATATCCTAATTGCTTCCAACCTTGCAACTGGTGCAAAGGTTTGATCAAAGTCTATACCTTCCTCTTGCCTGTATCCTTTGGCTACTAATCTGGCCATGTTCTTGATGATTGTACCATTATCATCAAGCTTGTTCCTGTATACCCATTTGGTGCCAATCACATTGTGTCCCTGAGGTCTTGGCACCAGCTTCCATACTTTGCATCTCTTGAATTGTAGGAGCTCTTCTTGCATGGCTTCAATCCAGAAGGTGTCTTGATTGGCCTCTTCAAACTTCTTGGGCTCCATTTGAGAAAGGAAGCACAAGAATAGTGCTTCATTATGAGCTCTGCTTCTTGTCAATATGCCTTGGGTATGATCTCCAATTATTAGATCTCTTGGATGATCTCTCAGGTGCCTTGCAATAGCAGGAAGAGGGTCCTCTGGTGGTTGTGTTTGTTCCACTGGTTCAGCTATGACTTCACCATCTTGTACCTCTTCTTCTTCAGGAATTGCAGCAGCTGTTTGTGTTTTGCTGCTGCTGGGCTTGTCTTGGACAGTCAACTCATGCATCCCTTCTTCATTTCCTGTCAAAATAAAAGAACTAGACCATTCTTTGTAGAGAAGGCTGGTCCCATCAAACACAACATGCATAGATTCTTCTACAACATGGGTTTTCTTGTTATAAACTCTATAAGCTCTACTATGTGAGCTATACCCAACAAGAACCCCCACATTGCAATTTTCTGCAAACTTTGTTAATTGAGATTTTCCATTATTTAGAATGTAGCATTTGCAACCAAAGATTCTAAAGTAAGAAATTGTAGGTTGTTTGCCTTTCAGAATCTCATAAGGGGTTTTCCCAAGGACCTTATTGATGGAGGCTCTATTGAGAACATAATAGGCTGTATTGACTGCCTCAGCCCAGAAGTATTATGGGAGTGAGGAGTCACTAAGCAATGTTCTCCCAGCTTCTATCAAGGTCCTATTCCTCCTCTTAGCCACACCATTTTGCTGTGGAGTCCTTGGGGAGGAGAACTCTTGGGTGATACCAAATTCTTGACAAAATTTCGTCATGGCTTCAGATTGAAATTCTGTGCCATGGTCAGTTCTTGTCCTGACCACAGTACATATTAGATCATTCTGAATAGCCTTGACATAATTTATAAAGACATGTAAGGTATCTGACTTCTTCTTAAGGAAGAATACCCATGTATACTTTGAATGATCATCTACAATTACCAAGGTATACAACTTCCCACCTAGGCTCTGAATTGGCAAAGGACCAAACAAGTCCATGTGCAATAGGTATACACACCTTTCAGTATCCATGGAGCCAATACTTTTAAAGGTGGCCCTAGTTTGCTTACCCATTTGGCAAGCATGACAGGGACCACTTTTAACACATTTTAGTTTAGGACTATTTCTAACAAGGTTCTTAGAAAATAATCTATACATTGTCTTATAGTTAATGTGGGCAAGTCTCTTGTGCCATTGGACACAAAGAGACTCACTTTCATTAGCTACAAGACACACATAAGAGATAGAATAATTGCAAATGAAGTCTAAGCAATAAACATTTCCACTCATAGTGCCTGAGAGAATGGTCTCTAAGTCATTAGACTTTTTGATCAAGCACTTGTCATTGTAGAATTCAATGACATAGCCTAAGTCATATAGTTGGCTTATGCTTACTAGGTTGTGTTGCAACCCTTCAACATAAGCTACCCTTGTGATTGAGACTATGCCATTTGAGATTATACCATATCCTTTGGTGACTCCCTTTTCAGATCCACCAAAGACAACTTTGGGTCCATTCTTCACTGGATGGTAATCCTTTAGAATATCCTTAGTTCCTGTCATGTGCCTTGAGCACCCACTGTCCAAGTACCATATTTGGTTGAGATTGGTACTTGAACCAACCTGCAACACAAAATTTAATGTACCTTAGGATCCCAACTGATTTTGGGTCCTAGGTTCAGGTTAACACCATAGGGCATATTCCTAGAAGGGGCTGGTTTGTCTTGAGGTTCAATCTTTGCCTTTGGCACATTGGGGTTGTGCCAACAATCAATTGCAAAGTGTCCCACTTTGCCACATCACCAACACTCATGAATATTGTATCTTCTCTTCTGAGCATTTCTTGAGGATTGTGCAGCACAGTCCTTATGTCCAGGAATAGATACAGCAGCATTCTTCCTGTTCCTCTCAGCAATGATTTGACTGAATGTCATTCTGTGTGTTGTCTTGATGCTCTTTGTCCTGATGGCATCAGCTTGCAATGGCTTGGCAGCCATACAATATGTGATGGCATCTGACACTGAGCACTCAGACATGTTTACAGATTTGGCAGCAGTCATTTTCTTGACTGATTCAACCTTAGAAGGGCTTGCCTTCTTATTCATGAATGATGTGGCTGAAGTACCAAAAACAAATGGTCCATGTTGGGCCATTTGAATTTCCTCATGGGGAGCCTTCATGGCACTCAATCCCATTCCCTTTCTTCCACTATATGAAGGAGCATTTTCCTTCCTATAGCACCTCTCTTTCTTCCAATGACCATAAATGCTTTCATGGTCATACCTGTTGGAGGGAAGTATTACCTTTTGAAAGGTGGGTTGAGGCTTAGCCTTCTCCTTGCTCTTTACTCCACTCCCTTCTCCTACTTCCATTTTATTGAACCCTAATCCTCTCCTATTGGTTTGAAAGGAGAAGGTGTCAATAATAGGTAGCACAGATTTGGGCTTGGAGAATTGAGCCACCAACATCCTCTCCTTGAGGAGCTTTTATTCAAGATCCTTAATGATCTTGTTCTTGTGGCTTATGGTGCCCAGATGGATGATTGACATTCCCTTTAGCTTGCCAATCTCCTTGCTCATTAGAGCAAGTTGGGTAGCATGCTCAATGCACTCAGATTTTGATTGCTTTAGGGAAGTAATTTCTTGGGCTTGCCTCTTGGCTAGCTTTTTGCTCTTTTTCAGAGCTTCCAGGAGTGCACTATACCTATCAATCAATTGATTGACATCCTACTCAGAATATGATTCACTTCCAACTTTAGATGGAGGAGATTCAGATTCTGGACCTGTTTCATAATCAGAAGAAGAAGAAATGCAGTGTATCAATACCTGCTCATGTTCTGAATTGCTGTGGCTGTCTTCATTTTCAGTTATAGCCATCAACCCATGGTCTTCTAGAGTGTCCTCATCCTCCTCTACATCACTATCTGAATGTGATAGAGGGGCCCTGATTCCTATCCTGGCAGCAGGACAGTCTTCTTCCTCCTGATCAGCAAACAGCCCCAAGTAGGCTTCCTCCTCACCATTTCTGAAGATGAAGATTCAGATTCACTCCAGCTTTTGCCTTTCTTATCTAGGAAGGATTTTTCTCCCTTCCTCTCCTTCTGGTGATGAGGTTTCTTGTCACCTCTTTCCTTTCTCTTGACTGGACAGTCAGCAATGACATGTCTAGGCTTACTACAACAGTAGCAAATTATGTTAGTTGAAATATGTTTACTAGATTTAGAGTCATACCTGTCCCCTTTGGGATGTTGCCTCTCAGATCTGTAATGATCCTTCTTGGGATGAGAAGAGGAGGAAGGTTTGTTCTTCCATTGTTTCCTCTTGATCATCTTCTTGAACTGCCTTGTGAAGGCAGCAAATTCCTCATCAGAAGAGGAGTTGTCTGATTTGCTGCTCTCAGATTTCTCAGATTCAGCAGCCTTTCTTGGAGGTGACTGCACTCTTACCTTGTTCCTCTTAGAGCTTTCAGCTTTGAGAGCAACAGATCTCTCCCTTGTGTGAGCCCTGGAGGAAGAGTCCTCCTCCTTTCTTGCAGAAAGCTTCATCTCATATGAGAGCAGTTTCCCAAACAGTGTATGGGTGAGGGTTTCTCCAAGTCTTGCCCCTTCCTTGATTGCACAGATTTTAGTGTCCCATTCTCTAGTTAGATATCTAAGGAACTTGTCATTGAGTTCATAATCTGTGAACACTCTTCCATAGGTTCTTAGTTCATTTACAATCCTAAAGAACCTTTCATAGCATATGGAGATATTCTCCTGGCTTGGCTGTCTGAAGGCTTCATACTCTTGATTGAGGAGTGACTTTCTATCATCCCTCACTTCAGCTGTTCCCTCCATATAAACAACCAATGTGTCCCACATTTCCTTGGTAGTTTGGTAGTGGACCAAGTTCTGAAAAGTAGTGTCATCAATGGCATTTACTATTATGTTTTGGGCTCTCTTGTCCATAGTGTATAATGCTATCTCATCATTGGTCAGCTCAAAAAATACCTTAAGTACTTTTCTAGTAGGGTCAATAGTGGAGACTTTCTCAAAGGTATAAGGACCATTTTTGACAGTCAAAAAGATCCTTGGGTCTGAGGCTTCCATGAATAGCCTTACTCTTTGCTTCCATATCGCAAAGTTTTCTTTGGAGCATATGGGCAACTTCATTGACCCCAACTCCTTCTTCATTCCACTGTTGGCCATTGGATTTCAGATTTGACTACTCCTGTATAGGATCTGATCAGACTGTTAAGTCTTTTCGATCAACCTAGCTCTGATACCACTTGATAGTTTATATATAGGTGTAGTCAATAATACCTAGAGGGGGGGGGGGGGGTGAATAGGTTTTACTTATTTTCTTTGTTTAAACCTAATATTTCTAGCTGCAGAAAACACAATCACAGAAAGCACACAGGGATTTATAGAGGTTCCTCAAGACAGGGTGTCTTGAGTAGTCCTCTTTCCCTCTTCACCTTTCTAACAGTGAGTTAGACAAGGCCACAAACTCCAATCTCAGCTCCTTGAGCTTACACCACAAGTTCCTCAGAACTTCTCAGATCAAGAGTGATCCTACCTCAGGCACAGCAACCCTACACTCAGGCTCAACAACCCTACACCTCAGGCTCAATAGCCCTACACTTCAGGCTCAACAGCCCTACACCTCAGGCTCAATAGCCCTACACCTCAGGCTCAACAGCCCTACAGCTCAGAGTTATGTAACTCCTACCACTCAGAATTCCCACAGATTTCCTACCTCAGACCTATCAAGAAGTCCTACCACTCAAGCTCTCAACACAGCTTTACACACAGGCTCAACAGCCTTTCACTCAGGCAACAATGCCTTACAAGGATATAATAGAGTTTGAACTAAATACAGAAGACAAAAGATTTACTCTTAGGTCTTCTGAATCCTTTCTTCAGATCTGAAAACAGCAGCTTCAGATTTGTGTCACCTTGATCTTCTCCTTCAGCAAAGAAGAAGATCAACTCGCCCTTCTTGAGTTTGTACAGGAAGAGCTAACTAATCTCCCTTAGAAGATTAACTTCAGCTTCAGAGAACAACTTCAACTGGCTGAAACATGAATGCTTGATTGCGGCGTGCAGCAAAAGCTTTTCAATAGAACTGTTCTTGTTGTTGTGCCCTAGAATCTTCTTTTATACCTCCAGAAAGCTTCAACGGCTATATCGATCCTCCTGACACAGTATGGGGCAGATTGGAGTTGCTTTTCCCTCTCATTTATTGTTTGCGCCAAAAGCAGATCCCGTCAGCACATTTGGATCTGTCTCAGCGGTTGGGCTGAGACAGCATCCATTCTGAGCGGTTGGGCTGAGATAGATTCCAATCTCAGCGGCAGGTCCAGTCCCCTTCTCAGCGGTTGCTCCAGTCTCCTTCTCAGTGGATCCGCTGAGATGGCTCCTCGTCTCAGCGGTTATGTTGAGACAGATCTTCATCTCCTTGTAGATGATTTCTTCTTATCTAAGGCCATGTTTGGCCCTTCCTTTTGAGTCACCTGTGTCTGTATATCCTACACAAGTATAGCTTTGTTAAATACAATATGTCCTTATCATTGAGAGTGATGTCTCTTCAAATCAAGGTAATATTGAGGGCAATATACCCAACACTAACTTGTACCCCTTTCATCATTTCCAAGAATCTGCGAAATTGCTTCTCAGATTTCTCATTCCATAACCTGTGAGGAAATGGAGGGCTAACAATACTTTTTGAGGGTTGTGCCACGCCCGCAGAATCCGGCACAGTAGGGGTAAGAATCTGCTCCCCTGTCACATCTGCATTAAACCTATCCGTAGGACTCGCAAGTGGTTCCTGTAGCACAGGTGCTGGAGGTGTTTCCTGTCGTGGGGGTTGCTTTACACTCCTGCCACTTCTTAACTTCATGGTGTTCACAGACTCGGGTGGCTGACCCACAATCCCAGAGATAGCATCTGCGAGAGCACTAACAGTAGAGTCTAGCTTCTGGATTGCTGCAGACTGTTCATTCATTTTGTGCAGCATATCGACCACGAAAGTGATAAACTGCTCCGTTTGATGTGACGGAAGATACTACTCTGCTCCATTAAGTGTTATTGCGTTAACTTCGCTAGTGCTAGGAGGATGAGTAGGGTGACCCCAATACTAACTAGTCTGCACTATATTCACAATTATTCCCCAGGCGTCCTTCCCCGACATATTAAAAAGGGCGCCTCCAACAGCGACATCAAAAAGCAAACGGAACCTGTCCAATACGCCAAAATAAAAAATCTGAATTAAAAAGTCTTCTGACAAATCCTCACGGTAACAGTCCCTGTGTAAGGCTTTAAAACGCTCCCATGCGTCAACTAATGTTTCTTCCTTTCGCTGTCCGAAGGCAATAAGTTCCTTATGCCTATTCCTACCTTGCATGCGATGTTGAAAATCAGACAGGAACCTCCCTTCAAATTGCTTCCAAGAAGTTGTCTCACCCTTTCGGGTATCCCAGTACCATCTATTAGCTTTATCATGCAGAGAGAATGAAAATGCCAGGATCTTTTGTTGGTCATTTTCGACTCCATTGAATATACACGTGTAGTAGACTTCTAAGAATCCCTGCACATGGTGCACTGCATCTTCATGTGTATTCCCGCTGAATTTATAATTCTCGGATATAAACTCAATAATGTCAGTGGAAATCTCGGACGCATGATCATTTATTCGTGCCTGAATCCTAAGATCGTTTAAACTTCCCCGATAGATATGTTGCTGGATACAAGTAATGATAGACTTCCTTGCAAGACAATGGATTAGAGCACAACAAAAATAAAAGAGGCAGACGAGGAGAGATAAGACAATGTTTCTTGAAATGATTTTTCACAAACACGAAATGATCACGCCTGCAATCCCCGGCAACGGCGCCAAAAATGTGATGCGTATTCGGCAAGTGCACCAGTCGCTGTCAGGTAATAAAATTGGGAATAGCTTCCCCGAATATCGTCTCTCAAGGAATGCAGGTTCTGGTGAACGAAACGCATGGTGAATCGATCGTTACACGAGCGAATAAAGTAAAAACAAGGGCATTGTGATTTGGTTCCTAAGCTAATGCGGAAAAGAGAGATGCGGGTCAAAACTCCGCTTCGCAAGGTGGGATGGATGCAACGGCCGCGATGCCGTGCTTCGGGAGGCGCGTGAACGGAAAGTAACTGTGACGGGTGAGGGTCGCACACACCTCTTCTCCAAGCATCACCACTAGCAATTGCTAGGGCTTCACACACAATGAACTCAAAAAATCACAACAAGGAAAATGCTACTCTCACACCACCGCATCATTGCACATGAACATCATAAAAGATCTATGACATTAAGCTAAGCAATAGTTCATTACAACAACACAAAGAAAACACAAGCATCAAGTTTAGAGAGGACCAATAGGAAGATGTCACCGCATCTTGGGTTCTCGGCCGGAATTAGAGGTTGTCGGGCTCTCTCCGGGCTCGGCCCTCAGATGGTGTGCGGACTCGATGAAGGCTGTCACCGCTCCAACGACCTACAACACTTCTATGGCTTCCCACGACGAGGAATGCTTGAAAACTTGGTGGAGAATGCTTGCTAACACTTCCGAATGGAAGAATGGTGGTGGAAATCGCCGGAAAATGGTCTCCTTGGTGGTGGAGGTGAAGGAGAAGCCTTCAGACCTCAGAAACAGCGGGAGGGACCTGATTTCCCGCTCCCCTTGCGAGCTCTCCCGTTGACTGCGGCGTATCCTGCATTTTATACTAAACAGGCAGAAAAATGGTCATGCACGGTCGAACACACGACCGTGCGTGAACCGTGCATTATTAAATGATAAAATCTGACTTGAGGGAGACACTGCGCCGCCCGTGCGTTTTACTCACGCATGGGCAAATCCGCCCGTGCGTACAAACGCATGGGTAAATTCAGAATAATAAAAAACAAGAGGAAACAGGTCGATCGTGCGTTTTACTCACGCATGGGCAAATCCGACTGTGCGTAAAACGCACGACTAAACTCAGATTGTCCGTTTTCTGCCCAGATATAGAGGCACGATCGCAACCGTCTGTGCGTCAAGGAAACGCACGACCGTGTGATATGCACAGACATAGATCTTGGGGGAAAACGGGACGATCCGACCACCTGCACATAAAACATACAAGCTGGGAATACACCTCCAGCACCAAATAAACACCGAAAAACGGATTGGGGAGCACCATGTGCTTACCCCCAATAACAAGGAGCGCAAATGCACACTGAAACGGGCCTAAGAGTGCACCTAGCAGGGAATAACAAATATGATCATAAACATGCCTAATGTGTGGTGCATCGATTAGAAATACAGCCCAGATGAGTCCATAAATGTGTATATAAATGGGACTCATTAAACATGCCCTTAGATGAGGAGAAATCATCTCCTAGGAGATGAAGTTTTGTCTCAGCAGAACCGCTGAGACGAAGGGTCAAAACCGCTGAGACGAGCCCACCGTCTCAGCGGAACCGCTGAGACCAGAACAGGAGCCGCTGAGAAAGCTTATACGCAAGTTGAACTACAGATAGTCAAGAATCCGCTGAGACGAGATCGCTGTCTCAGTGGATCCGTTGAGATGGAAAAGGAGCAGCGTGTAGATTGGAATGAATGGCGTGTTCGTCAAACGCAGAGAGCCGTTCGTCGAACGCAAAACACAGTTCATCAACCGCTGAGACGAGATAGAAGAATCAGCTGAGATCTGGCGTGTTCGTCGAACTCAGAAGGCAGTTCGTCGAACGCAGACAGAAAGGAAGAAACAGCTGAGAGTTGACATGTTCGTCGAACTCAGAAGGCGTGTTCGGCAAACTCAGAAGGCAGTTCGTCGAACGCAGACAGAAAGGAAGAAACAACTGAGAGTTGGCTTGTTCGTCAAACTCAGAAGGCATATCATCGAACACAGAGACAAGGAAGATCATCAAACGCAGAGACAAGGCAGATCGTCGAACGCAGAGATAAGCCAGATCGTCTAATGCAGAGTGCTGTTCGTCGAACGCCGAGTTTGGCAAAGATCATCGAACGCAGAGTGTCGTTCTTCGAACGCAGAGTTTGGCAAGATCGTCGACCGCTGAGTTTGGCAAGTTCGTCGAACACAGTACAACGTGTTCGTCGAACGCAAATTGCGTGTTCTGCCCGTGGCACAAGTTGCAGAAAAGCTGTGTGGGGTCCACCAGTTTCTCCCATACTTCTCAGAAGGACAATTGAGATCCGTTGAAGATTAGAGATGTATAATAGGAAGAGTTAGGGCACATTTGAACACTCTCTGTCGCGTGCAAAAAGAAATCAACTGTACCATTGACGGCTGCTGCTCTTGTCTTCTCTTCTGCTGCTCACTGAACAAGCAAGAAGAAGAACAGAGAAAGAAAGTTAGCTCCTTTGCAAGAAGGGGCAAAGAGATCTTCCAACCTTCATCTGAATAAGAAGATCAGTTAGTAGCTGCCATCAACATCACCAGCTACAAGAAGCAGAAGCTGTGCAGGAGCTACAAAGGACTTGCTGTCATCTGTAATAAGTTTAATACTCACTTTTCTGTAGGGCATTTTGCCTGATCTGTAGGACCTTTTGGTCTGAGATTGTAGGAACCTGAGTGTTCTAAGTTGTAGGGCTGAAGGCCTGAGTGTAGGATCTGTTGGTCTGAGTTGTAGGGCTTCATAGCCTGAGTTGTAGGAGGAGGAATCCTCTGAGTTGTAGGACCTGGAAGGGGTCTGAGCTGTAGGATTAGGTGCTGATCTGAGGTAGGTCTGTTTAACCTGAGTTGTAGGACCAGCTGTGGTCCGAGTTGTAGGATCAGGGGCTTATCTGAGGTAGGGTTTGGGAAACCTGAGAGATCCTGTGGGATCTGTGTTGTAAGCTCTTTGAGCCGAGTTTGAAGGAGTTGGCCTTGTCTAACACATTGTTAGAAAGGTGAAGGGGGAAAGAGGACTACTCAAGACACCCTGTCTTGAGGAACCTCTATATATGCTTGTGTGCTTTCTGTGTGTTTGATCATTTGCTCCAAACCAGAAAACAGATAAATTAATTAAAGGAAAATTAAAAGAAACCTATTCACCCCCTCTAGGTGATTTAGACTACAAAACTTCTAAACTTACAAGTGGTATCAGAGAGAGGTTGGTCAAGAAGGACTTAACAGTCTGACCAGATCCTAAAAAGGTATTGTCAAATCAAAACCCAATGGCCTCCAGTGTAATGAAACTGCCCATATGCAACAAAGCCAACTTTGGCATATGTAAGCAGAGGGTTAGGCTGTACATGGAAGCCTCAGACCCTAGAATCTACATTACTGTTCAGGAAGGCCCCTTCATTATCACAAAACCCTCCTCTATTGATACTCCCAGGCAAGTAGGCAAACCATAAACTGAAATGACCAAGGATGAGATAGCATTGGCCACTATGGATAAAAGGGCTCAAATATCATAGTCAATGCTATTGATGACTCAACTTTTCAAAATTTAGTGCACTGTGTGTCAGATAAGGAGATGTGGGATACACTGATTGTGTACATGGAAGGGACTGAAGAAGTGAGGAATGACAGGAAGTCACTCCTCAATCAGGAATACGAAGCTTTCAGGCAGCAGGGCCAGGAGAGCATCTCCATATGCTATGAAAGGTTCTTTAGAATAATAAATGAACTAAGAACCTATGAGAGAGTGTTCACAAATTATGAGCTGAATGATAAGTTCCTCAGATCTCTAACAAGAGATTGGGACACAAAAATTTGTGCCATAAGGGAGGTGGCTAAGTTGACTGAAACACCTCCCCAAACTCTCTATGGAAAGCTGCTCTCCTATGAAATGCAGCTGACTGCCAGGAAGGAAGAAGAGTAGAAGAAAAAGAGTGATACTAGGGAGTATTCCCTGGCCTTCAAGGCTGAAAGCACAAGAAGAGGGAGAGAGAAGGCTCACTCACCTCCCAGAAGATCTGCTGAACCAGAAGATTCCGAGCCTAGCTCATCAAGCTGCTCTTCTTCTGATGAAGAAATTGCTGTTCTTACAAGGCATTTCAGAAAGCTGTTGAGGAGGAAGCAATGGAAGAACAAGCCTTCCTCCTCATATCACAACAAGGAGGACAGCAAGGAGTCAAAGCATCATTCCAGAAGTGACAGGTATGAGTCTAACTCGAAATATAATTCTTCCAAAGTTGTCTGCTATTGCTGCAGCAAGCCTAGGCATGTCATTGCTGACTGTCCTGTGAAGAGAAGAGAGAGGGATGAGAAGAAGGCTCATCAATCAAGAGAAAGAAAGGAGAGAAATCCTTTCTAGCTAAGAAGAAGAAGAAGAAGAGTTGGAGTGAATCAGACTCTAGCTCATCAGAATCTGAAAAGGAAGAAGCCCTCATTGGGCTGTTTGTTGTTGAAGAAACTGCAGTTAGCAGGATTACAATCAGGGCCCCTTTATCACATTCAGACAATGATGTAGAAGAGGATGAATTCATTGAAAATGACCATGGGCTGATGGCTCTAACTGAAGATGAGGACAGCCACAATGATTCAGAACATGAGCAGGTATTAATTCATTCCATATCCTCTTCTGATTATGAGACTAATCCAGAATATGATGCACCTCCATCAATTGATGGAAGGGGCAAGGATGCTGAGGAAGAGTTCAATCAACTGATTGACAAGTATGGTATTCTTTTGGAAGCTCTGAAGAAGAGCAAGAAGCTTGCCAAGAGGCAAGCCCAGGAAATTGTTTCCCTCAAGATGACTAAGAATGACTACACTGAACCTACCACCCTGGTGGCTCAGATGAGTAGACAGATTATCCATCTACAAGGGTTAACAATTGTGCAATTAAGCACTATTTACCTGAAGAACAAGGTCATCAAGGACCTTGAAGAAAAACTTGAGAAGGAAAAGAGCCTGGTGGCTCAATTCTCCAAGCCCAAATATGTGCTTCCTATTATTGACACCTTCTCCTCTCAAACCAATAAGAGAGGACCAGGATTCAATAAAATGGAAGTAGGTGAAGGGAGTGGAGAGAAGAGCAAGAGGAAGGTTAAGCCTCAAACCAACTTTCAAAAGGTGTTGCTTCCTTCCAACAAGTATGACCATAAAAGCATTCATTGTCACTGGAAGAATGAGAGTTGCTATAGGAAGGAAAATGCTCCTTCCCATAATGGAAGAAAGGGAATGGGATTGAGTGCCATGAAGCCTCCCCATGAGGAAATTCAAATGGGACAATATGGACCTTTTGTATTTGGTATCTCAGCCCCCTCACTCAAGAATCAGGGTGCCAGCTCTTCCAAATCTATTTCAGCAAAGAAAAATGATGCTGTCCAATCTATTAACAAGACTTATTGCTCAGTGTCTGATGCCATCAAATCTTGTATGGCTTCCAAGACAAGCAAGCTGATGACATCAGAACAAAGAACATCAAGACAGCACATAGATTGACATTCAGTCAAATCATTGCTGAGAGAAATAGGAAGACTGCAGCTGTCTCCCCTCCTGAACACAGGCACAATAATGCTAATTCCTCAAGAAATGTTCAGATGAGGAGATAAAATATTCATGAATGTTGGTGCTGTGGTAAAGTGAGACACTTTGCCATAGATTGTTGGTACAATCCCAATGTACCTAATGCAAAGAAGAGCCTTCCTGCTAGGAGTGCAGCTGGTGTGAGATTTTCTCATAAGACAAACAGGCACCTAGGACCCAAAAGTGTTTGGGATCCTAAGGATAACTAAACTTCTTTTTGCAGGTTAGTTCAAGTACCAGCCTCAACCAAATTTGGTACTTGGACAGTGGGTGCTCAAGACATATGACTGGCACCAAGGGTTTACTGCAGGATTATAGAGCAGTGAAGAATGGACCCAAAGTCATCTTTGGGGGATCAGAAAAGGGAGTCACCATAGGTTATGGTATGATCACTAATGTCATAGTCTCCTTCACAAAAGTGGCTTATGTTGAATGGTTGCAACACAACCTTGTTAGCATAAGCCAACTATGTGATCTTGGCTATGTCATTGAATTTCACAATGATAAGTGCCTCATCAAAAAGTCTAATGACTTGGAGACCATTCTTTCAGGCACTAGGAGTGGAAATGTTTACTGTTTATATTTTTTCTGCAAATCTTTTTCCTCTCCTGTATGTCTTGTAGCTGATGAGAGTGAGTCTCTATGTGTTCAATGGCACAAGAAACTTACCCACATCAACTACAAGACAATGCATAGACTATTATCTAAAAACTTGGTTAGAAATAGTCCTAATTTAAAATGTGTTAAAAATGGCCCATGTCATGCTTGCCAAATGGGCAAGCAAACAAGGGCCACTTTTAAAAGTATTGGCTCCAAAGACACTAGGATATGCCTTTATCTATTGCATATGGACTTGTTTGGTCCTATGCCAATTCATAGCTTTGGAGGGAAGTTGTATACCTTAGTGATTGTTGATGATCACTCAAGATATACATGGGTATTTTTCCTTAGAAAGAAATCTGATACTCTAAATGTCTTCATATGCCATGTCAAGGCCATTCAGAATGATTTGCAATGTTCTGTGGTCAGAACTAGGTCTGACCATGCCACAGAGTTTCAATCTGAAGCCATGACAAGGTTCTGTCAAGAACTAGGTATCATTCAAGAATTTTCCTCCCCTAGGACCCGACAACAAAATGGGGTGGCTGAGAGGAGAAATAGAACATTGATAGAAGCTGGGAGAACATTGCTTAGTGACTCTTCACTCCCAGAATATTTTCGGGCTGAAGCAGTCAATACTGCCTGTTATGTTCTCAATAGAGCTTCCATTAATAAAGATTATGGAATTACCCCCTATGAGATTCTGAAAGGCAAACAACCAACAATTTCATACTTTAGGATCTTTGGATCTAATTGCTACATTCTAAATAATGGAAAAGCTCAGTTAACCAAGTTTGCTGAAAAATGCAACATGGGGATTCTTGTTGGATATAACTCACATAGTAGAGCATATTGAGTATATAACAAGAAAACCCATGTTGTTAAAGAGTCCATGCATGTAGTGTTTGATGAGTCCAGCCTAATCTACAAGGGATGGCCCAGTTCTTCTGTTTTGACAGGAAGTGAAGAAGCCATGGAAGAACTATCTATACAAGAACCTTCCAGCAACAGTAAAGCAAATCTTGATGCAGAAGTTCCAAAAGTAGCAGAGGTGCAAGATGCTGAAGAAGCTGCTGAACTAGTTGAAGAAGTTGAGCAAGTAGAGCACAGACTACCTGCAGCTACAAGACATCTAAAGGATCATCCCTTAGAACAGATTATTGGAAATGTCCAGCAAGGTGTGACAACCAGAAGCAGAGCTCACAATGAGGCCTTGTTCCTCTATTTTCTATCACAGGTAGAGCCTAAGAAGTTTGAAGAGGCCAATTTGGATCCATTCTGGATTCAGGCAATGCAAGAAGAACTTTTGCAATTTAAAAGATGCAAAGTATGGAAGTTGGTGCCAAGGCCACAGGGACACAACATCATTGGCACCAAATGGATCTTAAGAAATAAGATGGATGAAAATGGAACTATCATCAAGAACAAGGCAAGGCTTGTTGCAAAGGGATACATGCAAGAGGAAGGAATAGACTTTGATCAAACCTTTGCCCCAGTTGCAAGGTTGGAGGCCATAAGGCTATTCTTTGCATATGCAGCCCACAAAGGCTTCAAAGTATACCAGATGGATGTCAAGTCAGCATTCCTAAATGAAAATCTGAAAGAGGAAGTATATGTAAAGCAGCCATCAGGTTTTGTCCATCCTACTCTCACTTCTCATGTCTATATTCTTAAGAAAGCCCTGTATGGTCTTAAGCAAGCCCCAAGGGCTTGGTATGAGACATTGTCTAGCTTTCTCATCAAAAACAAGTTCTTGAGGGGAAAGATAGATATCACATTGTTTCTTAGGGAAACAAGGGGCAAGATTCTCCTAGTCCAAATATATGTTGATGACATAATATTTGGGTCTACTGATGACAACCTCTGTAAGAGATTTGCCAATCTAATGCAGGGGGAGTTTGAGATGAGCAGTATGGGTGAACTTAAATATTTCCTTGGGCTCCAAGTGAAACAGTCTGAGGATGGAATTTTCATTTCCCAGATTAAGTACACCAAGGAGCTCATCAAGAAATTTGGGATGGAGTCTGCCTCCACCATGAGAACACCCATGGGATCAAATGTATCATTAGACAAGGATGAAAAGGGGAAGGCCTTTGATGAATCCATGTACAGGTGTATCATTGGTTCCCCATTATATATGGCTGCTAGTAGACCAGATATTATGTATGCTACATGTGTATGTGCTAGGTACCAGGCATGTCCTAAGGAATCTCACTACACAGCTGCAAAGAGGATTCTGAGACACCTTAAAGGCAGCCTACATCTTGGCCTTTGGTACCCTAAGAACAATGACTTTGAACTAACTGGATTTTCAAATGCAGATTTCGCAGGCTGCAAAGAAGACAGGAAACGCACTAGTGGCACTTATCAGTTCCTTGGAAGAAGATTGATATCATGGAGCAGCAAAAAGCAGACAAGTATGGCCATTTCCACTGCTGAGTCTGAATACATTGCTGCAGGAAGCTGTTGTGCACAACTATTATGGATTCAACACTAACTAGAGGACTACAACCTCAAGGTAAGCCAATCTCCTCTTTATTGTGACTCATCCAGTGCTATCTCCATTGCTAAGAATCCCATCTCTCACAGCAGGACTAAGCACATTGAGATAAGGTATCATTTTATAAGAGAACATGTTGACTGTAAGATATTAGCCTTGAATTTGTCCCCACTGACAGTCAAGTGGCTGATATCTTCACTAAGCCATTGGATGAGGCCAAGTTTAATGCTTTCAAGATAGAACTAGGAATGTTAAATGTAGAATAGCACTCATATTGAGGGGGAGATAGAAAGGGTTGTTCAAATTGAACAAGATCAGCTATTACAGAAAATAGCTCTCTAATTGAGGGGGAGCAAAATCCCTGCTCAGGTCGAGGGGGAGATGGCAAATGCTAAGAGTGTATAGGTTGACTTATAAGTTGATCCAAAGGGATCTATAGATGTTACATCCCAATCCATAGAGGGATAAATAGTTGAAGAAACCAGAAAGGGGGAGAGAGGGCCAATGCTTAGGATAGGCAAATGCTTGGGATAGGGCCAATGCTTAGGGTGTGAGGGCCCATGCTAGATAGGGCAAATGCCTAGGGTGTTAGGGCCCATGCTATATAGATCATTTCTGTGATATGTTTCTGCTGTTAGTGTACCTTAGCATTGGGAATGTTCTGCCTTCTTCAAATAGGGGGAGATTATTGGGAATATTGCCCTCAATATTATCTTGATTTAAAGAGGCATCACTCACAATGCTAAGGAAATATTGTATTTGAGAAAGATATACTTATGTAGGATATACAGGCACAAGTGACTCAAAAGGAAGGGCCAAACATGCCCTTAGACGAGGATAAATCATCTCCTAGGAGATGAAGTTTTGCCTCAGCAAAACCGCTGAGACGAAGGGTCAAAACCGCTGAGACGAGCCCACTGTCTCAGCGGAACCGATGAGACCAGAACAGGAGCCGCTGAGAAAGCTTATACGCAAGTTGAGCTGCAGATAGTCAAGAATCCGCTGAGACGAGATCGCTGTCTCAGCGGATCCGCTGAGACAGGAAAGGAGCAGCGTGCATATTGGAAAGAATGGCGTGTTCGTCGAACGCAGAGTGCCGTTCGTCGAACGCAGGACTCATTTCGTCGACCGCTGAGTCGAAACCAGAGAAGGAGCCGCTGAGAAGGCACAAAGGGCATGTTCGTCGAACGCAGAGAGCCGTTCGTCGAACGCAGAACACAGTTCATCGACCGCTGAGACGAGACTAGAAGAATCAGATGAGATCTGGAGTGTTCGTCGAACTCAGAAGGCAGTTCATCGAACGCAGACAGAAAGGAAGAAACTGCTGAGAGTTGGCATGTTCGTCGAACTCAGAAAGCGTGTTCGGCGAACTCAGAAGGCAGTTCGTCGATCGCAGACAGAAAGGAAGAAACAATTGAGAGTTGGCATGTTCGTCGAACTCAGAAGGCAGATCGTCAAATGCAGAGACAAGGCAGATCGTCGAACGCAGAGACAAGGCAGATCGTCGAACACAGAGACAAGCCAGATCGTCGAACGCAGAGTGTCGTTCGTCGAACGCAGAGTTTGGCAAGATTGTCGACCGCAGAGTTTGTCAAGTTCGTCGAACACAGTACTACGTGTTCGTCGAACGCAGATTGCGTGTTCTGCCCGTGGCGCAAGTTGCAGAAAAGCTGTGTGAGGTCCACCAATTTCTCCCATACTTCTTAGAAGGACAGCTGAGAGCCGTTGAAGATTAGAGATGTATAAAAGGAAGAGTTAGGGCACATTTGAACACTCTCCGTCGCGTGCAAAAAGAAATCAATTGTTCCATTGACGACTATTGCTCTTGTCTTCTCTCCTGCTGCTCACTGAACAAGCAAGAAGAAGAATAGAGAAAGAAAGTTAGTTCCTTTGCAAGAAGGGGCAAGGAGATCTTCCAACCTTCATCTGAAGAAGAAGATCAGTTAGTAGCTGCCATCAACATCACCAACTTCAGGAAGAACAAGCTGTGCAGGAGCTATATGGGACTTGCTGTCATCTGTAGTAAGTTTAATACTCACTTTTCTGTAGGGCATTTTGCCTGAGCTGTAGGACCTTTTGGTCTGAGATTGTAGGAACCTGAGGGTTTTAAGTTATAGTGCTGAAGGCCTGAGTGTAGGATCTGTTGATCTGAGTTATAGGGCTTCATAGCCTGAGCTGTAGGAGGAGGAAACCTTTGAGTTGTACGACCTGGAAGGGGTCTGAGCTGTAGGATCAGGTGCTGATCTGAGGTAGGGTTGTTTAGCCTGAGGTAGGGCTGTTTAGCCTGAGTTGTAGGACCAGCTGTGGTCTGAGCTGTAGGATCAGGGGCTGATCTGAGGTAGGGTTTGTGAAACATGAGAGATCCTGTGGGATCTATGTTGTAAGCTATGAGCCGAGTTTGAAGGAGTTGGCCTTGTCTAACACATTGTTAGAAAGGTGAAGTGGGAAAGAGGACTACTCAAGACACCCTGTCTTGAGGAACTTCTATACATGCTTGTGTGCTTTCTGTGTGTTTGATCATTTGCTCAAAACTAGAAAACAGATAAATTAATTAAAGGAAAATTAAAAGAAACCTATTCACCCCCCTCTAGGTGATTTAGACTACAAACCTTATAAACTTACAGTCTTTACTTACTTTACATGTTCTTTACCCTGCTTTACTTACTATTTTCTATATACATATAAACACAAGTGTAGTGCTAGATACTCTTGTAGCTAAGACATGTCATCTGCTTTGTTTTATACCCCTTGCTGTCCTCCGCTTCATCCTCCCCCACAGTGCCTAAGAGCCACTAGGGGATGGGTGGTGGGAAATGAGGCTTAGTCTTTTTGACTAATGGTCGGCGGACCATATCATTTTAAGGGAATGAGGAGACACCGCACCACCAGAGGATCTGTGATTGTTTGTTAGTAGATTTGCTTCCGTGAGTGATTTGTAGTGAGGACATAATGTACTGGGCATGAGCCCTTTTTATTGTTACCTCTTATTTCAGTTATATATCATGTGATGTGGACTTGAACTTATATTGGTTCAACAATAATTTTCTTCTTCTATGAGCGACATGGCCGACAGGATCGATGTTTTATAATGGCGACCTTCCCGAGTGTGGGTGTCACCGCAAAACCAGAGTTCTGGGCATAAGACCCAGTTTTGTAGTGAAAAAGGGTCTTACAAACTGGTATCAGAGCAAACCTCGATACGAAGAAAAGAAGTCCATAAACCCTGGGCCACCTTGCGCGAGCTTAGTTTGCGGACAAACTAGTAGCGGAAGTAGTGGTGTGCCCATATGGGGAATCATATGAAAAATGCAATTTTTAACTGAATCGTTTTAGCCAAATCCCCTTACGAGTGTCAAATTTTCTTTTGTAGCCTGCGACGAACCCTACCCCGCAGCATGGAGTGCCTCTGACTCCAAACGTCATCCCACCACCACCGGCGCCTATTCCGTTCTAGCAGACGGAGATGGGCAGTCGTTGACTGCCATACTAGATGCATTCAGGGCACACCAGGCTCTGGTTCCTCAGCCAAATCCTGGGGCCAACTGGCTGAGCGTCTTCCATGGTATTTCTCCCCAATCTTACCTCAGGACGGAGTCAGCGGTTTGTACTGAGGAGTGGGTGGACATCATGTATGGGATGCTGGTCGGGATTCAGTGCCTGGCAGAGATGGAAGTGCCCCTAGTGGTCTCATGTTTGGAGTCCCACGCCAAGAGATGGTGGAAGTCATTGCTGGATACCACTTATGCTGGATTAAAGGATGTAGACGTTTCTTAGGATGATTTCAAGGTAGAACTGCTGGAGCATTTCGTGCCACACTCTGCGAGAGACGAGTTGGAGGATAGATTCCTACAGTTGAGATAGGGGAGCAGGACGGTTCTGGAGTACCACCGAGAGTTTATCCACCTGGCCCAGTTTGTGGACTCTTATCAGCTGGATGATGCGGGGTATGCAAAGAGGTTCTACATGGGCCTCCGTGATGATCTGAGGCATGCCCTCCTCTTTGTTTCAGACAGCAGCCTAACCAAGATCTTAAAGATGACCAATAAGCTGGAGGCAGACCAGCACACCATTCATGGAAGGAAGAGACCGACAAAGGACCAAGATCAGGGTGGTAGGAGAGACCATCAGAGGGGTTGAGAAGTCATAGAAAGCAGAATGGAGGGCCGACCCCGCCAGGAGGAGAGGTAGGAGTAGAGAGAGCGGGTAGTATTGGCTCCTCAGCCTCGACAGATGTGGGAGGTGCCGAGTCTAGGAGGTGGGCCACCTCCCCCACTAGAGTGCTACATGTGCCACCAGATGGGCCACATTCAGAGGAACTGCTTTCAGAGTAATGCATCACCAACACTACAGGATGCCCCACCGACCTAGCATTTCGGGGGCCGAGGACGTGGACGAGGTCATGGATTCCAGGGTCATGATCATAGGCAGGACAGGGACCAGATGTATGCCTTGGACCCGGATCAGCCCCGGAACATGGCAAGGGTCATCACAAATACTTTAGCGTTTTTCTTATAATTACTAGTACCATGCAAATCTTAGCTTTACCTTAGCATTGAACCAAACAAACAAAAATCACACAGGTATAGTACTTGTCTGCGGCAAGCCCATATGTAGGGACACGACGCTACCAACTCTCCCAAAAGCCCGGACTATTGGGGAATGCGCATACCACTCCTTTATAGAGCTGGCTATCCCAAGGAAGGACCCACGGGGTGGCCAATTAGGCCCACAGGGGACACACTCTTCTGCTTCGACTAGTGCCACAACACCGGGGGCATTGCTGGACCATAGCCCGCAAGCCCATGATCCCAACAATCCCCCTGCCCAGCAACGACCCCGGGGTTTCAAACCCGTGACCTCCTCTGATACCACTTGTACGGACATGACGCTATCAACTCTCCCAAAAGCCTAGACTGTTGGGGAATGCGCATACCTCTCCTTTATAGAGCTGGCTATCCCAAGGCAGGACCCACAGGGTGTCCAGTTAGGCCCACAGGGGACACGCCCTTCTGCTTCGACTAGTGCCGCAACACCGGGGGCATTGCTAGACCATAGCCCGCAAGCCCTCAATCCCAACACCATATATACTCTATTCAATACGGGTGCCTCCCACTCGTTCATCTCAGAAGAATTGGTGGATGATCTAGATCAAATTCAGCATTTCACAGGCATCCATAGGAAGGTGCGACTCCCGGATGGATCGGAGTTAGTAACGAGTGCCAAGTGCAACATGAACGTGGAGATTGGAGAAAAACTGTTCGAAGCGCCGGCGGCGCTCTTGAGGATGAAAGACTTCGACCTGATCTTGGGCATGAATTGGATGCACGGGAACCATTCAAGGATTGACTGCCCAGCAAGGAGGATTGTTCTAAGGCATGAAGACTCAGAAGTGGTAGTCGAAGGTATTAGGCCTGATAGTTTATAGGTTAGTAGTCTAATGCACCTAGAGGGGGGGTGAGGGGTGAATAGGTGTCTTTGAGTTTTACTTAAATATTTTTAGCAGTTAAGGAGTAGTAAATAAAAGCTCAAGCATACACAGAAAACACACAGTTGTTTATAGTGGTTCCCCAAGACACTGTGTCTATGGGTAGTCCACTTTCCCTCTACACCTTTCTAACAGTGTGTTAGACAAGGCAAACTCCACCAATCTCAGCTCCTAGAGCTTACAACACAGACCCCTCAGGATCTCCCAGGCTTGTTCCAAGCCCCACCACAGGCTAACCATCCCTACCACTTAGAGTGCTCCCACTCTTATAGCTTAGAGATCACCTTGACCTCCTACCTCAGGCCTATCAAGAAGCCCTACTTCTCAGGCAGAATACCCTATATCTCAGGCTCAACAGCCTTACCAAACTCAGGCTAAACAACCATACAACTTAGGTTTACCAACCCTACAACTCAGGCAATATGCCTTACAAACTCAGAACTTCACTATTCCTACAATGAGTAAATGTTAAGCTTACAACAGTTGACAACAGTGGCATGATGTCTTCTGTTGTTCCTGCACAGCTGGTGCTTCTTTGAAGCTTGGCTGAATGTATACTTCAGTCCTTGCTTTTTTCTGATCCTTCTCTTCAGTAGAGGAGTAAAGGTCTTCTTGCTCTTCTAAATAGAAGAGCTATCTTCTCTCCTTGTATCTTCTTGCTGGTTCAGTTAGCAGGAGGAGAGAAAACTTGAAAGCTGTCAATGGAACAATGATAATGGCTCTCTCCTTTTCAGCACACCAACAGGTCCTTCTGAAAGTGCCCTAGGTTGTTCTTTTATACTCCATTTGTCTTCAATGGCTCTTTATAAGGGGTCCTGACACTTTGGAAGTGGATATAATACTTTATCCACCCTTTACAGCTATTTGCGCCAAACACAAATCCCGCCAATGTCATCTTCCTGATTTGAATCTGTCTCAGCGGTTGGGCTGAGACAATCTTCAGTCCCAGCGGATGAGCTATCTTTGTCTCAGCGGATCCGCTGAGACAAATTGTATTCTCAATGGTTTTTGTCTATCTGCAGCTCAACTAAGGCAGACATCTTCTCAACGGCTCCTGGCTTTGTCTCAGCATTTTAGCTGAGACAAAGAGCTTGTCTCAGCAGTTTTATCAACAAACCACTGAACTTATTCCAATTCTTGGAATATCTAAACCCTGCATATTCCTGATGCAATGTAAGGTTTATCAAATACAATATGTACATAGTATTGTGAGTGATGCCTCTTCAAATCAAGGGAACACTGAGGGTAATATTCCCAACAATCTTCCCCTATTTGAAGAAGGCAGAACATTCCCAATGCTAAGATACATAACCAACAAAAACTTATCATGCAAATGAATTACATAGCAACATGATATCATAACAAATAAATGCTGACATTCATTTGGAATCACAAAAAAAAAATGTCATGATAGATTATTTTTATGACAACATAACAACATTGTTTGTCAAAACAATAACATTGTTAAATAATTATGTTTAGGCATCACAGAATATATAGAACAATAATACTAAATGATATTAAGCTTTGACTGAGATTAACCTATAACACAAATCAACAGATTCAACAGTAAAAATTTCATTTTCATTGCAGCTAAAATGTTTATACATTGTTCAAATTACAATTTGTTTTCCTGAAAAACTAAATACATTAACTTAAGTCTTTCTTTTCTTGGAGCTTTCACCTTTGTCATCAGAAACCTCCTTCCCCTTAGCAGTAGCAACAATCTCAGCTAGCTTCTTCTTGTTCTCTTGTATTTTGAAATATAGGTATGGTTTTGGAATGTACCTGGAGGGCATCCTTTTTGTATTATTCTTTCTCACTAGATTTTCCTTGAATATTCTATCTCTGTGAGTGTTTCTCTCCAGATGTTTAATCCACTCTTCAGTTGGATCGATCTTGTCAATGTCTTTGCATACTTGACCATGGCTGAGCCAGGCATTTAGAATTATACTCTTGGAGTCCTCACTCCAATACTCAAAATCAGGATCTTTTCCTTGCTCTTCCCTTTGCTTAGCCATAAATTCTTCAGCTAACATTACTTGCTCTCTTTTTCTTTTCCTTGCCAATTGAACATTTTGAGCAATTTTAGCCTGCGCTTCAAAGTCAAAATCTTTCCTGTAATTATCCATCAAGGGTAGGTTCAGGGTAATTCTATTCCCTTGCAGCACTTGGAGAGCCAATTCAGAATTGGTCTCAGCATTGGCCACCTCCCCATTTCTGGCTTCTTCAATTATTTTAGCTTCTAGGGACTAGGAGGCAGCAACTACAGAACCTGAGATGGTCTGGAAGACATTTTCCAAGTCAGAATTCATCTTATCCTTCATTTTCTCAGCCTCACTTATCATTGTAGTGGATGTATTCCAGTCATAGTCTTGTATATGGTTGGAGGCTTTTTCTATAACATCATCTGTCTTGCTTACATAGTTCTTTACATAGGACATATCTAGCTCAGACAGTTGGAGGTGTTTGTCCATTGATCTCAAGATTGTATTCTGAGCAACCACAGAATTTTATGCCAGATCAAATCATTTAGTCATTTGCTTATTGAGAAAGGCAGTTTCTTCCTTAATTTCTTTCACTTCAGTCATGATTTCTTCCTTTACAGACATGATTGAACTATCAATGTAATTCTTTATTGAAAGCATCTGATTTTCAATTACTATATTGATGGAGTTGAGTAGCTTTTCATGGGATATTGCTGATGTGGAGGGGACATCAGTCACTATATTGACCTCTCCCTCAGCTTGAGCAGGGATTTGCTCCCCCTCAGCTGGATCACTAGGCTGAACAGCAACTTGAGAATCTACAACCTTTTTCTTTTCCTCTTCAGCAATTCTTTCTTGCTCCACCTCACTTGGAGCATCATCATTGTCCTTAGCAGGAGATTTATTGTGCTTCTCCCCCTTAGATGAAGGATCATCATTGTTCTGATCATCTCCCTAGAAGTCTGCTAGTTCAGGAGGGATTAGTTAAATACTTTACTCTAGATTGAACATAAATGAATCAATCTTACCCTAAAGATCAGCAGTAGCAATGCCTTCATCATCCTCATTATCTTCAAAGGAGGAGTGTATAATTTGTACACCTTTATCAGTAGTGGCAGGATTGAAGGAATCACAAGTAGTGTGATCTTCTTCATGTACTTCTGACATGACCTTATCATCATCATCAACAGCAGCTGCATCATCCTTCTGATGCTCTTTCTCAGCAACATCATCTTTTTCCCTTTCTACATGACCTTCAGTGTCATGTTCAGCTCCTTGATCCTTTGGAGGACTGCTAGCTGGTCCCTGATTGTCCACAACTGGGACATTGCCTCCCGCCTCTGAGTCAGTATCAGAGCAGACTATCCTGGCTTTTCTCAGCCCTTTAACAAAAGTCTTCTTCTTAGTTTTGAGTTCAGTTGGATGGCTCATAGGGAGGGCCCTTGAGAATCTGTCTAGGGTCTTTATGTCCATTCTTTTTAAGTAATGGAGGTTTGATCTGTTTTTCTTGTCAAAGTTGTCAGGATAGGTATTAAATAGGTAAAGGGAGAGAATTCAGCCTAGGTTGGGGGCCTGCAGACATTCCCTTATTCTTTGAAATAGCACCTCAACCCAAGAAGTCTTCTTCTTCAGAATAACTCTTGACATCAAATCAAACATATGTTTTGAAATGGTGTCATGAGAACCTGGCTTGCACAAGATGGCCTTGCCAACAAGATCAGAGAGCAATTTGCCTCTCTGGTTAAAGAACTTCCTCTTTAGTGAGCCATGTTTGGCATCACTATATTAACACCATTATAAAGCTTGGTCTTTGTCTTTCTCAGAAATTTCTTCTTCCTCTTCTTCACTGCAGGAGGGCAGCTGAAGGGCCTTCTCCATTTTCTTAGGAGATATTTTTATCTTGATACTGCCTATCTTGCCCTTGATTGATGAATTTGATGAGGACAACTTTGCACTGGAGAATAATTCCAAAACTTCAGTTCTGAGAATCATGGAGGGCTCAAACAAGACATACTTTAGTCCTTGGTCTGAAAGAAGTTGAATCACTTCTTTTACTTCTTCAGGAGCATGCATGAATCCATTTAGAACTATCTCATAGCCTTCATGCAACTCTTTTGCCAACTTTGTTGCCATTTCTTCTGAGGGATAGGTCGCTGAGACGGGAGGTAGAAGGGTTCGTCTCGTCGACTAGGTTAATGGAAAGTGTACTAAATTAATCTACATTTTGATATTTATAAGGGCTTGATTTTGGTTTAGATTTTCTCTAAGTGTATTTGTTAATTAGACTTAATCAAATTGATTGATTTTACATTGCTGACATGTCAATTATGGCATATTTTCATTTAGCTAGCCCGTCTCAGTGGAACCACTGAGACAGAGTTGTTATCCATTGGGACAAGGAATTGTCAACCGCTGAGACAGTTCTAGTCATCTCAGCGGTTCAGCTGAGACCTTTTCAGCTATCACAGCGATTCAACTGAGACCTTCTCAGCTGTTTTAGTTGATTTCACTACCTATCAGTGAATTATATAATTAGGCTTGTTTCAAGACCTAAACATGCTACTAATCATTTAGATAGAAACTTATCCTATCAAAGCTTGTTATACATGATTATATGCTATATTAAAGATAGGGAATAACATCATGAGCAAGACATACAAATTTGCAGAATAATATCTATTCTAAATTCAATATGCCAAGCTCAATTTTAAAAAGCATTAAACTTTGCCTCATCCAATGGCTTTGTAAAGATGTTAGCAATTTGTTTGTCAGTGGGGACAAATTCAAGGCATACATCTTTACATTCTACATGCTCTCAAATGAAATGATACCTTATCTCTATATGCTTAGTCCTGCTATGTGAGACAAGATTCTTAGCTATAGAGATAGCACTGGATAAGTCACAATATAGGGGAGAATTACTTACCTTGAGGTTATAATCCTCTAACTGATGTTGTATCCACAATAGTTGTGCACAATAATTTCCTGCAGCAATGTACTCAGGTTCAACTATGGATATTGCCAAACTGGTCTGCTTCTTGCTGCTCCATGAGATCAGCCTTCTTCCTAGGAATTGATAGGTTCCACTTGTGCTTTTCGTATGTTCCTTGCAACTTGCAAAGTCTGCATCTGAAAAGCCAATTAGTTCAAAATCATTGTTCTTAGGGTACCAAAGGCCAAGGTGTTGGCTAACCTTAAGTTGTCTCAAAATCCTTTGCAGTTGAGTAATGAGATTTCTTAGGGCATGCTTGGTACCTAGCACAAACATATGTAGCATACATAATTCTGGTCTACTGAAAGTTAGATACAACAAGGACCCAATTTTACACATGTACATGGATTCATCAAAGAGCTCACCCTTTTCATCCTGGTCTAGGGTGATGTTTGACCCTATGGGAGTTTTCATGGTTGAGGCTGACTCCATCCCAAACTTCTTAATAAGCTCCCTAGTGTACTTGGTCTAAGAGATGAAAATCCCCTCATCAGATCGTTTCACTTGGAGGCCTAAGAAGTACTTGAGCTCTCCCATACTGCTCATCTCAAACTCCCCCTGCATAAGGTTGGCAAACCTTTTGCAAAGGTTGTCATCTTTAGACCCAAAGATTATGTCATCAACATAAATTTGGACTAGAAGACACTTGCCCTTTGTTTCCCTAAGAAACAATGTGCTATCTATCTTTCCCCTAAAGAACTTGTTCTTGATGAGAAAGCTAGACAAGGTCTCATACCAATCCCTAGGGGCTTGCTTTAGACCATATAGAGATTTTCTAAGCAAATAAACATGAGAGGAGAGAGTAGGATGAACAAAACCTAAGGGCTGCTCCACATATACCTATTCCTTTAGATTGCCATTCAAGAATGCTGATTTGACATCCATCTGGTACACTTTGAAATCCTTGTGGTCAGCATAGGCAATAAATAGCCTTATTGCTTCTAACCTTGCAATTGGGGCAATGGTTTGATCAAAGTCAATACCTTCTTCTTGCCTGTACCCCTTGGCCACTAGTCTGGCTTTGTTCTTGATGATGGTGTCATTCTCATCAAGCTTGTTCTTGTAGATCCATTTGGTGCCAATGACATTGTGTCCTTGAGGCTTTGGCACCAATTTCCACACCTTGCACCTCTTGAACTGAAGCAGCTCTTCTTGCATTGCTTGAATCCAGAAGGTGTCTTCATTTGCTTCTTCAAATTTCTTGGGCTCCATTTGTGATAGAAAGCTCAAGAATAGGGCTTCATTGTGAGCCATGCTTCTGATAACCACTCCTTGGTTAACATCTCCAATTATTTGGTTTATTGGATGATCCATCAGGTACCTGGTTATTGCAGGCAACCTGTCAGCAATCTACAGCTCTTCTTCCTGAGCAGCAGGGTCATCAACATCTTCCTGAACTTCAACTTCAGGGATTGCTACCTCTGAATTGACCTTACTTGTGTTGGGTATGTCTTGGAGAGACATATCTTGCATTTATTGTTCATTACCTGTCAAAATAGGAGAGCTGGACCAGCCCTTGTATAACAAGCTGGTCTCAACAAAAACAACATGCATAGACTCTTCTACAACATGAGTTTTCTTGTTGAATACTCTATAGGCCTTGCTATGTGAGCTATATCCAACAAGAACCCCTACATTGCATTTTCCAGCAAACTTAGCTAATTGAGATTTTCCATTATTTAAAATGTAGCATTTGCATCCAAAGATTCTAAAGTATGAAATAGTTGGTTGTTTGCCTTTCAGAATCTCATAGGGGGTTATTCCTAGGGCCTTATTGATAGATGCTCTATTAAGAACATAACATGCAGTATTAACTGCCTCAGCCCAGAAATATTCAGGGAGTGAGGAGTCACTAAGCAATGTTCTCCCAGCCTCTATCAAGGTCCTATTATTCCTCTCGGCCACACCATTTTGCCGTGGAGTCCTTGGGGAGGAGAATTCTTGGGTGATACCAAATTCTTGACAAAACCTTGTTATTGCCCCAGATTGAAATTCTGTACCATGGTCAGTTCTAATCTTGACCACAGTACATTGGAATTCATTCTGGATTGCCTTAACATGGTTTATAATGACATCTAAAGCATCAGATTTCTTCTTAAGGAAGAATACCCATGCATACTTTGGGTGATCGTCATCATTCACCAAAGTATACAGCTTCCCACCTAGGCTTTGAATTGGCAAAGGACCAAACAAGTCCATGTGCAATAGATAAAGACATCTTTCAGTGTCTTTAGAGCCAATGCATTTAAAGGTGGCCCTAGTTTGCTTGCCCATTTGGCATGCATGACATGGACTACTTTTAACACATTTCAAATTAGGACTATTTCTAACTAGGTTTCTAGAAAATAGCTTATACATTGTCTTGTAGTTAATGTGAGCAAGTCTCTTGTGCCATTGAACACAAAGAGACTCACTTTCATTAGCTACAAGACACACAGGAGATAAAGAAAATTGCATACAAAATCTAAGCAATACACATTCCCACTCCTAGTGCCTGAGAGAATGATCTCTAAGTCATGTGACTTTTTGATCAAACACTTATCATTGTGGAATTCAATGACATAGCCTAAGTCACATAGTTGACTTATGCTTACTAGGTTGTGTTGCAACCCTTCAACATAAGCCACCCTTGTGATGGAGACTATGCCATTTGAAATCATACCATATCTTCTGGTGATGCCTTTTTCTGATCCACCAAATATGACCTTAGGTCGATTCTTCATAGCTTTGTATTCCTGTAGAAGACTCTTGGTACCTATCATATGCCTTGAGCACCCACTGTCCAAGTACCATATTTGCCCAAGGATGGTAATTGAACTAACCTGCAAGAAGGAATTTAATTACCCTTAGGAGCCCAATTAATTTTGGGTCCTAGGCTTTTGTTAGCAAAAAAGGATGACTTCACACCTACTGCAACCTTTGCAGGAAAGCTCTTCTTAGCACTTGGCACATTGGGATTGTGCAAACAATCAATGGCAAAGTGTCCCACCTTACCATAACACCAACACTCATGAATATTGTATCTTCTCTTCTGAACATTCTTTGAAGAAGTAGCATCAATATGTTTGTGTTCAGGAGGGAAGACAACATCATTCTTCTTATTCCTTTCTGCAATGATCTAGCTAAAGGTTAACCTGTATTCAGTATTAGCATCCTTTGTCTTAATGACATCATCTTGCCTTGGATAGGAAGCTAGGCAAGATTTAATGGCATTAAACACTAAACTGTTAGGCCTATCTACAAGTTTGACAGCAACCAAGTGCTTTGCTGGAATGGACTTGGAAGAGCTTGCTTCTTTATTCTTGACTGAAGGGGCTGAAGTACCAAAAATAAATGGTCCTGAATGGGCCATTTGAATTTTTTCATGGGGAGACTTCATAGCACTCATCCCCATGACCTTTCTTCTACTATGGGAAGGAGTGTTTTCCTTCCTATAGGAACTCCCATTCTTCTAGTGACCATACATACTGTCATGGTCATACCTGTTAGAGGGAAGTAACACCTTTTGAAAGATGGTATGAGGCTTATCCTTAGCCTTGCTCTTTTCTCCACTCCCTTCACCCACTTCCATTTTATTGAACCCTAGTCCTCTTCTATTGGTTTGAGAAGAAAAGGTGTCAATAATTGGAAACAATGATTTGGGCTTGGAGAATTGAGCCACTAGGCTCTTTTCTTTGAGAAGCTTCTCCTCAAGGTCCTTAATGACCTTGTTCTTTTGGGAAATGGTGCTCAATTGGACAATTGTTATCCCCTTGAGTTGGCTAATTTCTCTACTCATCTAAGCCACCAGGGTAGGTGACTCAGTGCAATCTTGCTTAGCCATCTTAAGGGAATAAATTTCATGAGCTTGCCTCTTGGCTAGCTTCTTGCTCATTTTTAGAGCATCCAACAAAGCATCATACTTGTCAATCAATTAATTGATAGCCACTTCAGATTCTGAATCATTTTTATCAATTGATGAGCATTTTTCAGAGTCTGGCATTGACTCATACTCAGAAGAGGGGGGGAAGAGTAGGTACCTTGTCAGTAATGTCCTGACTATCTTCATCATCATATGTTATGGCCATTAAGCCATGATGTTCTCTTGCATCTTCATCCTCCTCAATATCACTGTCTGAATGTGATAGAGGGGACCTGATGCCCACCTTTATAGCAGGAAAGTTCTCATCTTCCTCAGTTGCAAATAGCCCAATATAGACTTCTTCTTCTTCATCTGAATCTGAGGATGATGTCTCAGATTCACTCCAGCTCTTGTCCTTCTTGGCTAAGAAGGAATTTTCTCCCTTCCTTCCCTTCTGGTGATATGATTTCTTATCACCCTTCTCCTTTCTCTTGACTGGACAGTCAACAATGACATGTACAGGCTTACTGCAATAAAAACAAATCACATTAGTTAAAACACGTTTAACATGTTTAGAATCATACCTGTCCCCTTTGGGGTGCTGCTTGTCTAATCTATTGAGATCCTTCCTGGGATATGAGGAGGAGGAAGGTTGTTCTTCCACTGCTTCCTCCTCATCATCTTCTTGAACTGCCTTGAGAAGGCAGCAAACTCCTCATCAGAAGAGCGGTATCAGATGAGCTGGGCTCAAAATTTTCTGAGCCAGTAGCCTTCCTTGGATGTGTAGGCATCCTTGTCTTGCTCTTCTTGGAGCCCTCATCCTTGAGGGACACAGTCCTTTCCATTGCACGAGGCCTGGAGGAAGTGTCCTCCTCCTTCCTGGCAGATAGCTACATCTCATAAGAGAGCAGCTTTCCAAACAAAGTATGGGGAGGAGTCTCACCCAGCTTTGCCACCTCCCTGATGGCACAGTTCTTGGTATCCCAGTCTCTAGTTAGAGAATTTGTCATTTAGCTCATAATGAGTGAAGGTCCTCTTATAGGTCCTCAACTCATTTACTATCCTGAAGAATCTTTCATAGCAATCATCTATGCATTCCAGGCTTTGCTGCCTGAAGGCTTCATATTCCTGATTGAGGAGGGATTTCCTATCATACCTCACCTCTTCAGTCCCTTCCATGTACACTATTATTGTATCCCACATGTCCTTGGTAGTCTCACAGTGTACCAAGTTTTGGAATGTAGAGTCATCAATTGCATTGACTATAATGTTTTGAGATCTTTTGTCCATTGTTGCCAATGCAATCTCATCCCTTATCATTTTAGTGTATGACTTACCTATCTACCTAGTAGGATCAATGATGGAGGGCTTTGTGATAAGAAAGGGACCCTCTTGGATAGTGATAAGAATCCTAGGGTCTGATGCTTCCATGAAAAGCCTAACCCTTTGCTTCCAAATGCCAAATATTTCCTTTTTGCATATTGGCAGCTTCATTGACTCCATCTCCTTCTGAACTCCATTGGTAGCCATTGGATTCAGATTTGACTACACATATGTAGGATCTGGTCAGACTATAAAGTCCTTTTTGACTAACCTCCCTTTGATACCACTTGATAGTTTATAAGTTAGTAGTCAAATTCACCTAGGGGTGGGGTGGGGGGGGGGGGGGGGTGAATAGGTGTCTTTGAGTTTTACTTAAATATTTCTAGCAGTTAAGGAGTAGTAAATAAAAGCTCAAGCACACACAGAAAACACACAATTATTTATAGTGATTCCCTAAGACAGTGTGTCAATGGGTAGTCCACTTTCCCTCTACACCTTTCTAACAGTGTGTTAGACAAGGCAAACTCCACCAATCTCAACTCCTAGAGCTTACAACACAGACCCCTCATGATCTCTCAGGCTTGCTCCAAGCCCTACCTCAGGCTAACTAGCCTTACCACTCAGAGTGCTCCCACTCCTACAGCTCAGAGATCACCTTGACCTCCTACCTCAGGCCTATCAAGAAGCCCTACTTCTCAGGCAGAATGCCCTATAACTTTGCCCTATAACTTATGATCAACAACCTTACCAAACTCAGGCTAAACATCCCTACAACTCAAGTTTACCAACCCTACAACTCAGGAAATATGCCTTACAAACTCAGAACTTCACAGTTCCTACAATGAGTAAATGTCAAGCTTACAACAGTTGACAGCAGTGGTATGATGTCTTCTGTTGTTCTTGCATGGCTGGTGCTTCTTTGAAGCTTGGTTGAATGTATACTTTAGTCCTTGCTTCTTTCTGATCCTTCTCTTTAGTAGAGGAGTAAAGATCTTCTTGCTCTTCTAAATAAATGAGCTATCCTCTCTCCTTGTATCTTCTTGCTGGCTCAGTTAGCAGGAGGAGAGAAAACTTGAAAGCCGTCAATGGAACAGTGATAATGGCTCTCTCCTTTTCAGCACACCAACAGGTCCTTCTGAAAGTGCCCTAGGTTGTTCTTTTATACACCATTTGTCTTCAACGGCTCTTGAAAAGGGGTCCTGACACTTTTGGAAGTGGATAGAATACTTTATCCACCCTTTACAGCTATTTGCACCGAAAGCAAATCCCGCCAGTGTCATCTTCCAGATTTGAATCTGTCTCAGCTGTTGGGCTGAGACAGTCTTCAGTCTCAGCGGATGAGTTGTCTTTGTCTCAGCGGATCCCCTGAGACAAATTGTCTTCTCAACGATTTTTGTCTATCTATAGCTCAGCTGAGGCAGACCTCTTCTCAGCGGCTCCTGGCCTTGTCTCAGTGGTTCAGCTGAGACAAAGAGCTTGTCTCAGCGGTTTTTTTCAGCAAACCACTGAACTTATTCCAATTCTTGGAATATCTAAACTCTGCATATTCCCGATGCAAAATAAGGTTTATCAAATACAATATGTACTTAGTATTGTGAGTGATGCCTCTTGAAATCAAGGGAACACTTAGGGCAATATTCCCAACAAGGGCCACCTCCCGTCTGTTGTTATCATCTATGCAGGGAGACGAAGTATATCAGGTGCTATTCGAGATGATTGAGGTCAAGGATTCTGTATCTAGCATCCTGATCATGCGGGATTTTGCTGACGTATTCTCAGAGAAGTTGTCAGGGCTGCCACCACTCCGCGAGAAGGATTTTCAGATCCAATTGGTGCCGGGGGCTAAGCCGGTATCTAGAGCTCCTTATCGGATGGCCCCGAAAGAGTTAGTGGAGTTCCGGAGCCAGTTATAGGAACTGGTGGAAGCTGGATTTGTTAAACTGAGTTCCTCACCTTGGGGAGCTCCAATGTTATTTATGAAGAAGAAGGATGGGACGCTCAGACTGTGCATCGATTATAGAGCACTGAATAGGCTGATGGTCTGGAATACGTATCCCTTGCCTAGGATCGATGAGATGTTTGACCAGCTAGAGGGATCCCTCTGCTTCTTGAAGAAGGATTTGAGGTCGAGGTATTACCAACTACGGATACTGGAGGAGGACATCCCAAAGATGGCTTTCAGCAGCTGATACAGGCTGTATGAGTTCACCGTGATGCCCTTCGGGCTCACGAATGCACCATCGGTATTTATGAGCCTGATGAACCGGGTGTTCGGGCCATATCTCGACATCTTTGTCATCATGTTCATCGACAACATTCTCATTTACTCGAGGAGGGAAGAGGAGCATGCACAACATCTGGCATTAATGTTGGAGAAACTTTGAGAGCACAACCTCTACGTGAAGTTCAGTAAGTGTCAGTTTTGGCTGAAGGAGGTGGACTTCCGGGGTCATATTATCACTGGAGATGGACTAGCAGAAGATCGAGCGAATATCCATGTAGTACGGGATTGGACATCGCTGAAGAAGGCCACAGACGTGCGGAGTTTCTTGGGGCTTGCCGGTTATTACCAGAAGTTTATACAGGGATTTTCCCAGATAGCCCTCCCGCTCACATCCTTGAAGAAGAAGGATACCACTTTTGTTTGTATGCCGCAGTGCGAAGTGGCCTTCTAGGAGCTGAAGGGTCAGCTTATGTTAGCTCCCATCCTTGCCCTTCCGTCGGGGAAGGAAAGATTCCAGGTGTATACGGATGCGTCATATCATGCGATGGGTGCCGTTCTGATGCAGAACGGGCATGCGATATCCAACACTTCCCATTAGTTAAAGAATCATGAGCGAAACTACCCAGTGCATGACTTGGAGATGGGAATAATTATATTCGCTCCGAAGATCTGTAGGCACTACCTCTACGGTGCCCACTGCGATATATTCTCAGATCACTAGAATTTGAAGTATGTGGACACGCAGAAGGAGCTGAACATTCGACAGAGACAGTGAGTGGAGTTCTTATTGGACTACCAGTATATGATGCACTACCACCCAGGGAAAGTGAATGTGGTGGCGGACGCGCTGAGCCGTAGAGCTACCACATCGGGAGCGGAGCCCCAGTTGATGGCTTTGGAGCTGGTGAGTATGCTAGAGGACATGCATATCACCATGGTATCCTCAGGTGACCCTGAGCTCTATGAGGAGTACTTGGTGGCGATGAGCACCACGGATGACATTCGAGATCGCGTCAGGGATGGACAGAGGTAAGGTTCTAAAATGGAGCCAATATTCAGGGCCTTGGAGGCAGGCACGACTGTGGACTATTCATTGAAGGACGGGCTGTTGTGTTTCAGAGGCCGAGTTTACATACTAGTAGGGGAGGATTCAGGACGACATCATGATGGAGGCTCATTGTAGCAAGTATTTAGTGTACCCGGGTATTGTTGGAATATGGTATTCCACATCTCCTGGGTTTGAGAATAACAAATCCTATTTGTATTTGATCTTATATGTTTAAGTGTGCAGGAAACAATGCCACATGACTCAAGGATAACATAAGAAGGTTGCCCCAAGTTTGAAGCTAGAATTCCAACTTGTCCACTAGCGCTGGAGGTAGAACTTAGCGCTGGCGGTAGAACCTAGCGCAGGCGCTAGCTCTGATTAGAGCAATTTCGGGAGCTGTTTTAGAAGGCGGTAGCGCCAGGCGGTAGCGGCTAGCGCATACGCTATCTCGACGCCCATGAGAAATGTTGGGAGGGTTTCCTTGGAATGAAGATATGCACACGCAGAATATTGCCAAAACTGGGATACGCCGATGGTAGCGATAGCGCAGGCGCTAGCTCCAAGGCTATAAAAAGCAGCCCTCTTCTCTTGTTTTCAACACACATCCTTGAGAGAGTTCTAGTTCCAAATTTCCTGAGCCTTATACTGCCGAGAGTTGATCTCCCACCCAAAGTTCCGTGAGTTTCTAAAGGAGGATTTCTATATGCCGCATCCGACCGATGATCGCTTCAACCACGCGTATTCTACAACGATCTTTCGTCTCCAACTTCAGAAGTTCTTCAAGAGGGTTTTTTTTAATATTGTTGTTATTTTCATTCTTGTAATCTCTTAGTAAATTTGCCTCGCGTTGGTGACTAGGGCTGGGTTGGACTTAGGGAGGAATTCACCTCGTATTGGCGACTAGATCTAGGTTTGGTCTAGGGGGTGCTCGAGGCCGTATCCGAGGGAGGATTGGCTAGAGCGGCTTGAGGCCATATCCGGGAGAGGATATACTAAAGTTATCGGTTCGTGGGGATACGAGTCAGGATAGAAAATGAAAAAGTCTTTTTAATATTCGCCTTCGATTTCAAGCGTTATAAGAAGTCAAGTTTTGTAATCCTACATCTCACATTAATAAAATCATGCCTCTATTTTATTTCACTTAATTTGTCTTTGTTTTGCACTATTTTGATCTCCTAATATGTCATGTATTTCAAAATATATTAAAAGTTTATTGATAATTAGTGTTTAGTCATCGTTTTTAGGTTAGTTTATTATGTTATTTGCGTTTTTATTTTTATCTTTTGTTATATTTTATGCATGTTTTTGTTATTTTGTTATTTTCCTATTTTCAAAAACTAATGTTTTATTTTATGTTATGTTTTAATTTCATGTTTTTATATTTCTTAAGCTAATTTTATGTAATGTTTTATTTTATGTTATGTTCTAGTTTTATATTTTTATATTTTCTTAACTAATGCTAATGTTTTATTTTATTTTATTTTGTAGGAATGTTGTCGCCGCCACCTTTGCATGAAGTCGTCGCGTTCGCCGTCGTGTGCCCGTCCAACGCCATCGTCGCGCCGTCAATATTCATGCCGCAACGCCATGCTCGCCGCAACGCCACGTCCGCCCCAATGCCGCCACCTTTGCATGAAGTCCATGCCATCGCCGCATCAATTTGAAGACCCAATGTAGCAGCCCAAACCCGAGCTCAAGTCCAGCCCCCAACAGGATGAACCCGAGCCTACCTTGTTGATGTTTTGGTGCAGCCAACCAGCCCTCACGTGCAGCCCTCTGAAGGATTATTTTGTAACTGCCTTCATTATTTTCATGCTGTCCAAGCCCGTCAACATCCAGCCCACTCCATTAATCAATAGCAGCTCCTTCACTTAATTGCCAAGTCCAACCGTGAGCCGTATAATTCATCCAGATCTCCTCATCCACCATGCAGCCCGCCACCTTCTACTCTCCAAGCATGCATGTCCATTGCATTTGGCCGCCCCCTCTCTCTCCCCTTTATTATTTAATTTTCTCCCTCTTTATGTCTCATTCATTCCCCTATGTCTCTCTCTCTCTTTCTCATTTATCACTCATCCATTCCCCCTCTCTATTTTCATAATGAAATTCATGCATGTACCCTCTCTCTCTTCTCCCTCATCAATACCATGCATGCACCTATCCATTCATGCATCTCTCCACCCCATGTGTCCCTTCATCTCCTCTTCTTTCTAGATCCTTCTCCCTCTCCTATATAAGGACCCCATATCTCAAGCAAGAGGGAGTGAGAAAAGGTTGGAAGTAAAGTGCAAGAGAGTGTTTCTTTGGTTAGTTTTTATTGTACTTCTTGTTTTAGTTTAATATTGTCTCTCTTCTCATTTCTTGTATTCCCATTTTTTTGTCATCAATGAAAATATTTTCTTTCTATCTTATTGTTGTTTCTCTTTTAATAATGCGTAACTAATCTTTTTGTGTTCGATCGCGATAAGCTTTGCAATGAAATAACGTTTCTTTCATTTTATGTTTCACGCTTGTCTTTTTATTTTTGATCCGACCTTGATTTTCATTGTATCGACTCCGTATTGCTAGTATATGGTAGTAGATTCCGATCTCCTATTCGAGTAGTCGAGAGGCTCGTGAATGTGAAAGATCACTCAAGGAAGGAGTTGCACGCACCCCTAGAGATAGGATGATGTAAATCCTCCGGATTGGAGTCAAATCCAATAGTGCGGGGCACTTCGATAATGCGACTTTAGGCCTTTTTGATTTGCAAAGAGATTTCGGTCAAAACGTCTAGAAGTTAGGAGATTTAATGCTCTAGCGAGATTATTTCTCATTTTCGGATCCGCCACGGTCTTTATAAAATTGCAAATGTCAAACTAATTTATTCCGTTATTTTATTTCAAAGTGAATCGTCGATCGAGCACTCTTTTCGTAGTAGTTTATTTCTCTTTTAATTAAGCTTAGTTTATTTTTATTTTCAAAACCCAATCAATCGTTCGGTAGGATAATAGAGTCGTTGTGAGTAATAGTAGTTGCCTGCCCCGAGTTTTTATACGACCTTGATATATTTTATATCCTATGCTATATTTTGATAGGTACACTTGCCTTAATCGAGTATAGATTGGAGAACACAAATTTCTCTATCATTTATAAAACCCTTATTCACCCCCCTCTAAGGGCGCCTACAGATCCAACAAGTGGTATCAGAGCAGTTTTATTCTAAAATGGTCT
The DNA here is from genome assembly GCA_033032865.1 of Dactylorhiza incarnata. Classification (NCBI taxonomy): domain Eukaryota; kingdom Viridiplantae; phylum Streptophyta; class Magnoliopsida; order Asparagales; family Orchidaceae; genus Dactylorhiza; species Dactylorhiza incarnata. Next base: position 153,314 of record JAWHQI010000515.1, read on the forward strand.
AACAATTAGGAATAATGGCTTCTCATGATCTCGCTTTTCCCGAGGGTCAAGGTGTTAGTAGACCACCTCTTTTTACTCGGTTAGATTTCAACTACTGGAAATCTAGGATGATGTGTTTTCTTATGACCATGGATATAGAAGTATGGAACATGGTGGAAGTTCGGTACTCTCCTCCTTCAATTGTAGTAGGAGAGGCTACGATAGAAAAACTTAAGGATAAATGGGATGATAGCGATAAACTTAAATGCAAAAATAATGCAAAGGCAATGAACGCTTTATATTGTGCTTTAAATCCAACTGAATTTAATCGAATTTCTACAAGTGTAACTGCTTATGATATTTGAAACCAATTAGAAGTTACTCATGAAGGTACATCGCAGGTGAAAGATGCAAAGCTATTCCAAATGGAATCAGAATATGAAATTTTTAGGATGTATGCTGAAGAAGACATAAACTCGATGTACACACGCTTCACCAAAATCATCAATGCTTCAAAAGCTCTTGGAAAGATCTACTCCGACGGCGACTTGGTCAGAAAAATTATTTGCTCTCTACCTCCGAGGTTCAATCCAAAGGTGACGGCCATCTCGGAGTCACACAACCTAAGAACGCTCCAGATCGAGATTCTCATTGGGAATCTCAAAACCCATGAGGTTGATCTCCAGATTCAACACGAAGAATACAATAAGGAGCCAAAGAAAAAGGCATTGACACTAAAATCAAAGAAGGAGAGAAACAAAGATGATGATGAAGAAGGTCTCCTGGTCAAGAACTTCAAAAAAATCATTAGAAATTCGGAATGAAGGAAGACCTTCCGGAAATTCTTCCAGAAGGATGCTCAACGTAAAGGGTCTTCCTCTTCATCAAAGAAAGAGAAGGAAAGTGAAGACGAAGAAGAAAGACCGCCACCAGAGTGCTTTCACTACAGGAAGACCGGGCACATTCGGAGCCAGTGCCCGAAGTATCTAAAGGATCAAAAAGAAAAACGATACAAAGGGAAGGTGAAAAAGAATGTGCTCAAAAATACAACATGGGATGATTCTTCCTCTGAAGAATCAAGCGGATCTGAGTCAAGCAGCAAGGAGGAAGCAAAATTATGCTTGATGGAAAAAGACAACGATGACAACACCTGTGTTCTTAGTGACACTGAGGTAACTCCTCCCACCTTCAAAGAACTTTATGATGAATTTGTTTTAACCTGCAAAGCTTATGATAAAAGTATAAAAGATAATATTATTTTAAATTGTGAAAATGAATCTCTCATCAAAGAAAATCATAAGCTTACAAGAAAATTAATCTCCTTTGAAAAAGAAGGTTCCATGCCATGGGTGTGAGTACTCCTTATGTAAGGCAAAAGAACTTGAAGTTTCTCTTTCTAATGCCCTCTCACAAACCAAAACTCTTACAAGAGAAAATGGGGACTTAGAGAGAAAACTAAAAACCTCTCTCTTACAAATTGAAAATAATAAAAATGGATTTGAAAATAAACATGTCATGCTTGTAAAAGAAAATTCTTCTCTTAAAAAATAAACTCATGACCTCAATATGGCCATCAAAAAATTTGGAATTGGTCAAAAATCCTTGGAGATGATTTTGGGGAACCAATGTTATGGTTCTAGAAAATTTGGGCTCGGATATCAAAGTGACAGCTACCGCCCGACGCTAGCAACCAACGCAGGCGGTAGCCCATCATATAAAAAATATTCTGTTTCTTCTAAAAATCAAACCTCGTCCAGTAAGAGCAATGTAGAATTTCAGAAAAGGTTCTCAACCCCCTTTATTTCGTGTGCAAACTATCATAGGTTTGGAAACACGTCTAGCTCTTGCAGGAACATAAAACGTGGATCTTTAAAGAAAATCTGGGTACCTAAGGCCTCCACTTATTCTATGGGTGGTACCTCTTGGGTATCTGGATCTTTACTCTCATCCTCTTCTAGATTTGCAGGAAGGCTAAAGAAATGGAGGACGTATGATACTTGGACTCGGGCTGCTCCAAGCACATGACGAGCAACAAAGCAAAGTTCCTTAGCCTAGAAAAGAAGACGGGAGGGATCGTAACCTTTGGTGATAACGGTAAAGGAAGGATCATGAGAGTAGGTACAGTGAGTAACAAATCCTTTAATATCTCTAATGTTCTTTATGAAAAAGGATTAAAACATAACTTAATATCTATTACTCAACTGTGTGATAAAGGATTAAATGTTTTATTTGAGTCATCCACAAATCATTGCAAAATATTTAATCCTAACACAAAAGATGTTTTACTAACTACACATAGAACTCACAACGTATATGTAGTTTCCTTTCATGATCTTTCCAAATCATCTGTAAAATGTTTTATAACTAAAAATGACGAGTTAGAACTATGGCATAGACATTTAGGTCACGCTAGTACAAAGCTCATTTTAAAACTAGCCAAAAAGGAATTGATTAGAAGATTGCCTTGATTAAATGGAAATTTATCTTCACTATGTCCTCCATGTCAAAAAGGAAAATTTACTAAATCTTCTTTTAAAAGCAAAAACAAAATTTCTACTGCAAGACCTTTGCAATTAATTCATATGGATCTTTTTGGCCCCATTAGCACCGCAAGTCTTGGTGGTAGAATATTTTCTTTTGTTCTAGTAGATGATTTCACGAGATATTGTTGGTCTTTATTTCTCTCTTCCAAATCTGATGCGTTTTGTGAATTTTCATCACTATGTACTCGTATTCAAAATGAACTGGACTTAAAAATAAAATGCATTCGCTCAGATCATGGAGGAGAATTTGAAAATGAAACATTTAAATCTTTTTGCGAAATGTTAGGTATTAAGCACGAATTCTCAGCTCCTCACACACCTCAACAAAATGGTGTTGTAGAAAGAAAGAATAGGACAATTCAAGAACTAGCACGTACTATGTTCTCTGAATATAAATTACCTAAGTCTTGGGCCAAAACTGTAAGCACATCATGTTATATAATTAATAGAGTCATGCTTCGTCCATCTTTAAATCTCACACCGTATGAACTATACTATCAAAAGATACCTAACGTATCATATTTTACAGTATTTGGTTGTAAAATTTTTATTCTCAATACAAAAGATGCCTTAAGAAGGTTTGATGAAAAATGTGATGAAGGAATATTTCTTGGATGCTCTTCAACTAGTAAAACCTATAGAATAATTAACAAAAGAACGAGTAAGGTTGAATAGTCTATTAATGCAAAATTTGATGAATTTATTCCTTGTGTACAAAAACTTCCTATAGGTGCAAATGATGAACCTTTGCCATCTTTGGAGCACGACGAAGAGGAACCTTCCAAAGAGGAGGAGGAGGAGGCCATGGAAGATGAATACGTGCCTCCAAGCACCTTAAACTTCTCAGAGAATCATCCAATGGAGCTAGTTATTGGGGAACCATCTATTGGGGTAAGAACTCGATCTTCTCTTCCTGAAACTTTTTCAAATATCTGCTTTGTTTCCGAAATTGAACCTAAAACAACCGCTTTAAATGATGAATTTTGGTTTTTGTCTATGAATGAAGAGTTAAATCAATTTGAAAGAAATAAAGTTTGGAATCTAGTAGAACGTCCATCTAATCATCCCGTTGTTGACGTTAAATAGATTTTTAAAAATTAATTAGATGGTGAATCTAGAATGACAAGATATAAAGCTCGCTTAGTTGCTCAAGGTTTTTCTCAAATCGAGGGGGTAGATTTTGAAGAAACTTTTGCACCTGTTGATCGTTTAAAATCTATATGATTTTTTTGGCATTTGCAAGTTTTAAAAGAATTAAACTATTTCAAATGGATGTTAAAAGTGCTTTTCTAAACGGGTTTATAAAAGAGGAAGTTTATGTAGAACAACCCCCCCCCCCCCCCCCGGTTTTATAAATGAAAAATTTCCAAATCATGTTTATAAATTAGAAAAAGCGCTTTATGGTTTAAAAAAAGCGCCCCGTGCATGGTATGAAAGACTTACATCATTTTTATTAAAGTACGATTATGTCATGGGAAGTGCCGACAACACACTCTTCATTAAGTATAATAATAACGATTTAATTATTTTATAAATATATGTTGATGATATCATTTTTGGAGCCACTAATGAAGAGTTGTGTAATAAAGTAGTCTTAGTAATGAAAAATGAATTTGAAATGAGCCTTGTAGGAGAACTCTCTTATTTTCTTGGTTTTCAAATTTCACAATGAAATGATGGTATTTTTATTTGCCAAACAAAATATATTCATGATATGCTTAAACAGTTTGGATTTGAAACTCTTAAACAAGCTTCTACACCTATGAGTGCTTCTTTAAAACTAGGAAAAGTTGAATCTAGAATTTCTATCAATCAAACTTTATATAGAGGTATGATTGGATCTCTTCTTTACTTAAGTGCATCTAGACCAGATATAATGTTTGCCGTATGTTTATGTGCTCGCTTTCAAGCCAATCCAAAAAAATCTCAATTAAAAGCACTAAAATATATTTTTAGATATCTATTAAGGTCATCTAGATTAGGATTATGGTACCCGCACAATGATTCATTTACATTACACGACTATTTCGATTTGGACTACGCCGGATGCTCACTTGATCGAAAAACCACTAACAGCACTTGCCACTTTTTAGGACCCTCTTTAGTTGCATGGTCTAGTAGGAAACAATCTTCGGTTGCACTCTCCACCACGGAGGCCGAATACATCGCACTTGGGAGTTGTTGTGCACAAGCTTTATGGATGAGAAAAACTCTAGAGGATTTTGGTTTTCATCTCAAGAACTTTGATCTCAAATGTGACAACAAAAGTGCCATAGATCTTACAAATAATCTCGTACACCACTCTAGATCCAAACACATAGATATTCACCATCACTTCATTAGGGATCAAATTAAGAAAGAGCATGTAAAAGTAAGTTTCATTGGTACAGACTCCCAACTTGTTGACATATTCACTAAACCTCTTCCCGATGCAAGATTTCGATTACTACGACTTGAATTAGTTGCCCTAGATCTTTTGAGTTAAGTCACATTCATAAACGCAATCATTTTATGCAATTTTTACCAATCTAAACATCTTCAAATCTTCTAAAATTTTCACATGAAACTAATCTTTGGACACTTAATCAATATCAAAAATTAGATTTTTCAAAATCCTAAAATTTAGTGTACTATTTGCCACGCTAAGGCTAGCGCCGGTGCTAGCGCACCTGTCTGATTTTCTGTATTTTTCAATTTTCTAAAAATCCCTAAAAATATGCTCTATTATATGTACTACTTATTTTTGTATTTCTGCCTTTAATTGATTTCTGAAAAATTAAAATACAAAATTACAAAAGCCAAATTACAAAAAATATTTGTTTTCTCTTCCTTTCTTTGTTTATTTATCTTATTTCTATTTCTATATGCAAAAATCAAATACAAAAATATAAAACAAAGAATTATCCAAAATTATTTTTTGAACTTAACTTTTCAAATTACATGTATCTTGTGAAAGGGAGATTTGGGATGTCACCCCATCACATCTCCTAGTACCGGTGCGAACCCGTCACAGGGTTGACCTCGGGAAGTCCAAGATCAATTTTAAGAGTTCAAACTTTAAATCAAAATTATTTTTCAAAATATCAAAAAAAAAAAACCTTTATGGACTTTATTGTGAAAATCAAGCATGGTTTAATCTATCATTTAGACCTTCTACAATGTTGCAATTCATTTTTTCAACCTACTTTGAACATTGTTAAGTGCTTTGATATATCTAATCAAATGTGCATCAACTGTATTGAAAAAGTGGTGTATAGAACCAAGCTTAGCATGCCTCTAAGTATGAGTAAATATTTTATGATTGATAATGATATTTATTCAGTCACTTATTTTGGTAAAGTTTACATGTGCTTTTAATCTAAGAATGATTGCTTGTGTATTGTAATTGTACAATGAATTAAAATTGCACAAGTATCTTACCTACACTACATTTATTTGTACTCTTAATAATTAAGAAAAGTAGCTGTGCTTTCAAAATTACATTGTTTTGCAAAACAAGTGTATTCAGAGACCATTGTACAAAACAAAAAATCATGAAATAAATTTACAAAGATAACTCCACCAAACACTACTTGAACCTCATGATAAGTCTTAACGAGCATTGTGAGGTTGAGCACCTTGGAAAGAATAGTAAAATGTCATATGCAAACCTTAGCTTCTTACCACTTATTCTTAAGTGCACCGGATCACAAAAAAATCAATATTGAAAAATAAAGTGTGTGATCCCCCAAGCACTACTTTACACCTTGGTAAGTCTTAATGAGCATTGTGTGTGCAAAGCACTTTGGTAGTTGTACATTCTTTTCTATGTGCATTGAAGTGTGTGGAAGTAAAATTATTTGTGTTTTATTGTGCACTTTACTCTACATATGTCTTGTTTTTTTTGATTAAATCATTTGTTTACTTTTTTTAAATACACTTATGCGCACATCATTATCTTCCATAACACTTCTTCTCATGAGTATTGGATCCTAATGCTAATTCTATACTACTACTTATATAAATGCCCTAGATAACCTAACACGCTCTCTACAATGTTTGGTATGTCTTGAATTTGTGAATTAAAATAACATTGTAGTAGTCTCTTTTTGATATCTTTCTTTCTTGCTCGACAAATTTATTTTAATCAATAAAGATTTTGAAAGAAAAATGATTTACAAAAACATCTTCTCATTTTGGAATTCAACTCATATTTCTCCATATGAATAGTCATGATTACAAAATGATGTTTCTTGTATTTCTATAAGTCTTCCGCATCATTACCGTATAATTTTTTACCTTGCACTTTCATGCTTATATAAAGTCTTTTATTTTGTGTGTATCATCACTTGAATCTTAAAATTCTTTTCCTTCAACAAGTGGTAGACTTGCTTGGTAAACTTTATATTGGTTTTTCTAACACGCATATCATTTTTATGCTAAAAACTCTGATTTATTTCTATGAAATTTTTTATGCTAAAAACTCCTTATCATTTCATTTCCTCTATAAGCTCGATCATGCCTTTTCTTTTTATCAAAATCCTCTTTTTATCTCTCTTGCTTCCTTAACCCACCTTTGATAATAACAAAAGGGGGAGAACTAACATGATAAATAAAAATGCTATCAAATGGGAAAACAAAATGATTAATTCTTAAGATGATAACCTACATATAAGGGGAGCATTCACATAGGGGGAGCATGCATTTAGTGGGAGCAATTCTAAATGCTAAAATTGACAATTATCCTATGTCATCACTCACACACTCACACAAGTTAGTTTCATCATGCTTTATGTATTAATGCTCTGATTTATCATTAATGGATTTGTTATTATCAAAAGGGGGAGTTTGTTGGAACATGGGCTTCCGCATCTCCTAGGTTTGAGAATTACAAATCCTATGTGTATTTGATCTTGTGTGTTTAAGTGTGCAGGAAACAATGCCACATGACTCAAGGATAAGATAAGAAGGTTGCCCCTAAGTTTGAATCCAGAATTCCAACATGTCCACTAGCGCCGACGGTAGAACCTAGCGCAGGTGCTAGCTCTGATTAGTGCAATTTCGAGAGCTATTTTAGAAGGCGCTAGAGCCAGGCGGTAGTGGCTAACACATGCGCTATCTCGACTCACATGAGGAATGTGAGGAGGGTTTCCTTGGAATAAAGATACGCACACACAGAATATTGCCTAAACTGGGATAGCGCCGGTGCTAGATCCAAAGCTATAAAAAGGAGCCCTCTTCTCTCATTTTCAACACACATCCTTGAGGGAGTTCTAGTGCCAAATTTCTAGAGCCTTATACTGCCGAGAGTTGACATGCCACCCAAAGTTCCATGAGTTTCTGAAGGAGGATTTCTACACGCCGCATCCGACCGACGATCGCTTCAACCACGCTTATTCTACAGCGGTCTTTTTTTCCAACTTCAGAAGTTCTTCAAAAGGGAGTTTTTAATATTGTAGTTATTTTCATTCTTGTAATCGCTAAGTAAATTTGCCTCGTGTTGTGACTAGGCCTTGGTAGGACTTAGGGAGGAAATCACCTCGTGTTGGCTACCAGATCTTGGTTTGGTCTAGGTGGTTCTCGAGGCTGTATCTGTGGGAGGATTGGCTAGAGCGGCTTGAGGCTGTATCCGGGGGAGTATATGCTAAAGCCACCGGTTCGTGAGGATACTAGTCAGGATAGAAAACGAAAAAGTCTTTTTAATATTCTCCTTTGATTTCTAGTGTTATAAGAAGTCAAGTTTTGTAATCCTACATATCACATTAATAAAATCATGTCTCTATTTTATTTTACTTAATTTGTCTTTGTTTTGCACTATTTTGATCTCCTAATATTTCAAGTATTTCAAAATATATTAAATTTTTTTAAAACCCTTATTCACCCCCCCCCCCCTCTAAAGGCGACTACAGATCCAACAGGTATCACCAAGATGAAGGCGGACTTGAAGAGGACCATGTAATGGCCGGGTATGAAGAGGGACATCACTTACTTTGTGACCCACTGCGAGTCTTTCCAGCTCATGAAGGCGGAATGCAAGAGTCCGACCGGATTGTTGCAGCCATTCTCAGTGCCGGAGTGGAAGTTCGACGACATCGTGATGGACTTTATACATGGAATTCCCCGATCATATGCTGGGAATGATTCAATATGTGTGATCGTCGACAGGTTGACAAAGGTGGCCATATTTATTCCGGTTAGGAATGACGCTCCACTAGGTTATCTAGTACAGAGATTTGTGGAGCAGTTTGTCCAATACCATGGCATGCCTAGGACGATCGTGTCAGATTGGGATGGACGGTTTACGCCCAGAGAGTGGAGATTGGTCCAGGATTATTTGGGTACTCGATTGACCTTCAACACAACAATCCACCCATAGACAGATAGGCAAATAGAATGCACCAACCATACACTGGAGGATCTATTACGCTTGTGTATTCTGGGCCACAGAGAGCCATGGGAGAGACAGTTGCCGCTGGTAGAGTTTTCCTACAATAATAGCCACCAGTCCAGTATAGGCATGACCCCTTACGAGGAATTATACGGGCAGAGATGCAGGACTCTTCTGTCTTGGATCCAGGATGAGGATCCTAAGGCACTCGGCTCAGAGTTCATAGAGGATACAGACACCCAGGTGAGATTGATCCGAGACAGGATGCTGGAAGCCCAGAGCAAGCAGGCCAAGTATTACGATGCGCGATATCGTGCAGTGGAGTTCCAGGTTGGAGACCGGGTGTTTCTGAAGATACGTCCGATGCACAGAGCCGTGCAAGTACGTAGTCGGAGGAAGCTCAGTCTTAGGTATATGGGGCCTTACAGGATGCTGGAGCGGATCGGCTCCCTGGCTTACAGATTGGAGCTGCCACCGGAGTTAGCGGGTTTGCACGATGTCTTCCTTGTCTCCTCCCTTCAGAGAGATCTACTATGGCCGGAGCAGTAGATATCAACTATAGATGGGCCAGTAGCTACAGATCGATCAGTTCACCTAGAGCTGGTCCGGATAGACGACACTGAGATGCGAGTCCTACGACGCATGAAGGTCCCGCTGGTCAAGGTCCTGTGGAGGAATCTTGGACATGAGGAGCACACCTGGGAGCCACTGGACCTAATGCAGCAGAAATATCTGGAGCTCTTCGTGTCAGGTATAATTTAATTTTTCTAGGGATGTTACATTCAATCACTTGTGGAAGAAACCCGCAGGCTTAACCTAAATTTCGGGGACGAAAATTTTATTTTTATGTATTGGGATTTGTAACATCCCCCAACAACTAGACCCCCTAGGATGATTTTTTCATGACTAGGTTATGACAAAACCCAATGATGCTTTAAGAGAACATAAGACCTTAGGCAAATGGATGAAGGCCACTTTGGTCTGTGGATAGTAATTTCCAATTACCAAACCTAGGGTTGGCTTTAGGGCATCACCGTGATCCAAGATCCCATGATAACATGCCTAACCCATTAAGGTGTCCCTTTGTAACACCCCAAGTATCCAACCGTAGACAGAAGGGGTACCTTGAATGCTGAGCTAGCGCCGACACTAGGGGGTAGTGTTGGTAGTAGTGGTGGTTTAGATGAACCGCTGAGACGAGCTCCGAACCGTTGAGATGAACCATATACCGTCGAGACGCTATCGTAGGCGCTAGCATTATCACAGACGCTAGTGCTGGCGCTAGTGGCCGAACTGGAGAGCATTACGCCATCGAGATGCTAGCGCTGGCGGTAGCGCTAGCGCCAGCGGTAGCTCAATCAACGGGCTGCGGATAGGACCGTATTTGGTGGATAAATTCATGGCCAAGGAAGGCCAAAAGTCCTCCCAATTGATGGAGATTCATTCCCCCTATCAAATAGAAGAAGTTTAAAGGGTTTTCCAACTCTTATGGGGGCTAATTTAGATGGCTTTTGGGGATGACCGAAATTCTCACCATGAATGGTGTTAATGGTGGAATCCCAAGCCTTGCATATTCCCCTCCCTGAGTTGGCTCTTTAAAAGACCTCAATGGGTCAAGGCAAGGAGTTTCCTCCGCTTTCCAAAAGAAATCCACCATCTTAGTGCATATCGGCATGGCACCCAAGAGCTCACGACCAACCATGGCGGACTGGCGATCGGCATGGCTACAAGCCACCACTCAGATCCTCCCCTCCTCCTCTCTCTTAGTGGATAGATCTTATCTCGTTGGCCACAAGGTTTGAGGCCAATTGGCCTTGGATCGGCATGGCCGAAAGCTTGAGTTCAACCCTTTTCTTGCTTAAATCCCCGATTCCGTCCGCCTCCGGCCGGCCAACCACCGTACATCGCCGAGCGCCACATCAACGGAGGTGGTGGTGGCATTGTCCGACTGGGAGAGGGTCTAGGTGGTCAGGAAATCACCTCCCAAGTTGGCACAGGATTGGGCCAATCGTGGTCGTTGGCTGATTGGAGAAGATGAAACGATGCCCTCCATTTAGGCAGATTATTGATTTTATGATTAATTAATGTCATATTTTTCCCCTAGAAATGCAAGTTTTTGAAACAAAAATTTGAACCCCTTAGAGGCCGTTCCAGGAAAAATGGCGAGACAAAAGTTGTAGGTCTTTACATCTAGCTTATTTTAAAATTAATTTGAGCTGATTTGGCCCACTAGTTTGACTGCATCACTCAAAATGGTGCAACCTATACATAGGGTTGACCAGAGATTGATTTGAGTGCCCCGCTACAATTCTCATCCAAATGCTTTGAAATTTGGAGCATAGGCTAGACTTACCCTTAACCTCAACATATCTAAAAATGTGAATTTTTAGAGAATCTTTTTCTATAGTTTCTGTAGAAATTTAATAAAAGGTTTGTGATTTAATTTTAGGGTCTAGAGACCTCTTTTCCCTTCCAAATTTTGGTGGGTGGTCCTTAGGTTCATGACATGACTCTAATAAAAATTTCATCCCAATTAGGATTGCATTAGTTGGGAAATTAAGTAACCCAAACTTGGTCAAACTATGGTATTAGATCAAAAGTGCATTTGATGGATTTGGGAGATCAACCTCATCCAAATGTTGTGAAACTTTGACCACTCACTTGATATCACATAAAATACCCCCACTAGTGGTTTTGGGGTGGATGTGCCCTAGAACCACGGTTTAAACCATAAGGTTATATATTGAACCTATTGAGGGACATATGGTCATATATCATCGGATTAACTCGAAACTTGGTAGAGAGGTTCATAGGGTGGTATTATGCCTTAAATAATTTATCTGGAATTTTTGGAACATTTATCCCCTCTAAATTAATTAAGAATCAATTAGAGCACTTTCTTATGTTAAGAATTTACATAATTATATTACCTTGAATGTGTTGAAATTTTGAAGTGAAGTGGAGGAGACTGGGCGGTCTGATTTTGGGAGATCGCCGAGACCGCGCGGCTTGTGCTTGTATTCTGCCAGTCTGGCTCTGCCGGTCTGTTCTGGCGGTCTGCTGGTTCTGCCGGTTTGTTCTTTGTTGCTGCGGTCTGTTCCCGAGTTGGTGTGCTGGTTGGCCTGTCTTCTTTGTTGGAAGATCGGGCGGTCTGTTCCTATGTGTGACCGCTTGTCCGGGCGGTTTGTGCTTGTCGATCTGGCGACTTGTTCTAAGTCAGCCAGATGGTTCCTGGTTTGCTCCTGGTGGTCTAAGGAAGGAGTACCTTTGTGACCGCGCGGCTTGTGCATGGTTTCGTATTCGCGCGACCTGTGCGCGGCCTGTCTGCTGATCTGCGTCTTGGTCGGTTGATCATCGAAGTAGTGTGGTCGCGCGGTCTGCCTTATGAGACCGCTTGCGATCTGACGGGTGGTGATTGTATCTCTCCTGTGCGGTGACGACATCCGTCTACCCGCCTATAAATAGAGGTGCAGTGCCCGTCATTCCTAACGAGAACTGTAAGAACTGAGCCTGGGGTAATTCGTGCGGTCTCACTTTGAGGTCGGGCGGTCTCGGAAGCGAGTTGACTGTTTGTTGTGTTCGCAGGTTTGCGGTCAGCAGGTTGCGGTCTCCTTCCTTGGTGATTCCCAGCGGCTTGAATAAACAGTTCGGCGGCGGTTAGTCTGCGAACTGGTTTATGTTTTTTCTTGTGCTGTTTGTAGCGAGCTCAGCGATCAGGCAACCTTCAGCAGTTAGGCGATCTGAGTTGCGGTCTGGCGACAGCTTCAGTTCTTCGTTCCAATAAAGCTCCAGTTCGTGTGGTCTGAGGTGCGGTCTTGCAGTGCTGGCGGTCTGTCCAGTTTCTGTTCGCGCGGTCTCAGGTCAAGCCGGACGACTTCTGGAGTCGAGCGGTCTGTGCGGTCTCATCTTGTCTAGCCGCCAGATTTGTGTGGATGTGTTTTGTTCTTCTCGTCTCCGTGATCTGATGAATCATGTCTTGCCATGTATACCTCGCACTGTAAATGAAGTCTATGATTCAATAAAGCTTCTTGTGTTGCTGTGTGGCATTGTGGTTGTTTGGCTTTAACTCAGTTGATGCAACTTCTGCTTACTCCTAAACGATTCAAATAAAAAATTTTAACATGGTATCAGAGCTAGGTTGTTGGAGTGGATAAGCAGTGATCAACTTGAGTTGCTATCATCTTTGTGAAGAAGAGACCACATAAATTGCCATGGAAGGTGGTTACGCAAGAGGGCATGGTATTGAACTCCTAACATCGACTAACTACAAGAAATGGAGGTCGTGTATGGAGAGCTTTTTACTTGGCGAGGATCTATGGGAGATAGTTGAAGGAGAAGACACACAAGAGGTGTTTCTAGCAGGAGATAATATGGCAGAGGTGAGACATTGGAGGAGGACTAATGCTAAGGCAGAGTTCACTCTCAAGAAGGCTATCTCATCGGAGCTGTTTGATCACATCATTGGATGTAAATCTGCTGCTGAGATTTGGACGTCTTTGGACGTGCTGTTCAATAAGAAGAATGTAGATCGGCTACAGTTTCTTGAAAATGAGTTGGCAAAGGCCTCTCAAGGCGATCTTTCTATTTCTACCTTCTTTCTTAAGATGAAGACCTCACAGCAGAGATTTCTGCATTGGACCCTGATGAGCCCATCTCGGAGGCAAAACTGAAGAGGCATATCATCCGCGGGTTGCGGAAGGAGTATCTTGCTTTTGTGACTTTAGTTCAAGGTTGGGAAAATCAACCATCTCTGTTGGATCTGGAGAACTTACTTGCTTCGCAAGAAAGTTTGGCAAGACAGATGGCGGGGACTTCTATCTCTGGAGGAGATAGTGATGTGTTGTTCTCTGGGAAGAAGAAGAAGAAGTGGGAGAAGAAGAAGTCGGGTTATGATGGACCCTCTACTTCAGGTCAGCAGGATATGGGTTATGCTCCTAATTCTGATGGGAAGAAGAAGGGAGATGGACCAAGGTGCTTCTGGTGTAATAAGACCAGCCACTTCAAGAAGGATTGCCGGGTTAATCTTCAGTCGGGACATGTAGCGGAGAAGGAGAAGCCAAAGTCTGATGAAGCTGGATGGGGAGGAGCCTTTGCGACCAATATGACGGCGATGCCCGTTAAGGCCTTGGCTGCCATCAACTTTGAAGAGGATTTGATTGTTGATTCAGGGTGTGGACATCATCTCACCGGGGATGAATCAAAGTTCTCTTCTTTGGCACCTTATTTAGTAACGATGCTATCATTACGGCTGATAATTCTGTTCATGCTGTCGAACAAGAAGGGGTTGTCTCCTTGAGCAGTGATAAGGGTCCACTCACCTTGAGGAGTGTTTATCACGTTCCTGGTATGAAGAAGAATCTCTTCTCTGTGACCAATGCGGTCGATGCCGGTTATCACGTTCTGTTTGGCCCAACAGAAGTGAAGTTTCTTAAAACTCAACCGGAGATAAAGGGAGATGTTATCCATGTTGGAAAGCGGGTGAAGGACTTGTTCGTGTTATCGACAAGTACTTATGTTGATAGGATGAAGACCAACGATGGCGCGACTATCTGGCATGAAAGGTTGGGGCATGTTGTCATGGACAAATTGAAGGCTATGGCAGTAAGGGGCCTTGTCAAGGGCTTGCCTAGCTTGTCCTCTTATGGATATGGTCATGTTTGTGCTGGATGTCAGTTTGGTAAGTCTCATCGACTTCCATTTGATAAATCGCAAACTAGATGCAAAGCGCCGTTGGAGTGCATCCACGGTGATTTGATGGGATCGACAGCCACCGCAAGCCTTGGAGGCAATAGATATATGTTGGTGTTGATTGACGATTACACCAGATATGTCTGGGTGTATTTTTTGAAAGAGAAGTCGGAAGCCTTTGCGAAATTTGTGGAGTTCAAGGAGCTGGTGGAAGGTTGGTTAGGCCTGCGGGTGAAGAAATTGAGAACTGACAATGGTGGGGAGTTCACCTCTGGTGAGTTCTCAAGTTCTTGCAGGAAACACGGTGTTCGGAGAGAGCTCACTTGTACCCATACTCCACAGCAGAATGGCATTGCGGAGAGGAAGATCCGTCATCTGACAGAAACCTGCAAATGCTGGCTTCATGCCAAGAGTATCCCAAAGTCCTTTTGGGCGGAGGGAATGTCTTGTGCAGCTTACGTCATCAATAGGATGCCTCTAAGTCCTATCAACATGAAGACCCCTTACGAACTGATGTTCAAGGAGAAACCGAGTGTTGCTCACCTTCGGGTGTTCGGGTCAACCTGCTATGTGCATATTCCTGATGCTCTTCGGACAAAGCTAGATGCGAAAGCAAGGAAGCTAGTCTTTGTTGGGTATGATGAGCGGAAGAAAGGATGGAGATACATGGATCCTGAGACACAGAGATCAGTGGTATCTCGGGATGTGGTGTTCGATGAAGTGACTTCCTACAAGGGGAGTTCAGGAGTTGAACTACCGGAGAGCAGGGTTGGTGAAGCAGGGAAAGCTGCAGGAAGTCTTCAAGTGGAGTTGCCTGTTTCACTAGGAGCTCCAGCTGTGTCAAGCTCTGAGATGGAGGCTTCAGGTTCTGGAAGCAGGGGGAGCGATGCTCCATGTTCGTCTGGAAGAGGAGCTTGCACAGAAGAAGCAGCTGAGGAGGTGGTTAGTCAGGTGAAACCTCTTAGGAGGTCGAAGAGGACTATCAAGCCACCAGATCGATACACAGGGGGAAATATGGTGAGCTTCGTCTCATGTTTCTTCGCTGGTCCCTTGGATGAGAGGGAGCCGTTGAGCTTTGAGAAAGCCAAAGGCGTGAAGCAGTGGGATATTGCTATGCAAGAAGAGATGGATGCTCTCAAGAAGAATGAGGCTTGGTCTCTAGTGCCCAGGCCCAAGGGCATTACCCCTGTGACATGCAAATGGGTTTACAAGCTCAAGAAGAAAGCTGAAGGTACGATCGAGTGATACAAGGCTCGCCTTGTAGCTCGCGGGTTCTCACAGTAGTATGGTGAAGATTATGATGAGACGTTTAGTCTAGTGGCAAAGATGACTTCGGTCCGATTTGTTATTGCTTTGGTGGCTTCTTGTGGATGGGAGATTTGGCAGCTCGATGTTAAGAATGCTTTCTTATATGGAGAGATTGAAAAGGATATCTTCATGATCCAGCCACCGGGTTTCATCTCGGAGGATCATCCGGACTACGTCTGCAAATTGAAGAAGGCCTTATATGGGTTAAAGCAAGCACCTCGGGTGTGGTATGCGAAGATCGCGGAGTATCTCTTATTCTGCGGGTTCGTTGCTTCAGACTCTGATTCTAGTTTGTTTGTCAAGAAGGAGGGGGCGCTTCGAGTTATTGTGCTGCTGTATGTGGATGACATGATTGCCACCGGGAACTCGAAGGAGGCGGTAGCAAGGCTGAGAGCTGAGCTTGCTATCAGGTTCGAGATGAAGGATCTGTGGGAGCTTCACCATTTCCTTGGACTCGAGGTCCAGAGGTGAGAGAGCGGAGTGCTCATTTCTCAGGAAGGATATGCGTAGCGGATCGTTCAACGATTTGGCATGGAAGAAGGGAAGAGCAGCTCTATACCTCTGGAACAACATCATAAACTTCGGAAGGATGAGGGAAGAGTTCTATCTGATCCGTTGGTGTTCCGAGCTCTGGTTGGGAGCTTGATTTACTTGACCATCACGAGGCCTGATATTGCTCATGCAGTTGGCAAAGTGAGTTGGTACATGGCGGAGCCACGGAAGCCTCATCTTCTGGCGGCAAAAAGGATTTTGAAATATGTGAAGTCGACCTCTGATTTGGGTCTCCTATTTAGGAGAGGGTCAAGCTTGGAGTTGCATGGATACATGGATGCTGACTACGGGGGAGACGTGGATGATCAGAGATCAACGTCTGGTTATGTCTTTATGACGGGCCCCACAGCTATCTCTTGGTGCAGGAAAAAGCAGGACTCGGTGTCCGTATCTACCACAGAAGCGGAGTACAAGGCTTCGGCCTTGGCAGCTTAGGAAGCCGTTTGGCTCAGGAGGTTGGTGGAGGACGTTCATGAGGAGATTCGAGGTCCCTCTATGCTACACGGGGACAATGAGAGTGCTCTCAAGCTGGTTAACAATCCAGTCTGTCACGCGAGGACCAAGCATATTGAAATTGAGCACCATTTAATTCGTGAAAAGGTGTTGGGAGGATCTCTTATGGTCGAGCATGTTAGTAGTGCGGACAATGTTGCAGACATCTTCACAAAGCCGCTGGCGAAGGGACCATTTACACGGTTGCAGAGTTTACTCGGGCTAGTCTCCACTTTCCACTTCAAGGGGGAGTGTTGAAATTTTGAAGTGAAGTGGAGGAGACTGGGCGGTCTGATTTTGGGAGACCGCCGAGACCGCGTGGCTTGTGCTTGTATTCTGCCAGTCTGGCTCTACCGGTCTGTTCTGGTGGTCTGCTAGTTCTGCCAGTTTGTTCTTTGTTGCTGCGGTCTGTTCTCGAGTTGGTGTGCTGGTTGGCCTGTCTTCTTTGTTGGAAGACCGGGCGGTCTGTTCCTATGTGTGACCGCCTGTCCGGGCGGTTTGTGCTTGGTGATTTGGCGACTTGTTCTAAGTCGGCCAGATGGTTCCTGGTTTGCTCCTGGTGGTCTAAGGAAGGAGTACCTTTGTGACCGCGCGACTTATGCGTGGTCTCGTGTTCGCGCGACGTGTGCGCGGCCTGTCTGCTGATCTGCATCTTGGTCGGATGATCATCCAAGTAGTGTGGTCGCGCGGTCTGCCTTATGAAACTGCTGGCGATCTGACGGGTGGTGATTATATCTCTCCTGTGCGGTGACGACATCCGTCTACCCGCCTATAAATAGAGGTGCAGCGCCCGTCATTCCTAACGAGAACTGTAAGAACTGAGCCTGGGTTAATTCGTGCGGTCTCACTTTGAGGTCGGGCGGTCTCGGAAGCGAGTTGACTGTTTGTTGTGTTCGCAGGTTTGTGGTCAGCAGGTTGCGGTCTCCTTCCTTGATGATTCCCAGCGGATTGAATAAATAGTTCGGCAGCGTTTAGTCTGCGAACTGGTTTATGTTTGTTCTTGTGCTGTTCGTAGCGAGCTCAGCGATCAGGCGACCTTCAGCGGTTAGGCGATCTGAGTTGCGGTCTGGCGACAACTTCAGTTCTTCGTTCCAATAAAGCTCCAATTCGTGCGGTCTGAGGTGCGGTCTTGCAGTGTTGGCGGTCTATCCGGTTTCTATTCGCGTGGTCTCATGTCAAGCCGGATGACTTCTGGAGTCGAGCGTTCTATGCGGTCTCAGCTTGTCTAGCCGCCAGATTTGTGTTGGTGTGTTTTGTTCTTCTCGTCTCCGTAATTCTGATGAATCATGTCTCGTCATGTATACCTCGCACTGTAAATGAAGTCTGTGATTCAATAAAGCTTCTTGTGTTGCTGTGTGGCATTGTGGTTGTTTGGCTTTAACTTAGTTGATGCAACTCCTGCTTACTCCTAAACGATTCAAATCAAAAATTTTAACAGAATGTTCATGAAATTTTGGCAGTAAGCTGGTTCTAGTGATTTTATTCTCTGACGATTTTGTTATGAATTTTTGATTGAAATATATAGTACTTCATTCATAACGCCAATATTTGCCCTAGTTGTAAGAAAATTAATTATGGATTTAATACTCACACAAAAATCATGAAACTTGGTCAGAGGACTTTTTAGTGCAAGAACATGATCTCTGAATTTTAGCATAATTTTTGGAAGAGTTTTTATATGGTTCTCTTCACAAAGTGCACTATGATTTGTTTATTTAATTAAAGGATTTATATGGTCAAATAAATCTAGAAAATTATGAAACTCAACCAGCGAACTTTTCTAATTACCCTTGAGATCTGCTAATTTTCGTGTAATTTTTGAATGAGGATTTTTGGTACTTCCTGATAGTTTATATAGGATGTAGTCTTAAACACCTAGAGGGGGGGGGGGGGGGGGGGGTTGAATAGGTCTCTTTTATTTTAGGCTTAGTGTTTTCTGAATTTAGGTTAGCAAATTATCAAGCACAGAAAGCACAAAAAGATTTATAGAGGTTCCTTAAGATAGGTTGTCTTGAGTAGTCCTCTTTCCCCCTTCAGCTTTCTAACAATGAGTTAGACAAGGCCAACTTCTCCAAACTTAGCTCCAAGAGCCAACAACACAAATCCCACAAGATCTCTCAGGTTTTCCCAAACCCTACCTCAGGCACAACAGCCCTACCTCAGAGGAATCCACCTCCTACAACTCAGACCACCTCCTGGTCCTACCTCAAGATGACCTCTCAGCTTTACAACTCAGGCCAATCAGCCTTACACACTCAGGCAATAAATCCTTACAGTCTCAGAACCCAAAGGCTCCTACAAATGATATAATAAGGATTACAGATTGAAGGAAGAAGAGATCAAGCCTTGTTCTTCTTCTTCTTAACAATTACTGTTGCAGACTTGAACCAGAGAGGAGAAGTGCAGCTCCAACTTGATTCTTCTTGATCAGCCCTTCAGATGATGGACTTGATCTACTTGCTCTATCTTGAGATGAATCAAGATAAGCAATCTCTTTTCTCCTTGCAGCCTTGTGTAAGCTCAGTTCTTGGCTGCCGACAATGGAACAATATTATTCTTGTGTTTGTGCTGGAGAGTAAGATCAATAGCAAAGGTTGTTTGCTCAACCCTAACTTATTCCTTTTATACATCACTGACCCTCAATGGCTCTTAGCTATCCTCCTGACGGGTATGGGAGTGATTGGTGGACCCCAATATGCATTTCTGCAGCTTGCGCTAAAAGAAGAACCCTCCAGATCACTTTTGAATCTGTCTCAGCTATTGGGCTGAGATGGTCAGCCGTCTCAGCAGTTGCTTCTGTCCTATCTCAGCGGATCCGCTGAGACAGACAGTTGTCTCATCGGTTTTCTTCTATCTGCAGCTCAGCTTGCCCAGACACCTTCTCAGCGGCTCCTGGTCTTGTCTCAGCGGTTCAGCTGAGACAGAGAGCTCATCTCAGCGGGTTTGATAGTAAACCAACTGATCATACATTACACCATGGTGTACCCTAGTCCTGCATACTTATGAGATAGAAATTGGGTTTATCAAATACAACTTGTACTTAGCATTGAGTGTGAGGTCTCTTCAAATCAAGGGAACATTGAGGGTCATTTTCCCAACAATCTCCCCTTATTTGAAGAAGGCAGAACAGCCTCAAATGCCAGAGTACATTACTCATAAATTCTTGATATGTATTATTGCAATAATGAGTTCAACATATCATGCTTAGTGCATCAGTTATTTTAAGACAGATGGTTGTTATGAAAAGATTCTAACACAGAGTTTAATCAATCCATCAGTAAGATTTGATAAACATAACAATGCAACATAGATTGAATTAACCAATCAAAATAGGGTAAGGTTTAGATATAACTCAAATTTAGCTATGATACAAGCTGATTACATTAACAATCCATCAATTTCAATCCAGATAGAATAGTAATTCAAAGCTCAGTTTGCATTCATATATTCATAAACTATTTTTAAGCAAAGTATAATTAAGTTTGCATCCACACAATCATAAGTCATTATAGTTCATTAACATTTATATACATAAACTATTTCAATAGTCATTCAAAGCTTTCTTTTCTTATAAGAAGAACATTCAGGAAATTTAACAGCTGCTTCTTTACCTTTCACTAAAGCAACATCCATGTCATCAGCAACAATGTTATCTTGACCTGGAGGCTTCTTCTTTTCAGCATTGGAAGCCCTGATATCAACAATTCTTTTCTTGTTCTCTTGCCTTTGGAAATACGTATATGGTTTTGGAATGTATCTGGAGGGCATTTTCTTTGGATTTTCCTTCCTTACCAGATTTTCTTTGAAAATTTTATCACTTTTAGTATTTCTCTCCAAATGCTTTATCCATTCTTTAGATGGATAGAGCTTGTCAATATCTTTATATACCTAACCATGGCTTATCTAGGCATTTAGTATGATGTCCTTAGAGTCATCACTCCATTGCTCATGGTCAGGGTCATTATTCTGCACCTCCCTTTGCTTGGCCATAAATTCTTCAGCCAGCATTACCCTTTCCCTTTCCCTTCTCTTTTTCAGATTCTTATCTTGGGCAATTGCCTCTTGATGAGGGAAATCCCACTCTTCTTCCCTGTTGACATCTAGGATAGGAAGATTCAGAGCTATCCTTGTCCCTTGTAGAACTTTCAGGGTGAGTTCAGAATTTATGATAGCATGTGTGTCCTCCCCCTTTCTGGCTTCTTCATATATCTTTTGATGGAGGTCTTGCTTGGCTGCAGTTATTGTTCCAGAGAGGGTTTGAAACACATTCTTTATATCAGATTGAAGCACATCTTTTAACTTGCCTACTTCTTCATTCAGATGGGAAGAGGTGGCTTTTTCAGCAATGGATTGGGAGGCAGATGCAATTTCTGCTTTCAGCTCTTCCTTGTACCT
This sequence comes from Dactylorhiza incarnata, assembly GCA_033032865.1. NCBI lineage: Eukaryota > Viridiplantae > Streptophyta > Magnoliopsida > Asparagales > Orchidaceae > Dactylorhiza > Dactylorhiza incarnata. The sequence continues at coordinate 174,638 of JAWHQI010000515.1, forward strand.
GTCAGCTTCTTCATTTAACTACATGGCAGTGGAATAGACATACTCTTGGAGATGATTGGCTGACTTCTCTATCACTTCATCTGTTTGGCAGATATAATTCTTGATATATGTCATATCCTGTTCAGACAGCTGGAGGTGTTTGTCCATAGATCTTAGAATGGTATTCTGAGAAATTACAGATTTTTCAGCCAGATCAAACCATTTGGACATTTGGTTGTTGAGTATTTTAATGTTTTCCTTTATTTCCTTGACCTCAGACATGACTTTTGCTTTCACATTTTTGATGGACTGATCCACATATTCCCTTACTGAGGTAAATGATTTATCTAGATTAGTTTGCATGGAGGTGAGATGAGACTGAAGCATCAGGCTTATGGCACTGAGAAGAGCCTCATTGGGTGAGGTGGAGGAAGAGGCTTGCTGAATGTTGATAATAGCAGCTGGGGCATCATCCTGCTCATCTTCAGTTTCAGCATCTTGATGATCACTCAGATTGACATCACCAGCATTACCATCCCCCTCCCCCTCAGAGAGAGCATCTTTTCTGTTGAGTCCAGGAATGCTGGGACAATGAGTTGGAGTTAGATTGAACTACTTAGAGGTTCTAAGGATAATAATGTAAGATTTACCTAGATCTTCATCTTTCTCTATAGGAGGAGCATTCTGCACCTCCCCCTCCGATAAATCAACTTGAATGGCTGAATCTAGAAATTCTAGAACAAGAATTGTAAAGTTAGATTTTATGATTCTGAATGTTTAGGCTGGGTTTTTAGGGCTTACCAATAACCTGATCTTTATCAGCGGATGGCTCTTGTGGCTGCTCCCCCTCAAATGGGACATCAGATGAACCTTGTGAAGGTAATGACCACAGGGCTGGTGCATTTTCAGGAATGTTTCTTATTCTTTCTTCAAGACTGAAGATAATTGTGTTAATCTGACCTTGTAAATTATGAGGTGATGGTCTTGTGTTCACATCATCATCATTGTTTTTTGTAATATCAATGGGTGATGGTTCTTGTTAATACTCCCCCTCAGATGAAGCACACACTAGTTCTTGAGGATCTGGGGTCCACATTAATTAAATGTAAGATTTGACTAACTATTGTTATTAGCTATGATTAATGAGTTAGGAGGAGTTGAATTAGTTACCAGAAGTTATGACTTTGTCCAGCTGCTATGGATGGATAAGTTCCGTTGGTAGATCATTTGGTGTAGCCTCTTTGTCAAGAATGCTGTGTGACCCAATGTCAGCACCAGCATCTTCATCTTTGTCTCAATGATCAGACTCAGAACTGGACATGATCAGCCTTATTTTCTTAGAAGATGAGGGGGTTATCTTCTCTTTTCCTTTAGTTTCAGAGGGCTGACTCATATGCAATACCCTGGTGAATCTTTCTAAAGTCTTGATGTCCATTCTCTTGAGATAGTGAAGATTTGCTCCTTTGGATGTGTTGAACTTGTCAGGGTGGGTTTGCAGGAGGTATAAGGTTAGAATTCTTCTCATATTGGGTGCCTGAAGACATTCCTTTATTCTTTGAAAGATGACCTCTCCCCAAGAGGTTTTCTTTTTCAGAATTATTCTTGTCATGAGGTCAAACATGTACTGTGAGATTGTATCATGGGACCCTGGTTTGCAAAGAATGGCTTTTCCCATAATATCAGATAAAAGTTTTCCCTTTTGGTTGAAAAATTTCCTCTTCAATGAGCCAATTTTGGCATCATTGTACTCAGTCCATTTTAGAGTCTTTTTCTTGTCTTTTTCAGAGATGTCATCCTCCTCACTTGGACTGCAGGAAGGAAGATGTAAAGCTTTTTGTAGTTTTGTTGGGGTTATCTTGATTCTATCTTCTCCAATCTTTGACTTGAGGGAGTATTTGGAGGTGGACAACTTGACATTACCATACCATTCCAGAACTTCAGTTCTGAGAATGACACAGGGTTTAGATAGTAGAAATTCCAGGCCTTGGTCTTCTAGGAGTTGAATCACTCCCTTAATTTCTTCTGGAGCATGGGCAAACCCATGCCTTACTATCTCATATCCTTCAAGAAGATCTTTAGAGCTTTCGGGAGCCATTGCAGTGGTGGAGGAATGCGCTAGGACGGAAGAGTGGGTGATTCATCTCGGCGGCTGGAAGAGAAGGGTCGTGTGCTTTTCACTAATCAGATTGGCTATTTATATGGCTTAAGACTTAGGTAAAATTAAACCTAGTAATTGGATTTGATTGCTCTTATAATTGTAAGTGTAAATGGGTCAACTGGGGTTGCACTTAGACAATTTATAATGAATCCAACCCTTCTCAGCGGAACCGCTGGGACGGTGACCTACCCACTGGGACAGAACACTATCATCCGCCGGGACAGATTTAGTCGTCTCAGCGGTTCAGCTAAGACTTTTCCCAGTTGTCTCAGCGTCTCAGCTGAAACAGATTGTTCTGGTTAAGCTAATCATACTACTTTAAAATCATTAGAGATAGGATTACTTGAATGCCTAATTATGTCTCTCATAGGGTTGATGTGTCAACATTTTAAGTTATATCAAATCAAGAGGTATATCATGCATCATTGAAAGAGTGAAGTGTTTTACCCGATTCTGCATTTAACATTCCTAGTTCAATCTTGAAGGCATTAAATTTGGCCTCATCCAATGTCTTAGTGAAGAATTCAGCCACTTGACTGTCAGTGGGGACAAATTCAAGACAGATATCTTGAGATTCTACATGTTCTCTTATAAAATGATATCTTATTTCTATATGCTTAGACCTGCTGTGAGAGACAGGATTCGTAGCAATAGAGATAGCATTGGATGAGTCACAATAAAGAGGAGAGTTACTTACCTTGAGGTTGTAGTCCTCTAGCTGGTGTTGAATCCACAATAGATGTGCACAACAGCTCCCTGCAGCAATGTATTCAGACTCAGCAGTGGAGATAGCCACACTAGTCTGCTTTTTGCTGCTCCATGATATCATCCTTCTTCCTAGGAATTGACAAGTGCCACTTGTGCTTTTCCTGTCTTCTTTGCAGCCTGCAAAATCTGCATCTGAAAATCCAGTAAGTTCAAAATCATTGTTCTTAGGGTACCAAAGGCCAATATTTAGGCTGCCTTTAAGGTATCTCAGAATTCTCTTTGCAGCTGAGTAGTGAGATTCCTTAGGAAATGCCTGGTACCTAGCACACAAACATGTATCATACATAATAGCTGGTCTACTATCAGTTAAATATAACAGGGATCCAATGATGCACCTGTACATGGATTCATCAAAGGACATGCCCTTCTCATCCTTGTCCAGGGAAATGTTGGACACCATGGGAGTTTTCATGGTGGAAGCTGATTCCATCCCAAACTTCTTGATAAGCTCCCTAGTGTACTTGGTCTGAGAAATGAATATACCTTCATCAGACTATTTTACTTGGAGGCCTAAAAAGTACTTGAGCTCTCCCATACTGCTCATCTCAAACTCCCCCTGCATTAGGTTGGCAAATCGTTTGCAGAGGTTGTCATCAGTAAACCCAAATATTATATCATCAACATATATTTGGACTAGGAGACACTTGCCCCTTGTTTCCCTAAGAAATAATGTGCTATCTATCTTTCTCATCAAGAACTTGTTCTTGATGAGAAAGCTAGACAATGTCTCATGCCAAGCCCTGGGGGCTTGCTTAAGATCATAAAGAGCTTTCCTAAGTAAGTAAACATGACTAGAGAGGATAGGATGTACAAAACCTGATGGTTGCTCAACATATATCTCTTTCTTCAAGTCACTGATGAGGAAGGCTGATTTGACATCCATTTGATACACTTTGAACCCCTTGTGGGTAGCATAGGCAAGGAATAGCCTAATTGCTTCCAAACTTGTAACAGGGGTAAAGGTTTGATCAAAGTCTATCCCTTCTTCCTGTCTATACCCCTTGGCTACCTGCCTTGTCTTGTTTTTTATGATTGTGCCATTTTCATCTAACTTGTTCCTATAAATCCATTTGGTACCTATGATATTGTGTCCTTGAGGTTTTGGCACCACTTTCCATACCTTGCATCTCTTGAATTGTAGAAGTTCTTCTTGCATAGCTTGAATCCAAAAGGTGTCTTGGTTGGCTTCTTCAAATTTCTTGGGCTCCATTTGTGATAAGAAGCTCAAGAATAGGGCTGCATTATGAGCCATGCTTGTAACATCCCGACTTTTATTGACTAGGCCCTAGTGAGCCCAATAAAAGTAGGCCCGAACGGTAGACATAACCCGATGAGAGGTTATGTGATACGAACCCTGAATTGACTTCTGTCAGATCCGCTAGACTCGTATGACCAATACGAGTGCAACGGAATTCGTTGCACCTCGATCCGAGGTCGTTTAGAGAAAACGACCATTTTGAGTATCGTTGCGCGCTGCTACCACACTATAGTGCGATAGTGGCCAAACATACTCCGATATGACTTCCGTCAGTCCCGTTAGACTCATATGACCATTATGAGTGCAACAAAATTCGTTGAACCTCAGTCCGAGGTCGTTTAGAGAAAACGACCATTTTGAGTATCGTTGTGCGCCGCTACCACACTATAGTGGGATAGTGGCCAAACATACTCCGATCTGACTTCCGTCAGTCCTGTTAGACTCGTATGACCAATACAAGCGCAACGGAATTCATTGCGCCTCGATCCGAGGTCGTTTGGAGAAAATGACCATTTTGAGTGTCGTATCGCGCCACTACCTCCTTATCATGAATAGTGGCCATACGAACCCCGAATTGACTTCTGTCAGTTCCGTTAGATTCGTATGAACGATACAAGCGCAACGGAATTTGTTACGCCTCGATCCAAGGTTGTACGGAGAGTATGCCATTTTAGGACTATGCAGACCACCTCAGTGCAACGCACGAAATGTGAAGCACACAAACTCGGCATCGGCCCCGGCAAATCTCGATGGACCCCGGGACCATGAAGGACCCCGCCCTAAGTTGATCTCGGTCAACCCCCCCCCCCCCCCCCCCCCCCCCCCAAGCTTGAAACCTATTGAGAAGAGAAAAGAAAGAGGGGGGGGGGAGAGAGAGAGAGAAGCCCCTCCCCTCAAGGGAGGGGGTTGCCAATGTATAGGCAGCCCCTATTGGGGCAAGGGGCAGGAGAGAGAAGGGAAGGGGGGGGGGGGGAGAAAATATCTCCCCCCACCCATCCCTTCCTTTTAGCCCACGTGGTCTAAAAGGAAGGAGAGGGGAGGCCTACCCATCCTCTATATAAGGAGGGGCTCAGCCCCCTCCCTGAGTGCCACCCCCCCCCCCCCCCTCTCAGCCTCCTCCTCCTCCTTCTCCCCTGTCGTCTAGCTCAGCCAGCCCCCCTGCCGGAGCCCTGCCCATCCAAACCACCACCCTCCTTCCTCTCCATGGCGAGCCACCACCGTCCCTCCACCTCCCGAGCTCCACCTCCACTACAGGTAGAGGACCTTCCCCTCCTCCTTCCTACTCCCCTGAGCCAGGCCGACCCCCTCCCCATCGCCGAGGCACCACCATCACCACCCTGAGCCTTGCAAGGCTCGGGTGGAGGCATGGCCGTGGAAGCCAACCCCCCCCCCTAGCGCCGGTGGTGGCGCTGGGGAAACAGGTCCCCACTTAGGGACCACGACGCCGGCGAAAGGAGACGGCCGGGCCGCCGGAGGACGCAGCCCCGGCGGCACCCGTGGCCCAGGACACCCCTGCCTCTGCTCCTGTTTCCTGTACAGGGTAAAACCCCGCCCCCGACGGAGGCCGCCGGCGCCAGGCCGCCGGAACCCCGCCGAATGACTACCCTCTCCCCGGCGCGCCAGCCAGGGGTGGCAGGGCGAGCCCTCCCAGTGGAGGCGGCGGCGAAGCGAGCCTCGCCACCGCCTCCCTCCCCTCTCTGTTCTTTTTCCCTGTGGTAGCCGGCGGCGCCAGGCCGCCGGACTACCACCGGAGGAGTCGCCGGCCCCCGACGCACTTACCGGGGGCGGCGCCGGCCCCAGCCGACCGCTTCCCGGTGGCGGCAGCGGCCGCCTCCCGTTTAGCAAACGGGAGCCGCACGATCTCCCCCAGGAGATCGGGCGGCTCCTGTTTCCTGGTTTCCCGCCCCCCGCCTCAACTTATGTGCCCCCCACAGCGGATCCGCCGCAGATCCATTTTGGGGGCCGCGGGAGGGCGCAGGGTGCAAGACCCCTGCGCCTTCTCCCTGCCTCTAACCGCACCCCACTCTCCGGTCCCTTCCCACTTCCCCATTTTTCTGACGAAAAATGGGGCATTTTGGGCAAAACCTTCCTGAATGAAAAATGTGCCTCACTCTAAGGGGCACCTCCTGTATTTTTTGGGAATTTTAGGAAGTCATTTACTATTTTTAAAACCCTACCAAAGGTTTATTTTAAGAAAATTAAAGGCCAAATGAGTTGGGAAAAATCACCAAAAATCATAGGCTCTAATTAAGGGTGTTTTACAACTACTATTAAAGTTGGGGAGTGTGGCATATTATTTTGTTCCTCTAATAAGCTTTTACAAGCAAAAATAAATGCCCGAAAGGGAGCGAAATTCATCGGAATAAATCGGCGTCCTCCCGACGCATAATTTTTTTAACGTATAATAAAGATTACGCGCATCGATCTAAGGAATCGACTAAGTTAAGAATATTGACGCGAAAAATTGGGATGAAATCGCGGAGCGACGCCGCAATGCAGAAATGACGAGATAATAAAAAAGAACGAATCCACGGCAAAGGGAAAATACTAAATCTCATGGAACGTAAATAAACTCCTGGGAACGGAGTAGAACCCCTATGAATGGGGAGAAAGCAGAACCTCTTCCTACGAACGGAGTCGACGTTGAAGCCTCCTCTTATGGAGTGATTGGACTACTAACCCATTATTAATTTACTGCTTTCTGTACTTTCATTCCTCCAGTCTCGCACTGGTTCTTATTTACTGCTTTCAATACTTTCATTTCCCCAGTCTCGCACTAGTCCTGATTTACTGCTTTCAGTACTTTCATTTCTCCAGTCTCGCACTAGTCCTTATTTACTGCTTTCAGTACTTTCATTTCTCCAGTCTTGCACTGGTCCTGATATTATGGCCCCCTGCTTCCGGCCTATTTTACTGCTTATATTGCACTTTCTAATTCAGCGCTAACTTTGGTCCTACGCTAGCAAGCGGTGCTTATCCTCCCTTCTGCGAGGCCTTAGTTGGGGAAAACCTAGAGTTGAACCCCTCCTCCAAGGTTAGCCCCAAGTAAGGAGCCCTCATACCGCTGATCCTCCCGGTCAGAGGTCGTATGACCGGTTGAGTAAGTTGTCGCGCGTCTTAAAGCGCTTATTCTGTATTTAAAGCAGTTGAAGATTGTTTGGAAGTGGCAGGTCGGTCACGCCCGCAGACTGTTCGTACCGGTGCGGGTGGGTTGACGACTCATGGCGACAGGGAGATGTGCACAGCAGGTTATCACCACTCCGAACCTGCAGTTTTGCCTCCGCTGGTCGACCTAAAAATCGGTTCGCCGGATGTCTCTCACATCCAGTTAGTACACCAAGTTGTACAGGAGGGCCTGAGTGATAGGATACGACTACACTCAGAAGTGGCAAGACTGGCCACTGTCACCGACGACCACATCGGTGAGGCCCGCGGGGTTAGCTCCCCTGGTTGAAATAAAGCGGTCTAAACTGTGTCGACACTGGGTCTTTTGTGTGTGTGCAGGTTTAAATACCTGGGTGCGAGTATACGCGAGATAGTGTTGTGTATTTACTATACTGTGCAATTATGGATAGTAGGGCGGGAGGCCCTATTTATAGATATATATATGCGTGTGTATATATATATATATGAATACCTGCTGCTAACCCTCTTCTTTGCTTTGGCTATTTATTTCTGTCCTTTAGCCCGCCCCCCGGATATTGATCCGGGGAGGGGATGTGTTTTCTACTTAGCTCTGTGACTAATGGTTATTTCTTATAACCAATCACAGGAGATGGAACAACACGTAGCCCCCGCACCGCAGGATGAGTTACCAGCCTTAGAGATGGCTCGATCGGACACTCCAGCCTCTCCCCCTATCTTCCGAGACGTGAGTCCTAGAGTATAGGACTAGCCTTGAGTCTTTTTCTATAGTCGTTGTAGCCCCCGAGGCAGTGGTTGTAAACATTAGGCTTCAGCCCCATTTAAATATGTAAATATAAGCAGTATGCTAGTTTTGTTCATTTTGATTGCTTCCGCTGTGCGTTCTGATGTGATGTTGTGATTCTCGTGCCTGATAAGGAGACCACTCAGTGCTTGAGAGGGTGGGTCTTTGCCATCCGGGAAGCACTAGTGGCCATCTTTGGGCAGTAAGATCCCCCTCCCTGAACCCGGTTCAGGTCTGGGGAGGGGGGGGGGGAGGGGGGTGGTCTTACACTGCTTCTGGTTAATACACCTTGATTATGATCTCCAATTATTTGTTCTCTTGGATGATCCCTTTTCTGCCCCCCCCCCCCCCCCCAAAGATAACTTTGGGTCCATTCTTCACAATCTTGTAGTCCTGTAGAAGATTTCTTGTTCCTGTCATGTGCCTTGAGCACCCACTGTCCAAGTACCAAATTTGGTTGAGGCTGGTACTTGAACTATCCTGCAAGAAGGAGTTTAGTTATCCTTAGGAGCCCAAATAGCTTTGAGCCCTAGGTACTTGTTAGCATGATGAAATGAACTTACACTAGCTGCACCCTTTGCAGGAAGGCTCATCTTTGCACATGGCACATTAGGATTGTGCCAACAGTCTATGACAAAGTGTCCTACTTTACCACAGCACCAACATTCATGAATGTTGTATCTCCTTTTCTGAACATTTCTTGAGGGGTGTGCAACACAGTCCACATGTTCAGGAGGAGAGACAACAACTTTTCTCTTGTTTCTTTCAGCAAGGATTTGGCTGAAAGTCAATCTGTGGAAAGTCTTAGTGGTCTTTATATTAATGGCATCAACTTGCTTTGGCTTTTGGGCAATGCAAGTTTTGATGGCATTAGACACTGAGCAATTAGACATGTCCACTGATTTGACAACAGTCATGTTCTTGGCTGAATCAACCTTAGAAGGGCCTGCTTTCTTATTCTTGAATGAAGGGGCTGATTTACCAAATACAAATGGTCCAGGTTGGGCCATTTGAATTTCCTCATGGTGGTCCTTCATAGCACTCAATCCCATTCCCTTTCTTCCACTATGGGAAGGAGTGTTTTCCTTCCTATAGGTACTTCCATTCTTCTAGTGACCAAACATGCTTTCATGGTCATACCTGTTGGAAGGGAGTAATACCTTTTGAAAGGTGGTTTGAGGCTTAGCCTTACCCCTGCTCTTTTCTCCACTCCCTTCTCCTGCTTCCATTTTATTGTATCCTAGTCCTCTCCTATTGGATTGAGAAGAGAAGGAGTCAATAATAGGGAGCACAGATTTTGGCTTGGAGAATTGAGCCACTAGGCTTCTTTCTTTCACAAGCTTCTCCTCAAGATCCTTGATGACCTTGTTCTTTAGGGATATGGTGCTCAGATGGGTGATAGTTATCCCCTTCAGATGGCTAATTTCCCTATACATCTGATTCACCTTGGTAGAAGATTCAGTGCATTCTTGTTTTTCCATCTTAAGGTAATCAATCTCTTGGGCTTGCCTCTTGGCTAGTTTTTGCTCCTTTTTAGAGATTCCAAGAGAGCATCATAATTGTCAATCAATTAATTGACATACACCTCAGCTTCTGAATCACTTCCATCAATTGATGAAGATCCTCCAAATTCTGGGCCAGTCTCATAATCAGAAAAGGATAAGGAATGAATTAATACCTGTTCATTTTCTAAGATGTTCTGACTGTCCTCCTCATTAGTGATGGCCATGAGGCCTAGCTGAACATTGTCCTCTTCGTCCTCCTCTATATCACTATCTGAGTGTGATAGAGGGGCCCTAACTCCAACCTTGGCAGCAGGATAATCTTCATCTTCTTCTGCTGCAAACAACCCTATGTAGGCTTCTTCTTCATTCTCTGAATCTGAAGTTGAGGATTCAGATTCACTCCAGCTTTTTTCTTTCTTTGCTAGGAAGGATTTTTCACCCTTCCTATCCTTTTGGTGATGATGCTTCTTATCACCTTTCTCCTTTCTTTTGGATAGATAGTCAGCTATGGCATGTACAGGTTTACTACAACAATAACAAATTATGTTATTTGAAACATGTTTACTAGATTTGGAATCATACCTGTCACCCTTTGGGTGCTGTCTCTTAGGTTTCCTGTGGTATTTCTTGGAGTGTGATGAGGAGGATGGCTTGTTCTTCCATTGCTTCCTCCTCATCATCTTCTTGAACTGCCATGAGAAGGCAGCAAACTCTTCATCAGAGGAAGAGCTATCTGAGGTGTTGATTTCAGATTTTTCAGATTCAGCACTTCTCCTTGGAGGAGACACCATCCTGCCCTTGCTTTTCTTGGAGCTGTCAGCTTTGAGAGCTACATATTTCTCCCTTGCCTTAGCCCTTATTGAGATGTCCTCTTCCTTTCTTTCAGACAGCTGCATCTCGTAAGAGAGCAGCTTTCCAAATAGTGTATGAGTGGGGGTCTCACCAAGCTTAGCCACTTCCCTGATAACACAGATTTTTGTGTCCCAATCTCTAGTTAGAGATCTAAGGAACTTATCATTCAGCTCATAATCAGTGAACACTCTCTCATAGGTTCTCAGCTCATTGTCTATTCTGAAGAACCTCTCATAGCACATAGAGATGTTCTCCTGGTTGAGCTTCCTGAAGGCTTCATACTCTTGGTTGAGGAGTGACTTTCTATCATCCCTCACTTCAGCTGTCCCTTCCATATATACTACTAATGTGTCCCACATTTCCTTGGTAGTAGTGCATTGTACTAGGTTTTGAAATGTGGAATCATCAATAACATTAACTATGATGTTCTGGGCTCTTTTATCCATAGTGAACAAAATGAGTTCATCCTTGGTTAACTCATTGAAAGGCTTGGCCACTCTTCTGGTTGGATCTATTGTGGATGCTGTTTGGAAGGTGAAGGGACCTTCCTTGACAGTAATATAAATCCTAGGGTCAGATGCTTCCATAAACAGTCTAACCCTCTGCTTCCATGTGCCAAAATTAGCTTTGTTGCATATGGCCAGCTTCAAGGAGCTCATTTCCCTCTGCATTACATTGGAGGCCATTGGTTACAGATTTTACGACTAATAATTGTAGGATCTAGTCAGACAGTGATGTTTTGCTTAACCAACCTGGCTCTGATACCACTTGATAGTTTATATAGGATGTAGTCTTAAACACCTAGGGGGGGGGGTGAATAGGTCTCTTTTATTTTAGGCTTGTTCTTTTCTGAATTTCGGTTAGCAAATGATCAAGCACAAAAAACACAAAGAGATTTATAGAGGTTCCTCAAGACAGGGTGTCTTGGGTAGTCCGCTTTCCCCCTTCACCTTTCTAACCATGAGTTAGACAAGGCCAACTTCTCCAAACTCAGCTCCAAGAGCCTACAACACAGATCCCACAAGATCTCTCAGGTTTTCCCAAACCCTACCTCAGGCACAACAAGTCTACCTCAGAGGAATCCACCTCCTACAACTCAGACCACCTCCTGGTCATACCTCAAGCTGACCTCTCAGCTCTACAACTCAGGACAATCAGCCTTACACACTTAGGCAATAAAGCCCTACAGTCTCAGAACCCAAAGGCTCCTACAAATGATATAATAAGGATTACAGATTGAAGGAAGATGAGATCAAGCCTTGTTCTTTATCTTCTTAACAGCTATTGTTGCAGACTTGAACCAGGGAGGAGAAGTGCAGCTCCAACTTGATTCTTCATGATCAGCCCTTCAGACGATGGACCTGATCTACTTGCTCTATCTTGAGATGAATCAAGATAAGCAATCTCTTTTCTCCTTGCAGCCTTGTGTAAGCTCAGTTCTTGGCTGCCAACAATGGAACAATATTGTTCTTGAGTTTGTGTGCTGGAGAGTAAGATCAATAGCAAAGGATGTTTCCTCAACCCTAACTTATTCCTCTAATACACTACTGACCCTCAACGGCTCTTAGCTGTCCTCCAGAGAGGTATGGGAGTGATTGGTGGACCCCAATATGCATTTCTGCAGCATACGCCAAAAGCAGAACTCACCAGATCACTTTTGAATCTGTCTCAGCGGTTGGGCTGAGATGGTCAGCCATCTCAGCGATTGTTTGTCCCGTCTCAGCGGATCCGCTGAGACAGACAGTTGTCTTAGGGGTTTTCTTCTATTTACAGCTCAGCTTGCCCAGACACCTTCTCAGCGGCTCCTGGTCGTGTCTCAGCGGTTCAGCTGACACAGAGAGCTCGTCTCAGTGGTTTTGACAGTAAACCGATTGATCATACATTACACCATGGTGTGCCCTAGTCCTGCATACTTATGAGATAGAAATAGGGTTTATCAAATACAACTTGTACTTAGCATTGAGTGTGAGGTCTCTTCAAATCAAGGGAACATTGAGGGTCATTTTCCCAACACTTCCTTTGTAAATCCCTGATTGCGATAGATTAATCAATATTTTAATTAGAGGTTAAGACCTTTTTGGAAATTCATGAATTTCATATGTGGTTGTTATTTTGATTATATGTAGTTATACAAATTTTATCAAGGCTATAGCTTATCAGAAAACCATACTTGATGTTCAAAGTCATAGTTTCCCTGATTTTAAAGAAATTATGATAAATGCTAAATAAATTAGGAAAATTATAAATTTTTGAAGATGGTCTTAAAATGTCATAACACACCCCCAATAACAATCTTGGGTCATTTGGATGAGCATTGGGAGTCTTTCTCTTTTTATACATCATATAGTTCAAGTGGTCTGCGTTTAGTGAAAAAGCTGAATATGTATAAACATGTAGGTCTTACATGGGGAGTTAAGGAAGTTGGTGCACCCAGATGGATTGGATTTGGAAGGGGTCAGCAAAGGAAAGTAGGAGTAAGATGTCTGGATGACTAGGAGGCAAAAGTGTGCTTGGGATTGTCGAAAGATCGTCATTCCCTTGGAGTGAAGTTAAACACACTGAGTGATATTAAGTGTAACATTAATAGTGGCCGGGTCGAAGGGTAGACACCAATAAAAATAAATTCCTTGGAAAGGGTAGTTTGGTCTATCATCCCATCGTACCTCCAAGTACCGCTGCGAGCCCCTCACAGGTTAGTCCTCGGGAAGTCCATGGTTAACCCAAGCTGTAGGAATAATTTGTTACGAAAGATTAACTTAATAATATGCTCCTCACATCCCGTTGTTGTGGGTGTTACTTGGTTTGGTCATACAAGCAGTAGGCTCGGTGGTTGTAGTTACAGATGGGTTTATCCGGAGAGTAGGTGGCTCAGAAGGTTGTTGTGACGGGCGGGTTAGCCCGGGGAGCCTATGGCTCGGAGGTGTAAAGTAATCGTATTTATTGAGTATAAAGGTGGTGGGTCTATAGTATTAGATGGTCGTTCACACTGACATCGATACTTTGACTCGGCAATTGTGGTTATCACTTATCCAAGAAAAGTCTGGTGGAACAGCCAGTAAGAGTACGCAGACGCTCCGCGATGTGTTCTTCACATTGAGGCGTACGATAGGTCAAGGTTAGGTAGTGTGAATACCAACCTAGAGGTGGGCGAGGCCCAACCCACCGCTTTCATTTGCCACTACGGGGCTATCATCCAATCATACCCTTATCGTATAAATTGGTTATGGGACTTTTTATACGATAATCCTTGCTAAACGACCCCTTGATTTATAGGTTTGTTTGAACATTCCTATAAATCAATGGTTACTTTTATATTCTATACTTATCTTTACTTACTTACTTTACTTGTTCATTACCATGCTTTACTTACTGTTATATATATAAACACCTGTGTAGTGCTTGATACTCCTGTAGCTAAGTCATGTCATCTGCTTTGTTTTATACCCCTTGCTGTCCTCCGCTTCATCCTCCCGTACGGTGCCTAGGAGCCACTCAGGGATGGGTGATGGGAAACGAGGCTTAGTCTTTTTGACTAATGATCAGTGGACCATATCATTTTAGGGGACCGAGGAGACGCCGCACCACCAGAGGCCGATGTAGATGGAGGCGGGCCAGTCTAGCATAGGAGCACCAGTTTCAGTATCTGTGAGTGTTTGTCAGTAGATTTGCTTCCGTGAGTGAATTGTAGTGAGGACATGATGTACTGGGCATGAGCCCTTTTTATTTTTACCTCTTATTTCATGTATTATCTGTGGACATCTCTCTTTTGATTTATATATCATGTGATGTGGACTTAAACTTATATTGGTTCAACTATACTTTTCTTCTTCTGTGAGCGATATGGACGGAAGGATCTTCGTTTTGTCATGGCGACCTTTCCAAGTATGGGTGTCACCGCAAAGCGGTGGTTCTGGGCATAAGACCCAGTTTTGTAGCGAAAAAATGGGGTCTTACACCTTCAGCCTTTTGTCTTCTGTTGTTGATGAACAATTAGTGTTGCCTTGAAGTAGGGATGAATGGTTCAACTTCAGACCTTGCTCCTATCTGATCTTCCTCTTCTGTAGATGAGGAAAGATCAACTTGCTCTTCTAGAATCAATCTGGAAGAACTATCTTCTCACCTTATATCTGCTAGCTGGTTCAGGAAGCAGGAGGAGAGCACTTGTGGAAGCCGTCAATGAAACAGTGCAGTTTTCTTTCCACTTTTCAGCACTCATTCTGAAATGCCCTAACTTGTTCTTTTATACCTCTTCCACCTTCAACAGGTCTAAGGAGGGCCCTGACATAGTATGGAGGAGGATAGAATACTTTATCTTTCTTTATGGCCACTTGCGCCAAAAGCAAATCCCACCAATGTTGTTTTCAGATTTGAATCTGTCTCAGCGGTTGGGCTGAGACAGTCTTCAGTCTCAGCTGTTGAGCTATCTTTGTCTCAGCGGATCCGCTGAGATAGATAGTCTTCTCAGCAAATTCTGTCTAAATGCAACTCAGCTAAGCCAGACCCCTTTTCAGCGGCTCCTGGCCTCATCTCAGAGGTTCAACTGAGATTGTGAGGTCATCTCAGCGGTTTTGACTGTAAACCACAGACCTTATTCCAATGCTTGGAATGAACAAACCTTGCTTAGACATGATGTAAAATAGGGTTTATCAAATATAATATGTACTTTGCATTGTGTGTGATTCCTCTTCAAATCAAGGGAACATTGAGGGCAATATTCCCAACAATCTCCCCCTATTTGAAGAAGGCAGAACATACACCAATGCTAAGATACATAACCACAAAATGAACTTTATCATGACAATGTATGAAATAACAATCATGATATCATAACAAATAAATGTTAACAGTAATGGGCATCATAAAATATCATGACAAATTATGAATAATGGTCATGACAACATAACAGTATAACAATAATATTGTTCAACACATATATGCACCACTGAATATATAAAGCATTAATATAGAAAAATATTAAGCTTGACTAATGTTGGCCTATTAACACAAGCTATCAATTCAACATAGATATCAAATTCATTAATGACAATATGTTGATACATTGTTCAGTGTACATTTCCTTCAAATGATGAATTAACTACATTATATCAAATTTTATTTTTCTTTGCTAAACTTGAGCATTCTGCCTCATCAGCAGCAGCCTCCTTTCCTGCATTAGCAACTTTTATCTTAGCTAGCTTCCTCTTGTTCTCTTCCCTCTTGAAGTACAGATATGGCTTTGGAATATATCTTGAAGGCATCCTCCTTGGGCTGTGCTTCCTTACAAGGTTCTCTTTAAAGATTCTTTCCCTTTTTGAGTTTCTCTCAAGGTGCCTTATCCACTGTTCTGCAGGATATATTTTGATAATATCCTTGTAGACCTGGCCATGGTGTAGCCATGCATTCAGAATGATGCTTTTGGAGTCATCACTCCAATGCTCATAGACAGGGTCATTGCCCTGCTCTTTTTTGGCCTTTGCCATGAACTCCTCTACAAGCATTACTCCCTCTTTTTTTTTCTAGCTACAAGATGAGCATCTTGAGCTATCTTTTCTTGATGTTCAATGACAAAGTCTTCTTTTCTGAAGTTGTCCAGTAGGGGGAGATTCAGAGCTACTCTTGTTCCTTGTAGAACTTTGAGGGCTAGCTCAAAATTTGTTTCAGCATTGGCCACCTCCCCCTTTATGGCTTCTTCAACCACCTTTTGTTCCTAGCTCTAGGATGCAGCAACAACAGATCCAGATATGGTCTGGAATGCATTTTCCAGATCTAACTTGAGCTCATCCTTCATATTTTCTGCTTCTCCAATCATGGTTGTGGCAGTAGACCATACATATTCTTCAATATAATTGGAGACCTTCTCAATGACCTCATTAGTCTTACTTAAATAATTCTTGACATATCTTATGTCTTGCTCAGATAATTGGAGTTTCTTGTCCATTGATCTCAGTATAGTATTCTGAGCAATGACTGATTTTTCTCCAAGGTCAAACCATTTGGCCATCTGCTGGTTAAGGTAAGAGGTTTCTTCCTTAAGACCCTGAATTTCAGTCATAACTTTAGTCTTCACCGTGGATACAGATTTATCAATGTAATCCTTAATTGAGTTCATATGACCTTCAACAATTGCACTGATGGAACTTAGGAGAAGTTCATTTGAAACTGCAGATGAGGTGGGAGGGACTTCAGGTGCAACTCTGAATGCTTCCACTGCACGTTCTTCATGCTCCCCTCAGCTTGAGAAGGGATGTGCTTCCTCTCAGCTTTATCACTAAGCTTAGCAGCAACCTTATCATCTCTAGCATGCTTTTCTTTCTCCCCCCTCACTTGGAGCACCCTGATCTTCATCTTCTGATGAGTCCTTCTGCTGTTCTCCCTCAGATGGGGCACTCAATCCTTCTTGATCATCTCCCCAGTAGTCTGTAGGTTCAAGAAGGATTAGTTTAATTCTTATTTCTAGATTTAATAGAAATAAATCAATCTTACTTTGTAGATCAGCATCAGTGTCTATATGCCCCTCTTCATGATCTTCTGAATCTAAGGGCACATGTAGCACAGTGCCATCAGCAGCAAGAGACTTAGGAGCATCAGTTTCAGTGTGATCTCCTTCTTATTCATCTTTGGGTGGACTGTTGACAGGAACTTGAGTGTCCTTAGGGGGGACTTTTTCTTCTGCCTCTGACCCAGAATCAGAGCAGATCAATCTGGCATTCCTCAGACCCTTGTCTATTGTCTTCTTCTTTTCCTTCAGCTCAGAGGGTTGGATCATTGAGAGCACCCTTGAGACCCTGTCTAAAGTCTTGATGTCCATTCTTTTCAAGTAATGAAGGTTGGATCCTTTGGACTTATCAAACTCTTCAGTGCCTGCATACATTCTTTAATTCTCTGGAAAATGACAGCTGCCCAGGATGTCTTTTTCTTCAAAATCACTCTTGACATCAGTTCAAACATGCATTTTGTTATTGTGTCATGTGACCCAGGCTTGCACAACAATGCTTTGCCAACAATATCAGAAAGCAGCTTGGCTCTTTGATTGAAGAATTTCCTCTTCAGTGAGCCAGTTTTGGCATCACTGTAATCACACCTTCAGCAATAGAGATAACACTGGATGAGTCACAATACAGTGGAGAGTGACTTACCTTGAGGTTGTAATCCTCTAGCTGATGTTGTATCCACAAGTGTTGTGCACAACAGCTCCCTCCAGCTATATATTCAGACTCAGCAGTGGATATAGCCACACTGGTCTACTTCTTGCTGCTCCATGAGATCAGAATCCTACCGAGGAATTGACAAGTCCCTCTTGTACTTTTCCTATCTTCTTTGCAACCTGCAAAATCTACATCTGAAAAGTCAATCAGTTCAAAATCATTGTTCTTAGGGTACCAAAGGCCAAGATGTTGGCTGCCTTTAAGGTATCTCAAAATTCTCTTTGTTGCTGAGTAGTGAGATTCCTTAGAGCTTGTTTGGTACCTAGCACAAACACATATAGCATACATAATGTCTGGTCTACTAGCAGTCAGATACAACAAGGATCCAATAATGCACCTGTACATGAATTCATCAAAGGGTTTTCCCTTCTCATCCTTGTCCAGGGAAATGTTGGACCCCATAGGAGTTTTCATGGTGGAAGCAGATTCCATCCCAAACTTCTTGATAAGCTCCTAGTGTACTTGGTCTGAGAGATGAATATCCCCTCATCAGACTGTTTCACTTGGAGGCCTAAAAAGTACTCGAGCTCTCCCATACTGCTCATCTCAAACTCCCCCTGCATAAGGTTGGCAAACCTTTTGCAAAGGTTGTCATCAGTAGACCCAAAGACTATGTCATCAACAAAAATTTGGACTAGGAGAGATTTGCCCTTTGTTTCCCTAAGAAACAATGTACTATCTTTCTTTTCCCTTAAGAATTTGTTCTTGATGAGAAAGCTAGACAAGGTCTCGTACCAAGCCCTAGGGGCTTGCTTTAGAACATATAATGCTTTCCTAAATAAATATACATGAGAGGATAGAGTTGGATGAACAAAAACTGAGGGCTGCTCAACATATACCTCTTCCTTCAAATCTCCATTTAGGAAGGCTGACTTGACATCCATCTGGTATACTTTGAACCCCTTGTGGGCAGCATATGCAAGAAATTTCCTTATTGCTTCTAACCTTGCAATTGGGGCAAAGGTTTGATCAAAGTCAATACCTTTTTCTTGCATGTATCCTTTGGCCACCAATCTAGCTTTATTCTTGATGATGATGCCATTCTCATCTAGCTTGTTTCTGTAGATCCATTTGGTGCCAATGATGTTGTGTCCTTGAGGTTTTGGCACCAACATCCATACCTTACACCTTTTGAATTGTGGCAGCTCTTCTTGCATTGCTTGAGTCCAGAAGGTGTCTTCATTAGCTTCTTCAAACTTCTTGCGCTCCATCTGTGACAGAAATCTCAAGAATAGAGCTTCATTGTGAGCCCCACTTCTGTGATCACACCTTGGTTTTCATCTCCAATAATTTGGTCTCTTGGATGATCCCTTAGGTGCCTGTTTGCTGCAGGTAACCTTTCAGCAATCTACAACTCTTCTTCTGGAGCTGCAGGGCCTTCAATAACTTGCTGATCTACATCTTTGGGAATAACAACATCTGTATAAGCTTTGCTAGTGCTGGGCATGTCTTGGATAGACATTTCTTGAATTTTCTGTTCATCACCTGTCAAAACAGAAGAACTGGACCAGCCCTTATATAGTAGGTTGGTCTCATCAAAGACAACATGCATAGACTCTTCTACAACATGAGTCTTCTTGTTGAATACTCTATAGGCCCTACTATGTGAGCTATATCCAACAAGAACCCCTACATTGCATTTTTAGCAAACTTTGTTAATTGAGATTTTTCATTATTTAAAATATAGCATTTGCAACCAAAGATTCTAAAGTAAGAAATTGTTGGTTGTTTGTCTTTCAGAATCTCATAGGGGTTATTCAAAGGGACTTATTGATGGACGCTCTATTGAGAACATAACAAGCTGTGTTGACTGCCTCAGCCCAGAAATAGTTTGGAAGTGAGGAGTCACTAAGCAATGTTCTCCCAGCTTCTATCAAGGTACTATTCCTCCTCTCAGCAACACCATTTTGTTGTGGAGTCCTTGGGGAGGAGAATTCTTGGGTGATACCAAATTCTTGACAAAACCTTGTCATTGCCCCAGATTGAAATTTTGTACCATGGTTAGTTCTAGTATTGATCACAGTACATTATAATTCATTCTGGATTGCCTTGACATGGTTTATGAAGATATCTAAAGCATCAGATTCCTTCTTAAGGAAGAATACCCATGCATATTTTGAGTGATCATCAACAATCACCAAAGTATACAACTTCCCACCTAGGCTCTGAATTGGCAAAGGAGCAACCAAGTCCATGTACAATAGATAAAGACATCTTTCAGTGTTTTTGGAGCCAATGCTTTTAAAGGTGGCCCTAGTTTGCTTGCCCATTTGGCATGCATGGCAGGGACCACTTTTAATACATTTCAAATTTGGACTATTTCGATCAAGTTTTTAGAAAATAGTCTACACATTGTCTTGTAGTTAATGTGAGCAAGTCTCTTGTGCCATTGAACACAAAGAGACTCACTTTCATTAGCTACAAGACAAAATGGAGAAAGAGAACTATTGCAAATAAAATCTAAGCAATAAACATTCCCACTCCTAGTGCCTGAGAGAGTGATCTCTAAGTCAATTTACTTCTTGATCAAGCACTTGCCATTGTGGAATTCAATGACATAGCCTAAGTCACATAGTTGACTGATGCTTATGAGGTTGTGTTGCAATCCTTCAACATAAGCTACCCTTGTGATAGAGACTATGCCATTGGTGATCATACCATATCCTTTGGTGACTCCTTTTTCAGAACCTCCAAAGGTAACTTTAGGTCTATTCTTCATAGCATTGTACTCTTGCACAAGACTTCTGGTACCTGTCATGTGCCTTGATCACCCACTGTCCAAGTACCATATTTGCCCAAGTATGGTACTTGAACTAACCTGCAAGAAGGAATTTAATTACCCTTAGGAGTCCAATTAATTTTGGGTCCTAGGCCATTGTTAGCATAATAAAACATCTTCATACCTGCTGCAGCCTTTGCATGAAAGCTTCTTTTTTACATTAGGAACATTGGGATTGTGCCAACAATCTATGGCAAAGTATCCCACTTTACCATAACACCAACATTTATGGATGATGTATCTTCTTTTCTGAACACGCTTTGAGGTGGAAGGAGCATCATTGTGGTTGTGTTCAGTGAAGAAGCTAACTGTATTCTTCTTATTCCTATTAGCAATAGCCTGGCTGGTTGACAATCAATAGATGGTCTTAACAGACTTTATCTTCATGACATCAACTTGTCTAATCTTGGCATCCAAGCAAGTGTGGATGAAATCTGATACTGAGTTGTTAGACTTGCCTATAGGCTTGACATCAGCCATGTACTTTGCTGAGAGGGATTTGGAAGAACCAACTTCCTTATCCTTGAATGAAGGGGCCGAAGTACCAAATACAAATGGTCCAGAATGGGCCATTTGAATTTCTTCATGTGGAGATTTCAAAGCACTCATCCCCATGCCCTTTCTTCTGCTATATAAAGGAGTATTTTCCTTCCTATAGGAACTCCCATTCTTCCAATGACCATACATGCTGCCCTAGTCATACCTGTTGGAGGAAGCAACACCTTTTGAAAGGTGGTATGAGGCTTGGCTTTAGTATGCCCCTTTCCTCCTTTCTCAACTCCAATTGCTACTTTATTGAACCCTAGCCCTCTCCTATCAGTTTGGGTGGAGAAGGAGTCAACAATGGGCAATATGGATTTGAGTTTGGAGAATTGAGCTACTAAGCTCTTCTCTTTGAGAAGCTTCTCCTCAAGGTCCTTGATGACCTTGTTATTTTGGCTGATGGTGCTCAATTGGACAATTGTAATTCCCATGAGTTGGATTATCTCTCTACTCATCTGAGCCACCTGGGTAGATGACTCAGTGCAATCTTGCTTAGCTAGCTGAAGGGAAGCAATTTCTTGAGCTTGCCTCTTGTCTTGCTTCTTGCTCCTTTTCAGAGCTTCCAAAAGAGCATCATACTTGTCAATCAATTGATTGACATCCACTTCAGGTTCTGAACCATTTTCATCATTTGATGAGCATGCTTAAGAATCTGGCATTGACTCATAATCAGAAGAAGGGAAAGGAGTAAATACCTAATCAGGATTGTCCTGACTTTCTTCATCATCATCTGTTATGACCATTAAGCCATGATGTTCCCTATCATCTTCATCCTCCTCTATGCCACTGTCTGAATGTGATAGAGGGGCCCTGATGTCAACCTTAGTAGCAGGAAAGTCCCCATCTTCTTCAGATGCAAACAACGCAATGTAGGCTTCTTCTTCTTCTTCTTCTTCTTCTTCTTCTTCTTCTTCTTCTGAATCTGAGGATGATGACTCAGATTCACTCCAGCTTTTCTCCTTCTTTGCTAGGAAGGATTTTTCACCCTTCCTTCCCTTCTGGTGATGAGGTTTCTTCTCACCTCTTTCCTTTCTTTTAACTGGACTATCAGCTATGACATGTACAGGCTTGCTGCAGCAATAACATATCACATTATTTGAAATATGTTTAACATATTTAGGATCATACCTGCCACCCTTGGGGTGTTGTCTGTCTGATCTGCGGTGATCCTTTTTGGGATGTGAGGAGGAGGAAGGTTTGTTCTAAAATTGATTTCTCCTCATCAGCTTCTTGAAGTGCCTTAAGAAGGCAACAAATTCCTCATCTGATGAGGTGCTGTCTGATGTGCTGAGCTCAGAATTTTCTGGGTCAGCGACTCTTCTTGGTGGAGAAGGCATTCTGGTCTTGCTCTTTTGGGAGATTTCAGCTTTGAGAGCCACAAATCTCTCCCTTGTATGAGGCATGGTGGATGTGTCCTCCCCCTTCCTTGCAGACAACTACATCTCATAGGAGAGCAGCTTTCCAAACAATGTATGGGGAGGGGTCTCACCCAACATTGCCACTTCTCTGATGACATAAATCTTTGTATCCCAATCTCTTGTAATAGATCTGAGGAATTTGTCATTCAGCTCGTAATGACTGAAGACCCTTCCATAGGTCCACAACTCATTTACCACCCAGAATAATCACTCATAGTAATCAGCTATGCATTCCAGGCTGCGTTGCCTGAAGGCTTCATACTCTTGATTAAAGAGGGATTTCCTATCATCTCTTACTTCTTCAGTACCTTCCATATACACAATAAGTGTATCCCACATATCCTTGGCTGTCTCACAGTGCACCAAGTTTTGGAAGGTGGAATCATCAATTTCATTAACTATTATATTTTATGCTCTTTTGTCTATGGTAGCAAGTGCAATTTCATCCTTAGTCATTTCAACATATGACTTGGCCACTTGTCTAGTAGGATCAATAGTGGAGGGCTTTGTGAAGACAAAAGGACCCTCCTTGACAGTAATATAAATCCCAGGGTCTGAGGCTTCTATGAATAGCCTTACCCATTGCATCCATATACCAAAAGTCTCCTTTTTGCATATGGGCAACTTCATAGACCCCATTCTTTCTGACTCCACTGGCAGCCATTGGATTTAGATTTGACAACACCTATGTAGGATCTGGTCAGACTATTAAGTCCTTAATGAACAACCTACCTCTGATACCACTTGATATTTTATAGGGTAGTAGTCTAATTCACCTAGGGGGTGGGGGTGAATAGGTCTCTTTGATTTTCTTAAGTGCTGCTAGCAGTTAATAGATAATAAACAAAAAACCCAAGCACACCACAGAAAGCACACAGTCTTTTATAGTGGTTACCCAAGAAAATGTTTCTTTGGGTAGTCCACTTTCCCTCTACAACTTTCTAACAATGTGTTATACAAGGAAACCTCCTCCAAACTCAGCTCTAAGAACTTACAACATGGATCCCACAAGATCTCTCAGGTTTGCTCCAAACCCTACCTCAGGCCCAACTAACCCTAGCTCTCAAAGTGCTCCCACTCTTACAACTCAGAAATCCACTGATTTCCTACCTCAGGCCTATCAAGAAGCACTACCTCAGACCTCCATAGAAATCCTACACCTCAAGTTGGGAGTACAACTCTACTAGCTCGGGCTAAACAACCCTACACACTCAGGCTCAACAACCTTACAATCTCAGGTTCAACAACCCTACAACTCAGGAAAAATGCCCTACAAACTCAGAACAAGATTGTTCTTACAGTGGTTATAAGTTATGCTTACAACAGATGACAACAAAGATGTATCTTTCAGCCTTTTTTCTTATGTTGTTGATGCACAGTTGGTGCTGTCATGAAGCAGGGCTGAATGGTAATACTTTAGACCTTGCTCCTATCTGATCTTCATCT
The DNA here is from genome assembly GCA_033032865.1 of Dactylorhiza incarnata. Lineage (NCBI taxonomy): Eukaryota > Viridiplantae > Streptophyta > Magnoliopsida > Asparagales > Orchidaceae > Dactylorhiza > Dactylorhiza incarnata. The sequence continues at coordinate 198,477 of JAWHQI010000515.1, forward strand.
TCAGTAGATGAGGAAAGATCAACTTGCTCTTTTGGAATCAATCTGGAAGAACTATCTTCTCTACTTATATTTGCTAGCTGGTTCAGGAAGCGGGAGGAGAGCACTTGTGGAAGCCGTCAATAAAACAGTGCAATTTTCTTTCCACTTTTTAGCACTCCTTCTGGAATGCCCTAACGTGTTCTTTTATACCTCTACACCTTCAATGGATCTAAGGAGAGCCCTGACATAGTATGGAGTAGGATAGAATACTTTATCTTCCTTTCTGACCACTTGCGCTAAAAGCAGATCCAGCCAATGTTGTCTTCAGATTTGAATCTATTGATGTGCAAATCTTAGCACACCGCTATAGGTGGTAGTAAGACTGCGTCATGAAATGGCAGTGTACCGATCGTTCAAGTAATATAAAATGGGAATGAATCCCCAAGTATCGATCTCAAAGGAACACAGTAAGGTGGAGCTATCTATCGAGGAAGGACTTGAGATTGAAGTCTTTTAGGTCGGATGGATTGCGGAAACGAGGGATTTGATTTGTGGAAAATAAAGAGAAAAATATTACAACTACTCCTATGCAATGCCGTTATGCAAAGCTTCGCTAGGCGGGGTGGAGACTGCGTAGGCCTTGAGCGCGCTACTTCGGAAGGGCGGATGGACGAGTAGGCAAACATAATGAGGGTCGCAAGCACCTCTTCAACAAGCACGCCACTAGCAATTGCTAGTGCGGCACACGAACGTGACGGCGGGATGGAGGATGGAATAGGGCGCACCTCAAGCAACTCAAACAATAAAGCATTTCACATAAACATGAAATATATAGAAATACAAACTAGTTTAAGTGCTACTTCATCATAATAATAAAGATCTACAAAATATACACATCAATAAGAGAAGAACAAGGCAATAAATCGACTGAATTCGAAGGCTCGTCGAGGAGTCACGGTTGGAATCGCTAGGTTGTCAATCCGCGTCCAAGCTCGGTCCTCAACTACGTCCGGGGTAGAGAGAGCTGCCACGACTCTCCAATGAGCCCGTCTTCTTCGTCTCACGATCCGGTAAAGGTTGCAAACTACCCCTTGCTTGATGGTAATGGCGGCTAGATCTCCCTTGAAGCTCTAGGATGAAGGAGGAGGCCAAAGGGATGAAACCCTAGTGGAGATGGCGAAATCGGCGCTGCTGTACGGCGTGTACGGAACTCTCCCGATTTAGGTTGAAGCTGCAGCTTTTATAGGAAAACATCAGAAATTTGGTCACGCACGGTCGAACGCACGACCGTGCGTGGACCGTGCGATACTTAAGCGCAGCAGGTGTGCAGGAGAAGAAGGACTGCGCCCGTGCGTTTTACTCATGCACGGGCTAACCCGCCCGTGCGTCAAAACGCACGAGTAAACTCCGAGGCTCCATTTTGCTGGGCATCATGAACGCACGACCGCAATTGACTGTGCGCCAAGAAAATGCACGATCGTGCGATACATACAGAAATGAATTCTAGCACAATGGGGATCAGCCCTCATTTACAGCTCAAGCACAAACTGAGGAAATACTTCCAGCAGCACAGAAATACAGAAAATACGACGGGGAGCACGAAGTGCTTACCCCCAACAACAAAGTGCGCAATTGCACACAAAAACGGATCTAGATGTGCACTTAGCATGGAATATAAAATATGAACGAAAACATGCCTAAAGTGTAGTGCATAGACTAGATAATTGGCCCAGATGAGTCCATAAATGTGTATATAATTGGGACTCATCACACCCCCAGACTTACCTGTTTGCGCGTCCCGAGCAAACAAATCCCTCAAGCGGATAAGAAAAACATAAGCTGACATAGAAATTGTAAAGCGGAGTACCATGCGAAGTCGCATGCTCATGCGCGTAGAAATACAGTAGACAAAATTCCTAATTATACATATTAGTTTATACTTTTCTAAGGGCATATCTATATATTACATTTACTCAAAAAGTGAATCACGGTGAATCATAAGGTCATACATAGGAAGAAAGTAAACTGAACGTTGAGGTGAGCATTGCCAAAGATCGGGGCTCGAGACAACCTCCATTGAAATCCATCAATGTCGGTGACCATAGGCTTGCCCGTTCGCACTCTCTCCATGACACAGGTTTGACTCAACTGCGTGAATCAATAGGACTTTAGGTTTTAGATGAGGCTTGGGTTTAGGTGAGGTATACAATGATAAAAACGACGGCTCAAGCACTAAACCCAAATGAGCTAGCACGGAAAACTATCCTCAAGCACCACAAAAAGATACGTGGGTACACCACACCCCCAGACTTGGACTTGACTACATGGGTGTGTGCACCGCCTACTCCCAATCACAAATCTATAAAGATTTTCAATTAAGCACTGCTTCTTTTTCTTTTCTTTTTACTTCTTTTCTTTTCTCATTTTTTTCTTTTCTTTTCAACATATTTTCAGCAAGATAGCAATGAAGCGCATCCACATTTTCACAAAAAATATCACCACATCAACACCCCAATCGTGAAAATAATAAACAACTAAAGCTCAAATTTGGGTGTGCGACTAGGATTGGATTTTAGGCTTTGGTGAGATAAAAGTGGGGCTGAATCAAAGAACGGGTAGGCACAACTGGGCTAACGAGGATAGAGCGATAGGAATGGGCACAAAAGCACAACTGGGCCAAAATGATGGCCTATATCACATTCACGTGATTTACTAACCATATACCCATGCTTCAAGAGTCTCTTGGGGCAAGTTCTTAGCCACCGAGAAAGATAATCCTTTCTCCCGACTCAAGCAATACGAGTCAAGCGATCGTTTACACATATCCCTATGCTACCGTTTGATTCACACCGGATTCACCAATTTTTTTGAGTAAAGTAAACAATATCTACGCAAATAGAAAGATATAAACTAAAAGCATAAAAAGAAATTGAATCTACACAAATTTCTATGCGAGACATGAGCACTTGACTAGGAGCACTCCAGGAGTCAACATTTTACTCCGCCTCATAATCCTAAGCCAGCATGATGATTTTTCAAATCACACAGAAGAGACAAATTCGACTCGCGACGTGCCAACAGCTAAGCGCACGCTCAAGTGGGTGCTGTGGTGTGCAAAGAAAATGAACAATACTAAATAAATGAAATAGAAATACTTCTAGCATGCAAGGCTATAGTGCACATGAGTGGGCACACAGAACTACTCTCCCCCAGACTTAAACTAGACAATACACACAATATATATCTATGAAATTCAGAAAAGAGCTAGGGGAAGAGAGTACCCAATGCTCAGAAATGAGCATACCAGAAGATTGGCGTGGAAACCAAGAAAAAGCTGCAGCATCCGCCATACAGAAGAAGGACCTGCAGGGGTGAGCTCCGCAAAAACAAAAGAAAAAGACAAACTAAAATAAACTACAGCTAACTGAACTTGATTAGAAGAAATAAAAATGCAGGAAAAGTAAGATAACTACTGGGGTTATTGTCCTCCCAGCACGACTTATTCAAATTGAAAACAGTTCTAGCTAATGGTTCTATGAAAAGAAAAGTGCACAGGTAACTGTTCTAATATGCGTGTCGGTAGCGGGTACCGATACGGCGACAGAATAGTCACGCCTCTACCTGAATATAAATAATACATGCTCGTCATAGGTAGAGGGAATAAAAAGTAAGAAGAGGAGGAATCCTCACTCAACTCACCAAAACTATCCTTGCCCAGCAAGGTATCATCTCCAGGGAGGCAGTAGGAGGAGAAGGCAATGAGTGGGGCTTCCTCTACAGAGGGGGGATCAACCTCCTCACATGAGAGGATACACTCATCATTGACTTGAGCAGAATGCTCCAAGTCCTCCTGAAGTACCTGTGAAGACTCAACCCGCAAAGGCTTAGATAGAGAAAGGGGATTAAGAAATAAAAAAGAAGAAGAACATGAATAAAAATCAATCGGGGGAGTGATCCCGGTCTCACTCCCGGCAGGATCCAAGGATAGATCGCTATCATCATCGTAAGTATCATAGCGAGGGGAACCCAAGAACTCAAGGGCCTTGGTGGTGAGTTGGACCTCCTCGTCCCATGAGGAAGTGCAAACCTCCTAATCAGAGAGAGTATCCTCCTCATCCCACCGAGGTGCACCATCGTGTTCAAAGCATTCATTCTCCCCTTCGGGGAAAACAAACTCCTCATCCCACTTTGGAGCATCCTCCAAGTCAGAAGCATCACCCCACTCCTTCACTTCGATAAGATCATAAAGAATGTGTGTAGAAATATCTTGCAAAGAAACTAGAGGAACAAAAGATTTGGTTCCTCCACAAAAAGATCTGCTAACGCCTCCCCGATGGAAAGAATACTTTCCTCATCACACTCAGGTGCATCTAGGAGCTCCCATTCCTCTCCTTGTTGGCCAACAAATGAGTGATCATCATCACTAGGAGTGATGCCATACACAGGGAGTGAGGAGTCCATGCACGAGATAAACTCGGGGATAAAGGGCACGATTGCCTTCATGGGTAAAGAATGTGTGACAGGGACGATGTTGTCATGGGTGGAGGAGCGGCGGTCAAGATTGAAAAGACTAGGACAGTCCTTCAATTCATGACCCTCTCCTCGACACAACAAACAAACAAGGTTCCTACACAGCCTAGCATTTAACTCCTTCATTTGATCTATATAATAAACCATCTTGTCGTAAGTGCTAGGAGAAATATCTCATGACGACATTTTTGATAATTAAAGCAGATAACAAAGCTGAAATTCCTTGCAAGGAAATTTACACAAACTAATAAATCACCTTGGATTAAACTTGCCTAAAACTTTAAAATAGGAGAGAAAGAAATAATAACAAACAATATATAATTAAAAAGCAAACAAAAATAACAAAGCGGCTATACACACTGGAAGAACTAATATCTCTCGGCTCTCCCTCTCAAGAAAACTAACACGTCTGTGTTCTCCGGCAACCGCGCCAAAAACTTGATGTGCAAATCTTAGCACACCGCTATAGGCGGGTAGTAAGACTGCGGCAAGAAACGGCAGTGTACCGATCGTTCAAGTAATATAAAATTGGAATGAATCCCCAAGTATCGATCTCAAAGGAACACAGTAAGGTGGAGCTATCTATCGAGGAAGGACTTGAGATTGAAGTCCTTTAGGTCGGATGGATTGCGGAAACGGGGGATTTGATTTGTGGAAAATAAAGAGAAAAATATTACAACTACTCCTATGCAATGCCGCTATGCAAAGCTTCGCTAGGCGGGATGGAGACTACGTAGGCCTTGAGCGCGCTACTTTGGAAGGGCGGATGCACGAGTAGGCAAACGTAATGAGGGTCGCAAGCACCTCTTCAACAAGCACGCCACTAGCAATTGCTAGTGCGGCACACGAACGTGACGGCGGGATGGAGGATGGAATGGGGCGCACCTCAAGCAACTCAAACAATAAAGCATTTCACATAAACATGAAATATATATAAATACAAACTAGTTTAAGTGCTACTTCATCATAATAATAAAGATCTACAACATATACACATAAATAAGAGAAGAACAAGGCAAGAAATCGACCGAATCTGAAGGCTCGTCCTCAACTACGTCCGGGGTAGAGAGAGCTGTCACGACTCTCCAATGAGCCCGTCTTCTTCGTCTTACGATCCGGTAAAGGTTGCAAACTTCCCCTTGCTTGATGGTAATGGCAGCTAGATCTACCTTGAAGCTCTAGGATGAAGGAGGAGGCCAAAGGGATGAAACCCTAGTGGAGATGGCGAAATCGGCGTTGTTGTACGGCGTGTACGGAACTCTCCCGATTTAGGTTGAAGCTGCAGCTTTTATAGGAAAACATCATAAATTTGGTCACGCACGGTCGAACGCACGACTGTGCGTGGACCATGCGATACTTAAGCGCAGAAGGTGTGCAGGATAAGAAGGAATACGCCCGTGCGTTTTACTCACGCACGGGCTAACCCGCCCGTGCGTCAAAACGCACGAGTAAACTCTGAGGCTCCATTTTGCTGGGCATCATGAACGCACGACCGCAATTGACCGTGCGCCAAGAAAACGCACGATCGTGCGATACATACATAAATGAATTCTAGCACAATGGGGATCAGCCCTCATTTACAGCTCAAGCACAAACTGAGGAAATACTTCCAGCAGCACAAAAATGCAGAAAATACGATGGGGAGCATGAAGTGCTTACCCCCAACAACAAAGTGCGCAATTGCACACAAAAATGGGTCTAGAAGTGCACTTAGCATGGAATATCAAATATGAACGAAAACATGCCTAAAGTGTAGTGCATAGACTAGATAATCGGCCCAGATGAGTCCATAAATGTGTATATAATTGGGACTCATCATCTATCTCAGCGGTTGGGCTGAGACAGTCTTTAGTCTCAGCAGTTGAGTTGTCTTCGTCTCAGCGGATCCGCTGAGATAGATAGTCTTCTCAGCGGATTCTGTCTAAATGCAGCTCAGCTGAGGAAGGCCCCTAGCCTCGTCTCAGCGGTTCAGCTGAGACAGTGAGGTCGTCTCAACAGTTTTGACAGTAAACCACATACCTTATTCCAATGCTTGGAATGAACTAACCCTGCTTAAACATGATGTAAAATAGAGTTTATCAAATACAATATGTACTTAACATTGTGTGTGATGCCTCTTCAAATCTAGGGAACATTAAGGGCAATATTCCCAACACTTCTCGCCAACCGTGATCTTCGACAGAGTGCGAGGAAAGTAGATCCTGTGTGGGAATTCTGAAATTAAGAAAATTAAAGCTCCCATCCCCTCTGCCTCCCTCGTCTGAAGTTCCTATTAAAATTTCTAGAGGTCCGGAGTGAAGTAAAAAATGTGGAATACTTCAACACAATCCACATGCGTGACAATCAATGTCAATGAGAAGACAAAATAGGGCACTTGTATTAACTATCTCTTTACAGCGCGAGACATACATGGCGAGACATGATTAATAAGAATCACAGAGGAGAGAAGCACAAGACACAAAAACAAGCCGCCAACGGACTGCCAAAGCAGAGACCGCCAGACTGCTCGAACAAGCATGCCGCACGGCTATCCCTGAGGCCGCGCAAACAGAGCACAAGCCGCAGTTGTCAGACCGCAACCACAGACCGCTCAACTTGCAACTTTATTCAAACTGCTGAGAACACCTGTCTGCACTTCTTGATCGCCCAGACCGCACGGTCTCAAGATCACAGAAGAACCCGCGAACACTTGACGAAGAACTGCTTCCTACTGTAAGACAGCAACTCAAGACCGCCTGACCACTTAAGGCCGCCTGATCAGCTGAGTCCGATGTATAGTCCAAGAACACCTAAACATAGTCCGCACAGATAGACCACCGTCGAACTGGTTTATTCAAAGCTGGAAGAAAGGAGAAAGCTGACGGTGACTGTTAGCTGCTAATAGTTCTTGCGTATTTATGGCTACCCCGTCGTCCCTATTTATAGGCAAACGAATGGATGTCGTCACCACCCCAAGGGATACAGTCGAAGATGAATACCAACCTCTAGTTGAACACCAAAGGATTAGAATGAACCATTCCCTCATCACGTCGAAGATGAATACCAACCTCTAGTGAAGTAGAGCTGCTCTTCCCCCCTTCCATGCAGAACCGCTTCACAATTTGTTCTGCATACCCCTTTTGAGAAACAAGCATTCTGCCCTCTTTCCTCTCCACTTTGAGTCTAATGAAATGGTGGAGCTCACCCAAATCCTTTATATCAAATCTGATAGCTAGCTCAACACGAAGCCTATCTACCTCCACTTCAGAATTCCCCATGACGATCATATCATCAACGTATAGCAGCACCAAGACCTGAAGCTCTCCCATCTTCTTTACGAATAAGCTTGAACTAGAATCAGAAGCAAAATATCCGCAGAACTGGAAGTATTCTGCGATCTTCCCATACCAGGCCCGAGGTGCCTGCTTCAAGCCGTAAAGATCCTTTTTGAGCTTTCACACATGTCTTGGGTAGAGTTCAAAAACATACCTGGGTGGCTGATCCATAAAGATATCTTTATCGATCTTGCCGTAAAGGAAGGCATTCTTCACATCGAGTTGCCATATCTTCCACCCTTGGCAAGTTGCCAATGCGATCACCATCCATACTGAAGTCATCTTGGCAATGAGGTTAAAAGTCTCTTCGTAATCCTCCCCATACTTCTGAGAGAACCCTCGAGCTACAAGGCGAGCCTTGTACCGCTCGATACTGCCATCAGCCTTCTTATTCAGCTTGAAAACCCACTTGCAAGTCACCGGAGTAACACCCTCAACCTTAGTCCCCAAGTCCCAAGTCTCATTCTTCCTGAGGGCTTCCATCTATTCATCCATGGCCATTTCTCACTCCTTGACTCCAACAACATTGTCATAACAAGATGGCTCTCTCTCATCCAGGGGACCTGCGAAAAAACATGAGACGAAGCTCACCAAGTTCCCCCCCCCCCCCCCCCCCGTATACCGATCTGGTGGAATAATGGTCCTCTTGGACCTCCTCAGAGCTTTACTCCGATCCACCTCTCCGGCTACTTATTATGGACTAGCTCTCCTTTCAGGCATATTTGGTGCATCGCTCCCCCTGCTTCCAGAACCTGAAGCACCTGACCCAGAGCTAGAAGCACCTAGAGCATCTGGAGAAACAGGTAACTCCACCAGAACCTCCTTAGTAGCTTCACCTAGACTACCATCTACCCTGATTCCTTGTAACTCAAAAGAAGAGCTACCCTGGTATGATCTCAACTTGTCGAATACCACATCCCTTGAGACCACAAATCTCCGTGTCTCTGTATCCATGCATCTTCAACCCTTCTTCCGGTCATTATAACCGACGAAGACTAGCTTCCTTGCTTTCGCATCTAGCTTCGTTCTGAGGTCATCACGAACATGCACGTAGCAGGTTCAACTGAACAATCAAAGGTGTTCCACCGTGGGCTTTATCTTGAACATCAACTCATGAGGGGTCTTCATGTTGATAGGACTAAGAGGCATCCAATTGATGACATAAGTTGTACAAGACATTCCCTCTGCCCAGAAGGACTTTGGGATATTCTTGGCATGAAGCCAGCACTTGTAGGTCTCCGTCAGATGATGGATCTTACGCTCTGCAACACCATTTTGTTGTGGAGTGTGAGCACAAGAGAGTTCTCTTCGGATGCCATGCTTCCTGCAGAAGTTAAAGAACGCTTTGGACGTAAACTCCCCTCCATTGTCAGTTCTGAACTTCTTAATCCGCAGGTTGAGCCAACCCTCCACGAGCTCCTTGAAATCCACAAAATTCCCGACTGCTTCTGACTTCTCTTTCAGAAAATATACCTACGTATATCTAGTGATATCATCAATACAAACCAGCATATACCTGTTGCATCCAAGACTGGCATTTTCGGTAAGTCCACACAGATCACCATGGATACACTCCAATGGCACCTTGCACCTGCTTTGTGACTTGTCGAATGGAAGGCGATGAGCCTTGCTATATTGACATCCTGCACAAACGTGACCTTCGCCGAAGGATGACAAATTAGGCAGAGCTCTCACAAGGCCTCTCCCTGCCATAGCTTTCAACTTGTCCATCCCAACATGCCCAAGTCTTTCATGCCAGATAGCAGCGCAATCATTAGTCCCTAACTTATCAACATAGGAACTTGTTGATAACACAAACAAGTCCTTCACCCTTCTGCCGACATGAGTTACTTTAGCCTCCACTGCTGACACATTTTGAAGAAACTTCACTTCTGTTGGACCAAACAGAACGTGATAGCCAGCATCCACAACATTGGTCACCGAGAAGAGGTTTTTCATCATCCCCGAAACATGATAGAAACTCTTTATCGTAAGAGTACCTTTTCTATTGCATATGGACTTGTTTGGTCCTTTGCCAATTTAGAGCCTAGGTGGGAAGTTGTATACTTTGGTGGTTGTTGACGATCACTCAAAATATACATGGGTATTCTTCCTTAAGAAGAAGTCAGATACCTTGAATGTCTTTATAAATCATGTCAAAGCAATTCAGAATGATTTACAATGTGCTGTGGTCAGGACAAGGACTGACCATGGCACAGAATTTCAATCTGAAGCCATGACAAGATTTTTTCAAGAACTTGGTATCACCCAAGAATTCTCCTCCCTAAGGACTCCACAACAAAATGGTGTGGCTGAGAGGAGGAATAGGATCTTGATAGAAGCTGGGAGGACATTGCTTAGTAACTCCTCACTCCCAGAATACATCTAGGTTGAGGCAGTCAATACTGCATGTTATGTTCTCAATAGAGCTTCCATCAATAAGGTTCATGGAACAACCCCCTATGAGATTCTGAAAGGCAAACAACCTACATTTTCATATTTTAGAATCTTTGGCTCCAAATGCTACATTTTAAAAAATGGAAAATCTCAATTAACAAAGTTTGCAAAGAAATGCAATGTGGGGGTTCTTGTTGGCTATAGCTCACATAGTAGAGCTTATATAATGTATAACAAGAAAACTCATGTTGTAGAGGATTCTATGCATGTAGTATTTGATGAGACCAGCCTAATCTATAAGGACTGGTCTAGCTCTTCTATTTTGACAGGAAATGAGAAGGACATGGAAAAGATGTCTGTGCAAGACACACCCAGTAGTAGCAAGGTATATACAGATGCATCAATCCCTGAATAGGAAGAGGTCCAAGGTGCTGAAGACAATGCTGAACCAGCATAAATTTTACAGCAAGTTGAGGACAGATTGCCTCCAGCTGTAAGGTACCTAAGATATCATCCAAGAGAACAAATTATTGGAGACCAGAACCAAGGTTTACTGACCAGAAGTAGGGCTCATAATGAGGCCCTATTCTTGAGCTTCTTATCACAAATGGAACCCAAGATGTTTGAAGAAGCCAACCAAGACACCTTTTGGATTCAAGCAATGCAAGAAGAACTTCTATAATTCAAGAGATGCAAGGTATGGAAGTTGTTGCCAAAACCTCAAGGACACAATATCATTGGCACCAAATGGACTTACAGGAACAAATTAGATGAAAATGGCACAATCATAAAGAACAAGGCAAGGTTGGTAGCCAAGGGCTACAGACAGGAAGAAGGGATAGACTTTGATCAAACCTTTGCCCCTGTTGCAAGGTTAGAAGCAATTAGGCTATTCCTTGCCTATGCTGCCCATAAGGGGTTCAAAGTGTATCAAATGGATGTCAAATCAGCCTTCCTTAATGGTGACTTGAAGGAAGAGGTATATGTTGAACAACCATCAGGTTTTGTGCATCCAACCCTCTCTAATCATGTATATTTACTTAGGAAAGCTCTTTATGGTTTAAAGCAGGCCCCCAAGGCATGGTATGAGACATTGTCAAGAACAAGTTCTTGAGAGGAAAGATAGATAGTACATTGTTTCTTAGGGAAACAAGGGGCAAGTGTCTTCTAGTCCAAATATATGTTGATGACATAATATTTGGGTCTACTGATGACAACCTCTGCAAAAGGTTTGCCAACCTAATGCAGGGGAAGTTTGAGATGAGCAGTATGGGAGAGCTCAAGTACTTTTTAGGCCTCCAAGTGAAATAGTCTGATGAGGGTATATTCATCTCTCAGACCAAGTACACTAGGGAGCTTATAAAGAAGTTTGGGATGGAATCAGCTTCCACCATGAAAACTCCCATGGGGTCCAACATTTCCTTGGACAAGGATGAGAAGGGCAAGGCCTTTGATGAATCCATGTACAGGTGCATCAATGGATCCCTATTATATTTAACTGCTAGTAGACCAGATATTATGTATGTTATATATATATATATATATATATATGTGTGTGTGTGTGTGTGTGTGTGTGTGCTAGGAACCATGCATGTCCTAAGGAATCTCACTACTCAGCTGCAAAGAGGATTTTGAGATACCTTAAAGGCAGCCTACATCTTGGCCTTTGGTACCCTAAGAACAATGATTTTGAACTAACTGGATTTTCAGATGCAGATTTTGCAGGCTGCAAAGAAGACAGGAAAAGCACAAGTGGCACTTGTCAATTCCTTGGAAGAAGGTTGATATCTTGGAGCAGCAAAAACAGACAAGTGTGACAATATTCACTGCTGAGTCTGAATACATTGTTGCAAGAAGTTGTTGTGCACAACTATTGTGGATTGAACACCAGTTAGAGGACTACAACCTCAAGGTAAGTGAGTCTCCCCTTTATTGTGACTCATCCAGTGTTATCTCTATTGCTAAGAATCCTGTCTCTCATAGCGGGACTAAGCACATAGAGATAAGGTATCATTTCATAAGAGAATATGTTGAATGTAAAGACATCTGCCTTGAATTTGTCCCCACTGACAATCAAGTTGCTGATATCTTTACAAAGCCATTGGATAAGGGAAAATTTAATGCTTTCAAGATTGAACTAGGAATGTTAAATGTAGAATAAATGCCAAACATTTTCTTATCTCAATCATCTATGATGCTATGCTGTTATCACAATTATGCATTTAAAGTACTGTGTTTATGATTCATCATTTTGTCTCATCAACAAACCTAGTGACATGGCTAGGATATCACACAAGCAACTTATAATAGGTCTCATGCTTAGGTAGTTATCTCAGCTAAAACAAAAAGCCTGTTTAAGCTGAACCACTGAGACTGCTAGAACTGTCCCAGCGGTTGACTATGCCCTATCCCAGCGGTCAAGGTAGTTGTCCCAGCGGTTCCGCTGAGATGGGCTGGTATCTTTAAAATTAGTCTAAATTGCACCCTAATCAACCTAATTCCCCTCTAAATTATAAGGTCACAAAATTCTAATTATAAGGGCAAATTGTGAAACTGAATTAGGTTCTATAAATAGTCAATCTTAATTAGTGAAAGGTACACGTCCCTTCTTTCCTAGCCACCGAATGAATCACCTTCTCTTTCGTCCCAGCGTATTCTTCTACCACAGTAATGGCTCCCAAAAGCTTTAAGGATCTTCTTGAAGGCTATGAGATAGTAAGGGATGGGTTTGCTCATGCTCCAGAAGATATCAAGGGAGTGATTCAACTTCTTGCAGACCAAGGCCTGGAATTTCTCCTTTTCTGAACATTGTAACATTCTCAGAACGGAGGTTCTAGAATGGTTTGGTCATGTTAAGTTATCACCTACCAAGTCATGCCTCAAGTCAAAGATAGGAGAATATTGAATAAAGATAACCCCCACAAAACTACAAAAAGGTCTACATCTCCCATTCTGCAGTCCCAGTGAGGAGGATGAAATATCTGAGAAAGACAAGAGGAAAGCTCTGAAATGGACAGAGTACAATGATACCAAAACTGGATCATTGAAAAGAAAATTCTTCAACGAAAAGGGAAAACTGTTATCAGATATATTGGGAAAAGCTATCCTCTGCAAACCAGGGTCTCATGACACAATATCACAATACATGTTTGACCTCATGACAAGGATTATACTGAAAAGAAAACCTCTTAGGGATAAGTCCTATTTCAAAGAATAAAAGAATGTCTGCAGGCACCCAACATGGGCAGAATTCTTTCCCTGTACCTATTCCAAACCCACCCTAACAAGTTCAACAAATCTAAAGGAGTAAAACTTCACTATCTCAAGAGAATGGACATGGGGACATTAGAAAGATTTACCAGGGTACTTCTTATGAGTCAACCCACTGAGACTACAGGAAAAGAGAAAATAACTCCCAAATCCTCTAAGAAACCTATGTTGATTATGTCAAGTTCTGAGTCTGACACCTCAGATAAAGATGATGATGCTGGTGCTGACACTGGATCACACAACAATCCTTACAAGAATGCTCCACAGGATGACAGGCCAATTGACATTATCCATCCATAGGAGCTGGACAAAAACATAACTCCTGGTAACTAATCTTTCAAACTTCAAACTACTCATTAAATTAATAGATCATAACCAATCAATTAGGTAGTCAATTCTGACATTTGAATAATGTGGACCATAGCTCATCAAGGATTGTGCGTGATCCAACTGAGGGGGAGCATCAACAAGAACCAGCCACCCTTGATATTACAAACATCAATGATGCTGATGAGGACAAAAGACAATCACCTTAGGATTTACAAGGTCAAATTGACAACTTTATCTTCAATCTTGAAGAAAGAATTAGACTCAATCCTGATAAAGAACCAGCTCTTTGGTCCTTCCCTTCACCAGGAAAATTTAGTGCCCCATCTGAGGGGTAGAAGCAAAAAGAGCCAACTGCTGAGAAAGATGAAGTTCTTGGTAAGCCTAACAATCTTATCTTTAAAATTTCTAAGTATTTCACTCTAACTCCAACTAATTGTCCCAGCCTTCCTGGACTCATCTGACAAGGATGCTCTCTCCAAGGGGGAGGAGCAAGATAATGATGATAATGATAATCTGGATGATAATCAAACTAATGGTAATGAAGATGATATGGATGATAATCAAGTCCACCCTAATCACATTGATGATATATCATCATTTGCTGAGATGGTGGATCCTCCAACTGTAGTACTGCCTGAACCTGCAGTGCAGATAATACTTAACATAGTACCTCCTCCAAGTCCACCAAGGCCTCAAGCCCCAATGATCACTACTCAGCAAGCCTCCACTTCCACCTCCTCAAATGAGAATATTGTGAATGCCATTCACATAATGCTGGAAAATCATCTCAACTCTATGAAGACTTATGTTGACCACTCAGTTACAACAGTCAAAGACTATATTGATCAGTCCATCATGAATGTGAAGACTGCAGTCATGATCGAGGTCCAGGAAATCAAGGAGAACACTGGAATGCTGAACAAACAGATGACCAAATGGTTTGATCTAGCAGAGAAGAATGTGATCTCTCAGAACACAATCCTCAGATCTATGGACAAACACCTCCAGCTATCTGAACAGGACATAACATATGCCAAAAGGTATGTCAGTAAGACAGATGAGGTGATAGAAAATTCAACCAATCATCTCTAAGATTATGTATACTCCACTGCCATGCAGTTGAATGAAGAAGCTGACAGGAACAAGGAAGAGTTGCAAGCAGATATTTGCTAAAATAGTCCAATCCCTTGATGCAACAGTCACTGCCACCCAACTGAATGAAGAGGTAGTCAACCTTAAAGGTACACTTCAAGCAGATTTTGAGAATGTGTTCCACACCCTCTCTGGCACAATAATGTTGGACATGTGTGTCACATCCCTTTGTTTGAGAATAACAAATCCCATATTGTATTTGATATTGCTTGTAGTGTGTTTATAGTGTGCAGGAACTATAGGTGCAATACTCCACAGGTAGAAGGCAGCATGGAATCAAACTTTCTGAATGGAGCACTATCGCCACCGCTAGAGGTTAACGCCGGCGCTAGCGCTATCGCCAGCGCTAGCGCTGCCGCCTGGCGCTAGCTTGAGCTCGTGCAGATCGCCACGCCGCCGACAGTTTCGTAACGCTCCACACGAGCGCTACCGCCAGCGCTATCGCTATCGCATGCGCTATCTAAAGTTCGTGCACAGAGCCACGCAGCTGACGGTTCCGCAACCGCTCAACACGACCACTACTGCAGGCGCTATCAGCTACCGCAGGCGCTAGCTCCAAGTATTATAAAACGATGTGTTCTCTCTCATTTTGGGTTAGAACTTCCAGAGACATTACTTGTGCCCAAACTCTCGTGATGCTACTCTGCCGAAACATCATCTCCCACTCAAAGCCAAATAATAAATTCTGGAGAAGGAAGCCATCACGGTGCATCCGAAGAACGATCGCTTTGACCTCGCTTGTGCTTCAGCGATCCTTCATCCTCATCTTCACAAATCTCAAGAGGGAGTTTGCTTGTAATTTACTTCACTTCTTTATTTGTATCTTGTAGTGAAATCGCCTTGTTTTTGGCGACTAGGTCCTTGCGCGGCTTAGGGGGAATTCGACGCGTGAGTTGGCGACTAGGTCTAGGGGATTAGATCTAGGGGGTGCTCGAGGCCATATCTGAGTTTGGGTTGGCTAGAGCAGCTTGAGGCCTTATCCGGGGAAGGATAGGCTAAAGCCAACCGGTTTGTGGGGATACAAGTTGGTATAGAAAAGGAAAAGAAATTCACTTTTGTACGCCTCCGATTTCTAGCGATATTGAAATCAAATTTTGTAAACACCCTTTTTATATAATGCAATCATGATTATATTTGTGTTTATTTGATTTCTCTCAATTGGCGTAAAATTTCATTATTCCAAAATTGTTATTACTAAATTGTCATCTTATTTCCTATTAATCAAAAACAACTTAGTAATTATCATAAAAATTATAAAAAGAATTTTATTCCCTTATTCACCCCCCCCCCCCCCCCACCCCCCCCCCCCCCCCCCCCCCCCCCTCACTAAGGGCGCCGTAAGATCCAACAAGTGGTATCAGAGGGTAGGTTATTCCAAATGGTTTAAAAACCAGGAATAATGGCGTCTTATGATCTCACTTTTTCCGAGGGTCAGGGAATTAGTAGACCTCAAATATTTACTGGGTCAGATTATAATTATTGGAAAAATAGGATGCGTTGTTTTATAATGACCCTAGATATTGAGGTTTGGAACATGGTAGAAGAAGAATACACTCCTCCTACATTTGTAGTTGGAGAGGTTATGTTAGAAAAACCCAAAGATAAATGGGACGATCGGGATAAACTCAAATGTAAAAATAACGCAAAAGCCATGAATGCTCTATTTTGTGCGTTAGATAGAAATGAATTTAATAGAATTTCTGCATGTACCACTGCTTATGAAATTTGGAATCATGTGGACGTTACTCATGAAGGTACATCGCAGGTTAAACATTCCAAGCTTTTTCAATTGGAGTCGGAATATGAAAAATTCTGAATGGATGAAAGCGAAGATGTTGATGGTATGTACACGTGCTTCACCAAGATCATCAATGCCTCAAAAGCTCTTGGAAAGACTTTCTCAAATGGCAACTTGGTCCGTAAGATCCTTCGTTCTCTTCCTCCAAAATTCAACCTGAAGGTGACGGCTATTTCGGAGTCGCACAACTTAAGGACGCTCCAAGTTGAGAGCCTCATTGGGAATCTCAAAACCCATGAGGTTGAACTCAAAATCCAACATGATGAATACAACAAGGAGCCAAAGAAGAAGGCGTTGGCACTAAAATCAAAGAAAGAGTGCCAAGAGGATGAAGATGAAGATGAAGAAAGTCTTTTGGTGAAGAACTTCCGGAAGTTCATGCGAAATCCGGAAAGGCGAAACACTTTCCAGAAATTTATCCAAAAAGATGGAAGATGGAAAGGGTCATCCTCAAAGAAGGATAAGGAGAGCGACGATGAAGAAGAAAGACCTCCACCAGAATGCTTTCATTGTAGGAAGACCGGGCACATTCAGAGCCAATGCCCAAAATTCTTGAAGGAGAAAAAGGAGAAACGACACAAAGGGAAAGAAAAGAGAAAGGTGCTAAAGGCAAAGACATGGGATGACTCCTCTTCCTCCTCCTCCGAAGAATCAAGTGGTTCTTCATCAAGCGAAGATGAGTAAGCAAACATGTGCCTCATGGGACGTGGAAACGACGGCGACGACACCATTGTTCCTAGTGACACTGAGGTAGCTCCTCCCACTTATGATGAATTGTTTAATGAATTTCTTGAAACTTGCAAAGCTTTTGATAAAAATATGAAAGATAGTATTTTATTAAATCGTGAAAATGAATCTCTTATTAAAGAAAATCAAAAGCTTTCTAAAAAAGTAATTGTTTTAGAAAAGAGAAAGGTTTCTTGCCAAGAATGTGATCACTCCACTAAATTGGCAAAAGATATTGAAGAGTCACTTTCTAAAGCCCTCTCTCATGCCAAAACTCTTACAAAAGAGAAGGGGGAATTAGAAAGGAAATTAGAAGCCTCTCTTTTGCAAATCAAAAATAATAAAAAAGGTTTTGAAAATAGGTGTGTCATGCTTGTGAAAGAAAATTCTTTACTTAAAGTACAAGTTCATGATCTCACCATGGCCATTAAAAAATTTGGAATAGGCCAAAAATCACTGACATGATTTTAGGGAACCAGTGCCATGGTTCTGGAAAGTTTGGGCTCGGATATCGAGGAGAGGGCTACCGCCCGGCGCTAGCCACTAACGCCGGCGCTAGCACCTCATACCAGAAACCTTAAATTTCTTTTTTAAATTGCTTTCCTTCTATAAATCAAATTTATTCCAGCAAGAAAATTTTCCAGAAAAGGGTCTCAACCCACTTTATTTCGTGTGCAAACTGTTATAGGTTGGGTCACACAACTAGTTCTTGCAGGAAATTAAAACAAAATACTTTAAAGCAAATTGGGTACCTAAGGCTTCCACTTATTCTATGGGAGGTTCTACTTGGGTATCCGGATCTTTACTCTCATCTTCTTTCTAGATGTGCAGGCAGGCTATGGACAATGAAGACGTGTGGTACTTGGATTCAGTATGCTCCAAGCACATGACGGGCAATAAAGCAAAGTTCCTTATCCTAGAAAGGAAGAAGGGTGTAATCGTGACGTTTGGTGACAACGAAAAAGGAAGGATCTTGGGAATTGGTACAGTTGGTAACGAATCCTTCACTATATCAAATGTTCTTTTTGTAAAAGGGGTAAAACATAATCTTATTTCAATTAGCCAATTATGTGATAAAGGATTAGATGTTTTATTTGAATCTTCTACTAATCTATGCAAAATATCTAATCCTATTACAAACAATATTTTACTAACTGCACCAAGAATACACAATGTTTATACAGTTTCATTTCATGATCTTTCAAAATCATCTTTAAAATGTTTTATTATAAAAAATGATGAACTTGAACTTTGGCATAGAAGGCTAGGACATGCTAGCACAAAGCTTATTGTAAATCTTGCCAAAAGAGATTTAATTAGAGGATTGCCTAGATTAAATGGAAATTTACCTTCACTTTGTTCACCATGTCAAAAAGGTAAAATTACTAGATCCTCTTTCAAAAGTAAAAATGAGATTTCTACTACAAGACCTTTGCAATTAATTCATATGGATCTTTTTGGTCCTGTTAGCACCGCAAGTCTTGGTGGTAGATTATATACATATGTTTTAATAGATGATTTCTCTAGATATTGTTGGACAATATTTCTCTCATCCAAATCCGAAGCGTATTGTGAATTTTCAAAATTATGTACTCGTATTCAGAATGAAAGTGATTTAAAAATTAAATGCATTCGCTCGGATCATGGAAGAGAATTTGAAAATGAAAAATTTACATCTTATTGTGATATGTTAGGCATAAAACATGAGTTCTCCGCACCACGCACACCACAACAAAATGGTGTTGTAGAAAGAAAGAATAGGACTCTTCAAGAGCTAGCACGCACTATGTTATGTGAATATAAATTACCTAAGTCCTTTTGGGCCGAAGCCGTAAACACATCATGTTATGTTATAAATCGAATCATGCTTCACCCATCTGTAAATCTCACACCATATGAACTTTATTTTCAAAAGAAGTCTAATGTATCTTACTTCAAAGTTTTCGGTTGTAAATGCTTTATTTTAAATACTAAAGATAGCTTGGGAAAGTTTGATGAAAAATGTGATGAAGGAACATTTCTTGGATACTCTTCAACTAGTAAAGCTTATAGAGTTTTTAATAAAAGAACTAGAAAAGTTGAAGAGTCAATTAATGTGAAATTTGATGAGCTTGTTCCTTGTATAGAAAGACTTTCCGCGGGCAAAGAGGATGATCTATTACCTCCTTTGGAGCATGGTGATGAAGAACCTTCCAAAGAAGAAGAAGAGGAGGCCAAGAAAGATGAATATGTACCTCCAAGCGTCTTAAAATTCACAAAGGATCATCCACGGGAACTTATAATTGGTGAGCCATCCATTGGGGTAAGAACTCGCTCTTCTCATCATGAATCTTATTCAAATGTTTGCTTTGTTTCCGAAAGAGAACCCAAAAACATTTCTACTGCTTTAAACGATGAATTTTGGTTTTTGGCTATGAATGAAGAGTTAGAACAATTTGAGCGACATAATGTGTGGAAATTAGTAGAAAGACCATCTAATCACCCGGTTGTAGGCGTAAAATGGATTTTCAAAAATAAATTAGATGGCGAGTCTAGAATATCTAGAAATAAAGCATGCTTAGTAGAACAAGGATATTCACAAATCGAGGGGATAGATTTTGATGAATCATTTGCACCCGTTGCTAGATTGGAGTCTATAAGAATTTTCTAGCATTTGCAAGCTTTAAAAGAATAAAACTATTTCAAATGGATGTGAAAAGTGCGTTTATAAATGGGTTTGTAAAAGAAGAAGTTTATGTTGAACAACCCCCCGGTTTTATTAATGAAAAATTTCCAAATCATGTTTATAAATTAGAAAAAGCGCTTTATGGTTTAAAACAAGCGCCCCGTGCATGGTATGAAAGACTTACATCATTTTTATTGAAGCACGGTTATATTATGGGAAGTGCGGATAATACTCTCTTCATTAAGCACAACAATGATGATATAATTATTTTACAAATATATGTTGATGATATTATTTTTGGATCTACTAATGAAGAGATGTGTAAAGAAGTTATTTTAGTGATGAAAAATGAATTTGAAATGAGTCTAGTAGGAAGTCTTTCTTATTTCCTTGGTTTTCAAATATCACAAAGAATTGATGGTATTTTTGTATGTCAAACTAAATATGTCCATGATATGCTTAAACGTTTTGGATTTGAAAACCTTAAACACGCTTCTACACCAATGAGTGCGTCACTTAAATTAGGAAAAGATGAATCGGGAATTTCAATTGATCAAACCTTATATAGAGGTATGATAGGATCCCTACTTTATCTTAGTGCAACTAGACCCGATATTATGTTTACCGTATGCTTATGTGCTCGATTTCAAGCCAATCCAAAAGAATCTCATTTAAAAGCGGTAAAACGAATTTTTAGATATCTCATTGGGTCATCTAGATTAGGATTATGGTACCCACATAATGATTCATTTACATTGCATGGCTATTCCGATTCGGATTATGCCGGTTGTTCACTTGATAGAAAAATCACTAGTGGTACTTGTCATTTTCTAGGACCCTCATTAGTTGCATGGTCTAGTAGGAAACAAAATTCGGTTGCACATTCCACCTCGGAGGCCGAATACATTGCATTAGGGAGTTGTTGTGCACAAGCTCTATGGATGAGCCAAACTTTAGAGGACTTTGGTTTTCATCTAAACCATATTGAATTAAAATGTGACAACAAAAGTGCCATTGATCGCACAAATAATTCGGTTCACCACTCTAGATCCAAACATATAGATGTGCGTCATCATTTCATAAGGGATCATATTAAAAAGGAAAATGTAAGGATTAGTTTCATTGGCACGGACTCTCAACTTGCTGATATATTTACTAAACCTCTCCCGATGCAAGGTTTCAAATGTTAAGATTGGAATTAGGAGTTTTAGACATCTTAGGATGAATAACATGTAAAATGCTAATATTTTATGCAATTTGAGCAATCAAAACATCTCTGAATATTATACAATTTTTGCATAAGACTACACTTAAGACCCCTAATCATTATCAAAAATCAAAAAATTAAAATTCCTAAAAAATCGTGTACTGTTTGTCGCGCTATCACTAGCGCCGGTGCTAGCATGGGTGTGTGATTTTTCTATTTTTTAAAATTTCTAAAAATCCACAAAAATATGTTAGTTTATTTGTGCAAATTTATTTTTGTGTTTCTGTCTATTTTATTTTTGTTTTATTTGAATTATGAAAAATCAACTACAAAAATTCAAAATTCAAAAATACAAAAATATGTTTGTGTGATTTTTCTGTTTTTATTAAAAAAAATTTCAAAAAAAAAACTGTATGATCTTTATTGCCAATATCAAGCATGTATGAATTCTATTATTTAGAATTATTTACAATGTTAAAACATATTCTTTCAAATTACTATGAACATTGTTTTGCTTATCATGCTTTGATATATCTATTTAAAGTGCATCAATTGTATTGAAAAATGTGTAGAACCAAGCTTAGCATGTCTCTAAGTATGAGTAAATGTTTTATGATTGATAATGATACATTTCACTCACTTATTTTGGTAATCAACATGTGTGTCTAAATCTAAAAATGCTTGCTTGTGTATTGTATTTGTACAATGAATTAAAACTTGCATAAGTTTATTTCCTACACTACATTTGAATTGCACTTATGAAATTTAGAAAAGTGGTTAAGTTAAAAATTTTGGTTTGCAAAACAAGTGTATTCGGAGAATGTTGTCTCACAAATATGAACAAAAAAATTATATATGTAGACAAATATAACTCCACCAAGCACTACTTGAACCTCTTGATAAGTCTTCATAAGCATTGTGAGGTTGAGTACCTTGGATAGAATAGTAAAGTGTCTTGTGTAACCCTTGATTAGTACACCACTTTTTATAAAATAGTGTACATTAAAGTGTGTGAAAGTTAATTTACTTGTGTTTTATTGTGCACTTTACTTTACAAATGTCTTGTATTTTGTGATTTAAATCAATTGTTAACATTACCCAAAATACACTTATATGCACATCATTATCTTTCATAACACTTCTTCTCATGAGTATTGCATTCTAATGCTTTATCTATACTACTCTTTATTTAATAAATGCACTAGATAACCTAGCATGATCTCTACAATGTTTTGGTATCTCTTGAACTTAAAATTAAGTAACATTGTAGTATATTTCTTTTTGATATGTTCATTTTCATGCTTGGTATCTTTATGTAAAACTATGAGATTTCAAAAAGGTTAAAACATCTTTACATTTTGAACTTAAAACTCATATTCTTACTTATGCTTTTCATGTTTACAAAAATATGTTTCTTATAATCTCCCGCTTGCTTACAATTCTTATCTTTTTTTTGAAATCTCTTATATATATATTATGCTTTAAATCTTTATCATTATCTATATTGCAAAAGCTCGATCATGCTTTATCACTTATAAGAAATGTCTCCTTACTGCCTTCACTCTACCTTCTTTTGATAATACATTGTTAACATTGCCCAAAATACACTTATGTGCACATCATTATCTTTCATAACACTTCTTCTCATGAGTATTGGATTCTAATGCTTTATTTATACTACTCTTTATATAAGAAATGCACTAGATAACCTAGCATGATCTCTACAATGTTTTAGTATGTCTTGAATTTACAATTAAGTAGCATTGTAGTATAATCTCTCTCTGATATGTTCATTTCATGCTTGGTATCTTTATAAAAAACTTTGAGATTTCAAAAGGTTAAAACATCTTTCATTTTTGAACTAAAACTCATATTTTTACTTATGTTTTTCATGTTTACAAAAAGATGTTTCTTATAATCTTCCGCTATGCTAAAACTCTTATCTATTTATTTGAAATCTCTTTAATACTATACTTAAATTCTTTATCTTTGTCTATATTACAAAAGCTCGATCATGCTTTATCTTTTTAAAAAATGCCTCCTTACTACCCTCACCCCACCTTCTTTTGATAATACCAAAAGGGGTAGATTAATTGAAGAAATCTATATAGGAGAAATATAGATAAATAAGGGGAGTAACACATAAATTCATGAAATCTATCATTTAGGGGGAGTAACACATAAATTGCATTTATGTAGGGGGAGCATTAAGATAGGGGGAGTATGCATATTATCATGAATATCATTTACTATAGTTGCACTTTTATCTTGCTTATCTTATCTATAAACACTATTGTTGATTTCTTGCTTAGAGGATTTGTTATTATCAAAAGGGGGAGATTGTTGGACATGTGTGTCACATCCCTTTGTTTGAGAATAACAAATCCCATATTGTATTCGATATTGCTTGTAGTGTGTTTATAGTGTGCAGGAACTATAGGTGCAATACTCCACAGGTAGAAGGCAGCATGGAATCAAACTTTCTAAATGGAGCACTACCGCCAGCACTAGAGGTTAACGACGGCGCTAGCGCAATCGCCAGCACTAGCGCTACCGCCTGGCGCTAGCTTGAGCTCGTGCAGATTGCCACGCCGCCGACAGTTTCGTAACCGCTCCACACGAGCGCTACCGCCAGCGCTATCGCTACCGCAGGCGCTATCTCAAGTTCGTGTAGAGCCACGCAGCCGACGGTTCAGCAACTGCTCAACATGACCACTACCGCAGGCGGTATCAGTTACCGCAGGCTCTAGCTTCAAGTATTATAAAACGATGTGTTCTCTCTCGTTTTGGGTTAGAACTTCCAGAGACATTACTTTTGCCCAAACTCTCGTGTTGCTACTCTGCCGAAACATCATCTCCCACTAAAAGCCAAAGAAGAAATTCTGGAGAAGGAAGCCATCACGCTGCATCCGAAGAATGATCGCTTCGACCTCGCTTGTGCTTCAGCGATCCTTCATCCTCATCTCCAGAAATCTCAAGAGGGAGTTTGCTTGTTATTTACTTCACTTCTTTATTTGTATCTTGTAGTGAAATCGCCTTGTTTTTGGCGACTAGGTCCTTGCACGGCTTAGAGGGAATTCGCCGCGTGAGTTGGTGACTAGGTCTAGGGGATTATATTTAGGGGTGCTCGAGGCCATATCCGAGTTTGGGTTGGCTAGAGCGGCTTGAGGCCTTATCCGGGGAAGGATAGGCTAAAGCCAACCGGTTTGTGGGGATACAAGTAGGTATAGAAAAGGAAAAGAAATTCACTTTTGTACGCCTCCGATTTCTAGCGATATTGAAATCAAATTTTGTAAACACCCTGATGAATAGAAAATATTGCATATTTCTAATATAATTTCTAGCCTAATTTGGGTATTTTTGTACAAGCAATATGTAAATTATTGAAATAATAGCTTGTTTTATCTTGTTTGTAAATATATGTTAATATATGTAAATATTATAAGTATAAATAAATATTGAAATATTTTTAATACATATATATTTATGTATATATATAATAATAATAGTAATAATAATAGTATATATATATAATAATAGTATGTATATAATAAATAATAATAAGTATACACATATAATAATAAATAATAGTATTTAAAGTATAAATAATAATAATATATAACTATATATAAAAATATTCCTCAGAATTCCTCCCGTTCGACTAGAAAATTTAGTGGATCTCCAAAAGATTTAGTCGAACGAAAATTTAGTCAATCTCCGAAAATTAGTCGAACATTTCGTTCGAATAAACTTTCGTCGATCTCTCCACTCCCCGAGTTTGACAAACTCAACCCGAGCTGAGTTCGACGAACTCTTAATATCAAATATTATATATTATATATAAATATATACATCAGCAGGCCTGAGATCGACGAACTCAGCCCGAGTTGCGTTTGATAAAATCAGCCCGAGCTAAGTTCGATGAACTCTACTCTCCCTGAGTTCGACGAACTCCCTCCGTTCTATGAACTAAATATAATATATATATAAATGTATATAATATTGGCATATATATTTCTTCCCCAGTTCGGCTTTCGTCGAACTCAATCCTGTCCGACTTTCGTCGATCTCTCCCTCTCCTAGATCGACGATCTCTAAATTAAATATATATATATATTATATCAACGTATTATATAGTGTCTGCAGGTGTTCGACGAATTCCAGCCAGCTCTTCTTTCCAGCAAGTTGTACTGCCACCTCTCTCCTTCTAGAATCTGTCAGCTGCTACCCGCACCCCATAGTGTTCAAGTCAATCTAGCCAACTTCAGTCAAACAGCCAGCTGCTGTTTTCTTTTTCATTTTTTTGCTAAATGCAGCCCCACTCTTTTGCCTATAAATAGAAGGGGTTGGCTGTTGTTTTGTGGGTTCACATTTTCTAATCCTTTTTAGGATTTGTGTTCCATCTTTTGTGTTGTTTTCTCTCTCCTTGTTTCCCTTTGTCATCTCTTTTGTTATGTAATAATCTTTTTGTTTAAATAAAATCTGTTTTTACTCTTGTTCATCTTATTTTTCTTCATGTTCTTCTTTTGTTCTTCTTGTTCTTCATGTTTTTCTTTTTCCTTTTTTTTCATGTCATGTTCTTCCTTTTTTATTTTTGTAAGTGTGTGTGAGTGTATGAGAATAATTTTTATGCTTTCATAAATAGTTTTTATGCTTTCATAATTAGTTTTAATGCTTTGATAATTAGCTTTTCATGCTTTCATAACTTAGATTTTTCATGCTTTCTTTAAAGTTTTCATAATTAGCTTTTCATGTTTTCTTTATCGCTTTCATAAATTAGATTTTCTTCTAATTTACAGCTTTCATAACTTAGCTTTTTTTGTCTTTTCTATCGCTTTTCTTGGTTTTTGCTAAACGCACACCAAGCCCGCGATTGTTATCATTTTTGTTTTTAATTATTGCAAACACTCACTTATTTTTAATATCCGATAAAACAATAGCCGTAGCTCGAAGTAACAATACTCGACGGGACCCAGGACTAAATACGACCTTGATATGATTTTTTATCATATATACTACACGCGATAGGTGCGCTTGCCTCCTACGTCGCGTATTTTCTTATCAAGTTTTTGGCGCCGTTGCCGGGGACATTCATCGATATTGCGAAAAAAGTATACACTATTGATTTATCATCTTTAAAAAAATCAAAAAAATTAAAAAACCCCAAAAAAACCCAAAAATATATGTTTTCTCTTTTTCTTAAGCTTTAATTTGTATATAAATGTGCATATAAGAAAACTCAAAAAAAAATGATAGGATTTCTATTTGTTTTTCATTAAGTTTTTTTATATATGCATATTTGAAAACATATTATTTCAAATTTCAAAATGGAAAAAATAATGAAAGACTTTAAAACCAAAATCAAAATGAATTCTAGGAATTTTAAGATAGGACAATAGATCGTTATCTCGAAGTAGGATTACTCGACAGACCCGAAAGGGGATTTTTGTCGATATTTTGAAAAGAGGAAACCCCATTGCTTTTACCTTATTATTTCTACGTTTTCTTCTTTGCTTTTCATTTTAAAGATTTTCTTTATTAATTTTGTTTTTTTCTTATGTTTTAATATAAATTTGAATATGCGTATTTCAAAAATGATGAAAATACATTTAGAAAACTCCAAAAAAATATATATATATGGTTTTACTTTATATATTTATTTCATCCTTTTTGTGATATAGAAAAAACCAAAAATCATAAATGTTCTTTTTACTTTGTTTTTCTCTTTTTTTGTTCTTATTATTTTTGTTCCTTTTTTTAGTATCATTATGTATATAAATGTACATATAAGAAAATTCCAAAAAAATATATGTTTTGTTTTCTTTCTTTATTTTTTTTATCTTTCTTAAGTTTTATTACTTATTAAGTTTTATGTATGTAAATATGCATAAAAAATGATGATATGATTTCTATTTTATTTTCATTAAAATTATATATGCATATTTAAACAAAACAAAATAATACTCTAATTAAAATGATAAATTAATGGAAAATTTTGAAACATAAATCAAAAAGAATTTTTGGAATTTTTGAGATAGAATAATAGGTAGTTTTCTCGAAGTAGGATTACTCGACAGACCCGAAAGGGGATTTTTGTCGATATTTTGAAAAGGGGAAACCCTATTACTTTTATCCTTTCATTTCACCACTTCTTCTTTGTTTTTTATTTTAAAGTTTCTCTTTATTTTTCTTATTTTATTAAGTATAAAGGTTTTTATATATATGCATATTTTAATAATGATGAAAATATGTGTTAGAAAGATCTCCCAAAATATATATATATATATATATATAGTTTGCTTTATATATATATGTTTTATTTTTTTGTAACTAAGAAAAATTGGAAAAACAAATAAAAAACTTATATATATATATGTATATGATTTTAATCATTCTTACCTTTCCCCCCCCCCCCCCCCCCCCCTCCTTCTTTGTAAATAACCTTTATTATTATGTTTTAACATCTTTTGCAGGTAATTATTCCGGTCATCCCGTCTCCAAAGTAGGGGCGTGTTTTTTCCCCCTGCTTTTTCCCTCCTTGTATTTTTCTTTTTATTATTATGCTTTTGTATATATACATGATTGTTCCTCATACTTACTTCAACATTGGGGACAATGTTGATCTTTAAGTATGGGGGTAGTTTCACTCTTTTTAATTATTTTTGCCCCTCCCAAAAAAAAAAATAACAAAAACAAAAAAAAAAAAAACAAAAAAAAAATTTAAAATAAAAAATTGTGTTGCAACATCTTTGTTACAACATAACAAATTATGTTGCAACATCTTTGTCCCTCTTTTCATTTCTCTTTTCTTTTTGTAAAAATTTAATATGTAAATAGGAAATCAAATGAAAAATTCAAAAAAAATCATTAATTAACTTAGAAAAAAACACAAAAAAAAAAAATTTATGTTTATGCCTTTTATTTGTATATAAATAAACCTTATTTATAATAATAAATCAAATCCAAAAAAAAATGATGATGAAAAGTTTTACCAAAAAATTTTGTTATAACAAAATTCACAAAAATTTTGTCATAACATACAAAAAATATATATGACTTTCTCTTTCTTTTTCTTTCTTTTCCCTTTTTTAGTATTAATGTAAATATATATGTATTTACATATGTATTTTGTTATAAATCAAAATCCAAAAAAATGATGAAAAATATACTTAAAAATTTGTTATAACAAAATTCATTTTGTCATAACACCAAAAATGTTTTTCCTTCTCTCTTTTCTTTTCTTTTTCCTTTTTTTAAATGTACATATTTTTAACAAAATTAAAAAAATCAAAAATATATATGTTGAAAAAAAATTTCTTAGAAAAAATCAAAAAAATATTTTGTATGTATTTTTGCTTTTCTTAATTTTCTTCTTTCTTTTTGTTACTTTGTTTTTATTACGTATTTATATATGTATTTTGTTATAAGAAATCAAAAAATATTATATCTTAAAAACTCCAAAAAAATGATGAAAAAACTTATCAAAAAATCCAAAAAAAGAATAAAACCCCTACTTTGCTTTTTGTTACTTCTAAGGCTAGGTTAGGTTTATCTTTAAGCGTTTTTCATTATTTTTGATTTACTAAAACCATTTTATTTGTATCATAGTTTGTAGGTTTAAATTTTTTGAATTTTAGTAGTAAAAAATATTTTGTGATTTTAATTCAATTTGAGAACAAAATTTTTAGCACTACCTCGAGTTAACCCTAAATAGATTCGCTTTTTTATTAAATTGGCAAACCTTTTTTAGATTCAATTATTCTAACTCGAAACTTGTGAAACTTTAGGAATATTCTAATCTACTAAATTTTGCTCTCAAATCCTTTTTTATTATTCTAGTTTTTCTTTGTAAACCCTCACCCCTTTAGCTTGGCATAAAAAAGTAAAAGAAGAAGTTTTAAAAGAAATCCTGTGTCAATGGGAATAAAAAGATTCCGTAAACACAGGCACCCAATATTGTTAAAAGAAATCCCGTGTCAATGGGAATAAAAAATAAAATTCCATAAACACGGGCATTGGGTTAAGTTTAAAAAGATTTCAATTATCCCCCGTAAACCAACGCTGGGAACCAAAGTAAACCACCAAAATGGTGGGGTGAGAGGATTAAATCCATCACCCCTAATCCAAGCACTCTTCTTTTTGCCAAGGCTACCTTTTTTCCCCTACCCCTTAGCCAATAAAATTGTAAGCTAGATTTTAATTTAAAAAGTTTGCGAGAGCATAATTAGTAGGTTTTATTTATTCTTAAAAAATTTCTTTAAAAAATTAAAGTTTTATATAATTCTACTCTAATTAAAGGCGCCAAAGACTGCAATATTCGACGCTATTTAACTAACTTTAGAAGTCTCGCTAAAACTTTTTCGCTCTTTTTAAATCATCTTCATAATTTAGGACTTACCTCTTTAAATCTCCTAAATTTATTTCGATCTCACTTTTGATTAAATAAAAACTTTAGTAATTAGAAATTTTATTAAACGTCTTATAGGCATCCCTTACTTTTTGCTCTGGAATAGCAAAAGCTTAAGTATGGGGGTATTTGATGAATAGAAAATATTGCATATTTCTAATATAATTTCTAGCCTAATTTGGGTATTTTTGTACATGCAATATGTAAATTATTGAAATAATAGCTTGTTTTATCTTGTTTGTAAATATATGTAAATATATGTAAATATTATAAGTATAAATAAATATTGATATATTTTTAATACATATATATTTATGTATATATATAATAATAATAGTATATATATATAATAATAGTATGTATATAATAAATAATAATAAGTATACACAAATAATAATAAATAATAGTATATAAAGTATAAATAATAATAATATATAACTATATATAAAAATATTCCTCAGAATTCCTCCCGTTCGACTAGAAAATTTAGTGGATCTCCAAAAGATTTAGTCGAACGAAAATTTAGTCAATCTCCGAAAATTAGTCGAACATTTCGTTCGAATAAACTTTCGTCGATCTTTCCACTCCCTGAGTTTGACAAACTCAGCCCGAGCTGAGTTCGACGAACTCTTAATATCAAATATTATATATTATATATAAATATATACATCAGCAGGCCTGAGATCGACGAACTCAGCCCGAGCTGCGTTTGATAAAATCAGCCCGAGCTAAGTTCGACGAACTCTACTCTCCCTGAGTTCGACGAACTCCCTCCGTTCTATGAACTAAATATAATATATATATAAATATATATAATATTGGCATATATATTTCTTCCCCAGTTCGGCTTTCGTCGAACTCAATCCTGTCCGACTTTCGTCGATCTCTCCCTCTCCTAGATCGACGATCTCTAAATTAAATATATATATTATATCAACGTATTATATAGTGTCTGCAGGTGTTCGACGAATTCCGGCCAGCTCTTCCTTCCAGCAAGCTGTACTGCCACCTCTCTCCTTCTAGAATCTGCCAGCTGCTACCCGCACCTACTCCTGAACATAAAGCCCGATCGGGCCGGCCTGGACCGGGCCCGATCGACCTTTTTCTTGCATCGGGCCGGGCCGGCCCGGTCCTCCCCTGGAATCGGGCCAGCCCGGGCCGGGCAGGCAGCACTGATATGCTGCCTGCTCCGGCCCTTCAGGCCGGGCCGGGCAGGACCGGGCCAGTCTCGGGCCCGATCCGGGCCGGCCCGGTTTTTTCTTTTTTTTAATTAAATTATAATTTTTTTAATTTTTTATTTTTATAAATAATAAATAATGACATTTTATTAATATTGAACAAAAATTTGAACTAAAATTTGGAACAAAAAATTTTATTAATATTGAAAATTTGTTACAAAAAAATTAAAATATTACAAAATTTAAGTCGTACATTTGTACAAAATACAAAATTGAAAATACAAACCTATAAAAGCTATGATTCTTATAAATTTAATTAAAAAATTTACATATTTTAAAAAAAGTACATTTAGATTGGACTGCGGATTTAATCATCCTGTAGATTCAAGTTCAACGCGTCCATTTCGTCTTCTATCTCCTCCGAGCTATCCTCCAAAGCTGTTATGTGTTGCTTCCTCTTTACGCTGTCCAAGTAGTCCTTGTAGCATATGCAAACCTCCAGCGAATCTTCGTTAAGCCGGCTCCTCCGCTCGTTCAAAACCCTGCCACTAAGAGAAAAAGCAGACTCCGAAGCTACTGCACTAGCTTGGACAGTTAATAAATCACGGGCCATACAGGCCAAAACAGGATAGGTATTAGCTTTACCTTTCCACCAATTTAAGATATCGAAGTTTTCGATCTCGTCCGAACTCATAAAATCGCTAAATTGAGTTTTTGTGTATAATCCTAATTCATCTAAACTACCAGATGTGCGCGCTTTTTTCCTAGAAGCTAAATCTAAAATTTTATTTTTAGGACTATCCTTCGTTTTGGGTTGCGTTATTTCTTCATGGGGTCGTGACCCGTATAAGTTATTGTAATAATTATAACTTTGCGTAAAAAAATTAGTAAAACTTGTACTACTAACGGGGTCAGCATCATCATAATTTATATTTAAGGTTAGATTAGTATTGATTTCGTCGATCAAATTTTCTACGCCTTCTACGTTAAGTAGCGGATTTAAAGCGGCGGTGCACGAAAACATAGGTGGTATTTCTCTATAATATTTTAAAAAATTTTCTTCCATTACTTTAATTAAAGGAGCCCAACCTTGGTGTTTTCTATAATAACTAAATCTTTCTATGATATGTACGAAATGTTCAATCACTAATGCGCTTGTTGGATAATACACTCCAGATAAAGCAACGGTGGCCCTATAAAAACACTTTAGTAAATCTACATAATATTCTATTATGGTCCAATCAGTTTCACCTACACCGTGTTCAATATTAAGTAAACTATAATATTCCATTAGAAGATCTTTTTGTAGAAGGGCTCTTTTTAACATTTTATAGGTTGAGTTCCATCTAATAGGCATATCTAATTGTGGTTTCAAATATTTTTGATTTTGTGCTTTACAAAATTTTCTAAAATCTTGAGCTCGTTGTTTAGTACAATAAATAGCTTTTAACATGTCGCGAATTTTATTAATATATGTTGACATTGCCTTTAAACTATCCTGTACCACTAAATTTAGGACGTGACAAACACATCTAGTATGAAAAAACGCGTCGTTGAGAAATGGTTTTAAATCTCATTTTAACAATTCAATTGCGGCGTCATTATTGGAGGCGTTATCAAGAGAAAAACTAAGTATTTTATCGTTAATTTTAAATTCCCGCGCACATTTCATAATAACCTTATATAAAGCTATAGCCGTGTGCGGGAATTCAAAACCCGTAAAACATATTACGCGTTTATTTAGCTCCCACGAAATAGGATCAATCCAATGACAAGTGATGCAAAGATAAGCTAATCCTAAATTTAAATTACTCATCCAAACGTCGCTCGTTAGACTCACACGTCCTTCGAAATTTTCAAAATACGTAATTAATTCTTGTTTTGCTTCTAAATATAACCTAATCGTGTCGCTCCTTAAAGTAATTCTACTAACCTTTTGGTATTTGGGCTGAATCCCCCCATGTATGTACTCTGTGCCGTCGTCATTGTCGAAGACGCTGAATGGCAGCCCACGTTTGATGATGAACTTCGCCTGCATCTCTCGCTGTCGCATTTGATCGTACGTCCAAATCTGTCCTGCTCCAGAAATTTGAGCTTGACTTGACTCGGGAGGAGCTTGTTTCGACTCGCAAGATTTTTGGTGTTGAACGAGCGTCGAGTTGCCGCTGATGGATAGCAACTTCGAGCACATCTTGCAGCGCGCTTTTCTTTCGGTGCCGACTTGGACCATGTCGAAATGCTCCCAAATACCCGCTCTACGATTGTGCCCCACCACCGAAGCCGTACTTTGGGAAGACGACGCTGGAGCTGAGGAGGTCGACGCCATTGAGAGAGCTAAGAGAGAGAGAGAGAGAGAGAGAGAGGTATGAGAAAAGAGAGAGGGGAGGGGGGTATTTATAGGTTTTTTTGTTTTTTTTTAATTAAAAAAAATATATATATTATATTATATAATATATTATGGCAGCCAACGGCTCTAAGGAGAGCCGTTGGCTGCCATGAGTGCCAGCATGGCTGCCACATGGCAGCCATGCTGGCAATGAGCCTAACGGCTCTAATAAGAGCCGTTAGGCTCTATCGGGCTAGCCCGAGTCCCGGATCGGGCTTTGCCCGGCCCGGTCTCGGGCTAGCCCGATTATCGGGCTCTACCCGGCCCGGACCGGGCCGGGTACCGGGCCGAGTAGTGCGGCCAAATTGGGGCCCTTTTAGGGCCCCGGGTAAGAGCTCGGCCCGGTTCGGGCCTGAACTGGGCCGGGCTTGACCGGTCTTGACCGGGCCGGGCTCGGGCCGGCCCGGCATGCCCGGTTTTTTTTTTCAGGACTACCCGCACCCCATAGTGTTCAAGTCAATCTAGCCAACTTCAGTCAAACAGCCAGCTGCTGTTTTCTTTTTCATTTTTTTGCTAAATGCAGCCCCACTCTTTTGCCTATAAATAGAAGGGGTTGGCTGTTGTTTTGTGGGTTCACATTTTCTAATCCTTTTTAGGATTTGTGTTCCATCTTTTGTGTTGTTTTCTCTCTCCTTGTTTCCCTTTGTCATCTCTTTTGTTATGTAATAATCTTTTTGTTTAAATAAAATCTGTTTTGACTCTTGTTCATCTTATTTTTCTTCATGTTCTTCTTTTGTTCTTCTTGTTCTTCATGTTTTTCTTTTTCCTTTTTTTTCATGTCATGTTCTTCCTTTTTTATTTTTGCAAGTGTGTGTGAGTGTATGAGAATAGTTTTTATGCTTTCATAAATAGTTTTTATGCTTTCATAATTAGTTTTAATGCTTTGATAATTAGCTTTTCATGCTTTCATAACTTAGATTTTTCATGCTTTCTTTAAAGTTTTCATAATTAGCTTTTCATGCTTTCTTTATCGCTTTCATAAATTAGATTTTCTGCTTTCATAACTTAGCTTTTTTTGTCTTTTCTATCGCTTTTCTTGGTTTTTGCTAAACGCACACCAAGCCCGCGATTGTTATCATTTTTGTTTTTAATTATTGCAAACACTCACTTATTTTTAATATCCGATAAAACAATAGCCGTAGCTCGAAGTAACAATACTCGACGGGACCCAGGACTAAATACGACCTTGATATGATTTTTTATCATATATACTACACGCGATAGGTGCGCTTGCCTCCTACGTCGCGTATTTTCTTATCACACCCTTTTTTATATAATGCAATCATGATTATATTTGTGTTTATTTGATTTCTCTCAATTGGTGTAAAATTTCATTATTCCAAAATTGTTATTACTAAATTGTCATCTTATTTCCTATTAATCAAAAACAACTTAGTAATTATCATAAAAATTATAAAAAGAATTTTATTCCCATATTCACCCCCCTCTAAGGGCGCCGTAAGATCCAACAAATAACAACAGCTAAGCAAGACCTCCATCAACACATATATGAAGAAGCCAGAAAGGGGGAGGACACAAATGCTATCATAAATTCTGACCTTACCCTGAAAGTTCTACAACGTACAAGGCTAGCTATGAATCTTCCTATCTTAGATGTAAATAGGGCAGAAGATTAGGATTTCCCACATCAAGAGGCAATTGCCCATGATAAGAGTCTAAAAAAGAGAAAGGAAAGGGAGAAAGTACCGCTGGTTGAGGAATTCATGGCCAAGCAAAGGGAGGTACATCACAGAGATCCAGATTATGAGTATTGGAGTGATGACTCTAAAGAGATCATTTTGAATGCCTGGCTAAGCCATGGCCAAATTGGAAAAGACATTGATAAGCTCTATCCATCTGAAGAGTGGATAAAGCATTTAGAAAGAAATACAAAGAGAGACAGGGTTTTCAAAGCTGATCTAGTAAGAAAAGATAACCCAACTAGAATGCCTTCCAGATATATTCCAAAGCCATTTCTGTATTTCCAAAGGCAAGAGAATAAAAAGAAAATAGCTGAGATAAAAGCTGCAAATGCTAAAGATACGGATCTTCCAGCTCCAGAAGAAGTAGTTGCTGAGAACATGGATGTTGTTGCAGACCAATTAACCTCAGATAAAGGAAAAGCAGCTGCTGCCATTTCTGAGGGGTCTACTTCTTATAAGAAAACTCTAATTCAATGTATAAATGTCTTATGAATGACTGGATGTAAATTAAATTACTTTATCTGAAATGTTTTAGAATTGAACTATGATTCATTACCTTTTCTGAATTGCAAATGTATTGTTGGTTAAATCTGTCTGTGCTGCATTGTCATGTTTGTTAAATCACACTGTTGGATTGTTAAACTCTATGACTATATGACTTTCATAAACATTCTCTGCTAAAATATTTTTGATGCAATAAGTGTGATATGATGATCTCTATATATTGAAGCTAAATGTTAAGAATTTATGGGTTATGTACCTTAGCATTGATGGTGCTCTGCCTTCTTCAAATAGGGGGAGATTGTTGGGAAAATGACCCTCAATGTTCCCTTGATTTGAAGAAGCTTCAAACTCAATGCTAAGTACAAGTTGTATTTGATAAACCCCACTTTATCTCATGACTATGCATGGTTAGATCATACCAGGGTATGAAGAAAGATCAGTTGGTTTACTGCCAAAACCGCTGAGACGAGCTCTCAATCTCAGCTAAGCCGCTGAGATAAGGCCAGGTGCCACTGAGAAGAAGTCTGGGCTAGCTGAGCTATGGATAACAAAATTCTGCTGAGACAACTGTTTGTCTCAGCGGATCCGCTGAGACAGAACAGATCCAACAGCTGAGACAGGAGACTGTCTCAGCCCAACCGCTGAGTCAGTTTCAAAAGAACTGACGGGCTTTACTTTTGGCGCAACACGTGTAAAGCAAGAAGGGATGTTCCAATCTCTCTCATGATGTGTCAGGAGGACATATAATTGAAGTTGAAAGGCAGGGGAAGTATAAAAGAATCAATTAGGGCTTTGTAAAAGCTGGCTCTCTCATACACACTCTAAAGAAAAGAACATTACTGTTCCATTGACGGCATCCAAGAATCTTTCACTTCCTATTTCCTGAAGCTGCAAGAAGAGAATAGATTGCTCCTCTTGATCAAATCAAGATAGAGCAAGTTGATCCTCACTCCTTCTCTGAAGAATAGAATCAGAAGAATCAAGGCAGAGGACTTTGGACTCATCCAGATTCAAGACAGCTACTGCAGTTGTCCAGCAATAGAAGATAAAGTGTATTCCATCTTCTTTTGTTAATCATACATTGTTGTTCAGTAGGAACTTAAGAGTTCTGAGTTGTAGGGCATCTTTGCCTGAGTGTGTAGGGCTGTCTAGCCTGAGAAGTAGAGTTGTGTGTTCAGCTTGAGTGTAGGATCATTGGCTGATCTGAGGTAGGGCTGTTGAGCCTTAGGTAGGGCTGTTGAGCCTGAGATAGGGTTTTAGAAAACCTGAGAGATCCTGAGGGATCTGTGTTGTAAGCTTTTAGAGCTGAGTTTGGAGGTGTTGTCCTTGTCTAACTCATTATTAGAAAGGTGAAGGGGGAAAGGAGACTACTCAAGACACCCTGTCTTGAGGAACCTCTATAAATCTTTGTGTGTTTTCTGTGCTTGATACTTTACTAACCTAAAATCAGAAAACAGCTAGCCTAAAATAAAAGAAACCTATTCACCCCTCCCCCCCCCCCCTTCTAGGTGACTAAGACTACATCCTAAACAAACTATCATATATCTTAGAGGAAGGGATCTTAAGCAACTCCAGCTCAGAGCTCTCTATTGGAGATCTCTCACTGTTCACCAAGCAGTTTAAGAAATTGTTGAGAAACAGAAGAAGAGGGAGCAGAAGATATGAATCCTCTCCCTCTTGTTCCAGGAGAGAAGATAAGTCTGGGAGCAGACACAGACCAGACAAGTATGATTCCAAATCTGACAAACATATTTCTTTTATCATTGTTTGTTAAAGTGGTAAAAAGCCTGGACATATCATTGATGAATGTCCATTCAAGAGGCAAGATAAGAGTGAAGAGAGAAAGCACTCAAGGAGCAGGAAGACAGAGAAGAGCCTTATGGCTAAGAAAGTGAGAACACTTAGTGCAGTGACACTAAGTGCTTCTTATCAAAATCAAATAGCCATATAGCAGTTATGGCCTACTCAGATGAAGAATATTGTGGTGAAACCAATCATAACCAGGTAATTCCAAAAGCTTCTCATACTATATCTAGCACAAATTCAGATGCATGCTCCTCTTCAACTAAAAGAGAAGAAGACTATCAATACATTGAGAGGTTTGGTGCCCTGCTTGAAGCCCTTAAGAAAGCAAAAGCTCTCTGTAAGGCCCAAGCAGCTGAATTCATCTCCTTGAGTGACAAGAGAGATGAGCTACTTGAGAAAGTAGTTGAACTAGCTCAAGATAATACCAAATAGTCAATGTCTACACTGAGCACCAACACTTTAACTGATGTTATTAAGCATAAAAATAATTGGATCAAAGAAACGGAGGATAAGCTCTTAGAGGAAAGGAAAATTGTGGCTAGTTATTCCAAGCGACAAATTGTTCTTCCTTTGATTGATGGCTTTTCACAAACAACTAAGAAAGGTTTGGGCTAGGCTCAAAGTGAAAACAGTGGGAAATCTGCTCAAGGGAAGACAGTCTTTCAAAAAGTAATCATACCCACAAATTCATATGATCACAGCAGCATCCATGGATGCAAAGAGAGCAAGGAGGCAAAGTGGCTATGGGAAGAGTGCACTATCTGCAATTCTCATGTTGGAAAAATTCTCATGTGAAGGCTTTCAGGAGAATTCATATGAAGGCTTTTAGGAGAGTGGCTATGGGAAGAGTAGCACCCCAAAAGAATCCTCCTGTAAAGGCTTTCAGAAATTCTCATGTTGGGAAAAATTCTTCAGCTTCCAAGAAGGGAGGGTTAGCTGACGAGCAACAACTCAACCCAGTTAGACCAAGCACTACAAGAAAATCTATATACAATCGATTTGAATGTTGGTGATGTGGTAGGGTAGGGCATTTTGCCTTAGACTGTTGGTTTAATCCAACTGTCCCGAATTCTCCTGACATGAAAATTAGTAAGAAAACTGTTAATTTTCCATTTAGATCATTCTCTAACAAGCACCTACGACCCAAGAAAGGATGGGTTCCTAAGGAAGTGTAGCTCTCTTACAGGTATATCCAAAAACCACCAAGACCCCTATGTGGTATATCTACAACGGGTGTTCCAGGCACATGACTGGGATTAGAAGCCTATTGAAGGAGTTTACATTTGTAGAAGATGGGCCCAAAGTCAAATGTGGAGGATCTGATAGAGGTGTAATCAAGGGCTATGATAAGATCACTAATGGTAGTTTCACTATCGCAAGGGTAGCTTATATTGAAGGGTTACAACATAACCTCATTAGCATAAGCCAACTATGTGACTTGGGATATATTGTTGCCTTCCACAAGGATAAGTGTCTGATCAAGGATTCTAAGAATGTTGAATTTATCCTAACAGGCACTAGGAGTGGCAATATCTATTGTTTGAATTTCATTTGTATTAGAAAGCATGTGTCTCTTGTAGCAAATGATGGAATGTCTGCTTGTATAAAGTGGCACAAGAGACTAGCTCACATTAACTATAAGTGTCTTAAGAAGTTAATAACAGAAAATTTGGTAAGGGATGCACCTAAGTTGGATTGTCTAGAAATGGGTCCTTGTCACGCATGTCAAATGGGCAAACAAACAAGGGCTATATTTAAAAGCATACATGACAAACAATGCACTAGTTGCTTATACCTGCTGCACATGGACCTATTTGGCCCTATGATAATGCTTAGCCTAGGAGGGATGGCTTATACATTGGTTATTGTTGATGATCAATCTAGGTTTGCCTTGGTGTTCTTCTTAAAACACAAGTCAATTACCCTAAGTACATTCAATAATTTTGTCAGACAAATTCAGAATGAAGTAAATAGCTCTGTGGTCAAAATCAGAATTGATCATGGAACTGAATTTCTATCTGGTTCAATGACTGATTTTGTGAAGAAGAATGTATCCAACAAGAGTTTTCTTCTCCCAGAACTCCACAGCAAAATGGGGCTGCTGAGAGGAAAAATAGAACACTTATTGCGGTTGGTAAGACTATGATAAGTGACTCCTCACTTCCAGAATACCTCTGGGCTGAGGCAGTTAACACTGCATGTCATGTGCAAAATAGAGCACTCATCAATAAGAACCATAATATGACTCCATATGAGTAGATTAAAGGTAAGAGTCCAACACTAGCTTACTTCTAAAATTTTGGAAGTAAATACTATGTGCTGAAGAATAATTAGCATTACATTAACAAATTCTCTAAAAAGAGTTATGAAGGTATCTTTGTAGGATATAGCAAAACTAGCAAAGACTATAGAGTCTTCAATTAGAATGCTCTTACAATTGACAAATTTGTTCATATAGTTTTTGATGAGAACAACATGCTGCATAACCCTCTTTCTAGTTCATCCAGTGCAGGAATCGAAGCAGGATTGGAGACCCTTAAAATCCGAAAAGAAGAAACAATTGAGAAGAAAGAACCTTTCACACGGGACTCTATTCCAGAAATTGTAGAAGAGACTACTGAAGACTTAAATATTCAGAATGAAAATTTTGAAGCAGCAGCTAAGAAGTTATTGAAATAGAAGAACCACCAAGAGTGCTTCCTACAGCGGTGAGACATCTTAGAAATCATCCAGCAAATCAGAAAATTGGTGACCAAGGGCGTGACCGAGGGCGTGTAACCTCAATTTGAAGCCTATTTAATGCCAGCTCCACCAGAACTAAAGAAACAAATTTTAAGAGTTTATTTCTTTCCTTCATGTACTATTTTCTTGTTTTAGTATTTCTTGTAAGTCCCCTTCTTATTTTCACTTGTAATTCTCAATTTCATACCTTGTAATTTCCTTTGCAAAAAATAATAAAATAATTCTTATTTCTCTCATTTCCTTCTTCTTTCATTATGTATTCTTTTATCTTTGTTGATTCCTTAATCCCAATGAGTAGCTAAATTTCTATTAGCACTCGGTCGAGATGATCCAAGGAATAATATAAATTATGAAGTAAATTAGAATTTCTTTTTCTCTTCTTCGGAAATGCTTAAGATTTATCCTTGATTTATTTTTGATGAGATTATATCTTCGACATATAATTCTCATGCTTGTTTTTGTATTTAATTTAGCCGAGCGGTTCATGATATGAATTGATCATTCAAGGATAAAGAGAGTTGTTTGCAACCCTCGAGAGAGGCTGACATAAATCTCCCAGATTGGAGTCAAATCCAATAGAGGGGTTCACTACGATAAAGCGAGTTTTAGGTGTTTTGATTCTAGAGCGAAAGTTCGATTGATCAACCTAAACTCAGTTGAATGCATCCTCGACAGAGGTGCGTTTAGAATTCGGGAACCTCCACGGTCAAAGCAGTTTTCTTAAGAGTATTAGAACTATTGTTTTCTTCTATTTTATTTCTAAAGTGATTCAAGATCGAGTGCTAGCTTTCTAAATCGTTGCTTTGATCTCTATTCTAATTCGCCATACTTTTCTTATAAACAAACCAACTCAAAGTTATATTGATAGGATAATAGAGATTTTCTTGAAGTAAAAGTATTCAACCACCCCAAGTTTAATACGACCTTGGTTTTTATAAACATATACTACTTTCGACATGGTACACTTGTCATTGTCATTTGCGGATATAGTTTTGCACATCATTAATCATGGAGTCAGAACTAGAAGAAATGCTCTGAATGAGAGTCTGCACCTCAATTTTCTATCACAACTAGAGCCAAAGAAATTTGAGGAGGCCAATCAAAACCAATTTTGGGTTATGTCTATGCAAGAAGAGCTCAACCAATTCAAGAGATGCAAAGTTTGGAAGCTTGTTCCCAGGCCACAAGGGCATAATGTCATTGGGACAAAGTGGGTTTACAGAGAAAAAATGGATGAAGCTGGAGTGATTGTAAAGAACAACGCCAGATTGGTAGCCCAAGGTTATAGACAAGAAGAAGGGATAGACTTTGATCAGATATTTGCTCCTGTTGCTAAACTAGAGTCCATCAGGCTCTTCATAGCTTATGCAGCATTCAAGGGATTCAAAGTTTACCAAATGGATGTGAAGTCAACATTATTAAATGGAGACTTGAAGGAGGAGGTCTATGTAGCTCAACCACCAGGTTTTATCTCTCCTACCCATCCTGACTATGTCTACTTTCTAAAGAAAGCCATGTATGGCTTGAAGCAAGCTCCAAGGGCTTGGTATATGACATTGTCTACCTTTCTCCTTGAAAACAAGTTCTGAAGAGGGAAAATATATAAGATTCTTTTTTTGAGAGAATTAAAGGGCCAGATCCTTTTGGTCCAAATATATGTTGAAGACATCATATTTGG
Organism: Dactylorhiza incarnata; assembly: GCA_033032865.1. Classification (NCBI taxonomy): domain Eukaryota; kingdom Viridiplantae; phylum Streptophyta; class Magnoliopsida; order Asparagales; family Orchidaceae; genus Dactylorhiza; species Dactylorhiza incarnata. Next base: position 240,249 of record JAWHQI010000515.1, read on the forward strand.
ATCAACTGATGTGAGTCTTTGCAAAACGTTTGTTAAACTCATGCAAAGTAAATTTGAAATGAGCCGTATAGGAGAGCTTAAATATTTCTTAGGTCTCCAAGTAAAGCAATCTGAGGAAGGAATTTTCATTTCTTAGACCAAATTTACCTTGGATATCATAAAGAAATTTGGAATGGAAAACTCTACCCCTATGAGAACTCCTATGGGTTCAAGTATGTCTCTAGACAAGGATGAGAAGGGGAAAACCTATAATGAGTTCATGAATAGAAGCATAATTGGCTCATTGCTCTACCTTACTGCTAGTAGGTCAGACATCATGTTTGCCACATATATATGTACAAGATATCAAGTGAACCCCAAAGAATCCCATTATTCAGTAGTCAAAAGAATTCTGAGATAATCTGAAGGGTACTCCCAATATAGGGCTCTGGTATCCTGAGTCATATGACTTTGAGTTGTGTGGATATTCTGATGCAGACTTTGCTGGATGCAAAGAGGACAGAAAAAGCACTTTAGGAACTTGTCATTTGTTGGGGAGAAGGCTTGTGACCTGGAGTAGCAAAAACAAAATAGCATTGCTATCTCTATAGTTGAATCAGAGTAAATATCTGTTGGTAGTTGTTGTGCACAACTCCTTTAGATTCAACACCAATTAGAGGATTATAATTTGCAAATATAGATAATACCTCTCTTTTGTCACTCCTCAAGTGTCATTTCTATTTCTAAGAATCTTGTGGCACATAGTAGAACAAAACATATTGAAATTAGATATCATTTTATTAGGGAGCATGTAGAAAAAGAGGACATCTGTCTTGAGTATGTCAATACAGAAAGGTGGATAGCTGATATTCTTACTAAGCCCTTTGATGAGTTAAAATTCAATCAATTCAAAATTGAATTAGGGATGCTAAGTTCTTAAATTGGGCATGTTGAATTCCTAATGTCTTTTGTTAGAGGATTTGAAATATGTAAATAAAGGGTTGGATCTCTCACAAGGTCCACCCTAAAGTAGTCTAACAACTATAGTTTTGAAGACAAGAACAACAGAAAAATGCCCAAGGCAGAAGTGCAAAATTGTCTAAAGAAAAGTAGCTTAGACAAAGAAAGATCATCTTGATGGTCAAGATGACATTGCTGGAGTCTCGACAATATTGCTTGAGTATCGACGACAAAGCTGAAGTGATCTCGATGACAAGATTGAAGTAATTCTGACGATAAGGTTGAAGTAATCTCGACGACACTCTCAACGACAAAACTCAATCAGGCCGATAGAATGACATCACATGACACATCAGCTTCATAATTATGTTGTTATTGTAGGATTCTCAAAACGATACGGGAAGATTTAAAGAGGTATACACCCCTTTGCCTTCCCAATGCAGACTGGTATATATATTAGACATTGTGAAAGCATAGAAATTACGCACACACAAAACCCTAGAATCCCTCTTTCATCTCCTTTCTCCTGAGAACTCTATGCAAAAGGAATGGCGTCTAAAATTTCTGATGAAAAAGTTAAATCCGATGGAGAACTTCTAAAAGGTGGATATGAAGGTGCAGCAGATGATCTTGATATGGTAATAACTCCGATATATGCTTCTGAGTTAGAATATATCCTAACTGAGGCAACCCGACTTTACAATTCTGTTGTCGTTGAATTATATGAGCATGCTGATTTGAGCAAGTCTCGAGAAGTTATTCGCGCGACTACTGATGGACAACAACTGAGGAATACTGTCGTTAGTTTGACAAAAGTTTTACAACTAACTGATATCAATGAGGATGAAGAAGAAGAAACAGTAACTTAGGCAGATATTTCTGAAGGGTTAAGATGGTATGGCTTCGACCATAAACCTTATGGGATCTTACAAAGGATGAAAATGAACAGACAAGGGAAGTTACTCATAGACATCATTGGCAAGGTGTGGATATGCAAGACAGTCTCACATGACAGAGTCTCCAAAGACATGTATGAAGTCATGGTCAGAGTAATCCTGAACAAGATGACTGACTGGGGAAACATTGTGTTTGAAAAGATCAAAGAACACATAAGATCTCCAAACCTTGGCAGAATCTTGTCTCTATATCTTACAATTTGAATACTTATCACATCAAAGATTCGGAATCAACCCACCTCCACTATCTCAAAAAGATCGATGTAAAAATAGTAAGTAGGTGGGGCAAGAAGTTCACCATGAAGGAAGTAGGTCAGACTTCTCTTCAAAGTAATGTAGTTTTCAACACCCCTGATCCAATCCCTTTGGTTGCTCAGGAACCCTTGGCACCTGTTGAGGGGGGCCTCTAAGAGAAGATACTACTATAATGGATACTGATCCAGTACCTCAAGAGGAGGTGACCCCAGAAGATGTTTTGACAATTACTCAAAATGTTGTCTTGTATATGGAAGTTGTTGTGTCTGAGGATAGTTCAAGTGGTGGACATGAAGTTGGTGAAGAGGTAGAAGAGTCTGACAGATCTTTGAATGAATTTCTAAATGATGATATGCCTCAAAGTACTCTAGATAATGCATATGAGCAGCCCTCTAAAATACCTGCAACAATGGATGGGGAGTCTAATGCTCAACCTATAGTGTTGCCCTCACCTCCAAGGATGGGAGATATGCAACATTCTCTACTCCCAAACCCCACGACCACATCATGTGAATTTATGTCCCAAATATAATTATTGCTTGATAGACAAAAATACAGTTTGAAGCCAATGTAAATAATGTTGTTACAAGTTGTAAGAATGAGTTATCTGCCAGGATATATGTTTTGCAAGAAGGCATCCAGCATATCAACCATCAAAATGCAAATGTGTACAACACTGCTGCAAATGTTGTTGCCAATATATGGAATGAAGTAGTCCATATAAATGAAGCAACTTTGTTAATTGGACAACAACTTAATATAGCGCTTGATAGAATGTCCACTCTCAAAGATAATCAGCATGGCATCATACAAAACTAGAATGTGAACTTCACTGACTTTTAAGATGCAGTTAATACCATTCTTCAAAGATTCTCCTCAACTGCTCAAACCTCCAATGAGCTAGTAGATAATATAGGTGAAAGTATTCTACATCAAGTTCTGGTGACCCAAGATCAACTCTCCACTTCTCTAAATCAATCTCTCCGGACATCCCAAGGCACCCTTATGGATTCCATTGGCAATTTGAATAATCTTCTATCCATACAAATTCAGAACTCCCAGGAAACTCTCTCTAAAGTGATATTTTTAGAAGCCAGAAAGAGGGAGATTATGTCTAGTCATCATACTATGTGGCTTTCAAATGAAGTTAGATATTTTATTGGTCAAGAGGCAGTAGATTATGGGATTGCTTATCAACATCCCCTTCCAGAAGGAAGTCTCCCTGAAGGACCTTCAAGTGAGACCATAACAGAAGTTTTCCCAGAGCAATATCAATAGCCTGACAGCTATCAAGAATGTTTTGTTGATGAGCCTATCCGTGTGAGTGGGCAGGTCAGGAAAAGCAAGAGACATCATGCTGATAATGAAGATCAAGAAACTAAAAGGAAGAAAATGGAGGAAATAAAGAAGAACCCAAATTTTGAGGAATGGAGTCTATGCTCAAGGTATATTATACTAAATATATGGACTGTATATTAACAAGGAAAGCATGACAGAGGCAAATTCTACAGCTCTGAAGAATGGAATAAATATGAGATGGGTGAAGCTGCTAAGAGAGATTATTGGAACAAGGTCAAGATGGGAGATCCCTCAGTACCTGCTCATCCTCCTCTCAGATATCATCATAAGCCTTACAACTACTTTGAGAGGCAAAAGAAAAAGTTGGCTGAAGCTGAACAATCTAAGAAGGATGGAGCTTCTGGGAAAGGATAAGCTGTTCATGAGGATTAAAAGAAAAGGATTCTAGGAAAACACATGCACATTTCTATGTTTCTCATTTATGACTAATATATCTTTGTTTTTGGGACAATATTAATCAATACATCAAATGCTCTGAATTTTGTTTGGTCTTTAATAAATATTTTTGTTAGTCAAGCTTATCTATAATTGTAGGTTCTGGCTTCTTGAAATAGGGGAAAATTGTTGGGTATTGCGCCCTCATTGTTCCTAGATTTGAAGAAGGAACACAAGTATAGATAAGTCAAGTTATTTTTTATGTGTGTTTTAGTTCATGATGTGACAGGTATGTCAAGATTATATATTTAGTATCAAGACTATATTTTCAGTATCAAAACTACATAAGAAGTGAAAAATCACTAAGTCAAATATTGGCTTGAGCCTTAGCAGACATATCGTTAAGAATGGTAACATATCGTTGAAACAGTTTCAACAATATCGTTTTAAAGAAGCTTTATCGTTGAGAAAGCTAAGTTCAGATGTCTAGATCATATCGTCTTGAAGAAGACATATCGTCTTGAAGATTGAAAACATATCGTGTAGAAGGAAAAATCTCGTCGATATCATCTAGAAGAAGCAGTATCATTGAGATATCAAGTAGAGTCTTGAAGAAAGAAGTATGTCGACGATATCGTCATATATATTACATATTTTCGAGACGATCAAGACGATATCGTCTTGAAGGAAATTTATCATCTTGACAGATGTTGAACTGCATTTAATGCGCCGATTTTCTCGAATATTGAAATACAGGGAATGTGCACGCCGCCTGTCATGTGCGCTAATCAAGGAATATCAAATGATATATTCTCCACAGAATATAGTCGTTACACAGCATTAATGAAGAATATTATTCACTTTCATATTCTGCAAGTTCCAAGAACGACAAAGCATTTATGATAATATATTCTGCTGTTTCTATTAACATTCCTATCTCGTCAAATAATTATGAAATAATTCAATAAGGGCCTTTATGCAAAGTTACAGAAGAATATAAAAGAGAGAAATTTTTTGAATACACCGGATACAGTTAATCTCTCTCGTTATTATACACACACACATACAAAGCATACAAGCAGAAAAGAGAGAAAAGTACTAAAAAAGATGACTTCATTGCTATGCTGTGAAGATCAAAGAAAAAGAAAGAAAGAATCTTCTTCCCTAGTTGCAAAGTCCTTCTGATATTTCTCTGAAGAAGATTCTCAAGAACAGTTCAGAGATTCAAATTAAAAGATCTCTGGGCTTATATTTCTAAGAAGAAGAAGAAGACCTTTCATTCAAAAGCTCATATCTTGAAGCCTTCTCTTCTGCAACAAAAAAAACATCTTTCTTGTTTTGTAGGGTTCTTTATGAGCCTGAGTTTGGTAGGTTCTTGGTGAAGATCTGAGTTGATGTAAGACTTGTAAAGTATGAGTTGTTGGCAGGATTCTTTGTGAGCCTGAGTTGTAAGACCTGCTTATTGAGAAGAGATCTGAGTAGGAGAAGTTGCTAGATAGGTGGGAGGGGCAGTGGAGTACCTCTTGACACATTGTCTTGAAGGGAACCACTATAAATCCTGTGTGTTTTCTGTATTGTTCCTGTTATGTGCTAGCTAAAATTTAAAGTAGCAATTAACACTGATAACACCTAATCACCCCCGTGTATTATAGACAACCCAAATCTTTTAATGTCGGGGGCGACGATTGGGTTGGGGCATGGGAGGACCAAAGGTCTCTCAGCATGGTTAGCACCTCGGCCTGACGCTCCTCCATTAAATGCACACGATCTTCAACGAACGTTGTTGGCGTGGCTAAAGATTCTTCAAGAAGCGGCATGTAGCTGATGAGCGTATTGGCAAGAGCTTGAGTGGTATGTTCCTCGGGGACTACCATGTCGGCAGCGCAAGAGATTCTCCTTGTCATTTCTATTAGTTGGGACCACTTGCGTGGAACAAGCACTTTCTTTAGAAATTCTTCAGAGCTTTTGGGAACACCTTCTTACAAACGGCGCCAAAATGTTGCAAGTCGCTTAGTGTTCTCCCGGTTCAGAGAATTGAACATCCTTAGCTCGAGAGTGAGTCAAGCGCGCAACGAGTTAAAAGAGAACTAGCAGTATAGATGGCAAGACTTTTTATGTGGAAAAACCTAGGAAGGGAGAAAACCACGGGGCCGGTTCGATGCCGACACTAGATTGCTTGACGTTACAAGTGTAAGGATTTTTAGGAGGGTGACCGGCCACCGCTCCGATTTCAAGTATTTGAATGTAAAAGAATGTGGAGTGTTCCTCGGAACTCGCATGAGCAACTTCGAGAGCAGGCTCTGGAGTTGGCACTTGAGAAGTTAATTGAGAAGACTCTTGAGAAGGCGCTTGTACTTCGAAGGAGATCTCTAAGTTACTCTTGAAGTAGGACTTGAGAGTTCAGGGAGGTCTTCAAACTTCGAAAGAGATTTCTGAGAGGTTTCTCGCCGGAAAACTTCAGAGCTTTCTCCTTATCTCTTGGTTGCTTGTCTTCAAATGAAGTCCCATGAGCCTTTTTATAGCTTTTATGAGGGACACATTGGTAATTGCACCGACTTGAGATTTGAACCAGCGAATGATGCTGCACGATCCTGGTCACCTGGATAACCAATTTTCGGAAATTGGCGGGCATGCCCCTAGGGAGGCATGGGAAGATTCGCCAGCGGCGATAGTAGCCGACTGCGGGCGGCGACGGTGAACGACGACGGCAGAAGGCCAGAAAGCCCGCCCTTGCGCGCACAGCCTGCAGGTTGTGCGTTTGGGCGGCTGTTGGGCGCATGCGACCACTTGGCGTGCATGGCCATTGCAAGTGTGGTTTTTGTGTGCGTGCGTGTGCTTTGTGCGGTCGAGCCGATACACTTTGGTGATCCGGTCAAAGTCATGACCTTGAAAACTACACTGGCTCAGGTAAAATTTAGGGGAACTCCATCACCAGGAATCTTCATTGAGGCAAACAAAACACATCTTTCTTTCTTTCTTTTTTTGGCAAAAGATTCACATGTGGGTAAGTAATTAATAACCTACTTATAATTTATGATTTCATGTATGCAAGGAGCTAACAAAGGGTTCTGAACTGCTTCATATAAGCACGTTCATCAAACTTTGGTGTCACAACCTGAGCCAAAAAAATCATGTATTTGATGCTTTCTACTCCGCTTTTTTTTTATCGTGAAAAAAAATTCGCATGTGTAAGTTTAAACAGGATGATGTTGTCTTATGAAGGCTCAATTTAGCTCGGATGCATTGCTATACAAAATAGGGTGAGAAACTGCACGGGAAAATGAGATGTCCATCATAATACGATGGAAAAAACATATATAATTATTTAATTGAACAACATTTTACAATGTCGCTTGTTGAATAATTTAAATAAAATAATTCTTTACGATAACATAACAGCATTATTGTCGCTCACTATAGTTTCTGAGTAAAAAAAATAGGTAGAATTGCAATTTACCCACAACATCAGTCATGCTTCAAGCTTCCAAGAACATAATTCTTGCTCACTTTTTGTGTTGAAAACAAAAGGGTTGAATTGCATTCCTAAGGTTTCCAAATCTTTCTTGTACATATTTCCACATATATTGGGGAATATGACCCATATACAACTGATGTGGACATTAATCCGACAATCAGGAGCTGCTAGAAACAAATTTCTAGCCTCAAGATCTCCAAATTGCATTGATGTGGACATTAATCCAACCATAAGATAGTGTCTACTAATAGATGTTGTTCGGGGGGGGGGGGGGGGGAAGGGGGTTGCATCATACTATCATATGTTTTTTCTTTGCTCCGACGTCACTCAGCTAGAGTTGTCACGTACAGTTTCGGTTAGACTCTGATTCACGTATAGCAATGATTGGAATTCAAATGATTGGATCAATAATTCCATATTTCTTAAATCTAAATAAATTAAAATTGAACTAATACTGATATGCATGCAATAATATATGATTTATCGCACTGAATAGAAAAAGAATGAGTAATATTGTATGATTACAATAAACATAATCCAAAAAATTAATTAACATAAGCATGATCATCAACATGATGATATAGCCGTATAGATAATAAATTTATATTAGGAATATTATAAATAATAATAATATTAATAATAAATATATATTATAAAGAATTATAATATTAATAAATGGATGGCGGTTCGGTTCTGCTTCGGCCCGGATCGGGTCTAAAAATTCTGAAACCGCTCGACGCATTATGTTGCGATTCCGGTTCCAGTCCGGGTAATAAAATGAAGGAACCACACCCAAACTGTTGAAATTGTTGAAGTGGTGAAGGGAGTCCGGCCGGTCTGGAGGCTGGAGACCGCAGAGACCGCGCGGTCTGTGCTGGTGCTCTGGAGGTTTGGTTCTGCGATCTCTCCCTGCTTGTTAGTTCTGGCGATCTGCTGTGAACGGCCTGTTTGTTCCCTGGTTTGGTCGCTAGTTCTGGCGACCTGCTGCGGGCTCTCCCAGTCTTGCTACTGGGCAGTCTGTTCGGTTCATTCTGGCGACTTGACTCAAGTCGGCCAGATGTTCGTCCTTGTCTTGGCGATCTCAGGAAGGATGATCCTGTGTCCGCGCGGCTTGTGCGCGGCTTGCTGCTGACTTCGGTCTTGGACTGAATCTTGTCCAAGTGTTGTGTTCGCGCGGTCTGCATTATGAGACCGTTCGCGATCTGACGGGTGGTGATTGTATCTCTTCTGTGCGGTGACGACATCCGTCTACTCGCCTATAAAAAGAGGTGCAGGGCCCGTCATTCCTAACAAGAATTGTAAGAACAAAAGCCCGGATTGTTTTTTGCGGCCTCAAGTTTGAAGTCGCGCGATCTCGGAAGTGAGCTAACCGGTTGTTGTGTTCGCAGGTTTGCAGTCAGCAGGTTGCGGTCTCCTTCCTTGGTGATTTCCGGTGGCTTGAATAAATAGTTCGTCTGCGGTTTGTCAGCGAACTGGTTTTATTGTGTTCTTGTGCTGTTCGCAGCTAGCTCAGCGATCAGGAGACCTTCAGCGGTTAGGCGATCAAGGTTGCAGTCTGGCGTCAGCTTCAGTTCTTTGTTCAATTCAATAAGCTTTAGTTCGTGCGGTCTGGCAGTGCAGGTTGTCTGCTTCTGTCCGCGTGGTCTCAAGGTGTTTCTACGGTCTGACTGTGCAAGCGGTCTGGGAGTACAGCAGAGCAAGCAGGGCGACCTGAGCCTTTTTGCGGTCTGTGCGGCCTCTGCTTTGGCAGATCGCCAGTTTCAGTTTTGGTGTGTTTTTTGTTCTTCTCATCTCCGTGATTCTTATGAATCATGTCTCGCCATGTATACCTCGAAGTGTAAAGCAGTTCTGTTTCAATAAAGATTTCTTGTGTTGCTGTTTTGGCATTGTGGTTGTTTGGCTATAACTCTTGTTGATACAACTCCTGCTTACTCCTAAACGGTCTTTCAAAAATTTTAACATGGTATCAGAGAAAGGTTTCTGGAGTGGATAAGCAGTGATTAACTAGAGTTGCCATCGTCTTTGTGAAGAAGAGACCACATAGATTGCCATGGAAGGTGGATACGCAAGAGGTCTTGGTATTGTACTCCTCACATCGACTAACTTTAAGAAATGGAAGTCATGTATGGAGAATTACTTGCTTGGCGAGGATCTATGGGAGGTAGTTAGCGGAGAAGACACACAAGAGGTGTTTCTAGCAGGAGATAAGATGGCAGAGGTGAGACTTTAGAGGAGGACGAATGCTAAGGCAGAGTTCACTCTCAAAAGGGCTATCTCACCGGAGCTGTTTGATCACATCATCGGATGTAAATCTGCTGCTGAGATTTGGACATCCTTGGATGGGTTGTTCAATAAGAAGAATGTAGCGAGGCTACAATATCTTGAAAATGAGTTAGCGAAAGCCTCTCAAGGTGATCTTTCTATTTCCTCCTTCTTTCTCAAAATGAAGAACCTCACGGCACAGATTTCTGCGTTGGACCCTGATGAGCCAATCTCTGAGGCAAAACTGAAGAGGCATATCATCCGCGGGTTGCGGAAGGAGTATCTTGCCTTTGTGACTTCAGTTCAGGGTTGGGCAAATCAACCATCGTTGTTGGAGCTGGAGAACCTTCTTGCTTCGCAAAAAAGTTTAGCAAGACAGATGGCGGGGGTTTCTATCTCCGGGGGAGAAAGTGATGTGATGTTCTCTGGGAAGAAGAAGAAGAAATGGGAGAAGAAGAAGCCGGGTCACGATGGACCCTCCACTTCAGGTCAGCAAGATAGAGGTTATGCCCCTAAGTCTGATGGGAATAAGGAAGGAGAGGGACCAAGGTGTTTTAGATGCAATAAGACCGGGCACTTCAAGAAAGATTGTCGGGTGAATCTTCAGCCGGGACATGCAGTGGAGAAGGAGATGACAAAGTCTGATGAAGTTGGATGGGGAGGAGCCTTTGTGTCTAATATAACGGCGATGCCCGTTAAGGCCTTGGCTTCCATCAACTATGATGAGGACTGGATTGTTGATTCAGGGTGTGGGCATCACCTCACCGGGGATGGATCAAAGTTCTCTTCTTTGGCACCTTACTCAGGTAACAATGCTATCATTACGGCTGATAATTCTATTCATCCAGTAGAACACGAAGGTGTTGTCTCTCTGAGCAGTGATAAGGGTCCACTCACGTTGAGGAGTGTTTATCACGTGCCTAGTATGAAGAAAAATCTCTTCTCTGTGACCAATGCGGTCGACGCCGGTTATCACGTTCTGTTTGGCCCAACAGAAGTGAAGTTTCTCAAAACTCAACCGGAGATAAAGGGAGATGTTATTCATGTCGGCAAGAGGGTGAAGGACTTGTTTGTTTTATCGACAAGTACCTATGTTGATAAGATGAGGACCAATGATGGCGCGGCCATCTGGCATGAAAGGTTGGGGCATGTAGGCATGGACAAATTGAAGGCTATGGCGGTAAGGGGCCTTGTCAATGGCTTACCTAGCTTGTCCTCCTATGGAGACGGTCATGTCTGCGAAGGATGTCAGTTTGGTAAGTCTCATCGACTTCCATTTGACAAATCGCAAACAAGGTGCAAAGTGCCGTTGGAGTGCATCCACGGTGATTTGATGGGACCGACTGCCACCCCAAGCCTTGGAGGCAACAGATACATGTTGGTGTTGATTGACGATTACACCAGATATGTCTGGGCGTATTTTTTGAAGGAGAAGTCGGATGCATTTGCAAAATTTGTGGAGTTCAAGGAGCTGGTTGAAGGCCGGCTAGGCCTGCGGGTTAAAAAACTTAGAACTGACAATGGTGGGGAGTTCACCTCTGGTGAGTTCTCAAGTTTTTTCAGGAAGCATGGCATCAGGAGAGAGCTTACTTGTGCCCATACTCCACAATAGAATGGCGTTGCCGAAAGGAAGATCCGTCATCTGACGGAAACTTGCAAATGCTGGCTTCATGCTTAGAGTATCCCAAAGTCCTTCTGGGCGGAGGGAATATCTTGTGCAGCTTATGTCATCAATAGGTTGCCTTTAAGTCCTATCAACATGAAGACCCCTCACGAATTGATGTTCAAGGAGAAGCCGAGTGTTGCACACCTTCGGGTGTTCGGGTCAACTTGCTATGTGCATATTCCTGATGCTCTTCGGATAAAGCTAGATGCGAAAGCAAGGAAGGTAGTCTTTGTTGGGTATGATGAGCGGAAGAAGGGATGGAGATGCATGGATCCTAAGACACGGAGGTCAATTGTTTCTCGGGATGTGGTGTTCGATGAAGTGACTTCCTACAAGGGGAGTTCCAAAGTTGAGCTACCGGAGGGCAAGGTTGATGAAGGAGCAAAAGCTGCGGGAAGTCTTCAAGTGGAGTTGCCTGTTTCACCAGGAGCTCCAGCTGTGTCAAGCTCTGAGTTGGAGGCTTCAGGTTCTGGAAGCAGGGGGAGCGATGCTCCAAGTTCATCTGGAAGAGGAGCTTGCACAGAAGAAGCAGCTGAGGAGGTGGTTAGTCAGGAGCAACCTCTTAGGAGGTCGAAGAGGACTATTCAACCACCAGATCGATACACAGGAGGGAACGTGGTGAACTTTGTTTCATGCTTCTTCGCTGGTCCCCTGGATGAGAGGGAGCCGTCGAGCTTTGAGAAGGCCAGAGGCGTGAAGGAGTGGGACATTGCTATGCAAGAAGAGATGGCAGCTCTCGAGAAGAATGAGACCTGTTCTCTTGTGCCCAAGCCCAAGGGCACCACTCCTGTGACATGCAAATGGGTCTAGAAGCTCAAGAAGAAAGCTGACGGCAGTATCGAGCGGTACAAGGCTCGCCTTGTAGCTCGCGGGTTCTCACAGCAGTATGGAGAAGATTATGATGAGACATTCAGTCCAGTGGCAAAGATGACTTCGGTTCGATTTGTTATTGCCTTGGCGGCTTCAAGTGGTTGGGAGATTTGGCAACTCGACGTGAAGAATGCCTTCTTATACAGCGAGATTGACAAGGATATCTTCATGATCCAACCGCAAGGCTTCATCTCGAAGGAGTATCCGGACTACGTCTGTAAGTTGAAGAAGGCCCTGTATGGGTTGAAGCAAGCGCCTCGAGCGTGGTACGGGAAGATTGCAGAGTATCTCTTATTCTGCGGATTCTTTGCTTCAGACTCTGATTCTAGCTTGTTCATCAAGAAGGAGGGGGTGCTTCGGGTGATTTGTGTTGCTATATGTGGATGACATGATTGTCACCGGGAACTCGAAGGAAGCTGTTGCAAGACTCAGGGCTGAGCTTGCTATCAGATTCGAGATGAAGGATCTGGGCGAGCTCCACCATTTCCTTGGACTCGAGGTGCAGAGGCGGGAGAGCGGAATGCTCATTTCTCAGGCTGGCTATGCGGAGCGGATTGTTCAGCGATTCGGCATGGAGGAAGGGAAGAGCAGCTCCATACCTCTGGAGCAACATCATAAGCTTCGAAAGGATGAGGGAAGAGTTTTATCTGAACCGTTGGTGTTCCGAGCTCTGGTTGGGAGTTTGATCTACTTGATGATCACAAGGCCAGATATTGCTTATGCAGTTGGCAAGGTGAGTCGGTACATGGCGGAACCACGGAAACCTCATCTTCTGGCGGCAAAAGGCATCTTGAAGTATGTGAAGTCGACCTCTGATTTGGGTCTCCTATATAGGAGAGGGTCAAGCTTGGAGTTGCATGGTTTCATGGATGCTGATTATGGGGGAGACGTGGATGATCAGAGATCAACGTCTGGTTATGTCTTTATGACGGGCCCCACAACTATCTCTTGGTGCAGCAAGAAGCAAGACTCGGTGTCTGTTTCTACCACGGAAGCGGAGTACAAGGCTTCGGCCTTGGCAGCTCAGGAAGCCGTTTGGCTCAGGAGATTGGTGGAGGACGTTCATCAGGAGGTTCGAGGTCCCACCTTGCTACGCGGGGACAATGAGAGTGCTCTCAAGCTGGTTAACAATCCAGTCTGTCACGCGAGGACCAAACATATTGAGATTGATCATCATTTCATTCGGGAAAAGGTGTTGGGAGGATCTCTTATGGTCGAGCATGTTCGGAGTGCGGACAATGTCGCCGACATCTTCACAAAGCTGCTGGCGAAGGGACCGTTTACACGGTTAAGGGAGTTGCTCGGGCTAGTTTCCACTTCCCACTTCAAGGGGGAGTGTTGAAATTGTTGAAGTGGTGAAGGGAGTCCGACCGATCTGGAGGCTGGAGACCGCAGAGACTGCGCGGTCTGCGCTGGTGCTCTGGCGGTTTGGTTCTGCGATCTCTCCCTGCTTGTTAGTTCTGGCGATCTGCTGTGATCGGACAGTTTGTTCCCTGGTTTGGTCGCTAGTTCTGGCGACCTGCTGCGGGCTCTCCCAGTCTTGCTACTGGGCAGTCTGTTCGGTTCGTTCTGGCGACTTGACTCAAGTCGGCCAGATGTTCGTCCTTGTCTTGGCGATCTCAGGAAGGATGATCCTGTGTCCACGAGGCTTGTGCGCGGCTTGCTGCTGACTTCGGTCTTGGACTGAATCTTGTCCAAGTGTTGTGTTCGCGCGGTCTGCATTATGAGACCGTTCGCGATCTGACGGGTGGTGATTGTATCTCTTCTGTGCGGTGACGACATCCGTCTACTCGCCAATAAATAGAGGTGCAGGTCCCGTCATTCCTAACAAGAATTGTAAGAACAAAAGCCCGGATTGTTTCTTGTGACCTCAAGTTTGAAGTCGCGCGATCTCGGAAGTGAGCTAACCGGTTGTTGTGTTCGCAGGTTTGCGGTCAGCAGGTTGCGGTCTCCTTCCTTGGTGATTTCCGGTGGCTTGAATAAACAGTTCGTCTGCGGTCTGTCAGCGAACTGGTTTATTGTGTTCTTGTGCTGTTCGCAGCTAGCTCAGCGATCAGGCGACCTTCAGCGGTTAGGCGATCAGAGTTGCAGTCTGGCGTCAGCTTCAGTTCTTTGTTCAATTCAATAAGCTTCAGTTTGTGCGGTCTGGGATTGCGGTCTGGCAGTGCAGGTTGTCTGCTTCTGTTCGCGTGGTCTCAAGGTGTTTCTGCGGTCTGACTGTGCAAGCGGTCTGGGAGTACAGCAGAGCAAGCCGGGTGACCTGAGCCTTTTTGCGGTCTGTGCGGTCTGTGCGGTCTCTGCTTTGGCAGATCGCCAGTTTCAGTTTTGGTGTGTTTTTTGTTCTTCTCATCTCCGTGATTCTTATGAATCATGTCTCGCCATGTATACCTCGAAGTGTAAAGCAGTTCTGTTTCAATAAAGATTTTTTGTGTTGCTGTTTTGGCATTGTGGTTGTTTGGCTATAACTCTTGTTGATACAACTCCTGCTTACTCCTAAACGGTCTTTCAAAAATTTTAACACAAACCATTGTTTTTAGGTTAAAAATTCAAATTGGAACCTGAATAATTTGCCAATGGTTCGGTCCGATTCTTTGCGATTCTGATTCGGTTTACAATTTTCGATTCTCGATTTTCTGACACCTCTACCCTCAGCACGACCACTATGAAGTGTCATTTTGTGTAAACGAGCTCTGAACCGATTTCTGTCAGTTGCATAATTAGACTCGTATAGTCAATGCGAGTGCAACAGAACTCGTTTCGTTCGAATTTGAGGTCATTTAGAGTAAACAATCATTTTAAGTAGTGTTGTGCTACACAACCTCTCTGAGATGTCATTTTGAGCAAACTAGCTCTGAATCGACTTCTGTCAGTTACATTAGACTCGTATAATAATACGAGTGTAACGGAACTCATTTTGAGCAAACTATCGCTCTAAAATTACTTTTTGAACAAAGGAGCTCAGAAATAATCTCAGCCAGTTGCATTGAACTCGTATGGTCTATACGAGTGCAATGGAATTCGTTTTGCTCAATTCTGTCGTCGTTTAGTTAATTTGACTAAAACAGGTCTGTCAAATTTTGTGATGCATCGAAAAGCGTGTGCACACAAATATTACTCTTACACATCAACATCCCCTGCCTTAAGTAGAAGCCACACCTCAGATCGACCCACATGAGCCCAAACACCCCTCTGCTCGAGCTCCCTCACCGGAGAAAGCCCGAGCCGCCACCTCGCCACCTCTCATGACAACTCAACCTGAAGGCTTCAGGAGGCCCCGCCCTCAGGTGGATTCTCCTCTCTCCCCTCCTCCCTATCTTAGGGGTAGCGTGCAAGGTTCTCCGGCCGCCGGAGCACCACCGCCACCCGATCTCTATTTTGAGCACGGTTGGTGGCCGAGCACGGGGGCGTCTTCATCTTGTATGTTGTTTCCTTCAAAGCAGCTTCATATTCAGCATTCTTTCTTTCTCTAATTTTCTCAAGTGTTTTTTCAAGCTCAGGATCCTCATATATTTCCATTGTATTTTCTGGAATATAAATTTTTTTATATTTCCTCCTGTAGGATTTATCCTTTTTATATTGTTTTCAACGAGCTTTTGTATACCTTTTCCATACTGGCATAGGCTCTGCTGATCTTTTGCTTGAAGAAGTTTCTGAAACTAGAACATGCACTTTCATCTTTTCTAGAGGAGGACAGAGAATATTTGATGTTGGAACCTCTTTTAGCACTGGTAACGTTTCTTTAAAAACTGCACTTGATTCCACTGGTTAGAGTATCTCTAGGGTTACAGGTCATGGAGAGTCAGCCGTCATCCTGGGTTCTTCCATTCTTTGTTGAAGTTCTATATCAAATGAAATTAGCTCCCCCTGTCTGATAGACTCCCCCTGAGATATAAGAATTACTACAATAAATTGCACCTTTAGTAAAGACTAAATTATAACAAAAACACAATTTATTACTAAAAGCTATATTTAGTATCGAGATTTTGCAATATGTATTTTATATTTTGTTACAATAATAAATAATTCGTTACTATAAATGCAAGCATTTTTAACAAGACTAATTTTACGTTACAAATAGTAAAGTGTCCTCACAATAAGTGACAATTATGACAACACCATAAAAATATTTGTGACAAATAGATTTTCCTTACTATTAGTAATATTTTATAATTAAAGTATTGTTACGATAAATCTATAAAATTTAAAAGTGAATAAAAATATGACATTATGTTTCTAATATAATTTCATAATAAAAAAGAAGAGCGTATATAATAACTTAAAATTAGTTAATGACTTTCTTTTGTATATACTTGGACATAAAATATAATAGCAAAATCCTTAATTGTCAAAAAACCCAAATGCATCTACTCACCTGGTGACAAACTTGTATATATATATATATATATATATATATATATATATATATATATATATATATATAGAGAGAGAGAGAGAGAGAGAGAGAGAGAGAGAGAGAGAGAGAGAGAGAGAGAGAGAGAGAGAGAGAGAGAGAGAGAGAGAGAGAGAGAGAGAGAGAGAGAGAGAGAGAGAGAGAGAGAGAGAGAGAGAGAGAGAGAGAGAGAGAGAGAGAGAGAGAGAGAGAGAGAGAGAGAGAGAGAGAGAGAGAGAGAGAGAGAGAGAGAGAGAGAGAGAGAGAGAGAGAGAGAGAGAGAGAGAGAGAGAGAGAGAGAGAGAGAGAGAGAGAGAGACAATACCCAGCGACAATACCCTGTTAGCGACGGTACCTCCGCCCAAATTCGCTCGCTCTTGGACGCTCGATCAACTGACAGTGCACAGGAAGCCCCCGTGCCCCACGCGACAGTACCCCTACCTCAACAGTGTCCCAGCGTGACGGCACTCCTACAGCTCGCAAACCCCTACGTGTGAATATCACAGATGTGGTACTATTGCGGCAAGGGTATTTTCATGCGCAGGGGTTTGCGAGCTGTAGGAGCGTCGTCGCGCTGGGGCATTAACGAGGCTTGGGTAATGTCGTGCGGGGCACGGGAGCTTCCTATGCACTGTCAGTTGATCGAGCATCCGAAAGAGGGAGAGTTTGGGCGAGATACCGTCGTCGTTGGGGTACTGTTGCAGCGGAGAGCATCGATCTGAGGTGGCGGTTCCGCCGGAGGATAGAGCTCTGGCGGTGCCTGTATAGTAAACCTCTACAATTCGGTTTTCCGGCGGCTGCCGGACAACCCCCGGAAGGGGTTTTGGCCCCCGACGAGTCATTCAGAGGTAGTGGCGCTGTGAACCGACGACCGACAGTCGGTGGAATGACCCCGTGTCACAACCCGCATTTTTCCAATATATAAATATATTATCAGAGTGGAAAAAATACACGTTATGATGTCATGTCATGTAAGAGACAACTACAGACGCTCAGGCAACTCCAACTCTATGTTTGATTTCATAAAAGACATACCTTTGTATAAAACTTATTTTAAAAGATATAATTTATAATTTTAAGATTTAGACCGTGTCCCTCGGTCCAATGGATCATCTAGTCCAGGAGTAGTAAGTATAGATAACGCTACGGAAAAGAAAGTATAAAGTTAAATTTGATTTACCCTATGTGTGCATGAAGACCCAATCATCTAGCTAATGATATGCAGATCTCTAAATTTAGTATAAGTAAGAAAAGATCTTTTTACGACCTTCAAAGTATGGTGACATTTAATTTAAATAATGCAATGCACAAAGATATGCAAGTTGTATATACTTAAAATAACTAACATGCATCCTACCATAAAACCTTCCTAGAGAGCAATGCAACAATAACAAAAAGGCAGTAGTAGCAGACACAACAAGTAAACAATCTACACAAAGAAACAACAATGGGCGTCAGCAATCTAACACGAACTAATAGAAATGTCAAAGAACATCTGAGATAAACCAAATAGTCAAAAAAAGTCACAGCTAACAAAAACTCACCAAGGAGGGGAAAGGAAAGTCACTATTCAAGATCTGGAAGAACAACACGATCAACCTGCACAGCTATCGGTCTGAACCTGAGGCATTCAACAAAAAGAATGCATCAGCAACAAGGGGCAAAAAGGTTGCTCAAAATAAATAAGATCACCAAGACCAAGAGATAAGAAATTTACTAATTCCAAGAATAAACTGTAAATCAACAACATACAAGGCCATATTAACAATAAGGCCAAATAGGTTAGCAAGCTTGGCTAAATAATCGATAAAAGTCTTGCACCAAGTGTGACAATGATTCGTAAGGAATGGTCATAGAAATATGCATTTGTGTGGGCCAAATGAATGATGAGCAAACCAGTGAATCAGTATCACCGGGCAAAAACAGGAATTGAGGTGGAGGTCATAATCTTCCAATCACCAACAGTCCAAAACACCGCCGGGTACCATGACTACACCAAAACAGACACTGTGGAGGAGGCCTAAATAATCTCTCTCACCAACAGTCCAAAAACCAGCTCATCTAACCATCACTAAGCACCACACGTAGCATAACTTCATTACACCATGATAAAAGGAGGAAAGTACCAAAATTTTCATGAACAAACAGCCACTCGATGAATCCAGAATCACTCAACGGATTTCGGCAAAGGTCTCGACGAATTACTCTAAAATCTCGACGAATTACTCTAAGGTCTCGACGACATGAAGAAACTTCTCGACGATAAGATCGCAGCAAATTCGTCGAAAGCACTTGACGAATTCATTGAGTCACTCAGTGAATTCTATAAGGTCTCCACAGACTACTCTAGGGTCTCGACAGATTCTTTGAAAACACTCGACAAATTCTATAGGTTCTCGACGAAATTCGGCAGATTACTTAGAATTTTCAAAGGAAGGGTCATTCGACGAATTCGTCGAATTCACTCGACGAATTACGTACATAAGATCTTGAAAATTTTCTATAAAACACTAAGAATTCTCTAAGGAAAGCCATTCGACGAATTCGTTGAATTCACTCGAGGAATTCTACGCAATTACTCGACGAATTCTGGCAGATCACTCGACAGGTTTAAGGCAGAAACTTTGCGGAATACCAGAAAAAACTTGGAGCTAAGTTTACTCCTTTACAGATTTGTACCATGGTAAATTTCAGCAAAAGTTTTAGGAAGAAATGTGAACAAAAACTCAAGTAAAGGGAGGACCACCACTTGCCTCAAATCTTTGGATTTCGACTCCAAAACACTCTAGGCCATGAATCGACTGTTTTCTAAAACTTTTCGGTAAAGGAAAACGGTAAGGAACACACACTCCAATATGAAATATCCATGAAACTGAAAATACTCACAGTACACACGAAGATCTCGGTGGGAGCTTTCCAAATCTACGCTCCGACGAAGATTTCGTGCTCAAACGCTCCCACAATAGCCGACGAAAGCCCCCGGACGACAACTGAACTCTTCTCTTTCGTGAAAACAGTAACTGATCGTAGTGGAGAAGATGGGAAAACCTAATTTCTACCCTTTTATAGGAGAGAGAGAGAGAGAGCATTATTTAAGAATTATCTAATATAGAGATTTTCAATAATTTATCGGGCTCTCACGTTAACTCGGATCGCAACGAAGCTCCACGGTTATGCTTAGATTTAATAACTTAAATTCTCTAAAGTCTAAAATTTAAATTCCGGCAAGATTCTCATACTTGGGTTCGCTTCTTGAAGACATTTGCTGTCGAGGGCTTCACACTTATGTAGCAAGATCTCAGCTTCAGACTTCTTAACCTGATGCTTCTGCAATAAGCTGTTGTATTTTATCCCTAAATTGTGGAACAAGAAAGAAAAAGAAGTAAATTTTCTAAACCTATGATTCAAGTAAGATGAGATAAAATATAAGAAAATATCAAGAAAGTGAACTAAGCATATCAACAATACCAATTTTCTGAAATGACGGAAGCGAGATCAGGTCCAAAGAAGGACAACTTCGATGCGCTCTTAAGCACGGGAGAGGGAATAAAAAAATCTTTAAATCCCTGAAATGAGACATCATATCGTACCCGCTGGGTTTTGGAGAAATCAGAAGGATAGATAAGGATCAAGAAAGAAATGAGATGCTTCTCCCCTTACGAATCTCCCAGATCGGATCGAGGGAACTGAATGGACCGAACGGCAGATGGAGAGAACGAGAAGGTGAGAGAGAAGAGAGAGAGCGTGAGGGGAAGAAGACGAAGGTTGTGTGAGCGAGCGAGAGAGAGAGAGAGAGAGAGAGAGAGAGAGAGAGAGAGAGAGAGAGAGAGAGAGAGAGAGAGAGAGAGAGAGAGAGAGAGAGAGAGAGAGAGAGAGAGAGAGAGAGAGAGAGAGAGAGAGAGAGAGAGAGAGAGAGAGAGAGCGGGGGGAAGAGGGTTACGGTGAGGAGAAGAGAGCGAAAAAGATGGGAACGAGAATCGGGAAGTCCGACCTCTTGAGGTCGGACTTGGGGGAGGAAAAAATTAGGCTAAATGAAATTCCATCGGAATTGCATTGAATGTCGATTCCCACAGCATTTCGGGCATGCCGAATAACAGAAATTGGAATTGGCAAATGAATGCCAATTCCGAACCACCAATTCCGACGAAACGAACGGGGCCTTAGATTTTTACCAAGGGTTTGAGGTACCGCTGTCAATCCTCCTTAGGCCCCGTTCGTTTCGTCGGAATTTGCGGTTCGGAATTGGCATTAATTTGCCAATTCCAATTTCTGCTGTTCTGCATGCCCGAAATGCTGTGGGAATCGGCATTCAATCCGATTCCGATGGAATTTCATTTAGCCTAATTTTTTCCTCCCCCAAGTTCTTGAGGTCGGACTTCCCGATTCTCGCTCCCGTCTTTTTCGCTCTCTTCTCCTCACCGTAACCCTCTTCCCCCCATTCTCTCTCTCTCTCTCTCTCTCTCTCTCTCTCTCTCTCTCTCTCTCTCTCTCTCTCTCTCTCTCGCGCTCGCTCACACAACCTTCGTCTTCTTCCCCTCACACTCTCGCTCTTCTCTCTCACCTTCTCGTTATATCCATTTGCCGCTTGCTCCATTCAGTTCGCCTCGATCTGATCTGGGAGATTCGTAAGGGGAGAAGCGTCTCGTTTCTTTCTTGATCCTTATCTATCCTTCTGATTTCTCCAAAACCCAGCGGGTACGATATGATGTCTCATTTCAGGGATTTAAAGATTGTTTTATTCCCTCTCCCGTGCTTAAGAGCGCATCGAAGCTGTCCTTCTTTGGACCTGATCTCGCTTCCGCCGTTCAGAAAATTGGTATTGTTGATATGCTTAGTTCACTTTCTTGATATTTTCTTATGTTTTATCTCATCATACTTGAATCGTAGGTTTAGAAAATTTACTTCTTTTTCTTTCTTGTTCCACAATTTAGGGATAAAATACAACAGCTTATTGCAGAAGCATCAAGTTAAGAAGTCTGAAGCTAAGATCTTGCTACATAAGTGTGAAGCCCTCGACAGCAAATGTCTTCAAGAATGCGAACCCAAGTATGAGAAGCTGAAATTCCTGTATGTATGTGTATGTATGTATGTATGTATGTGTCAATGTGTGTGTGTATATGCGTGTGTATTTTTGTGTGTATGTTTATTTTTGTGTGTTTAGGTACTAAGGGTGTATCAATGTTTTAAAATTTTAATTCTGTCCATTGAATTTTAATATACAGCCGAACAACGGAATTACTGATTCCAATTCCTGTGATAGAAATCCTGCATTCAGCCGAACATCGGAATTAGAATTGACTTCAATTCCAATTCCCGCGGGAATCTGAATAGGGTCAATTCCAATTCTTGCATCTCATTTCCTTCCAAACGAACGGACCCTAAACCGATTAGTAACACAAAATCCGATAAGAAATTTTGGAGCATTATTGATATTTTTATTTATAAAATTGATGATTTATTTACGGTGAATAAATTATTGGAGGCTAATTTAGAATTCAAAATGGCTTGCGAAAATTACGGCGTATAAGTTAGGACAACCTTATCTTTTGGTTTTAATTTCATAGTTTTCTAATTATTTTGGTATTGAATAAATAAAAGGGGATAATAGTCCGAAGAACAATATCGGGTAAAAATGATGGACTCAGAGTGCCCCGATAAAAGATAATTGAGGTTAACAGTCCCTTATTGAACCTTTTGCGGAGGATTGGAACATTTTCGATTAATCGGATCTTTATAATAAAAGCCTCGTAAGGAAAAAAAAGGGCTCAGGTAAAACGTTGAACCTCAAATCGAATCGCAATTTGAGAATTATTTCAATTGATGATACAACTTCAAAAATTATTGGGTTCGAATAACTTGGACCACGACGGACCCAAAACCGATTAGTAACACAAAATCTACCGCAGGATTATAGAACACGTCTCCTCGGAATGGAGATGCCTTCTCGGAACGGAGATGAGAACTTGAACACACTCCTCAGAATGGAGATGTCTCCTCAGAATGGAGATGACTCCTCGACACGGAGACGAGAACTTGAACACCCTCCTAAGAATGGAGATGTCTCCTCAGAACAGAGACGAGAACTTGAACACATAGAACCTGAAGAACTTCAGCACATAACTTTCTTTCAAGTGCATTTTCAGTTATTTTACTCATTGTACTTCTATTTCAGCATTTACTCTTTTGCACTGCATTTTTATGATTAGTCTAGCTTTACTTGCAGTTTTATTTCCTGCAATATTTATAGTTAACGTGGAGAGGAGACGTTCCTGCGGGATTAACCCTAAATAGTGTTAGAATTGAAGTGAGCTGTCGCCCAGGCGACAGTGGCTGTCGCCCAGGCGACAACGTGCGAGTAGCGACATACTCGCTAGCGAGCATCACCGTGACGAGCATCACCGTGACGAGCATCACCGTGACGAGAATCGGTGACGAGTATCGGTGACGAGTATCGGTGACGAGTATCGGTGACGAGTATCGGTGACGAGTATCGTCGTGCCTATAAATAGAGGGGTACCCCCCCTAAAGAGTAACCAATCCAGACCTTCTGACAGTGACGAGTATATACTTTGAGAGTGACGAGTATAGCCATCAGAAGTGGCGAGTATCATCAACTCTGAGCGAGTTAGAGATACCAGAGTGCTACTTGGTGAGTGTCGGACTTGGAGTAAGTTCGGCAGCTCCCTTGAGCGGGTAGCGAGCATCATCGGCGATGAGCATCGGTGACGAGTATCGGTGACGAGTATCGGTGACGAGTATCTGTGACGAGTATCGGTGACGAGCATCGGTGACGAGCATCGGTGACGAGTATCGTCGTGCCGAGTATCACCGTGACGAGTATCCGTGACGAGTATCGAGGCGACGAGTATCACCAGCGCGGTGTGCTCGGGAGGAGAAGCGGACCTTGTCCGTGACCAAGTTCTTTACTACTATTGGCTGTTGTGATTCAAGTTGGATGCAACTTGTATTCAGCCGTGTTCTGTTGTAATCTTGTTGCCAAGTATATATTACAGCTGTGTTTGTTCTGTTTTGGTATCCTTGATTGGTAGCATACAAAAATTTTCAACATAGTATCAGAGGGAGGTTGCTGAAGCAGCGCCTGCTATCGTAGTTCAAGGTTGTCATCCAAGATGGACGGTGGAGGAGGTTTTGCGAGAGGACTAGGCATTGAGCTGCTTACTCAAACCAACTACAAGAAGTGGATGTCTTGTATGGAGAGCTACCTTCTTGGAGAGGATCTCTGGGAGGTTGTTGGTGGTGGGGAGCAAGAGGAAGTTGTAGCTGCCGGCGATAATGGTCCAGCTGTGAGAGCTTGGAGGAAGACCAACGCCAAGGCGGAGTTCACCTTGAAGAGAACCATATCACCTGACTTGTTCGACCACATCATTTGTTGCAAGTCAGCGTCTGCGATCTGGATAGCCCTCGATGGGTTATTCAACAAGAAGAATGTGGCGCGGCTACAATTCCTGGAGAATGAGTTAGCGAAGTCGACTCAAGGCGAGATGACGATATCCACCTTCTTCCTGAAGGTGAAGAACCTATGTGGGGAGATCTCGGCCTTGGATCCTGAAGAGCCAATCTCAGAGGCGAAGTTGAAGCGACACATACTCCGAGGCTTGAGGAGGGAGTATGTCCCCTTCGTTACTTCCGTGCAAGGATGGGCTATTCAGCCCTCCCTTCTGGAGCTAGAGAACCTGTTATCGTCACAGGAGAGCTTGGCGAAGCAGATGGCGGGAGTATCCATCTCAGGAGGAGATGGCAAGGCCTTGTTCTCAGGAAAGAGGAGATCCTGGGACAAGAGGAAGAAGAACCCCCGAGAGGGACCTTCAACGTCATCTCAGGGAGATGGGGGGAAGTTCCTTCCTGCCCGTGACGAGAAGGGGAGATACCTTTGCTTTGCCTGTAAGAAGTACGGGCATATGGCAAAGGATTGTCGGTCTAATCTCCTGGCCGGTCATGTTGCTGAGAAAGGTGGAGACCATCAGAGAGGTGGAGACCATCGAAGAGGTGGAGGAAGAGGTGGAGGTCACCAGGGTGGTGAGAGGGGGGACAATTGTTTCCTGGCAGAGATGACGGCAACGTCAGTCGATGTCTTAGCCTCCATCAACCTCGAGGACGACTGGATAGTGGATTCCGGTTGCGGGCATCATCTCACTGGAGATATGTCGAAGTTTGCCTCCTCGGCAGCATATGAAGGATCGGATGCTATCATCACTGCGGATGATACGGTGCATCCAGTGGAGCGAGAAGGGAAGGCGTCCCTTGGGAGTAGAGAGAAGCCAGTGACACTGAAGAGTGTCTATCACGTGCCTGGCATGAAGAAAAACCTCTTCTCAGTGGAGAACGCCGTGGATGCTGGATACCACGTGCTATTTGGACCAAAGGAGGTGAAGTTCTTGAAGAACGTATCGTCTGTCGATGCTGACGTCACGCTCACCGGGAGAAGGGTGAAGGACTTGTATGTTCTGTCTGCAAGTGCCTACGTGGACAAGCTGAAGACAAACGACAGCGCTGTGATCTGGCATGAGAGGCTGGGTCATGTGGGGATGGACAAGTTGAAGAAGATGGCGGCAAAGGGCCTAGTGAGTGGCCTGCCTCATCTCTCTTCCTACGGCGACGGCCATGTGTGCGACGGATGCCAATATGGAAAGTCACATCGACTTCCATTTGACAAGTCGGAGACGAGGTGTAGGGCACCTCTTGAGTGCATACATGCTGATGTTATGGGGCCGTGCGCCACCCTTACTTATGGAGGCAATAAGTATGCGCTGGTTCTGGTGGATGACTACACCCGCTATACGTGGGTATACTTTCTGAGAGAGAAGTCAAAAGTATTCAAGAAGTTCCAAGAGTGGAAGGAACTTGTGGAGGGGAGGTTGGACCGCAGAGTGAAGAAGCTGAGAAGCGACAATGGAGGGGAGTTCACCTCCAATGAGTTTGCTTCCTTCTGCAGAAGGTTCGGCATTCGGCGGGAGCTTTCTTGCGCTCACACCCCTCAGCAGAATGGGGTGGCAAAGAGGAAGATCCGCCATCTGGTGGAGACTACCAGGAGTTGGCTACATGCCAAGAACATTCCCAAGGCCTTATGGGCAGAGGGAATGGCGTGTGCCACTCATGTGATCAACAGGCTGCCTCTGAGTCCTAACAGGATGGTGTCTCCACACCAGCTCATGTTCGGGGAGAAGCCCAATGTGGGTCACATGAAGGTGTTCGGTTCTACCTGCTTCGTGCACGTCCCGGACGCTCAGAGAACAAAGTTGGAGCCGAAGGCGAGGAAGTGTATCTTCATCGGCTACGATGAGCGGAAGAAGGGGTGGAAGTGCATGGATCCGCAGACTCACAGGTACGTCATCTCGCGCGACGTTGTGTTTGACGAACTGGTCTCATACCAGGGAGTCTCTTCTGTGGAGCTGCCGGAGAGTGGAGAAGCTAGCAGGGAAGAGGAGTGGGTCACTGAGGACCCTACTGTGGAGTTGGAGTTATCTCCAAGTGCTCCATTGCCATCTGCCTCAGGAGGAGCTTCTGGCTCAGGGGGAGCTACGAACTCAAGTAGCAGGGAGAGCACCGCTACAGGAGGAGTTCTGAGAGGAGCTCAGAGAGGAGCTCAAGCAGAGGAGTCTACCGGAGTGGTAGACAGTGGCCAAGCCTTGAGGAGGTCGAAGAGGACCATCGTCCCGCCTGCTCGCTATAAGGAGGGGAACTTCGTAAGTCTGGTTTCCTGCTTCTTCGCAGGACCACTCGATGAGAGGGAACCTGCCTGCTTTGAGGATGCAGCTGGCATCAAGGAGTGGGACGAGGCCATGGAGGAAGAGATGGAGGCCCTGAAGAAGAACGAGACATGGGACTTGGTTCCCATGATGGAGGGCATCAAACCTGTCACCTGCAAGTGGGTGTACAAGGTGAAGAAGAGGGCTGATGGAGAAGTGGAGCGGTACAAGGCGAGGCTTGTCGCTCGAGGCTTCTCACAGACCTACGGAGAGGACTACGAGGAGACCTTCAGTCCTGTAGCGAAGATGACGTCGGTGAGGACGATCATTGCTTTGGCAGCGTGCCGAGGTTGGAAGCTATGGCAGCTGGACGCGAAGAATGCGTTCTTATATGGAGAGATCGACAAAGACATATTCATGGTGCAACCACCTGGATACGTGTCCAAGTCCCATCCGCGTCACGTTTGCAAGCTGAAGAAGGCCCTCTATGGTCTGAAACAGGCGCCGAGAGCCTGGTATGGGAAGATTGCGGAGTACTTGCTGTTCTGCGGCTACGATACCTCAGACTCGGACTCCAGCATGTTCGTGAAGAAGGATGGAGGTCTTCACGTGCTAGTGCTGCTATACGTCGATGACATGATCGTGACAGGGAACAACCCTGAGGAGGTCGCGACGCTGAGAGAGCAGCTTTCCATACGCTTCGAGATGAAGGATCTTGGTGAACTGCACCATTTTCTTGGTCTCCAAGTAGAGAAGAAAAGAGGCGGACTGGATGTTTCCCAGAGGGCATATGCCGAGAGGATCGTCGAAAGATTCGGCATGAAGGAGGGGAAGAGCAGTTCCGTTCCTCTGGAGGCGGGGCTGAAGCTTCGGAAGGAAGAAGGAAGGATTCTTCCTGATCCGAAGATCTTTCGGGCTCTGGTAGGGAGTCTTATATACTTAACTATCACAAGGCCGGACATCGCCTTTGCTGTCGGCCGAGTTAGTCGGTATATGCAGGAGCCGCGGAAGCCTCATCTAGAGGCAGCCAAGGGGATTCTGAACTATGTGAAGGGCACCCTTGAGATGGGATTGTCCTATGAAGAGAAGTCTGACTTCAAGCTGCACGGGTACACGGATGCAGACTACGGAGGTGACGCTGATGATCGCAAGTCGACATCAGGTTACGTGTTCTTGTGTGGAGCTGCTGCTATCTCATGGTGTAGCAAGAAGTAGGACTCTATTTCTCTTTCTACCACGGAGGTTGAGTACAAGGCGTCGTCCTTAGCAGCTCATGAGTGTGTCTGGCTAAGGAGACTAGTGGAGGATGTGGATGAGGAGGTCAGCGGACCTACTGTGCTTCGCGGGGACAATGAGAGTGCATTGAAACTGGTAACCAATCCAGTGAGTCATGCGAGGACCAAGCACATAGAGATCGAGCATCACTTCATCAGAGAGAAGGTGCTGGGTGGCTTGCTCACTGTGGAGCATGTGCGGAGCGAAGACAACCTTGCGGACATATTCACAAAACCCCTATCTGCGGGGCCGTTCCGGAGGCCTCGCTCGTTGCTTGGAGTTGTTCCCGGAGTTCACTTCAAGGGGGAGTGTTAGAATTGAAGTGAGCTTCGCTCAGGCGACAGTGGCTGTCGCCCAGGCGACAGCGTGCGAGTAGAGACATACTCGCTAGCGAGCATCACCGTGACGAGCATCACCGTGACGAGCATCACCGTGACGAGTATTGGTGACGAGTATCGGTGACGAGTATCGTCGTGCCTATAAATAGAGGGGTACCCCCCTAAAGAGTAACCAATCCAGACCTTCTGACAGTGACGAGTATATACTCTGAGAGTGACGAGTATAGCCATCAGAAGTGGCGAGTATCATCAACTCTGAGCGAGTTAGAGATACCAGAGTGCTACCTGACGAGTATCGGACTTGGAGTAAGTTCGGCAGCTCCCTTGAGCGGGTAGCGAGCATCATCGGTGACGAGCATCGGTGACGAGTATCGGTGACGAGTATCAGTGACGAGTATCGATGACGAGCATCGGTGACGAGCATCGGTGACGAGTATCGTCGTGCCGAGTATCACCGTGATGAGTATCCGTGACGAGTATCGAGGCGACGAGTATCACCAGCGCGGTGTGCTCGGGAGGAGAAGCGGACCTTGTCTGTGACAAAGTTCTTTACTACTATTGGCTGTTGTGATTCAAGTTGGATGCAACTTGTATTCAGCCGTGTTCTGTTGTAATCTTGTTGCCAAGTATATATTACAGCTGTGTTTGTTCTGTTTTGGTATCCTTGATTGGTAGCACACAAAAATTTTCAACAAATAGTACCCGCTCAAGATCATCACGTTCACTTATTTGAGTAGTGCTTGAGCGATGCGATCGAGTCTGGCGTTAGTCGTCTGCCCGAATATTTACATGTCGAGTAGGGCAGGCGACCGCTAGAACAGATAGTGCATGATTCTTATCTATATAAATGATGTGCATGGCCTTATGCTTGATGTGGTGGGTCGGTCATGCCCGTAGACCGTTTGTATCGGTACAGAAAAGTTGACGACTCTTGGGCACTAGGGAGAGTGTGAACCCCAGGAACTCATCTTTATTTATATTGCCCTGCAGGGTCCCTCCGCCAGTTGCCAAATTGCATTCGCCGGATATCGCTCACATCCACTAGTACACCGAGATGTATGAAAGGGCCTGGGTAGTGGCAGGACCGGCCACTAGCACCATTTCGTCACAATGATGAGGCCCGCAGGGTTAGCTACCCCGCTAAAATAAACATGTCAAACTATGTCGTTATAGGGTGTTGTTGCAGGTTGTGAACACTTACGTGATTGCGAGCTGGATAATAGAGCTTTTTTTTAAATAACTGCTTAAATTCTATTTTTCAGTTATTTAGTTGCAGTATTTATTTTAGTACCTACTTCTAGCTTACTTATATATAGCTTTGTTTCCTATTTTCATTTAGCCATATATAATGCTACTTTACTTTATTGCTTCGACTATTTCTATAACCCACAGAGGCCACTAGTATTTATGACTAATGTGCCGTCGTACATCCTTTTTAAAAGATGGAGCAGCGCGAGGCCCTGCCAGAACCTAAGAGAGTACCTACAATAACACCGACTCGAGTGGTAACGACCGCCTCTCCATCCGCCTTTAGAGATGTGAGCTTATAGATATTAGTGGTAGCAAGACCTCTTTGTTGGATCGGTAGGCGCCCTTAGAGGGGGGGGGGGTGAATAAGGGTTTTTAAAATTTATATTATATTTTGAAAAGCTTTGAAATAATGCGTGATTAAGACAATGAGAAATCAAGTAAAATAATTGAAATAAAGTAGAGACATGTTTTATTAATATGAAATAAGGTTTTACAAAAGTTGATTTCTATAACGCTAGAAATCCATGGCGAATAATAGTAAACTCTTTTTGTTTTCTATCCCGATTCGCATCCCCACGAACCGGTGGCCCTAACCTATCCTTCCCGGATTCGGCCTCAAGCCGCTCAAGCCAACCCTTCCCCGGATATGGCCTCGAGCACCCCCTAGACCTAACCTAGATCTAGTCGCCAACACGAGGTGAATTTCTGCCCTAAGTCCTACCCAGACCTAGTCGCCAACACGAGACGATTTCTTTAACCGTTTACAAGAAATATGAAATGAAAATAATTAAAACTCCCTCTTGAATTACTTTTGAAGTTGGAGACGAAGATCCGCTGTAGAATAAGCGTTGTAGAAGCGGACTTCATTTGGATCCGGCGTGAAGAGATTCTCCTTCAGAAGTTTGCAGAACTTTGGTAAGACATCAACTTTCGGCCAAGACAGCCTCTGGAATTCTAGCACTCAATCTCTCTCTGTTATGTCTCTATGAAACGAGAGAAGAGGGGTCCTATTTATAGTCTCAGTGCTAGCGCCTACGCTAGAGCTACCGCCTGCGCTAACCCGTTTTAGGACATATTCTGCGCGGCAGGATCTTCAATACGAGGAAACATTTCTCTCTTGCCTTCTGTGCTCCGCGCTACCGCCTGCGCTATCGGCTACCACCAGGCGCTATCTCCTTCTATATGTGCTCCTAGAATTACGCAGATCATCGCTACCGCCAGGCGCTAGGTGATACCATCGGCGCTAGTAGTAATGTTGGATTTGATGGCTCAAATTTGGGTGCAGCCTTCTTATGTAGTTCTTGAGTCATATGGACTTTGTTTTCCTGCACGCTTAAACACACAAGATCAAATACACATAGGATTTGTTATTCTCAAACCTAGGAGATGCGGAAGACCATGTTCCAACAAACTCCCCTTTTTGATAATAACAAATCCATTAATGATAAATCAGAGCATTAATATATAAGCATGATGAAACTTACTTGTGTGTGTGTGAGAGTGATGACTTGGGATAATTATCGATTTTAGCATTTAGAATTGCTCCCCCTAAATACATACTCCCCCTAAGTGAATGCTCCCCTAATATGTAAGCTATCATGTTAATTAAGCATGTTAGTTTTCTATTTTGATAGCAGATTATATTTATCATGTTAGTTCTCCCCCTTTTGTTATTAACAAAAGTGGGTAAGGAGACACCACTTAAAAGTTTTGATAATAAGATAAAGGCATGATCGAGCTTGAAGAGAGAAGGAAATGATAAGGAGTTTTAGAATACTTTTCATTGAAATAGATCAGAGTTTTAGTATTACAATATTTTCATAAATCAGAGTTTGTAGCATATAAAGAATACAAGGTAAATGTAAAGTTGCGGAAGACTTAGAAAAATACAATCAAACATCTTTTGTAAGACATGATGATTCATAAAAAGATATATGAGTTAAATTTCATAAAGAAGATGTTTTTGTAAATCATTGTTCAATTAAAATCTTTAAGTTCAACAATAAAGTAACCAAGCATGAAATAATGTTATCCAAAAAGAGAGTACTACAATGTTATGTTAATTCACAATTTCAAAACATACTAAACATTGTAGAACGCATGCTAGGTTATCTAGTGCATTTCATATATAAAGAGTAGTATAGAATTTGCATTAGGATCCAATACTCATGAGAAGAAGTGTTATGGAAGATAATGATGTGCTCATAAGTGTATTTTTGAGTAGAGTAAACAAATGTTTTAATAAAAAAGACAAGGAATATGTAAAGTAAGAGCACAATAAAAACACAAATAATTTTACTTCCACAAACTTCAATGCACAAACAAAAATGTACAACTACCAAGGTTCTTTGCACACACAATGCTCATCAAGTCTTATCAGGGTGCAAAGTAGTGCTTGGGGGATCACACAATTTTATTCTTCAATATTGTTTTTTTTGTGATCCGGTGTACTTAAGAATAAGTGGTTTTTATTTTGAAAGAAAGATATGGTTTGCACAAGATACTTTACTATTCTTTCCAAGGTGCTCAACCTCACAACGCTTATTAAAACTTATCAGGAGGTTCAAGTAGTGCTTGGTGGAGTTATCTTTGTCACTTTATTTTATGATTCTTGTTTTGTACAAAGTTCTCCGAATACACTTGTTTTGCAAACCAAAATAATTTATGAAAAACATAACCACTTTTCTTAACTTTAAAAAGTGCAAATAAAAGTAGTGTAGGTAAGATACTTGTGCAATTTTAATTCATTGTACTAATACAGAACATTCACAAGCATTCTTAGATTAAACACATATGTAGACAATGCCAAAAATAAGTGAGTGAATAAAGATCAATATCAAACATAAAATATTTACTCATACTTAGAGGCATGCTAAGCGTAGTTCTACACAACTATTACAATATAATTGATGCACATATTAATGGATATATCAAAACATGATGAAACCAATGTTCAAAGTAGTTTGAAAAGATAAATTGCAACATTATAGAAGTTCTAAAAAATATATTAAATCATGCTTGATTTTCACAGGAAAGTCCATACAGTTTTTTTGATAGTTTTAATGTTTTGTATTTTTGTATTGGATTTTTGCATTTAGAAATAGAATTTAAACAAATGACAAAAAAGGCAAAACATATATTTTTTTGTAATTTGGTTTTTGTATTCTGGTATTTGATTTTTCAAAAATGAAATAAAAGCAGAAGTGCAAAAATAAATAGTACACATAGATTAATATATTTTTAAGAATTTTTCAAAATTTTAAAAATACAGAAAAACAAATAGGTGCGCTAGCGCTAGAGCGGGAAACAATACACGATTTTTAATGATTTTGAAATTTTTAATTGTTGATCTTGACTAAGTGTCCTAATAGTAGTTTCATGCAGAAATTTCAGATTTTTAGGAGATGTTTTAGATGGTTAAAAATTGCAAAATTGCGTTTATGAATGTGTTTTAACTCGAAAGATCTAGGACACCTAACTCAAGTCGTAATAATCGAAATCTTGCATCGAGAAGAGGTTTAGTAAATATGTCAGCGAGTTGAGGGTCTGTGCCAATGAAACTTACTGGTACATGCTCTTTCTTAATGTGATCCCTAATGAAATGATGACGAACATCGATGTGTTTGGATCTAGAGTGGTGTACAGGATTATATGTGAGGTCTATTTCACTTTTGTTGTCACATTTAAGATCAATGTTTTTGAGATGAAATCCAAAATCCTTGAGAGTTTGACTCATCCATAATGCTTTTGCACAACAACTTCCAAGTGCGATGTATTCGGCCTCCGTGGTGGATAGTGCAACCGAAGATTGTTTCCTACTAGACCAAGCAACTAATGAGGGTCCTAAAAGTGACAAGTACCGCTAGTGCTTTTTCGACCTAGTGAACAACCGGCGTAATCCGAATCGGAATAGCCGTGGAGTGTGAATGAATCATTGTGTGGGTACCATAATCCTAATTTAGATGACCCTAATAGATAACGAAAAATACGTTTTACCACTTTTAAATGAGATTCTTTTGGAATGGCTTGAAAACGAGCACATAAACATACGGCAAACATTATATCTGGTTTAGATGCACTTAAGTAAAGAAGAGATCCTATCATTCCTCTATATAACGTTTGATCAATGGAAATTCTAGATTCATCTTTTCCCAGTTTTAACGAAGCACTCGTAGGAGTAGAAGCTTGTTTAAGATTTTCAAATCCAAATCATTTAAGCATATCGCGAACATATTTTGTTTGGCAAATAAAGATACCATCAGTTCGTTGTGAGATTTGAAAACCAAGAAAATATGATAGTTCTCCTAGAAGACTCATTTCAAATTCATTTTTCAATACTAAGACTACTTCATTACACAACTCTTCATTAGTGGCTCCAAAAATGATATCATCAACATATATTTGTAAAATAATTAGATCGTTATTATTATGCTTAATGAAGAGTGTATTGTCGGCACTTCTCATAACATAACTGTGCTTTAACAAAAATGATGTAAGTCTATCATACCATGCACGGGGCGCTTGTTTTAAACCATAAAGCGCTTTTCTAATTTGTAAACATGATTAGGAAATTTTTCATTTATAAAACCGGGGGGGTGTTCTACATAAACTTCTTCTTTTATAAATCCGTTTAAAAAGGCACTTTTAACATCCATTTGAAATAATTTTATTCTTTTAAGACTCGCAAATGCCAAAAATATTTGTATAGATTCTAAGCGAGCAACGGGTGCAAAAGTTTCTTCAAAATCTACCCCCTCGATTTGAGAATAACCTTGAGCAGCAACTAAGCGTGCTTTATTTCTTATAATCCTAGATTCACCATCTAATTTATTTTTAAAGATCCATTTTACGCCGATAACTGGATGATTAGATGGTCTATCTACTAGATTCCAAACTTTATTTCTTTCAAATTGATCTAACTCTTCATTTATAGCCAAAAACCAAAATTCGTCATTTAAAGTGGTGGAAACGTTTTTAGGTTCGATTTCAGAAACAAAGCAAATATTTGAAAATGTTTCATAAAGAGAAGATCGAGTTCTTACCCCAGTAGAAGGTTCCCCAATGACTAGCTCTTTTGGATGATTTTTTGAGAAGTTCAAAACGCTTGGAGGTACATACATCTTCCTTGGACTTCTCCTCCTCTTCTTTGGAAGGTTCCTCTTCGTCGTCTCCAAATATGGCAAAGGTTCATCATTTGTGCCTGTAGGAAACCTTTCTGCACACGAAATAAATTTATCAAATTTAACATTAATAGACTCTTCAACCTTGCTCGACCTTTTGTTAAATATTCTATAGGCTTTACTGGTTGAAGAATATCCAAGAAATATTCCTTCATCACATTTTTCATCAAATTTACCTAAAGAATCTTTTGTATTAAGAATAAAACATTTACAACCAAATACTTTAAAATATGATACGTTAGGTTTCTTTTGATAATATAGTTCATACGGTGTGAGATTTAGTGATGGGCGAAGCATGACTCTATTCATTACATAGCATGATGTGCTTACAGCTTCGGCCCAAAAAGACTTAGGTAATTTATATTCAGATAGAATTGTGCGTGCTAGTTCTTGGATTGTCCTATTTTTCCTTTCTACAACACCATTTTGTTGAGGTGTGCGTGGAGCGGAGAACTCATGCTTAATACCTAACATTTCACAAAAAGATTTAAAATTTTTATTTTTAGTTTCACCTCCATGATCTGAGCGAATGCATTTTATTTTTAAATCTAGTTCATTTTGAATACGAGTATATAATTTTGAGAATTCGCAAAACGCATCAGATTTGGAAGAGAGAAATAAAGTCCATCAATATCTTGAGAAATCATCTATTAGAACGAAAGTATATATTCTACCACCAAGACTTGCGGTGTGAACGGGGCCAAAGAGATCCATATGAATTAATTGCAATGATTTTGAAGTAGAAATTTTGTTTTTGCTTTTAAAAGATGATTTTGTAAATTTTTCCTTTTTGGCATGGAGAACATAGTGAAGATAAATTTCCATTCAATTTAGGCAATCCTCTAATCAATTCCTTTTTTGCTAGTTTTAAAATAAGCTTTGTGCTAGCGTGACCTAAACGTCTATGTCATAGTTCTAATTCATCATTTTTGGTTATAAAACATTTTATAGATGATTTGGAAAGATCATCTTTTAAAGGAATTTTGCTTTGTTGCCCGTCATGTGCTTGGAGCAGCCTGAGTCCAAGTACCACACATCCTCCGTTTCCTTAGCCTTCCTGCAAATCTATAGAGAAGATGAGAGTAAAGATCTAGATACCCAAGAGGTACCACCCATAGAGTAAGTGGATTTCTTAGGTACCCAGATTTGTTTTAACGATCGTTGTTTTATATTCCTGCAAGAGCTAGACGTGTGTCCAAACTTGAGACAATTTGCACACGACACAAAGGGGGTTGAGACCCTTTTCTGAATTTCTACATTGCTCTTGCTCGATGATGCTTGAACATTAGGAAAAACAGGAGATTTTTTAACTGTTGAGCTACCGCCGGCGTTAGTGGCTAGCACCGGGCGGTAGGGCTCACTTTTATATATGACCCCAAATTTTCCAGAACCATAACATTGGTTTCCCAAAATCATATCCAAGGATTTTTGACCAATCTCGATTTTTTTATGGCTATATTGAGGTCATAATTTTGTTTTTTAAGAAATGTATTTTCTTGTACAATCATAACACATTTATTTTAAAAGCCCGTTTTGTTATTTTCAATTTGTAAAAGAGAGGTTTTTAGTTTTCTTTCTAAGTCCCCCTTTTCTTTTGCAATAGTTTTCTTTTGTGAGAGGGCCTTAGAAAGAGAAACTTCAAGTTCTTTTGTCTTAAATAAAGAGTGCTCACACTCTTGACATGAAACCTTTCTCTTTTCAAGGGAAATCAATTTTTTTGTGAGCTTATGATTTTCTTTAATAATAGATTCATTTTCACGATTTAATATGATATTATCTTTTATACTTTGATCATAGGATTTGCAAGTTAGAACAAATTCATCATAGAGTTCTTCGAAGGTAGGAGGAGTTACCTCATTGTCGCTAAGAACACTGGTGTCATCATCGTTGCTATTTGCCATTAAGCATAAGTTTGCTTCCTCCTCGCTGCTTGGCTCAGACTCGTTTGACTCTTCAGAGGAAGAATCATCCCAAGTTGCGGCTTTCAATACTTTCTTTTTCTCTTTTGCTTTGTATTGTTCTTTTTGCTCCTTTTGATACTTGGGGCACTGGCTCCGAATGTGCCCGGTTTTCTACAGTGGTAGCACTCTGGTGGTGGTCTTTCTTCTTCATCTTCGCTTCCTTTTCCTTTCCTTGATAAAGAGGAAGATCCCTTTCGTCGAGCATCCTTTTGGAAGTATTTTCGAAATGTGTTCCTTCTTTCCGGATTCCTGATGAACTTCCTGAAGTTCTTCACCAGGAGACCTTCTTCATCTTCATCATCATCTTCGATGCTCTCCTTCTTTGATTTTAGTGTTATCGCCTTTTTCTTTGGCTCTTTGTTGTATTCATCGTGTTGAATCTGGAGTTCTACCTCATGGGTTTTGAGATTCCCAATAAGGTTCTCGATCAGGAGCGTTCTTAAGTTGTGCGACTCCGAGATGGCTGTCACCTTCGGATTGAACCTTGGAGGTAAGGAGCGAAGAATTTTCCTCACCAAGTCCCCGTCTGAGTAGATCTTTACAAGTGCTTTTGAAGCGTTGACGATTTTGGTGAAGCGAGTGTACATCGAGTTGATGTTCTCTTCGGTATCCATCCTGAATTTTCCATATTCAGATTCCAGTTGAAATAGCTTTGCATCTTTTACCTGTGATGTACCTTCATGAGTAATTTCTAATTGATTCCAAATATCATAAGCAGTTATGCATGCAGAAATTCTATTAAACTCAATCATATTTAAGGCGCAATATAAAGCGTTCATTGCCTTAGCATTATTTTTACACCTTAGTTTATCGTTATCATCCCATTTATCTTTTGGTTTTAGCAATGTTGCCTCTCCCACTACAGTTGTAGGAGGAGTGTACCGAACTTCTACCATGTTCCATACTTCTACATCCATGGTCATAAGAAAACACATCATTCAATTTTTCCAATAATTGAAATCTGACCCAGTAAAGAGAGGTGGTCGACTAACTCCTTGACCCTCCGGAAAAGCGAGATCATGAGACGCCATTATTCCAAGTTGTTAAGACGAATGGAATAACCTCCCTCTGATACCACTTGTTGGATCGATAGGCGCCCTTAGAGGGGTGGGGTGAATAAGGGTTTTTAAAATTTATATTATATTTTGAAAAGCTTTGAAATAATGCATGATTAAGACAATGAGAAATCAAGTAAAACAATTGAAATAAAGTAGAGACATGTTTTATTAATATGAAATAAGGTTTTACAAAAGTTGATTTCTATAACGCTAGAAATCTATGGCGAATAATAGTAAACTTTTTTGTTTTCTATCCCGACTCGCATCCCCACGAACCGGTGGCCCTA
Organism: Dactylorhiza incarnata; assembly: GCA_033032865.1. Taxonomy (NCBI): domain Eukaryota; kingdom Viridiplantae; phylum Streptophyta; class Magnoliopsida; order Asparagales; family Orchidaceae; genus Dactylorhiza; species Dactylorhiza incarnata. The sequence continues at coordinate 277,853 of JAWHQI010000515.1, forward strand.
GCTTATCCTTCCTGGATTCGGCCTCAAGCCGCTCTAGCCAACCCTTCCCTGGATATGGCCTCGAGCACCCCGTAGACCTAATCTAGATCTAGTCGCCAACACGAGGCGAATTTCCGCCCTAAGTCCTACCCAGACCTAGTCGCCAACACGAGGCGATTTCTCTAACCATTTACAAGAAATATGAAATGAAAATAATTAAAACTCCCTCTTGAAGAACTTCTGAAGTTGGAGACGAAGATCCGCTGTAGAATAAGCTTTGTAGAAGTGGACTTCGTTTGGATCCGGCGTGAAGAGATTCTCCTTCAGAAGTTTGCAGAACTTTGGTAGGACATCAACTTTCGGCCAAGGCAGCCTCTTGAATTCTAGCACTCAATCTCTCTCTGTGATGTCTCTATGAAACGAGAGAAGAGGGGTCCTATTTATAGTCTCAGCGCTAGCGCCTGCGCTAGAGCTACCGCCGGCGCTATCCCATTTTAGGACATATTCTGCGCGGTAGGATCTTCAATCCGAGGAAACATTTCTCTCTTGCCTTCTGTGCTCCGCGCTACCGCCTGCGCTATCGGCTACCGCCAGGCGCTATCTCCTTCTATATGTGCTCTTAGAATTACGCAGATCATCGCTACCGCCAGGCGCTAGGTGATAACGCCGGCACTAGTAGGAGTGTTGGATTTGATGGCTCAAATTTGGTGGCAACCTTCTTATGTAGTTCTTAAGTCATATGGACTTCGTTTTCCTGCACACTTAAACACACAAGATCAAATACATATAGGATTTGTTATTCTAAAACCTAGGAGATGCGGAAGACCATGTTCCAACACTCTTTTGTTTTGCTATAGCCCAAGGGTCAATATGTACAAATTTGGCTATGACCCTTTTGATAATGTATATATGTGGTTTTCTCTGAGATGCTTTCGCTATGATAGATCTGGATGTTGTGATGAATACTTGCATGACAAGGCGATCATTATGAGCATGTAAATTGGGCACGTTTACCCGGTTTAATAACGTAGGGCGGCCTCCTTGAGCACTAAGGTTCCCCTAACCCGTTCGACTTGGGGGGGGGGGGGGGGGGGGGGGGGATCTTACACGCATTGGTCGTGTGCGCGCGCTAGCTGTGCGCACAAGCGCTGGCCATGTGCACTGGTCGCACGCGCGTGCTTGTTGCGAGGTGCACCTACGTGGTTTCGTGCTGCTCCCAAAAAGCTTCTACTTGGGCATATGTGGGTGTCGTTTTGTGTCCTGTTTTGGGCAATTTTGGGACCCTTCGGGCGAGCGCGACTCACTCGGTCGGGTCGGCTTGCTTGAGCGTTTTGGTTGAAGTCGTACCAGTTTAACTCAGAAATCTTTAGGGGGAACCACATCAAATGCCCCCAAATTTTTGCAGGTCATGATCCATGAAGCTACGAGCCCAGAAATTTTTGATATAATCGTGCTATTTTTGAGCTGTGGACTCCGAACATGGTAGCATGCGTGCGTGTCAATTTATTATTTGTTGGCGGAGTAAAACATTCTTATCATTAAGCCCTGGAGTTATAGGCTGATCACCTTGCACTACGGGGCAATAATTTTACAGGATGAAGATCTCGTAGTTGATATTGGGAGTGACTCATGCAATTGGTTGCACGACTTTTATTGATATAGGTGCGGATTAGTACGGTAGTATGCTCTTGCCTGCGATGTAGCCCTTGTTGCCTTTGTGGCACTCTTCAGGGATGTCCTTCTGTTTTAAACTTTGCGCGCTGTGATAGTTTGGAAGTATTTTGCTTTCCATGTTCCCAGTTGTCATTAGGTGTCAGTGCTGGGGTCGGAAGCTTGAAGGTGATGTGGAGAGACGTTTGCCACCTTGCCTTGCCGACGCCAAAGGACCTAGGGGTCATTCCCATCAGAATCCATTGGTGGATTATGTGCTTGCTTTCGTAGGAGGACACGGGGTTCATTCCTACCGTGAAGCTGAAAGATACAGGGTCCATTTCTTTAGGAGGTGCAAAAGTCCCTTAATTTGTCTGTACTCGCCTAAGTTGAAAGACTTGGGGTCCATTCTTTCAGGAGGTGCAAAAGAACCTTTGTCCTTTCATCCTAAGTAGAATGGCTCAGTGCAATACCCTGCCAATACAAATATTATAACAATATGCCCGACCAGGACCCCACACTATATTGAATACACTAGCTAGACGTTAATAAGATGATAAATAGAAACATAAGACTACACGAGAGTATAAAAAACACAGGCAGAAGCTTCCATTAAAGAGTGTTATAAGAATGTCTACCAACTCAGAAATATCATTAATAGAATTATGACCTTTAAGACCTTACATTCAACCAATGTAACAAAAATCTAAAACATACATCGACATGCATGTCGACAATATAAGAAAAAGTAGTAAATAGACTGGCTTTCGAGGGCCAGCACAACTTTGGGATTCAGCCTACTACTTCCCGCTTGACTCACCAGCACCTGCACTATCCATAAATAAGAGGTAAACGAGGGTCACTATGAGATGACCTCAAACCGCATAACAATCCCATCCCTTGACCATTCTAGTCAGCTCTAGGGTGGGGCACCACTCACCTGCAAGCAAGCCGCACATACAATATATAATATAATAAAGAAAGTGCATCTACTCTACACAAGGTGAGGTTTCAAGCACAATCAATCTTCTAGGTTGAGAATAAAAAAAAGGAACCTAGGTATGCGAATGATGTCAGTTGGGTTCATCGGAGGTTCCCCATAACAGCCAAAGCAAACACGCATGAGGATAGCTCTTGACGATACACTTATCGTTGACTCTTCTCACCGACAAAGATAACCCTTCTAGTCAACATGGATACAGTCGATAGTACCCTTACCGCTCTACGTTAGCACTTGTCGATACGCACAACCTTCTCGTTGATAAGGAAGACCTATCAAGTCGATAAGCTACCGCCAGCGGTACTCCTACCGTGCGGCGTTAGCTATCTGCTACAGATTTTAGAATGATTCTTTACCATAGGGAAATAGGGTGTTATACTCGGGGTTCATTCTTTCAGGAGGTGCAGAAAGACCTTTGTCTGTTCTTGCCTAAGTAGAAGGACTCAGGGTCCTTTCTTTCAGGAGGTGTAGAAGGACCTTTGTCCGTTCTCGCCCAAGTAGAAGGACTCAGGGTCTATTCTTTTAGGAGGTGCAGAAGGACCTTTGTTCATTCTCGCCTAAGTTGAAGGACTCGGGTCCGTTCTTTAAGGAGGTGCACAAGGACCATTGTCCATCTTGCCTATATAGTAGTATGACTCGTGGTCCATTCTTTCAGGAGGTGTAGAAGGACATTTGTGCATCTCGCCTTGACAGTAGAAGGACTCAGGGTTCGTTCTTTTAGGAGGTGTACACGGACCTTTGTCCATCTCGCATTGTCAGTAGAAGAGCTCGGGATCCGTTCTTTCTGAAGGTGCACAAGGACATTTGTCCATCTCACCTTGACAGTAGAAGGACTCATGGTCCGTTTTTTCAGGAGGTGCAGAAAAAGACCTTTTTCCATCTCTCCTTGATAGTAGAAGGACTCGGGGTCTGTTCTTTTTGGAGGTGGAGAAAGACATTTGTCCATCTCGCCTTAACAGTAGAAGGACTTGGGGTCCGTTCTTTCAAGAGAGACAATGTAGTAGACAAAACTAAAAAAGACAGTTGTGATCTTGTTAAAGAGGGAGATACATGTGAGCGCGAGTTTGGTCTTTCATTTTTCCCTCCTGAAGAACATTGATCACTAGTAGAAGCAGCGCAGGTTCTGAGCATTCCAAATTTGGGGGAACGTCTTCACGTGTGGAGCTCTCAACTTGTAGGTTCCAGGTTTTACTATTGCCATCATGACAAACGGACCTACCCATGTTGGTAGAGTTTATCCTTATGGGGTCCCTTGCTAGCTTCCATGAGGTTTCAGAGGAGTTGGTCCCCGATGCTGATTGTCATTGGCTTTACCCTCCTGTCGTAGAATCGGGTCACGTAATTCTGATATGTGGCGATTCGTTGTGTTGCTTTGTCCCTGACCTCTAGGACCAAGTCCATGTTTCCTAGAAGGAGCGACTCATTCTCTGTTGGATAAAAAACTTGTACACGGGGGCTTAGAATGCCTATGTCCACTAGAATGACTGCCTCTGTCCCGTAGTAAAGGTTGAAGGGTGTCTCCCACATCGGGGTCTTTTCCATTGTGCGTAAACCCATATCATGTTGGGGAGGGAGTCCGCCCATTTCCCCTGCCTCCTAGAGGTGGGTTTTCAATCCTTTAAGGATGGTGCAGTTAGTGACCTTTGTCTAACTGTTAGCTTGTGGATGTGCTACAGTCGTATGACGAAGATCTATCTTTAGATCCTCACACATCTTTATGAAAACCTTCCTCGTAAATTGCAACTCATTGTCAGCAATGATTGTTGTTGGGATGCCGAAGTGGAAGACGATGACTTTCTAGACGAACTGCTTAACATTCTCCTCAGTGATTTTGTCCAGCGGCACCTCCTCGACCCATTAAGAGAAGTAGTCGATGACCAAGAAGATAAACTTCCTCTGCCCGGAGGCTGGGGGGAAAGGGTTGAGTATATCAATCCCCCATTGCGCGAAGGGCCGCATACTCTAAAGTGGGATGAGACTGACAGGGGGATGATGAGGAACGTTGGAATGAAGCTTGCAACTTTCAGACTTTCGAATGAAGTCAAAGGCATCTTTCTTTAGAGTAGGCCAATAAAGTCCTTGGCGCAAAACTTTTAGTGCCAAAGCTTTGCCTCTCAGATGCTCTCCACATATTCACTAGTGAATTTCCCTCAGGGCAAAATCCTCCTTTACGGGGCATTGGCACTTTAGATAGAGTCTGGAAAAGGAGCGCTTGTAAAGCTCATTATCGATAATGGGAATGAGGCGGCGTGGATGTGTAGTCATCGTGCCCCCCACTGATCCTCAGGCAACTGTCTATCCTCCAGGTAAGCGATAATGGGATCCATCCAATAGGGCTCCCCTTCTACTATAACGACGATCTCCCATGGGCCGTTGATGCTGGGGATCATAAGGTCTTCAACCCGGCGATGCCTCGACTGGTATCCTATGGCGGAGCTTGCGAGAGTGCATCGACCCTAGTATTATACTACCTGGGAATGTGGAGGATCTAGTGAGATTTGAGCCTTCCAAAGAGTGACATTGCTAGCCAAAGATATTGTACGAGCTGCTCATTTTTGACCTCGTAGTCTCCTTCGACCAGCGAGACAACCAATCGAGAGTCTGTGTTTACGGTTAAGTTTTCTGCTCCACAGTTGATGACCAAGCGAAGGTCGATGATCAAGGCTTCATACTCCGCGATGTTATTATTGGCTGGGAACTTTAGCCTAAGTCCATATTCGAGGCTGGTTCCTTCGTGAAAGTGCACAGTGTGCCTCTGAGTATCCTCTAGAGGGGGGTGAATAGAGTTTTAAAACTTTTCTATCATAATTATGCACACACAATAAAACTACTAAGTACTATGCAATCATCAATACCAAAACAGAATAAAGTAAGCACATAAAATATGAAATAGAAAAATAGTAAACTGGACAGCACAGAAAAGCAATGCAGAAGACGCAAGAATTTTATATTAGTTCCCCAAAATATGGGTAGTCCACTCTTCTACCTCCCTGGTAGGATTGCACTAACAGTGCCTGAGGCTTTTGATAAGAATACTCTTAGAACCACTGAGTCTTTTAATAAGGAGACTCTTAGAACCACTGAGTCTTTTACTAAGGAGACTCTTAGAACCACTAAATCATTTGAAGAGGGATTCTTAAAACTCTTTTACAGTTGTAGAATGAGAACAGTAGAAAAAGAGGAAGAAGAGAATATGATTCTTCAGTTAGAATCCTTCAGCAACCATCTCTATGGATGTTGTTGCTTCTATATATTTCATGATCTGAATATGATGAACTCTTACTTAAGATAGTGATGATTGCAAGTGATATAAGCTTTGATCTTGACCCTCTCTACACTTCTGTTGGCTTGCTGCTATATGATGTAGAAGAAGAAGCAGTCTTGTTGTGATCTTTTCCTGTGCAGAGAAGTTGTTCTTCCGTTCTGTCTTAGGGTTTGAGGAAGAAGAACATCACTATTCGACAGAGAGAATAATGAATTGATGTATTTTCTTTCTTCCTCATCATACTAATTCTCTTTTGATTTTTGTTTGAATTTCTTTCTTCTTCTGGACTGTCCTTAAAAGGAATGTCCATTGGACAATAAATATTTCCTTCTATTTTTTTCCTAACCCGTCCATCTGATTTGAATAACTTCCAAGAATGTCATTATTGTATCTCTGAAATACTCCATTCAATTCTTGGCAATAAACGAGTCGTTAGAAAATAGATTTCAGTCTTAAAGATCATCTGGAAAAGCAGCAGAAAGCACATCAGAAATCCTTCCTTTTCTGTCTGTATTCGACGCTGCGTCGAATTCATTATCCTTCATATCGATGCACTTCTGAGTTCTTATATAAGTAGATTTGAATTCCTTCGTAGCTTTGATTGAACTCAGTTGTCGACGTTGCATCGACTTCTTATCAACGCATCCATTGAGTTGAAGACTTGGACTTGAACTTCATCTTCTACGTCGAATTGGAGTCTAAGTTGTGTCGACTTCTACGATGGCTTCGGCAGGCTCTTCCTTCTGCATCGAGTTCCTTTCGACATTGCATCGACTTGACTTGATACTTCGACATGCAGTTTGAGTTACTTTGACTTTCAGTCAGAGTTGCGTCGACATCTAGTCGAAGTTGCATCGACTTCTATTCGACGCAAGTTTTAACTCAACTGAATTTGTGCTTCTCTTTGGCCTAGTCTTGACACACTAAGTGAATGTGATATCCTAGGATATCTAATGACCAATTTACCCTTTCTATACAATGTGGGTAATACATCCTAACTGATTAAATCACTTTAAAATAATTTGTTAGATAAATCATTAGGGTTTTTCCCAACAATCTTCCCATATTTATCTGAACAAATTTTACAATTTGATTAATAATTTCAAACATACTTTGACATAAAATTAAATACAAACACATATACACAGATCAATAATGACATTATAAACACATAGACAATATGATGAGCTTTCAAGAAATCATATTGATCTCCATAATCATGATAATTGTATCCACCAGATGATATAATACAATTTGTTTACCTGTACAGTATTATACTTTTTCTAGAGCTTTCCCCTTCCTTGAGAACACTTGATGAGTTTCATTTCTTGGTGCAAACTTCAGTGGTTCATCTTATTCTTCAGCAGCCTTGACAACATCTAGATGAGTTTCATTTTCTTTGGGAGGCTCCCCCTGAGATTGTGCATCTTGTTCAACAGTTAGAGCAGCCTCCTTAGCAATCTTGGAAACCTCATCCAAGAGCAGATCATCTTCTAGGGGCTCCCCCTAAGTTGAAGCAGTCGTCTCCCCCTAGTTTACTGCAGAAGGCTCCCCTTGGACTATTCCTGTTTGAAAGACAGTGAGTTTGTTGGGATCAGAAACATCGACATCTGGGGAATTTGGGGCAATCTCTTCTTATACACTATTTTCCTTCTCCTGGCCACTCACATTTTCTTGACCAATTACTTCTTCCTCATGAAAGTTCTCCCCCTTTCCTTGATTAAGCACCTCCTCCTCCTAGATCTTCTCCCTCTTCTGAACCTTACTTACAAGGGAGGTTAAGAATTCTTTAGTTATCATGGAGGAGGATACAGTTGATTTTTGTGCCAGGAGGCACTCTTTTGATTTTTGCAACTCTGTCTCTATGAGGGAGTACTTCTTATTGAACTTTCTGGCTTGAGTGGCCAGCAAGTCCGCAAACGTGCTAGTAGCTAGTCCTACTGCTTTTGAAATTACTTACTCAATTTCAAAGGAAGGAGTAGAATGTGTGCTAGAGACAAGAGGTGTGGTAAGAGTAGGTGTGGATACAATAATTGGAGAAATTACTGTGAAATTCTCATTGAAGTTTGGAAGATTTTGGTGGATTGGTGATAGTGATTGATTATCCTCTAGAGTTATGTCAGTTGGAGTAGAGGAGATCTGTCATCAAGAGAGTGGATGTCTGGAAAATTTTCTGTATGAGTGGTGATGGATGGTTGTTGTGGTTGGAGGGAAATCTGTGGTGTAGATTATGGAGCTAGAGTATATAGAATAGACTGGTAGAACTGAGCTGGATCAGCATTTGGAGTAATATTTTTTTGGACTGCTAAAGTGTCATGTGCTGGATTGTTATCCATTAGAGGATCTGGTAGATTTATCTCTGTATCCCATGGAGTTGGAGAAGGAGGAGGTGAATGTGCAACTTGACCAGGCTTTAGGATCTACCTGGTCCACTTGGAGAAAATTCCAATGTTTCTTATCTTCCTAGGTGGAATTGGCACTCCTTTTGATTTGCATACCATGGGGTAATTGTAACATCCCCCAAACAACTAGACCCCTAGAGTGGTTTTGTCATGACTAGGTCATAACAAAACCCTAGGAAGCTTGAAGAGACCACTTGGCCTTAGGCTTGAAGGAGAAGAGCATCTTGGTCTGCAAATAGTAATTTCCAGTTACCAAGCTTAGGATTGGACTTTAGGACCTCACCTTGACCCCACCATGAAATACCTAACCCTTTGGAGGGTCCCATAGAGCACCATGGACCCATTGGGGTCAACCAAAGTGGCCATGTTGACCAAAGTCAACCCTAACCTTAAATTGGTCAAAGTAGCCTAATTAGGGTCAATTGTCATCCACCATGCCAAATTGACCTTGCCCCTACCCTTATAAGGATATTAGAAACCCAATGGACCAAAAGGTCCCATCATGGGGCAACCAATTTGGCCAATTTGACATAAGTCAACTCTAGCCCTATTTGGGTCAAATTGCCCTATTGTGAGTCAATTGGCCTCCACCTTATCAAATTGAACCTACCTAGACCTTTCTAACCCTTAGGTGAGGCCAATGGGACAATAACCACCCATTTGGGTCAACCCAAGTGGTCAATTTGACCAAAGTCAACTCAACCCTAATTTTAGGTCAAAATTCCCTATTTTGCCCAAATCAAGCCCAATCCACTTGGGCTAGGCCTAATTGGAGTAGCCCATTAGCTTAGGAGGCTGATAATTACTAGGAGTTTCCACTCAATTTTTGTAAATGGTGACAAGGAGAGAGAAATCTCATTTTCCCCAAAAATGGAGGAGAGTGAAAGAGAGGGATTAATGACATTCATGGCCAAGGGAGGCCAATTGATCTCCCCAGATGGGGATTCATCTCCTCTGGCTATTACAAGAAGTTTAGGGGGTTTTCCAGCCCACATGGGGGCTGAATTGAGAGGTTTCTACCATGGTCAAAAATTGCCATTAATGGCTTTCATGGCAATTGATGCCATGACCCTCCCTCTCCCCAAATTGGCTAATTTAAAACCTTCAGAGGACTGAGAGGAGTGTTTTCCCCCATTTACATGAAGAAATCATGCAACTTGGTGTGGAGGTTGTCGTAACTCCCAAGATCCAAGGTCGGCCATGGTGATGGGCCAATCAGCAAGGAATCTCCCCTCCAAAATGGTTCTCCTCTCCTCTCTCTGTGGTAGATCTTCCTTCTATTGGCAGCAAGTTTTGAGGCCAAATGGCCCTAATCTTGTTTGGCCTCAAAGCTTGGGATTCAAGCTTTTTCCTCCACTGAAAATACCATGTTCCGGCCACCTCCGGCCGGCCAACCACCCCAATCGTCGGCCACCACCTCAACGAAGGTGGTGGTGGCATTGGCCGATCGGAGAGGCGCTCGGGTGGCCAGTAAAATGCCTCCAAACATCACCTAGGTCGGGGAAATACTGGCCCTTGGCTCACTAAAGAAGATGATAGGATGCCACCCGTTTTGCTTTAAGATCTGTGCACAGATCTTGTAATTAGATTATTTGATATTCATTTTTATGTCCCTTTACTGGCTGTTGTTAGAAATGAATATAGAAAATACTTAGGGCCCTCTACAGGAAAAGTGGTCAACACCAAACTTGTAGCCCCTGAAGTCTACTTTAATCTAAAATTGGTTTCATCCAATTTGGGTCAGTGGTTTGACCACATCACTCAAAATGGTGCAACCTGTCCAAAGGGCTGACCAGACTTTGATCTGAGTGCCCCCACTAAACCAGACATACAAATGGCCTAAAATTTGTAGCATAGTTTAATTATACCTACCATCTAATCATATCCAAAAATGGGAATTTTTGGATAAACTCTTTCTAAGGTTTGTATAAAAATTTAATAATTCTTATATAAATTAATTGTATGGTCTAATGACATCCAAACACCTCCAAATATTGGTGGATAGTCCTTAAGGGCATGATATGAGCCTGGTAAAAATTTCATCCTAATTGGGGCTGATTTGGATGGGTAATTGATTAACCCAAGTTTGGTCAAACTAGGTCAAGTTAGGTCAAAAGTGCACTTGTTATGTGGTCAAATCTCATCAAAATGATGTGAAACTTTGACCACTGGCTTAGGATCACATAAAACACATCCATGAGTGATTTGGGGTGGATATGCACTAAGACACTAGTTCAAACCCTAGGGTTGCAATTTTGGACTTGTGAAGGACATAAGGTCACTTGTCCTTGAATGGTTATGGAACTTGGTAGATAAGTTCATAGCTAGGTTGTAAATATACCCTAGGTAATTTTATGAGATTTTTAGGAACACTTGTCCCCTCTGAATTAGGTTATAACCTTTTAGGGCACATTCTTATAAGAGGAATTTACATGTTCAATTCATCTTGGATATTGATGAAAGTTTAGTTGTGCTCATATAATCGTGATATAAACCTCTGGTAATTTTTGAATTGATTTAATTAGTATTTCATTCACAAGTCATATATTTTGTCTTAAGATTATGATAAATAAATGAGAGCCAAATATACTCTGGAAAATTGTGAAACTTGGTGATAAGACATTTTAGTGCATTAGAAAGCATTGTGAATTTTTGTATAATTTTTGGAATTATTTATCAGTAGGTTACTTCACAATGTTCCCTAGTTTGGATTTACTTGAAATATTTATTCATGTGATTAAATTGCTTTGACAAATTATGAAACTCAGTCAGTAAACTTTTCTGATAATTGTAGAGGTCTGGTAATTTTACCATAACATTTGGAATAGTATTTTTGGTGGTTCCTTCATTAGCCTCCAACTTTGGATAGTTATTCAATATTATAATTAGAGGCCAATAACCTACTGTAAAATTGTGATATTATGTATTTGATGTTATTTTGATATCATATATTTTCCATAATTTTTTGGATGCCATATTAGGAGAAGATCTTATACTTCATGTTCAATTTCATACTTGACCAATGTTGGAGAAATTATAATAAATGTCAAATAAATAAGGAAAATTATGATCCTCTGGATTTAGTCTTATAATATCATGATAGACTCCCAGTAATAATCTTGACTCATTTGAATGAATATTTGGAGCACCTCTTCTTATGTAACTCATATAGCTCATTTGGTCCGCGTATAGTAGAAACTGTAGAAGTAACATAACTAGTAGACCATTAGATGGGAATGGAAGGTAGCTGGTGTATCTAGACTGGTTGAGGAGACTGGAGGTCATCCATAGGAGTTGATGTGTTGAGTGTGCCCGGTAGTTAAGGGGCAAGCTTGTGCTCAGGATTGACGATAAATCATCTTTCCCCTAGAGAGTCATAAACTACCTAGGGTTAATTCAAGTAAAATGGTAAGAGGGCTATGCATATGGGTAGTTACCAATAATATTAAGTGTCTTGTGAAAAAGAGGCTTGGGCTATCATCCCATCGTACCTCCTAGTGCCGCTGCGAGCCCCTCATAGGGTAGACCTCGGGAAGCCCAAGATTAACCCTAAATCATAGGAATAAGTTGATGTACAAGATTAACTTAATGATACACTCACCCACACCCCGTTTCTATGGGTGGTTAGATGGTTTGGTCATACGAGTAGTAGGCTCAGTGGTTGTAGGTACGGATGGGTTAGTCCGGTGAGCCGATGCTTCAGAGGGTTATTATGACGGACGAGTTAGTCCAGCGAGCAGGTGGCTCGGAAGGTTATTGTGATGGGCAGGTTAGCCCGGGGAGCCTATGGCTCAGAGGTGTAAGTAATCATATTGCATGTACATATATAAAAGTGGTGGGTCTTCGGTACTGACGGTCGTTCACATCGACGTCGATATGCTAACTCGGCAAGTGTGAATTTGCACTTAGTCATGAAAAGTCTAGTGGTCCAGCCAGTAAGAGTACACAGGCGCTCCACGGTTTTGCATTGAGGCGTACGATAGGTCTAAGTTAGGTAGTGTGAATACCAACCTAGAGGTGGGCGAGGCCCAACCCACCGCTTCCGTTTGCCACTACGGTGGTATCCTGGGAGTTTTGTTATCTCCAAAAAGGGGGAACTAAAGGTCTAGGCGCATAGAATCGAAGTGTGTGTTGCACTTGTGTGATCATATCATTAACTTGTATAACTCTGCATGTCATGACATAAGCATTGTATTTCAACCCCTACCCATATCGTATAAATTGGTATGAGACTTTTTGTACGATAGGTCTTGCTAAACGACCCCTTGGTCTATAGGTCTCTATGGGCATTCCTATAAATCAACGGTTACTTTTCTTACTCTATTATGCCTTGCTTTACTCCACTTTACTTTACTGTCTTACTTACTGTTCTACTTTTATATATACACTGTGTAGTTGTAGACATTTCCTGTAGACTAGTTCCATCGTCATCTGCTTTGTTTTATACCACTTGCTGTCCTCCGCTTCATCCATCCCACTTGGTGCCTAGGAGCCACTGGGGGATGGGTGGTGGGAAATGAGGCTTAGTCTTTTTGACTAACAGTCGGTGGACCATATCATTTTAGGGGATTGAGAAGATGTAGCAGCACCAGAGGCTGGTGCAGACGGAGGCGGGCAAGTCTAGTACAGGAGCACCAGTTTCAGGATCAGTGAGTGATCAGTAGTTTGCTTCCATGAGTGATCTTGTAGAGATGACATGATGTGTTGGGCATGATCCCTTTATTATTGTAACCTTTGTTATTTCAGTTATATCATGTGGACACTTATTTATATTGCATGTGATTTGTGGACTTGAACTTCTATTTGTTCATTTATACTTTTCTTCGTCTGCGATCGATATGGCCGGCAGTATCAGCGCTTTGTAGTGGCGACCTTCCCGAGCATTGGTGTCACCACAAAGCGGCGTTTCGGGGCATAAGATCCAGTTTTGTAGCGAAAAAAATGGGGTCTTACAAACTGGTACCAGAGAAAACCTTGTCACAACCCGCATTTTTCCCGGAATATTTTATGATATCAGAGCAAAGGGAAAAATATGCGTCGTGATGCCACGTCCTGCAGGGGACAACTACAGATGCCCAGGCAAGCACTCAAAATGAAAATCGTGTAAGAAAAATAGGTAATTTTAGTTTAAAACTATAACTTTTGACATTTCACTATAGATTTCGAGACCGTGTCCCTCGGTCATGTAGCCTACATAGCCACCAATAGAAAATATACGTACGCAGCAGAAAAATAGATTCATTTATCTTATTAAAGCACGGAGACCAAGCTGGTCACTGAGGCTATCGCACATCTAGATTTACTATATATATATATAAGAAAACATTTGGTGCGACTTTCAAAATAGATGCTACATGATAATAAAAGACATGATGGGCAATTTTAACACAATAGCGAAATAACTAGCATCCTACACATTTCCCAGAGGATAAGGGTATCATCTATCCCAAATTAATACACAAGTAGTAGCATAAGACAAGTAAACTGGGATAAAAACCACGCGGGCGCCAACATCTGACACGAACCCGCGGGAAGAAGGGAAGACAATCCAAAAGAGAAGGCTTCCACTAACCAAAGAGAACAACATACTTACCTACAGGGGAGGAAAGACCTTGACTGGGGAACAGAAAGACCCCACTCTGACTCCGGCGACAGCTAAAAACCTGAACCTGAGGCATTCATAAGAAAAGAACGCCTCAGCCCAAAGGGTGCAAGAAAACAGCATGATTATAACTAAGAGCAGGCAAAGTAACAAGTAACATAACCAGTCTGAAAGGAGTATATAAACACGTATATATATACATATACACATATATATAACTATATATATACGCTTATATAAGGATTTCAGTAATAGAAGGTCAAGAAGGTCCCGCATAGAGCCAGCCAGATAAGCAAGAGCATAACTAAATTTAGCACACAGTGCAAAATGGACCAGTGGTGGCGGACCCAAACAATGTCACTATCCACTCACACAAAGGGGACATTCACCCCAAATAAACAAAGGCGCTGTGGTGGTGGTCTCATTGTCCTACCAACCACTATTAAAAGAACTGTGATGGAGGACCCCATTGTTCCCTTTACCCATCAATCCACTTTAAACAAGTCCATCAATATTTAGCCAAGTAGTTATGAGAGGTATGCAGAATTTAGTAAGTAACCACAATTCGGGACTAGCATAACCCAACTCAAGGAGCAGCCCCCAGGAAAGGAAAACAAAACCGACAACTCCCATTAAACAAATTCAAGGAGCAGCCCCCCATATAGGCAACCAAGGAACAACCCCAATATAATTCCAACAAGGATGTGTATAAGATAGCCTCAGAGAAAAAGAAAAAAAATCGGGATTTATACAAACCAAGGCCAACAAAGTATAGTCCAACAGCCAAAATATACCAACATAGGCCGACTAGAACCAACATAGCAGCCCCAAAATAAACCCCCAACAGATCCATAAGCAGCCGACTGGAACTAACATAGCAGCCCCACAATAAACCCCCAACAGATCCATAAGCAGTCGACTGGAATTAACATAGCAGCCTCAAAATAAACTCCCAACAGATCCATAAGCAGCCGACTGGAATTAACATAGCAGCCCCAAAATAAACCCCCAACAGATCCATAAGCAGCTGACTGGAATTAACATAACAGCGGTCCCCATATAGACAAAAGCAAGGAGCAGCCCCAAAATGAATTCACAAAGCAGCAGTCCCCCACAATTAGACAAAAGCAAGGAGCAGCCCCAACATGAATTCACAAAGCAGCAGCCCCCCCACAATTAGACAAAAGCAAGGAGCAGCCCCAACATGAATTCACAAAGCAGCAGCCCCCACAATTAGACAAAAGCAAGGAGCAGCCCCAACATGAATTCACAAAGCAGCAGCCCCACAATTAGACAAAAGCAAGGAGAAGGCCCAAAATGAATTCACAAAGCAGCAGCCCCCCATAATTAAACAAAAGCAAGGAGCAGCCCCAACATGAATTCACAAAGCAGTAGCCCCCACAATTAGACAAAAGCAAGGAGCAGCCCCAAAATGAATTCACAAAGCAGCAGCCCCCCCCCCCCCCCCCCCCCACCACAATTAAACAAAAGCAAGGAGCAGCTCCAACATGAATTCACAAAGCAGCAGCCCCCACAATTAGACAAAAGCAAGGAGTAGCCCCAACATGAATTCACAAAGCAGCAGCCCCCACAATTAGACAAAAGCAAGGAGCAGCCCCAAAATGAATTCACAAAGCAGTAGCCCTCCACAATTAATAAGAAACAAGCACAGATCTGCCAGCATAGGCTCAACCGGAAGAACAACAGAGAAAAGGAAGGAGGGAGGAAGAAGAAGAAAAGTTTCCTTGCCAACAACCAAGAGGAACACCACAACATAATCCTAATAAGTCTAGGGTCATAAATAAAGCAGCCTGGGGTCAGGTATAACAACCCCCTCATAAAAAAAATTATTTATAAGGCAGCCCCAATTAGAGTATATAAACAGCAGCCACCAGCCCTTAGTTTCCCACGAAAAGAAAGGGACCTACCAACTAATTATAACCTGGAAGGACAACCAGCAGCCCCCAACCCTGTCATTCTCTAAACAAAAAGAACGAAACAAGCAGCCACCAGCCCTAACATAAATCCAGGATTTTTGCTGCCATAAAACTAAAAAAAATATCTGCTAGCATCACTCCAAAGGATCAGGGCCACAATCGGTAAAGCAATGGAAGAATGCTGAAGGGGAGTAGAAGGAAGAGTTTTCTTGCCTTTAATTCTTCCGGCGATCCGCTGGAACACGGCATCTAGACGAGGGACAACTGGTAGCCCAGCCCCGGCGATGAAGATAGGGCCCGACAATCTCCCAGAACCCCTCCGACGGCCTCCCCGATCGATTTCCGGTGACTCCGGCGAAACCCTCGCAGCGTTCGAGGCTCGCACGGGAAAAAGAGGGAAAGAAAAGGCCAGAGTGATGGCTGCTGCTCCCAAGGGTGATTTCCTTGACTTATAAACATTAAATTCCTCCTCATACAACACCAATATATATAAATATCCCCCAAAACAATGCTTCATATAAGTGTATGATGCATGCATACATAATATACATATATAGGTATATAATTTTGCATAAGTAAATTTTATATGTATAAATATATATATTTGGTATAATTGTAGCATCCTACACAAAATCCTACTCCTAAAAACATCAAGCACGCATACCCAAAGGAGCACATGTATACGTGTACATTTTATATTTGTATGATCATATCTAAAGAGAAAGAAAAAAGGTTTTGTGTATGCTTAATTACCTATGTATATATATATCCGCCTTTACGCCCCCAACTAGAAATAATTTGCCGGACGAAGATGACAACGCTTCCGAAACGGTAACGCCCCTCTCATATTACACTATACTACGATAAATTCGTATTGAAACTATTGATTTTATCATAACCCCAACTAGAAGATTATAAGGAAGTTCTGGGGCGTTACAACCACCCCTCCTAACAGAAAGTTTCGCCCCGAAACTTTGCAATAATGATACCGAATAAGGGAAAAGAAAGAAACACAGGAGGCAAAGACTTACTAGGGATACTAGCCGAAAAGATGAGGATAAGCCTCTTTCATAGCTGACTCTAGCTCCCAGGTCACACACCGAACATCCTAATTGCCCAAAAGGACCTTCACCATAGGGATGGACTTCCTTCGCAACACCTGATCCTACCTCTCCAAGATATGAACAGGCTGCTCCACAAAAGACAGATTGGGTTGCAGCACTGGCACGGAATCCAGAACATGACGATCTCTACAGACGCACTTCTGCAACTGTCTCACATGGAAAACATCATGCACGCCGGGGAAAGAAGCAGGTAACAACAACCTGTAGGCAGAAACCCCGATGCGCTCGACGATCTCGAATGGGACAACATACCTGGGGTCCAGCTTATGGCTCTTCCTGGATCTTTTAACACCTGCCATCGGGACACCTTCAAGAACACCATGTCCCCCACCGCAAACTCCAAATCACTTCTACGCCGATTGACGTATTTCTCATAGCACTCTTGAGCTACCTGGAGCTTTTCACGGAGCTGCGCCACAGCAACGCTCATCGCTTCCAAAGCCTCAGGACCCAGAATTAGCTTCTCGCCCACTTCAGCCCAAAACAGGGGAGTCCGACATCGCCTCTCTTACAGGGCCTCAAACGGAGCCATCTGCAAGCTCTCCTGATAACTATTATTGTACACGAACTCCATGAGCCCAAGGCGTTCATCCCAAGCTCCTCCATGCTCTAGAATGTAACACCAGATCATATCCTCCATGATCTGATTAACCCTCTCTGTCCGCCCATTCATCTGCGGATGATAAGCTGAAGAATACCTGAGATCGGTGCCCAAGGCCCCTTGCAGACTCTGCCAAAAGCGGGAAGTGCACCTGGAATCACGATCAGACACTATGCTCGCGGGTACTCCATGCAGTCTAATGACCTCCTGCACATACACAGACGCAATCTTCTCCATCGAATAACCAGTCTTGTACAGCACAAAATGAGTACACTTGGTCAACCTGTCCACGATGACCCACACTACATCATGTCCCCGAGGGGATCTCGGCAAACCAGTGATGAAGTCCATGGAGATGCTCTCCCACTTCCACAAGGGAATATCCAACGGTGTCAACTTGCCCTCGGGTCTCCTATGATCCGCCTTGACGCGCTGACAAGTGTAACACTGCGCTACGAACCTCGCCATATCGCCCTTCATGCCCGGCCACCACACGATCAGCTTCAAATCGCGATACATCTTCGTAGAGCCAGGATGATAAGATAGGCTGGAGTCGTGAGCCTCCTTGCAAATCTTCGCTCGAATCTCCTCCACAGCGGGTATGCAAAGCCTACCCCGGTATCTCAAGGTACCCTCCTCATCGATCGAGAAATCTGGCAACTCACCTTTCTCAGCTCTGTTCTGAAGGTGCTGCAAATCCAGGTCATCCTTCTGGTGCAACTTTGTCAAAGCAATCCAGGACGGCTCTTCAACCTCCATACAAGACGGACCACCACTGGACTTCACTGCGATGCTCATCAAAAGAAACTCCTCCACCAGGGACTGCACGGAGAGTCCGAAAACAGAAGCTGACTTCCAGCTCAGGGCATCCGCCACTACATTTGCCTAGCCTGGGTGATACAGGATCTCCACATTATAATCAGCCACGCACTCCATCCACCAACGCTGGCGCAGGTTCAGCTCTCACTGGGAAAACACATAGATCAGGCTCTTGTGATCTGAATAGATCTTGCACACCACTCCATACAAGAGATGCATCCACAGCTTCAAGGCGTATATCACCGCAGCAAACTCCAAATAATGCGTCGGGTAGTTCCGCTCATGCACCTTTAGCTGTCTTGACCCATACGCAATGACCTTGCCCTCCTGTATGAGGACGCACCCAAGGCCTATCAGCGAAGCATCGACGTGGACCTGGAACTCCACTCCCTCAACCGGGAGAGCCAAAACCGGGGCAGAACACAACCTTCTCTTTAACTCCTGAAAGGCCTCCTCGCACTGCTCGCTCCAATCGAAAGCCACTCCCTTCCGCGTCAACCTAGTCAGAGGCGCAGAAATGGCTTAGAAACCTTCCACAAACCTCCGATAATAGCCTGCTAATCCCAAGAAACTTTGGATCTCCTTAGGCGACGCTGGCCTCTTCCAGTCCAAAACAGCAGCGACCTTCGCTGGGTCCACAGAGATGCCACCCTTGCTCACCATTTGACCCAAGAAAGAGACTTGCATATGCATATAAAGTTCCCAATCTCCCCATTTCTCCCGTTAAGCCGGCGAGTCGCGGAGCTAGGGTTGGTCGGTCGGTGTCGAGCTGTCGCCAAAGTCGCCGGAAGTCAGAGGTTTCAGCCGTCGGAGGAGCTTGGGAGGTTGCCGTGGTTGAGCTAGCAGTCGGCCCTAGTGGGATCGTCGCGATTTGGCGGGGTCGTCGGTAGTTTCGAGGCAAGGAAACTTTTCTTCTTCCTCCTCCCTCCTTCCTTTGCTCTATTGCTCTTCTGGTCTGGGCCTATGCTGGTAGATATGCGCTTGTTTCTTAATAATTGGGGAGGGCTGCTGATAAGCCCTTTGATTTGGGAATGCCTTAGGTAATCATTTCTTGTTTTGTTCTTTCTTTCCTCCTTGTTGAGGGGGTTGTTGCCGTGAGTTTATTTGGGGGGGGGGGGGGGGGGGGGGCTGCTGCTATGTGAATTTTAATTTGGGGCTGTTTTCATGCTATTTTGTTGGGGGGCTGCTCTTATAATACCTGTTAATTGGGGGCTGTTTTCATGTTATCTTGTTGGTGGCTGCTCTTATAATACCTGTTAATTGGGGGTTGTTTTCATGCTATCTTGTTGGGGGCTGCTCTTATAATACCTGTTAATTGGGGGTTGTTTTCATGCTATCTTGTTGGAGGCTGCTCTTATAATACCTGTTAATTGGGGGTTGTTTTCATGCTATCTTGTTGGGGGCTGCTCTTATAATACCTGTTAATTGGGGGTTGTTTTCATGCTATCTTGTTGGGGGGCTGCTCTTATAATACATGTTAATTGGGTGCTATTTTCATGCTATCTTGTTGGGGGGCTGCTCTTACAATACCTGTTGATTGGGGGGCTATTTTCATACTTTATTGTTGGGGCGCTGCCTTTGCAATACCTTGAAATGTGGGGGCTGTTTCCTTATACTTGTTAATTAGTAATGTGGGGGCTGTTTCTTGTCTTTATTAAATGGGGGCCGCTTCTCATCATTGTTAATTTGGGGCTGCAATATATATTTCTTCTTGTTATTGGGGGCTGCCTTTGTCTATTAAGGTTGGGGGAAATCCTTTTATTAAGGTTGTTAGTTGTTTGGGGGCTGCTCTTGCCTTTGTCTAATAGGGGGGGGGGGGGGCTGCTGTTATGTTGGAAGTTTATTTGTAAATTCCCATGGTTTATGATAATAAACACTTGATATACGAAACTCTACATCTATGCGCTAGGAAATTTCCTTGGTATATGCTTAAGTAAATTACCCAGTTCGTGGGTTTTGTTGATTTAAAGGCTGGGCATTTACTTGGGTATATGCTAAGTTAAATTTTCTGGGCTATAGGCTAGGGATTTCGTTCTTTTGGGGAAGGTTGGCCCCAGCAACTATTCATTTTATACTGGGATTCTCCTTGGGCTATATGTATTTGTCCAACCTTGGTCTTATCTTCTTAGTTAAGCATAAGTGGTCTTGCTCGGCTAATTTCCAATCCTGCACCTTTTCTTTTGTTGGCTAAGTTTGGATGTTTTGGCGGTCTAAACTTCCTGGAAATTTATGCTTGTTAACTCTGTTGGGTCGGGGGAAAATTAGATCTTAAATTCCCCGAAAAATTCGTTTCCAAATTCCTGACAGTTTTGGGGAATTAGGTGCTAAATTTCCTTGGAATTTTTGTGGCTAGTTCTCGATGATTCCACGAAGCCTTTAATCATTAAACTTGGAAGAGATGTAGAGATATTTCGGCTTCGAACTTTTTATGCGTACCAATTATAGGCAGTGTTATACTTATAGTGTGATTTTCAATACCTTTTTAAGCATCCCTCGTATATAGCGATGATTTCAAGCTTTTTAGTCCTTCTATTGAGACGTTGGTTTGAAGCTACGATTTGTTTGTTGAGTTGTCCTCTATTTGGTTAGTTATCATTTATGGTGTCTTTTAATGCGCTTCGTCGTATCCTTGCGAGAAGTTTGTTGGGGGTGTTTAGATTGGACTCACCATGTGTTTTCATATTAACCGATGGGTCTTGTTCAGGTGTTTGGCTTCTTGTTATGTTTTTCTTCGTCTTGTTTCGACCCCAGACCTGGCATGGTGTCGGCTTTCTGAAGTCTTCAACCTTGTCGTAAGTTGAATGTCGTTGTATTGATTAATTGCTGAACCTGGGGCTGGCTAATCCTCTCGTCTTGAGTTGTGGTTACAACTATCTGAAATCTCGTTCCCCCGCCTGGCACTCCTCTGTTTGTTATGTGGGATTTATGAGCTAAGTATGCTATGTTGTCTAATTATCCAGGATAGTTGTGGTGAGTGGTTCTTGATCCCTATGATCTTCGTTGTCTAATGTCCTGAGTGTTCTCAGGTGAACTGCACCGTGGTATAGTTATATACTTATATATATATGCATATACTTATGTATATGATTATGCACCCTGCTTCTGGTGTTATGTGTGAGTCTGTTGAGCGTGTGAGCTAAAGGTCACTGCCACAGTGCCTCTTTTGGGCCGTTGGTTTGGGTGGATTATAGTCACCGTCGTAGCACTCCTATTTGGTTTTTGGGCTGCGGGCGTTAGTGGAGATACCACCGTCGTAGTGCCTTCTTTTGGGGGACGCTTTTCCCTCGAGCTGATCAGTCTCAAGTTCTTATAAACATATATGCTTATATATGTGTATTATGATATTATATATATGACCATCACCTCTGAGCCGCAATGGCGGACACGTGGTGGGCTTTGATTGTTTTGGCTAATACCGTCTGGTGCAGGCTTTTCCTCTTACCGAGTGCACTCGTTTGAGCTGGCTCGAGTTGTTGTAAGATTATTGATATTTATCAGCTTAGTTTCCTTTCTGTACTCTTTTACTTCTGATGCTGCTAATCTTGGTTTTCTTGCACCCTTTTGGGCTGAGGCATTCTTTTCTTATGAATGTCTCAGGTTCAGGTCTTTAGCTGCCGCAGGAGTTAGAGTGGCGCCGTTCATCTTTCCTGTCGAGGCCCTGCCTCTCTTTTAGGTAAGGGGCAGATCTTTAGTTGTATTTTCCTTCTTTTCTATGGGTTCGTGTCAGTTATTGACGCGCGTAGCTCTAGATTTCTTGTGCTAGTTTACTTGCTAGTTGATTTGTTGTTACTTCCAGGTTGTTTACCTACTTGCTCTCTGGGAAGCTTTATGCTAGGATGCATTAGTTACTTTATTAGTATAAAAATGTCATTCTTGCATATCATGATTTTAAATAAATGTCACATACTTTGGAGATCGTAGAAAAATCTTTTCCTACTATACTAAACATAGATATATGCATATCATTTCTGGGATGTTGACCTTCATGATCATGTAGGCTAAAATGAATCTATTTTCCGCTGCGTAGGTATAGTTTTCCACTGGTGGACTAGATGATCCACCGGACCGAGGGACACAGTCTTAAGCAAAAATGTAAAATTCTCTTTTTAATCCAAGTACTTATATGTCTTTTATAAAATAATCGTAAGGAGTGTTTGCCTGAGCATCGGTAGTTGTCCCCTGCTTGACGTGGCATCATAGCGCGTATTTTCCCCTTGCTCTGATAATATTTATTAAATTCGTGAGAAAATGTGGGTTGTGACAAACCTCGATCCGAAGAAAAGAAGTCCACAAACCCTAGGCCACCCCGCGCGAGTTTAGTTTGAGGACAAACTAAGCAGCGGAAGCAATGGTGTGCCCATAGGGGAAATCACATGAAAAAGTCCACTTTTAACTGAATCTTTTGGCCAAGTCTCCTTACGAGTGGCAAGTTTTCCTTTGTAGCCTGCGGCGAACCCTGCCCCAGTAGGGAATACCTCCGGCTACAAATATCTCTTTAGATATTCCTTTAGTCAATGAGTTAGACTCAGCCCCACTAGAACACGCGACTTACCATGACAATTATACCATGCCCTAGTATGAAATAGACCGTAGGTATAATTTTGGTGAAGGTACATGGATACCCCAAAGAGGCTAGAGAAAGAGAGATTGACACATAAGCAAAATGGTATCGGACTCACAGACTCAACCCTCGTACCGGTGACATGATTACATTGAGATAACCACCACGACAAACACCGAGGGTCGGATAAGAATTCAAGTTCAGAAGTGACCAATTTTGGATTGGGTCACAGGTTGACCTTGACAAGGTTGTCGTAGAGGGTACCTGGAAGAGTCTAAGGTGTGGAGTATACCAATGAGCCTCAAGATAGAACCCCAAGTCTAAGGTTGTGTGCCCTAAGAAGTGTTTGCATACTTGGGATGAATATAACATGATGATATCGAAGATACTTAGTCCAAAATAGATAGTGGCTTATCTTTTGTTTATTGGGGATTACCTTTTGTTTATTGGGGCTTACCTTTTGTTTATTGGGCAAATTGGTTACTGACTTGGGTTTCCCTTAAACCTAATTTAGAAAGTGTTGCGTCGTGAACATAGTGATTCTTAAGTAGAGCATAGCCGATGTTACTCGGGCGAAGATAAGATTGTGTAAAAGTATGTTTTGAATGATGACCTATAATACTACCAGGACAATGGATAGACATCGTTGATCAAGCAATGACTTAACCTTAGTTGAATCATTGGAAATGTAAAGTCGCCAAGATTAACCACTTAGGGATGCAGATGCCCATCTAGAAGTTGGGAACTGAAATTAGGGCTCGCGAGCTATCGTTATATTTGAAAGTTCTGGTAGTTTGGGGCTTTCGGAAGTGATTAACTTATGATTCATTATAAATCACGCCCTATTATGGTAGAAAATTTTAACTACAATAATAAACCTTATACCTTGTGAGCTTTGATGATGAATAACCAGAAATCTTAGACGACGACTTATTGGATTTAGAATGTAGTGTTTGAGTTTGCTATGATAAAAACGATCTAAGTTTATCTTACTTTGGACCATATGAAAGGGACCAAGACTAATATATGGTAAGTGATAGGAATTTGGAGACATAAAAGTGATGATTTTCCTTGATGAAATGTAATTGTGAAAAATCTTTGGGTTTCAAAAGATTTTCCCCGTATACCTTATGAATCAAATTCCACACAGAAAATGATTGGGAGTCATCTTACAAACATGGATACTAACAATTATTGGTTAACATATACTCATAAAAGTTCACGAGTACACCCCTTTAAATTTTGAGGATAATTGGAACATAGCTTGATTAGTTCCATCCATGGTAAAAACTGGATTATTGTAGAGCTGAGTTGATTGATTACTCGGACGTACGTGAAGGAAAAAGAATCTGAACGTGTAGAGAAAACTTTAATGAGGCGTTGCCTACCCATACAAACAAGAGCTTTAGTCATCGGAAAAGTGTTGTATATATTCCGGAGCATGTATGTCCTCGGAATAAAGAAAGACATCATAAGTTTTGTGATGCACGATGAAAGCCAAGTGCAAAAGTCTTTGGAGAACAGCCACATTCACTGCCCAGGTTGGAGACTGGGTGTTCCGGAAGATACGTCAGATGCAGGGAGTCTCGTGGGTTCATAGGCGGAAGAACTCAGTCTGAGATAGATGGGGCTCTACAGGATCCTGGAGTGGATCAGCCCGTTGGCTTATAGACTAGAGCTGCCGCCGGAGTTAGCAGGATTGCACGACATTTTCCATGTCTCCTCCTTTAGGAGAGATCTACTACGGCCGGAGCTGCATATATCTATTACGGACGGGCCAGTAAATTCTAACCGATCAGTTTGCGTGGAGCCGATTAGGATAGACGATACGACGATGCGAGTCTTGCAGCGCAAGAAGGTTTCGTAGGTAAAAGTCATGTGGTAAAATCATGGACAGGGGGAGCACACCTGTGAGCCACTAAAACTGATGTATCAGAGATAGTCGGTGCTCTTCGAGTCAGGAATAACTTCAATTCTTAGGGGATGTTACGTTCAGTCACTCTGGGTGAAAATCCCGCAAGCCTAACCTGAATTTCGGGGACAAAATTATTTTCTTTTGTTTATTGGGATTTGTAACATCCCCCAAATAACTAGACCCCTAGAGTGGTTTTTTCATGACTAGGTCATGACAAAACCCTAGGAAGCTTGAAGGGACCACTTGGCATTAGGCTTGAAGGAGAAGAGCACCTTGGTTTGAAAATAGCAATTTCGAGGTACCAAGCTTAGGGTTGGACTTTAGGGCCTCACCTTGACCCCTTGACCCCACCATGACATACCTAACCCTTTGGAGGGTCCCTTAGAGCACCAAGGACACACTGGGGTCAACCAAAGTGGTCAATTTGACTAAAGTCAACCCTAACCTTAAATTGGTCAAAGTAGCCTAGTTAGTGTCAATTGGCCTCCACCAAGCCAAATTAACCTTGCACCTACCCTTATAAGGATATTATTGACCCAATGGACCAAAAAGCCCCATCACGGGGCCACCAATTTGGTCAATAGACATAAGTCAACTCTAGCCCTGTTTTGGTTAAATTGCTCTATTGTGAGTCAATCGGCCTCCACCTTGCCAAATTGACCCTACCTAGACCTTCCTAACCCTTAGGGGAGGCCAATGGGTCACTAACCACCCATTGGGGTCAACCCAAGTGGTCAATTTGACCAAAGTCAACTCAACCCTAATTTTAGGTCAAAATTCCTTATTTTGCCTAAATCAAGCCCAATCCACTTAGGCTAGGCCTAATTGGAGTAGCCCATTAGCTTAGGAGGCTGATAATTACTAGGAGTTGCCACTCAATTTCTATAAATGGTGACTAGGAGAAAGAAATCTCATTTTCCCCAAAAATGGAGGAGAGAGAAAGAGAGGGATTAATGGCATTCATGTCCAAGGGAGGCCAATTGATCTCCCCATTGATGGCATCTCCTCTGGCTGTTACAAGAAGTTTAGGAGTTTTCCAGCCCACATGGGGAGTGAATTGAGAGGTTTCCACCATGGCCGAAAATGGCCATTAATGGCTTTCATAGCGATTGATGCCATGACCCTCCCTCTCCCCAAATTGGCTAATTTAAAACCTTCAGAGGACTGAGAGGAGTGTTTTCCCCCATTTACCTGAAGAAATCATGCAACTTGGTGTGGAGGTTGTCATGGCTCCCAAGCTCAAATATCGGCCATGGTGATGTGCCAATCGGCAAGGAATCTCCCCTCCAAAAAGGTCCTCCCCTCCTCCTCTCTCTCTGTGGTAGATTTCCTTCTATTGGCAGCAAGTTTTGAGGCCAAATGGCTCTAATCTTATTTGGCTGAAATGCTTAGGATTCAAGTTTTTTCCTCCACTGAAAATACCATGTTCCGGCCACCTCTGGCCGGCCAACCACCCCCAATCGCCAGCCACCACCTCAACGGAGGTGGTGGTGGCATTGGCCGGCTGGCGAGGCGCTCGGGTGCCTGGGAAAATGCCTCCAAACATAACCCAGGTCGGGGCAATCCCCGTCCTTGGCTCACTGAAGAAGATGATGGGATGCCACCCATTTTGCTTTAAGATCTGTGCACAGATCATGTAATTAGTTTATTTGATATTAATTTTTTCTGTCCCTATACTGGCTGTTGTTAGAAATAAATATAGAAAATACTTAGGGCATTCTACAGGAAAAGTGGTCAACATAAAACTTGTAGCCCCTGAAGTCTACTTTAATTTAGAATTGGTTTCATCCAATTTGGGTTAGTGGTTTGACCACATCACTAAAAATGGTGCAACATGTCCCAAGGGCTAACCAGACCTTGATCTGAGTGCCCACACTAACCCAGACATCCAAATAGCCTGAAATTTGGAGCAGTCTAATTATACCTACCCCTTATTCATATCCAAAAATGGGAATTTTTGGATAAACTTTTTCTAAGGTATTTGTAAAAATTTAATAATTCTTATATAAATTAACTCTATGGTCTAATGACATCTAAACCCATCCATATTTTGGTGGTGGGTCTTTAGGGGCATGATATGACCCTGGTAAAAATTTCATCCCAATTGGGACAGATTTGGATTGGTAATTGATTAACCCAAGTTTGGTCAAACTAGGTCAAGTTAGGTCAAAAGTGCACTTGTTGGGGTTATGTGGTCAAATCTCATCAAAATGATATGAAACTTTGGCCACTAGCTTAGGATCACATAAAACACCTCCATGAGTGATTTGGGGTGATTTGAAGTGGATATGCCCTAAGAACCTAGTTCAAACCCTAGGGTTGCAATTTGGGCCTTGTGAAGGACATAGGGTCACATGTTCTTGAATGGTTATGGAACTTGGTAGATAAGTTCATAGGGTGTAAATATACCCTAGGTAATTTTATGAGAATTTTAGGAATACTTGTCCCCTCTGAATTAGGTTATAACCTTTTAGGGCACTTTCTTATAAGAGGAATTTACATGCTCAATTCATCTTGGATATTGATGAAAGTTTGTTAGTGCTCATAAAATCATAATATGAACCTATGGTAATTTTTGTGTGATTTTTGAATTGATTTAATTAATACTTCATTCACAAGTCATTTATTTTGTCTTAAGATTATAATCAATAAATGAGGGCCAAGTATACTCTGGAAAATTGTGAAAGTTGGTGATAGGACATGATAGTGTATTAGAAAGCACTGTGAATTTTTGTATAATTTTTGGAATTATTTATCAGTAGGTTACTTCACAATGTTCCCTAGTTTGAATTTACTTGAAATATTTGTTGATGTGACTAAATTAATTTGAAAAAATATAAGACTCAGTCAGTAAACTTTTCTGGTCATTGTAGAGGTCTGGTAATTTTACCATAATTTTTCGAATAGTATTTTTGGTGGTTCCTTCATTAGCCTCCAACTTTGGATAGTTATTCAATATTATAATTAGAGGCCAATAACCTACTATAAAATTGTGATATTATGTATTTGCTGTTATTTTGATATCATAGATTTTCTAAATTTTTTGGAGGCCATAGCAGGAGAAGATCATATACTTCATGTTCAATTTCATACTTGGCCAATGTAGGAGAAATTATAATAAATGCCAAATAAATAAGGAAAATTATGATCCTCTAGATTTAGTCTTATAATATCATGATAGACTCCCAGTAATAATCTTGAGACATTTGGATGAATATTTGGAGCACCTCTTCTTATGTAATTCATATAGCTCATTTGGTCTGCATATAGTAGAAACTGTAGAGTTAACATAACTAGTAAACCATTAGATGGGAATGAAAGGTGGATGGTGTACCTAGCCTGGTTGAGGAGACTGGAGGTCCTCCATAGGAGTTGATGTGTTGAGTGTGCCCGGTAGTTAAGGGGCAAGCTTGTGCTCAGGATTGACGATAAATCGCCTTTCCCCTCGAGAGTCAGAAACTACCTAGGGTTAATTCAAGAGAAACGGTAAGAGGGCTATGCATATGGGTAGTTACCAATAATATTAAGTGCCTTGTGAAAAGGAGGTTTGGACTATCATGCCATTGTACCTCCTAGTACCGCTGCGAGCCCCTCAAAGGGTAGACCTCAGGAAGCCCATGATTAACCCTAAATCATAGGGATAAGTTGATGTACAAGATTAACTTAACGATACACTCACCCACACCCCATTGCTATGGGTGGTTAGTTGGTTTACTCATACAAGCAGTAGGCTCGGTGGTTGTAGGTACGAACGGGTTAGTAAGGTGAGCCGGTGGCTCGGAGGGTTATTATGACGGACGGGTTAGTCCGGAGAGCATGTGGATCAGAAGGTTATTGTGAAGGGAAGGTTATCCCAGCGAGCCTATGGCTCAGAGGTGTAAGTAATCATATTGCATGTGCATAAAGGTGGTGGTTCTTCGGTATTGATGGTCATTCATACCGACGTCGATACGCTGACTCGGCAAGTGTGGATTGCACTTAGTCATGAAAAGCCTAGTGGTCTAGCTAGTAAGAGTACGCAGGCGCTCCGCGGTTTTGCGTTGAGGAGTACAATAGGTCTAGGTTTGGCAATGTGAATACCAACCTAGAGGTGGGCAAGGCTGATAAAGGATTTTATGTAGTTTTAAAAATAATTCCAACTAATATTCCGATGTAGGCAATAATACCTATCGTAATATAGTATAGGAAGGATGTCCTATTTGCCCGAGGCCTGTCGAGTAATCTTACTCACGTAAATTAATATTATTTTATCGGAAAAATATTTATAAGGTTTTTATAAAAGAAAGGAAACATTTGATCGAGAATCCTTCTTAAGTAAAATACTTAGTAAATCTAGAGTTCATAAGAAATGAATTTAGACAAACTTGACCGTGGAGGTTCCCAAAATATGATAGAGCCTCTCTCGAGAGAACTACCACCTAACCTTAGGTTGATCGATTAAGAACCCTCGGCCAGTTGAAACCCCTAAGCTTGCTTTATGCGGTGAGCCCCACTATTGGATTTTACTCCAATCCGGAAGATTTGCGTCACCCTCTCTCGAGGAATGCATGTAAATCTTTTTATCTTTGAGTGATCTCCTCGTTTGCATGGATCTCTTGATCACTAGCATACGGATCTTAGATTGAGAAACATATTCGCAACATATGAATTCAAAGCAATTTAATTCAAAGATAAATCCTAGTTTTCGAAAACCAAACTATGAAAAATAGATTACTAAATACCACTACTTAAGAATTCATTCGATCAAATGTAATAAACTTAGCTACTCATAGTTGAAGAAAAAGAACATTTTTATAACTATGAAAAGAGAAGTACAAGTGCGAGCAAAGTAAATCTAATATATGAATTGGAATTGCAAAACATAAAATAAATTGCATAAATAAAATTACACTAATGAAATGCAGAAAAACTACTCTAAAATTGACCCAATCGAAGCATGGACTGGATTCCCATCACTTTGGCAGTAGCTGGCTTTTATCGGCAGAAAATTGGTGAGTCACGCCCTTGGTCACGCCCGTGACCAAGGGCGTGTAAGCTGCGTAACTGCGTCTTGAAAGCCCGGGAACGTTGGGGAAGAGAAACTGTCAAAATTGATCATCTGGACGGGTCACGGCCTAGGTCACGCCCGTGACCTAGGGCGTGTCTTGACCGAGTCAGGAAATGGCAGGAAACTGCGCGATCTAGAGTTAATCTGGCAGTTGCGGGAGAGGTCACGCCCCTTGGTCACGCCCGTGACCAAGGGCGTGTAAGCTGGAACGGCTCGGCGGCGGAAACTTCTTGTATTGAATGCTTGCTGGGCGAGTCACGCCCGTGACCTGAAGGTCACACCCCAGGTCACGCCCGTGACCTGGTGCGTGTAATCATAAACCGACGTGGCAATGTCATCCGGGAGCTGAAGGGGAAGCACGGGTGTGACCATGGTCACGCCCCCATGTCACGCCCGTGACCTGGGGCGTGTACTGAGGATTTTTGCAGATTTGTTCTAGAATTTCCTCTGAACACGGCTGTGGGCTTGAATTTGCTATTTGCAGCCCCAGATTACCTGAAAACACAAAATAGAGTAAATTAGATATATATTAAACTAAAATTATGTAAAAACTAATTAATTACTACTAAAATACTACATAAAATAACTATAAATAATGCACTATCAAATACCCCCATACTTAAGATTTTGCTATTCCAGAGCAAAACCAATTCATAAGTATGAGAATAAAACTTATATGACATTTCAAAAAAAATAAAAGAATTTACTCCTAATTATGCATTTAAAATTATACATGACTCATACATAAATGAGTTTTGAAATAAAATTTAGATTCATACGAAATAAATCATGATTTATAAGTTGACATGCGTAGAATAAAAATTAGTTTCAAAAATTCTCTAATTAAATTTTCATAAACAAAATTGTATTGAATTAAGCAAAATAATCTAAGATTAGAATTATAGAAACTTTTATTATCATTCGAAACTTTATAGAAAACCTAAAATATTAACTAAGCTCTCTCATAAATATCTTGAAAATAAAATGATATTGGTTAAGTTTGGGTAAAATTGGCAAAGAAGAGATTTTTAATTGGGAAATGATGAAATTTATCCTCTCATTTCCATTTTTTAGATACTCTTCTTTTTTAATACCCCAAATGTATATGTTTAGGAGTGATGGATTTTATCCTCTCAGCTCCATGCCATATAATCTTTTACAAATTTGGGTGCATATGTTTAGGAATATAATGATGAATTTTATCCTCTCATTCCATGAAATATGATCTTTATATTTTTTTTTAATTTGTCAATCAAAAGGGTAAAGTAAAAGGAGGGGCTAGGGTTTAAAGGCTATAAAATTCTCAAGATAACTATTTTGAGAGCATAGAAAATAAATTAAGAAATCTTTAAGAATCTATGAGTTAAAGTTAATATAATAAAAATCTAAAGATCTTAAGCACAGTTGCTACAAAATTAATTTATGATATTTTAAGGAGAGAAAACAAAACTAAGAATTATTCTAATCAAATCAAAATAATGAAAAATTCTTTAAATCAAATTTATCTAAAAATTAAATCTAACAAATTATGAAGAGACACAAAATAGAAAACACATAAAAAGAAAACTTTTATTTTTTAAAAGTCATATAAATAAAAGCTCATAATTAAAATTGGTTGGACTCAAATAAAAAGTAAGGAAGCATCTAATAATACAAAATTTATAAAAACATTTTTTTAAATCAATTTTGTTTTATTTTATATTTTTATATTTGCTTGAAAAAGAAAAAAAACAAAACAGAAATAAATTTTTTTGTTCTTGGACTTCCCAAGGGCTACCCAATGACGGGCTCGCAAGGTACTAGGCGGTTTTGTGGGATGAGAGCCCAACACGGCCCTTTCGCAAGAAATAATTTTTAATTGTTTTTATTTTTTTTTGTAATTTCCATATTAAAAAACAAAATTGAAAAAGAAGACAAAAGAAGTTTTTTTATGATTTTTAAATATTTTTGATTTTTTTTGTATTAAAAGTGTTTTTTTAATTTTTTTGAATTTTTTGAATAAAAACAAACATTAGAGAACACCCCCCATACTTAAAAATAAACATTGTCCCCAATGTTTATAAACAAGGATGAATAGGGAAAAACTTGAAAAGAAAAGGTATATAAAGAAAAGAAAAATTGCAAAAAAGATAAGCAAGGGGTGCCTCCCAAGAGTGCTTTCTTTTTCCCGTCTTTAAGCTAGACGGTTATTGTTAGGAAAAAGGAAAATAAAATTGAAAATGCACAGGCAACTCCCTTAATTCACGCTCAGGTGAGCATGTCGAAGTCGGTCGCCCGGCTACTCCTCCGCCATAGTCTTGACTCTTTCGTTGTCCGTTAGCTTGAAATTGTGAATCCAAATTACCTATACATACCTTAGGTAATTTGGATTGTTGGAGATGAGCGACAAATGGATCGGTGAAAATGTTTGGTTGCAACGGCTCATCCTCTACATGAAAATTGTTAGAATAAAAAGAATCAAGATTATGAGAGTCAGAAAATTTTTCACGAGGAGTTTCTTGTGAAAACTCATGATTAAGGATCGGTTGTTTATTTTCAAGAATAAAATTATGATCAGAAAAATCAATACCAATGGGAGTAAATTTATGGGCGACAAAATTTTCATGAATTTTGATTCCAAAATATTTATGTGGTGGGTTTAAAAATTCATGAGAAAGCGGAATAGAGTCGGGCGGAGTAGAAGATGAATCATGTTCTTCTTCTATTTCGCTCGGCTCACCCATTATGTTAATAAATTCTTGGTATAAAATTATATTTTCTTCTTGGGAAAAACTATTCAAATTTTGAATAGGAAGATCTAGAGAATCACCAAGAAAAGAAAAATAATTTTGTGGGTAAAATGTGGAGGAAGAAAAATTTTGATCAAACGAAATTTCTTCATTGCACCGTAAATTATCCGGGTGATCTTGCCACCATGAATAATTATTATCGGAGCAAGAAGGAATTTCATAAGAATTATAATCTTGAGAAAAATTATTTTGATCAAAAATATTTTGAGAATAAAAATAAGAATAACATTCCTCGCTAGAGTGATTTGCACCACAAAAATAATAAATAAGTTGGCGCTTTCGTGCGGCTTCCAAAAGGTTTACCTTATGTTGAAACTCGGCAACTTTTGCGGCCAACTGCGATAACATCATTTTTTGTGAAAAAGAAAAATAAACAACCTTCACTTAATAGAAAGGAATTTTAAAGAAAAACAAAAAGAGAAATGGGGGCGGAGAAAAAGAATGATAAAAGTAATAAAACTTTACGATTTCAAAATATCAACAAAAATATTCCCCGGCAACGGCGCCAAAAACTTGATAAAGGATTTTATGTAGTTTTAAAAATAATTCCAACTAATATCCCGATGTAGGCAAGTATACCTATCGAAATATAGTATAGGAAGGATGTCGTATTTGCCCGAGGCCTGTCGAGTAATCTTACTCAAGTAAATTAATATTATTTTATCAGAAAAATATTTAAAAGGTTTTTATAAAAGAAATAATAAAAGAAAGGAAACATTTGATCGAGAATCCTTCTTAAGTAAAATAATTAGTAAATCTAGAGTTCATAAGAAATGGATTAAGACAAACTTGACCGTGGAGGTTCCCAAAATATGATAGAGCCTCTCTCGAGAGAACTACCACCTAATCTTAGGTTGATCGATTAAGACCCCTCGGCCAGTCGAAACCCCTAAGCTTGCTTTATGCGGTGAGCCCCACTAATGGATTTTGCTCCAATCTGGAAGATTTGCGTCACCCTCTCTCGAGGAATGCATGTAAATCTTTTTATCTTTGAGTGATCTCCTTGTTTGCATGGATCCCTCGATCACTAGCATACGGATCTTATATCGAGAAACATATTCGCGACATATGAATTCGAAGCAATTTAAATCAAAGATAAATACTAGTTTTCGAAAACCAAACTATGAAAAAGAGATTACTAAATACCACTACTTAAGAATTCATCCGATCAAATGTAATAAAATTAGCTACTCATAGTTGAAGAAAAAGAACATTTTTATAACTATGAAAAGAGAAGTACAAGTGCGAGTAAAGTAATTCTAAGCTATGAATTGGAATTGCGAAGCATAAAATAAATTGCATAAATAAAATTACACTAATGAAATGCAGAAAAACTCCTCTAAAATTGACCCAATCGAAGCATGGACTGGATTCCCATCACTTTGGCAGCAGATGGCTTTTATAGGCAGAAAATTGGTGAGTCACGCCTTTGGTCACGCCCGTGACCAAGGGCGTGTAAGCTGCGTAACTGCGTCTTGAAAGCCCGGGAATGTTGGGGAAGAGAAATCGCCAAAATTGATCATCTGGACGGGTCACGGCCTAGGTCACGCCCGTGACCTAGGGCGTGTCTTAACCGAGTCAGGAAACGGCAGGAAACGGCACAGTCTGGAGTTAATCTGGCAGTTGCGGGAGAGGTCACGACCGTGACCAAGGGTGTGTAAGCTGGAACGGCTCGGCGGCGGAAACTGCTTGTATTGAATGCTTGCTGGGCGAGTCACGCCCCAGGTCACGCCCGTGACCTGGGGCATGTAATCATAAACCGACGTGGCAATGTAATCCGGGAGCTGAAGGCGGAGCACGGCCGTTACCATGGTCACGCCCCCAGGTCATGCCCGTGACCTGGGGCGTGTACTGAGGATTTTTACAGATTTGTTCTAGAATTTCCCCTGAACACGGATGTGGGCTTGAATTTGCTATTAGCAGCCGCAGATTACCTGAAAACATAAAATAGAGTAAATTAGATATATATTAAACTAAAATTATAAAAAATTAATTAATTACTACTAAAATACTATATAAAAATAACTATAAATAATGCACTATCAGAGGCCCAACCCACCGCTTATATTTGCCGCTAAGGGGGTATCCTGAGAGTTTTGCTAGCTCCAAAAGGGGGAGCTAAAGGTCTATGCGCATTGAGTCGAAGTGTGTGTGTTGCACTTGTGTGATCATAGCATTAACTAGCATAACTATGCATGTCATGACATAAGCATTGCATTTCAACCCATACCCCGATCGTATAAATTGGTATGAGACTTTTAATACAATAGGCCTTGCTAAACGACCCCTTGGTCTATAGGTCGGTATGGGCATTCCTATACATTATCGTCGTATAGATTACATATCAGCGGGACGATCAAGAGGATATTGGCTTAAAGGAAATTTATCGTCTTGACAGATGTTGAACTGCATTTAATGCGACTATTTTCTCGAAAATAGAAATATCGGGAATGTGCACGCCGCCTGTCTTGTGCGCTAATCAAGGAACATCAAATGATATATTCTCCACAGAATATAGTCGTTATACAACATTAATGAAGAATATTATTCACTTACATATTCGGCATGTTCCAAGAACGGCAAAGCATTTATGATAATATATTCTACCTGTTGGGAACTATGCCCAACAATGTTCCTGATTTGAAGAAATGCTTAGATCAATGATAAATGCACTATGTATTTGATTGTATATTTTATTCATGACTGCAGAAGATAAAATATAGGTCAAGTAATTTTTGAAGTCCAAAATCATCAAGGACTGGATATATCGTTGAGATAATATACATATCGTTGAAAAGCATCAAAGCTACATCACTAGTATATAGACGATAACAGTAATGAAAATTAACTAAGTAAAATATCGTCTCAACACTCAGCAAAAGAATTGTTGAGAAAGGTATCATATCGTTGAATTAGTTTTGATGATTTCGTCTTGAAGAAATCTTATCGTTGATAAGGCTAAGTTCAGATATCTCGACGACATCGTCTTGAAGAAAGCATATAGTCTTGAAGATTGAAGAAAGCTTATAGTTGAAAAAGACTAAGTTCAGATGACTCGACGACATCGTCTTGAAGAAAATGTATAATATTAAAGGTTGAAGAAAGCTTATCATGGATAGAGCTAAGATATCTCGACGATATCATTTTGAAGAAGAGGCATAATCTTGATGATTAATGACTTGACTCATTAAGTTATGAAGAAAGGGTCATGAAGACAAACATCGCTTTGAAGACCTTATATCGTCTAGAAGATCATGACGATATCGTCTTGAAGAAAGGCTACCAGCTTGAAGAAAAGTCTAAGTCATATGAAAAGGAATATCTCGACGATATCAACTAGAAGAAGTAATATCGTTGAGATATCATGTAAAGTCTTGAAGAAAGATGTATGCCAACGATACAGTCTTGAAGAAGACATATTGCCTTAAAGATTGAAGACATATTTTATCTAAGGAAACATCTCGACAATATCGTCTAGAAGAAGCAATCTCGTTGAGAAATCAAGTAGAGTCATGAAGAAGGATGTTTGTCGACGATATCGTCGTGAAGAATATCTGTCATTTACACTGATCAAGACGATGTCGTCTAGAAGGAATTTTATCGCCTTGACAGTTGCAGAGCAGCATTTATTGCGCAGACATTCTTGGAAATTAATATTCAGGAAATATGCATGCTGCCTATCTTGTGCACAATTCAAGGAGCAATAAATGATATATTCTCTACAAAATATAGCCATTACACAGTATTTAATGAAGAAATTTATTATTTCTATATTCTGTAAGTTCCAAGAACGGCCAGTAATTATGATGAAATGTTGCCAACTCTGCAAGTCATTTAAAATGGAAAATTGATTATGGGCTTTTATGCAAAAATTACAAACGAATATAAAACGGAGAAATTGTCGATTTCAGAGCAGTTCTTCACACAATATATTGAATCTTATCAAGAAAACAAAACAGGAGAACAAGCCAAAAATCTTCATCACTTGGTTGAGAAGACTAAAAAGAATCTTCCTCCTATACTAGAAGTGCATCTATCAACTAAGGAGGAGATTCGAAAGAAAGGTTCAGTAATCCAAAAGATCACTAAGCTTACATCTACAAGAAGAAGAAGACCTGATATTCAAGGTTTTCATCCTGAAGTCTTTTCTTCTACAATAACATTTTAGTATTACTTTGTATGGTTCTTTGTGAGACTGAGATGGTAGGATCTTGTGATAGATCTGAGTTGGTAGGGTTCTTAGTGAGCCTGAGTTTGGTAGGGTCTCATTGAAGATCTGAGTTATTGTAAGACTTGTAAAGTCTGAGCCTGGTAGGGTTCTGTGTGAATCTGAGTTGTAAGATCTGTTTATAGTGAAAAGATCTGAGTTGGAGAAATTTCCTAGTCTAGCAGACTGCTAGATAGGTGGGAGGGACAGTGGACTACCTGTAGACACATTGTCTTATAGAGAACCACTATAAATCGTGTGTGCTTTCTAGATAACGCCCCTAGTTTTTCGTTGATTATTTGCATGCCCGTTGTGACGTAATTTTGGCGTAAGGGCGTTACATCGACTCGTCGAGGTTAGTTTTGAGCCTTAAATTAAATAATGGATTTAATTTAGGTCGCGCATACGAGATTTCGTAAAATTCCGAGTTAAAGGGGAAAACTTGGGAGATTTTTGAGTAATTATTGAGATTCCAGCTTCGGGAATTTTGACCTCGAGTTTGGCTCATCGGAATTGAATTCTGACTTCGCCGTTGGATTCGTAGCGCCAATTTTCAGTTTAGGAGCGAATTTTGTGAAAATTTGAGGTGATTGAGTCACCCTCGTAGTTTAAATAGAATGGGAGATTATTTAATTGATTTAAGCGAGGAATTAGGTTTTTAATATAAATACCTAAACATCCAAACCCTATTCTTCTTCTTCTCCAAAGAGCCGAACCAGAATTATTGTGGGAATGCGAGAGGCGTGTCGAGAACTTCTTCTGGTTAGAGATTCAAGAGCTGTAGTAGACAGAATCGTAAAAGGAGAGTGGAATCGGAAAGCCCTCGGCGTGATCTTCGTTCTAGTGGTAAGATTTCTGTGTTTCTTGGGATTTTTGGAGTCAAGGTAGTGACCTAACTACTCTTTTTGGCCCGGAAGGTCTCAGGTTTTTGTGCTTGGGCGAGTTGTTGGCCGATCCATAGCTGTTGTAGTGAAGAAATTCGAGTTTGGAAGGTTTAAGGCAAGTGATATTCTGGTTCTTTTCTCTTTTGTTGGAATGTAAATCCTTGCGTTAATTGGTTGTCATGTGCGTTTTAGCATGTGATTCTGATGATTTTGATTTTTTTGCTAGGCAAAGCCTGTATCTTCCTTTTTGTTCTCCCATGATTCGTCTAACTTCCTCTTATTTACTTAAATGATAAATTGTTATCAATGAAATCCTCGATTTTGCCTAAAAATTTCAGTTTTACCTTCTTCTCGAGAAATCCAGGCTCCTTCTCAAACAAATCCCTTCTTCTTCTCGAGAAACCCTTAGTTCTTCTCAAGAAATTGAGTTCTTCTCGAGAAATCATAGTCCTTCTCGAGAAATCATAGTCCTTCTCGAGAAATCAAGTTCTTCTCGAGAAATCACCTTCTTCTTAAGAAATCCAGGTTCCCTCTCGAGAAAATCCCTTCTTCTTCTCGAGAAACCCTTAGTTCTTCTCGAGAAATCCGAGTTCTTCTCAAGAAATCAGAGTCCTTCTCGAGAAATCAAGTTCTTCTCGAGAAATCAAGTTCTTCTCGAGAAATCACCTTCTTCTCGAGAAATCTAGGTTCTGTCTCGATAAAATCCCTTCTTCTTCTCGAGAAACCCTTAGTTCTTCTCGAGAAATCCATGTTTCTTCTCGAGAAATCCCTTGAACCTTCTAATCAATATCTTAGGCCATTTTCTTCTCATGTGGCCCTGTTCTTAGGGTTTTACTAGCGTTGTTCCTCGGGCTAAGTCTCGTGTGTTAACTAAAAAAAATTAATGATTGGGAATTATTGCCCTTAGCCTTGCATGGTGGCCATTGCAAGGGACATGAACAGTTGGCTTGGCCTGTGGTCTTGTGGGCCGTGTTTGGGGGGAGTGGGGAATTGTTGTAGCCTTGCACGGTGGACATTCTAAGGGGCATGTACAGCAGGCTTGGCCTATGGTCCCGTGGGCCCTGTTTGGGTGGCAGTGGATAAAGGACCACCACCTAGTATTGGGCTTTGGGTAGGCAGGGGAAAAAGGACCGCCACCCGTTTAATTTTGAGTTGATCAGTCTCATAAATAGAATTAACAAGATTAATGATTTTGCTTGTATTTATAAAGGTAAATGTGCACTCGGTGCGTTGTTTAGCTCTATGTTTTGGGGCTCCTTTTCTGTAAATTTGGCTTGGGTAGGTACCCCTTTTGCCTTATTATTACTTTGTTTCACAGGACATCTTTGTTTTTCTGCCACTTGTACTTGCCTTGCTGAGGCGTTCTTATTTTATTGAATGCCTCAGGTTCAGAGCTGTAGCGGTTAAAGGTGTAGCTCGGAGACCTTGGGAGTTGTAGCTGCTATCTTACCCCACTGATGCGATGTAGTGGTAGTAAGATTTCTTCTTGTGCTCAGACATGCTAGTTTGAAGCCAAAGGGTTGGTATCAGGTCGTTGACGCCCGTTGTGCCTCTTTTTGCTACATTGTAGCTTACTTGTTAGTTATTGCCACAACTTTTCGATCTCGTGTGTCTTGCTCTCTGGGAATGATTTATGCCTAGGTGCATTATTGTTATAAACTGATTTTTTCCTTTCATCCTCATCGCATTGTTTATTAATGAAATCCTCTTCTTTAAAGTCACATAAAGATATTTTCTATACTTATACTAAGCCTAGGTAAATGCATATCATCTCTTTATGCCAATTTTGTTCAAGTGCATATAGGACATTAATTGAACTAAACCAAGTATTTTTCCGCTGCAAATCCATATATACTTTCTTCTGTGGACTAGTTGATCCACGAACTGAGATACATAGTTCTTACCCCAAACCTAATCAGTGATTTCAAGTAATGAATCATCATGTAAACCTATTTTGTAATAAATATGATATGGGTTCCCGCCTGAGCGTCTTCAGTTGTCTCCTGCATGACGTGGAATCATGACGCATATTCACTCTTACTCTGATATTCCTAATTGCTGAGAAAATGCAGGTTGTGACAGTTGGAATCAGAGGTAGGTTTGTTTGACAAATTGGTTGAACGACCCCTTTCTAGTAAGGTGTTGGTCATCTTGTCTCATTGCATACACACACTGAAGTGTCATCTGTACGTCTTGGCTGAAGCATGAACACTACAATCATGCACAGGGCATATTATGTAGTATGGGATGCATAATATTTGTTTGTATATGGATCCTCATAGGTGACAACAAGTGACCGTTATGTAGCATGAGATGCATAACACCAGTCCCACGGATGTCCATTAGCTCAATTTTTATTTTTCATTGCATGCGATATTATGTATTATGGGGTGCATAATATTTCATGCGTACGCCGCTCATAACATGCATTAAGGCTTTTCTTAGAATGCATAGCACAACATGCACATCATAACATCGCATAAAGCACCCGTGCCAAGCTAAAGATTTATATGATGACACACATGAACCCATGATTTCAAAACGAACACAAGATAATTCATGCATTCATGACATTTGCACCTGAGTCAAGAGGGATGATGGAGTATCATCCCAAGATTGAGCATGACATCATAAAAATCACAGATCAAGGTAGTAGCAATAGCAAGTATCTATACATGTTGTTGGAACATGGTCTTCCGCATCTCCTAGGATTGAGAATAACAAATCCTATGTGTATTTGATCTAGTGTGTTTAAGTGTGCAGGATAACAAAGTCCACATGACTCAAGGATTACATAAGAAGGTTGCCTCCAAAGTTGAGCCATCAAATCCAAATCTTCTACTAGCGCTGGCGGTAGCACTAGCGTGGGCGCTAGCTGTCCTTCGACGAACTGTTAGCAGCTAAGTCTATTCGTCGAATGTTCTCGTGAACTCCCGACGAATATCGACGAATGCAGACAGAAGTCAAAAAGGCAGACTTGAGAAGGAAATTGTGCGGCTAAGTCAATTCGTCGAATGTTCTCGAGAACTCCCGACGAATTCCGACGAATGAAAATAAAAGATAGTACTCCCACTAGCGCCGGCGGTAGCACTTAGCGCCTGGCGCTAGCGATGATAACGCAATTACGGGAGCACATATAGAAGGAGATAGCTCCTGGCGGTAGCCGATAGCGCAGGAGGTAGCGACGCACACAGTTGGCAAGGAGGAATTGTTTCCTCGGATTGAAGATTCTGCCACACAGAATGTGTCCTAATATGGCATAGCGCTGGCGGTATCTACTAGCGCTGGCCGTAGCTCGGAGCACAAGAGGAATGGCGAAATTGTTTCCCCGGATTAAAGATTCTCGCGTGCAAAATATTACTTAATATGGGATAGCGCCGACGGTAGCACTAGCGCAGGCGCTAGTGCTAAGTCTATAAAAAGGACATCTTGGCTCCGACTTCCTAAGCCTCTAGAGATCCGGAAATCCAGAGCTTCGTGCCACAACATAGAGAGGAAGTTTCAGAGAGATACTCCCATAAATCCATAAAGACTAAAGGAGATCCGTGGAGAAGATTTCAACACGCTTCATCATCGTGACGAAAGACCGCATCGACTACGATCATACTCTGCGTCTTCGTCTACTTCTCCAAAAGATCCACATAGAGGGAGTTTTATATTATTGTCTTTTCATTTCATATCTTTTCTGTAATAGTTTAGTGAAATTCGCCTCGTGTTGGCGACTAGGTCTGGGTAGGACTTAGGGCTGAAATTCGCCTCGTATTGGCGACTAGGTCTCGGGTGTAGGTCTAGGGGGTGCTCGAGGCCATATCCAGGGAAGGGTTGGCTAGAGCAGCTTGAGGCCATATCCGAGGAAGGATCGGCTAAAGCCAACCGGTTCGTGGGGATACGAGTCGGTATAGAAAACAAAAAGAGTCTTTCTATTAGGTTTGATTTCTAGCTTCGATAAGAGATCAAATTTTGTAATCATGCTTCTCAAATTAATAAAATCATGTCTTCACTTAATGTGTCTTGATCTTCTCTAGTTTAATAACCAAAGCTTTTTCAAAGTTATTCAAAATATCACTAAAGTTTTTTAAAACCCTTATTCACCCCCCTCTAAGGGCGCCTACCGATCCAACAAGTGGTATCAGAGCTAGGTTATTCCAAATCGGCTTAACAACCGGGAATAATGGCGTCTCATGATCTCGCTTCTACTAGTGGGGTAAATTTTTATGAAGAAGAAAAATCTCTTAAACCACCGTTATTTGAAGGAAGAAATTATAAAGGATCGAAAATAGTAATGGAAAATTTTCTTAAACGTTTAGATGAAAAAGTTTGGAATATTACTATAAAAAAACCACCTAGCGTATTAAATAAGAACGAAATGGTTTTAAATGCAAAATCATATGATCTTCTAAGTCAAACATCAAATATAACTACAAAAGATTTTATTCCTTCGAAACATATAGTCTGTGATCATGATTACTATATGAATCTATTATGAGTTGCATAGACCATAGAATCAACTCTATATCCATATGAATAAATAAATTAGAATCATCACGTTATTCTATGTCTAAAACTTGAATCTCTATTGTTACATACATGCAACATTGTATCAACAAACCTTGGTATAACATTAATCTCAAACTTATCATACTAACATTGTCGACCAAAGAATATTTGTGTCTATGTTAGGCTTTATATGTTTACCAAGACATACAGGCTGGGTATTCTCATCTAGGGCTTATTCATGGTATTCCTTTGCATGAACATTATGGTTAAAATCATGCATATTTGATTTGCTCATTCATGTCATCTCATGCAAAGTTTAGGTGGTAAGGTCATATACAAAATCGCTAATGTTTCATGAAATTTGCACTATCTAGACATTTCCTAAAAATCTGAAATTTCAGCATGAAACTAATATTATGACACTTAATCAAGATCAATAATTAAAAATTTCAAAATCATCAAAAATCGGGTACTGTTTCCCGCGCTAGCGCTAACGCCGGCGCTAGTGCACCTATGTGTTTTTCTGTATTTTGAAAATTTTGATAAATCCCTAAAAATATATTAATCTATGTGTACTATTCATTTCTACATTTTTGCTTTTATTACATTTTTGAAAAAATCAAATACAAAAATACAAAAGCCAAATTACAAAAAAAAATTATATGTTTTGCCTTTGTGTTTTTTTTCATTTGTTTAAATTCTATTTCTAAAAGCAAAAATCAAATACAAAAATATAAAACAAAAAAAATTATCAAAAATTGTTATTTTTGAACTTAACTTTTTACTTGTATCTTGCGAAAGGGTGATTTGGGCTATAATCCCATCATATCACCTAGTATCGGGCGAACCTCTCACAAGGTAGTCCTCGGGAAGTCCAAGATCAATTTTATGAGTTCAAACTTTAAATAAAAATTATTCTTCAAAAATATCAAAAATATTGTATGGACTTCATTGAAAATCAAACATGAATTAATCTATTATTTAGAACTTCTATAATGTTGCAATTTATCTTTTCAAACTACTTTGAACATTGTTTTCATCATGCTTTGATATAGCTATTAATATGTGCATCAATTATATTGAAAGTGGTGTAGAACTAAGCTTAGCATGCCTCTAAGTATGAGTAAATGTTTTATGTTTGATAATGATCTTTATTCACTCACTTATTTTGGCATTGTTTGCATTTGTGTTTAATCTAAGATGCTTGTGTATGTTTTGTATTAGTACAATGAATTAAAATTGCACAAGTATCTTACCTACACTCCTTTATTTGCATTTTTCAAAATTAAGAAAAGTGGTTATCTTTCTTATAAATTATATTGGTTTGCAAAATAAGTGTATTCAGAGAACTTTGTACAAAACAAAAATCATAAAATAAAGTGACAAAGATAACTCCACCAAGCACTACTTGAACCTCCTGATAAGTCTTAATAAGCGTTGTGAGGTTGAGCACCTTGGAAAGAATAGTAAAGTATCTTGTGCAAACCATAACTTTCTTTCAAAATAAAAACCACTTATTCTTAAGTACACCGGATCACAATAAAAATCAATATTGAAGAATAAAATTGTGTGATCCCCCAAGCACTACTTTGCACCCTGATAAGTCTTAATGAGCATTGTGTGTGCAAAGCACCTTGGTAGTTGTACATTTTTTTGTGCATTGAAGTGCGTGGAAGTAAAATTATTTGTGTTTTATTGTGCTCTTACTTTACATATTACTTGTATTTTTGATTAAAACATTTGTTTACTCTACTCAAAAATACACTTATGTGCACATCATTATCTTCCATAACACTTCTTCTCATGAGTATTGGATCCTAATGCAAATTCTATGCTACTCTTTATTTATGAAATGCACGAGATAACCTAGCATGCAATCTACAATGTTTGGTATGTTTTGAAATTATGAATTAAAGTAGCATTGTAGTAATCTCTTTTTGATAACATTATTTCATGCTTGGTTACTTTTTTATCAAACTTAAAGATTTTAATTGAAAAATGATTTACAAAAACATCTTCTTTTTGAAATTTAACTCATATATCTTTCTATGGATCATCATTGATTACAATAAGATGTTTCTTGTATTTCTATAAGTCTTCCGCATCGTAACCATATAATTGTTTTACCTTGCGCTTTCATGCTTATTTAAAGTCTTTCATTTTGGGTGCATCATCACTTGAATCTTCAAATTCCTTTCTTGCAACAAGTGGTAGACTTGCTTGGTAAACTTTATATTGGTTGCTTTTAACATGGATTTTCTTTGCTATAAAACTCTGATTTATTTCTATGAAAATATTATTACGCTAAAAACTCTGATTTATTAATGGACTTCAACATAGCTATGTGAGTGTTTTCATAAATTCAAATAAAAATATAAATCC
Source organism: Dactylorhiza incarnata (assembly GCA_033032865.1). Classification (NCBI taxonomy): domain Eukaryota; kingdom Viridiplantae; phylum Streptophyta; class Magnoliopsida; order Asparagales; family Orchidaceae; genus Dactylorhiza; species Dactylorhiza incarnata. The sequence continues at coordinate 322,514 of JAWHQI010000515.1, forward strand.
ATAGGCTATGTCATTAGAATTAAAACGCTTAAATGTTTCCAATAATTATTATCCAAGACTTCATTTCTCACCATATCGGGGGTGTAGGGTTGTAGACATTAGATTACCTTTATCTCTAGTCATGTCTTGTCCTTAACCGGGGAGGGTTCAAGTGGGGCCTTGCGAGGCACTGGGGGGAAATAGTGCTAGGTTGAGTTTTGTCTAGTGTTTGCATATGGGACTAACACCCCAACCTACGACATGTTTGCAGCTCCTCATGCCCATCCATCACTCAGTACGGGGCTAGGATGTTGACATATTGTCTGGGTAGTTTAGTTACTTGGAAATCATTACATTTTTTATGCTTAACACTCTTATATAAAAATGGGATGAAGCACCATAATAATACTTGAAAATGTTATATTGCTAAAAACTCTGATCTATCTCTATAGAAAATTATTCTAAAACTCCTTATCATTTCATTCTCTCTAAAAGCTCGATCATGCCTTTATCTTCTAATCAAAACTTTTCTGTGTTTTGCCTCCTTACCCACTTTTGCTAATAACAAAAGAGGGAGAACTAACATGATAAATATTAATCTGCTATCAAACTATAATGCTTAGTTAAGATGATAGCTTACATATTAGGAGAACATTCACTTAGGGGGAGCATGTATTTAGGGGGAGCAATTCTAAATGCTAAAATCTATAAGTATCCTAAGTCATCACTCTCACACACACACAAATATAGTTTCATCATGCTTATTTATTAATGCTCTAATTTATCATTAATGGATTTGTTATTATCAAAAGGGGGAGTTTGTTGGAACATGGTCTTCCGCATCTCCTAGGTTTGAGAATAACAAATTCTATGTGTATTTGATCTTGTGTGTTTAAGTGTGCAGGATAACAAAGTTCACATGACTCAAGGATTACATAAGAAGGTTGCCCCCAAAGTTGAGCCATCAAATCCAAATCTTCCACTAGCGCTGGCGGTAGCACTAGCGCTGGCGCCAGCTGTCGTTCGACGAACTGTTAGCGGCTAAGTCTATTCATTGAATGTTCTCGTGAACTCCCGACAAATATCGACGAACGCAGACAGAAGTTAAAAAGGCAGACTTGTGAAGGAAATTGTGCGGCTAAGTCAATTCGTCGAATGTTCTCGAGAACTCCCGACGAATTCCAACGAATGAAAACAGAAGACAGTACTCCCACTAGCGCCGGTGGTAGCACTTAGCGCCTAGCGCTAGCGATAATAACGCAATTCCGGGAGCACATATGGAAGGAGACAGCGCCCGGCGGTAGCCGATACCGCAGGCGGTAGCGACGCACACAGTTGGCAAGGAGGAATTGTTTCCTCTGATTGAAGATTCTGCCGCGCAGAATGTGTCCTAATATGGGATAGCGCTGGCGGTATCTACTAGCGCTGGCCGTAGCTCGGAGCACAAGAGGAATGGCGAAATTGTTTTCCCGGATTAAAGATTCTCACGCTCAAAATATTACTTAATATGGGATAGCGCCGGCGGTAGCACTAGCGCAGGCGCTAGTGCTAAGTCTATAAAAAGGACATCTTGGCTCCGACTTCCTAAGCCTCTAGAGATCCAGAATTCCAGAGCTTCGTGCCACAACATAGAGAGGAAGTTTCAGAGAGATACTCCCACAAATCCATAAAGACTAAAGGAGATCCGTGGAGAAGATTTCAACACGCTTCAGCATCGTGACGAAAGACCGCATCGACTACGATCATACTCTGCGTCTTCTTCTACTTCTCCAAAAGATCCACATAGAGGGAGTTCTATATTATTCTCTTTTCATTTCATATCTTTTCTGTAATCGTTTAATGAAATTTGCCTCGTGTTGGCGACTAGGTCTGGGTAGGACTTAGGGCTGAAATTTGCCTCGTGTTGGCGACTAGGTCTCGGGTGTAGGTCTAGGGCGTGCTCGAGGCCATATCCAGGGAAGGGTTGGCTATAGCGGCTTGAGGCCGTATCCGGGGAAGGATCAGCTAAAGCCAACCGGTTCGTGGGGATACGAGTCGGTATAGAAAACAAAAAGAGTCTTTCTATTAGCTTTGATTTCTAGCTTCGATAAGAGATCAAGTTTTGTAATCATGCTTCTCAAATTAATAAAATCATGTCTTCACTTAATGTGTCTTGATCTTCTCTAGTTTAATAACCAAAGTTTTTTCAAAGTTATTCAAAATATCACTAAAGTTTTTTAAAACCCTTATTCACCCCCCCCCTCTAAGGGCGCCTACCGATCCAACACATGTATGCTCTGAACCAAGAAGGGTAGTTCTAACTTAAGGATAAGTTTTGGTTAGAGGTTTATGCGTATTAGCAGAGATGGTGCCTAAGCGAATCGCAACTAGATCGACTCCTCAGTCAAAGGGTGAGTCATCCGGAGTGCAGAGTGAAGCCTTAATCGATAGTCTACGCCAGAGCAATGAGACTCTGATGAGACAAATGGTTGTGATGCAGTCGTAAGTTGAGGCATTGTTGTTTGCCAGTGCAAGGCAGCAAACCGCGATGCAGGCCCCCATAGTAGGGCAGACTTTACCTACTCCTCCTGCTCCCCTGGTGCCCCCAGTAGCGATACCGCCGAAAATGAACTTCATTTCGCACTTTCAGAGATTGGGACCTCCCTCGTATGACGGATGAGCTGACTTCGTGGCCTTGGATGATTGGCTTATAACCATTGAGGAGATGTTCTCGTATTCAGGGATCATTGCGGACCAGAAGGTGATGGTCGCCGCGTACCAGCTAAAGGGTCTCGCAAAAAGCTGGTGGTTGAGGGAGAAGGAAGGCCTTACTGGAGGATGTACGTGGGAAACCTTCAAAGGGATGCTGAAAAGGAAGTTCCTGCCGTCGGTGAAACAGGACCAGTTAATGAATGACTTTCTGCATCTGAAGCAGAGGCACCTCACGGTGAGCGAGTACTAAAGTGAGTTTTGTAAGTTGAGCAGGTTTGCTCCGGCTCTGGTAGCCTCAGAAGAAGGAAGGGTGAAGAGGTTTCTGGGTGGTCTCCGCAGTGACATCCAGCAGCTAGCCAATGCATACAGGTCAGAGAAGTATGTATAGGTAGTGGAGGCAGCGCTGAAGGTTGATGCAATTGATAATGCCAAGAACTGAGGATCGGCAATGAAGAAGGGAAAGAGGAAGGTTGGAGAAGAAGGGAGTTCTAGTGCACCTGGAACAACTCTGAAGAAAGGAAGCGGGGAGGCATGTAGTTTCTTTGGCCTCCCAGACCATCTATTTGAGAAATGTTTCAAGAGGAAGGGAGTTCAGAAGCAGCAGCGAGTGCTGACAATCCAGGGCGCTCCTAAAGGTGAGGTGCTTTGCCCGATATGCAAGCAGAAGGGGCATGATGTGGCCCAGTGTTGGACCGAGGAGAAAGTCTGCTTCTAGTACGGACAGAAAGGGCACATGAAGTTTCAATGCCCGCGATTCCAACCCCAGTTACAGCCAGTTCCACTTCAAGCTTTGACGTCGTCGTCGCAGTATCAAGACAAAGGGAGAGGAAAGATGAATGTGTTAACTAAGGAGCAAGCATAGTCCTCGACCCAAGTGATCTCAGGTTAGACTTCAATCTAGCTAATAAGTTTCAATTTTAGTTTTGTTGTGTTAGACTAGTTACGTTTTTGCATGGTATAGGGAGATTTAAGGTAAAGAGTCGTTGGGCGCGTGTTATATTAGATTCTGGTGCTACCCATTCATTTGTGGCTAGGACTTTCGTCGAGAGTCGTCACTTGACCCCTGAGTTGGGCAATGATTCGTTCCTTGTTAAGTTTCCTTCTGGTAATTTGGTGTCCTCGAACCAGTGCATCCGGAGATGCCCCGTCCTCTTAGGAGATTTCATGGCGTATGCTGATCTCATGGTGCTGAACCTAGAAGACTTTGACGTGATATTGGGTATGGACTGGTTGTCCAGTTATGATGTTGTCATCTGATGCAAAGAAAAGTGTTTGGACTTTGTGATGGACAATGGTCATCCCATGAGCATTTCCGGATCTCTGTGCCAGAGTACCCCGATAATTTATGTGGTATGTGCTTGAAAACTGTTAAATTCGGGTTGCCTTGCTTGCCTTGTTTCTATGTTAGAAACTGTTAGTGGTTTCCCATGTATCGAGGATATTCCTGTGGTGTGAGAGTTTCCTGATGTCTTCCATGTTAGTCTCTCTGGTCTTCCGCCTGAGAGAGATGTTGAGTTTGTTATTGATCTTGAGCCTGATACTCATCCTATTACTAAGGCACCCTACCATATGGCCCCGCATGAGCTAGAACAGTTGTGTACCAAGTTGGATGAATTATTGCAGTGTGGATTTATTAGGCCAAGTTCTTCGCCCTGGGGTGGTCTAGTGTTGTTTGTGAAAAAGAAGGATGGTTCTATGAGGTTATGCATAGACTATAGGGAGTTGAATAAGGTAACCATCAAGAACAGATATCTGTTGCCACGAATCGATGATGTGTTTGATCAGTTGCGTGGTAGTTCGGTGTTTTCAAAGATTGATCTTCGATCAGGTTACCATCAGTTGAGAATCTGTGAGTCGGACGTCTCAGACTGCCTTTCGTTCCCGTTATGGTCATTTTGAGTTTCTGGTGATGTCATTTGGTTTGACAGATGGACCCTCTGCATTTATGGACATGATGAACCGAGTGTTCAAAGACTTTTTAGATCATTTCATAGTAGTTTTCATCGACGATGTGTTGGTTGTTGGATCGGTAGGTGCCCTTAGAGGGGGGGGGATAAGGGTTTTAAAAACTTATATTATATTTTGAAATATTTGCTTATGATAAGAGATCAAAATAGTGATTTTGAATAAAGATCTAAGTTGTTTTATAATGAAGGAGAGAATAATAAACAATTTAGAGAAATGAAGATCAAATCAATTTTATTACACAAAGAGAGACATGATTATTATTAATAAAATTGATTACAAAATTTTATTTCAATCACGCTAGAAATCAAAGCGAAATATGAAAGACTCTTTTTGTTTTCTATACCAACTCGTATCCCCACGAACCGGTTAGCTTTAGCCGATCCTACCCCGGATACGGCCTCAAGCCGCTCTAGCCAACCCTTCCCCAGATATGGCCTCGAGCACCCCCTAGACCTACTCCCGAGACCTAGTCTCCAACACGAGGCGAATTTCTGCCCTAAGTCCTACCCAGACCTAGTCGCCAACAGGAGGCGAGTTCACTAAATGATTATAAGAAGAGATGTGAAATAAATAAACAACAATATAAGAACTCCCTATATGGATCTCTTGGAGAAGTGGACGAAGGCCCGCAGAGTATGATCATAGTCGATGCGGTCTTTCGTCACGATGATGATGCGTGTTGAAATCGTCTCCACGGATCTCCTTAAGCCTTTATAATTTGTGGGAGTATCTCTCTGAACCTTCCTATCTATGTTATGGCACGAAGCTCTGGAATTTTGGATCTCAAGAGGATGAGGAAGATGGAGCCAAGGGGTCCTTTTATAGCCTTGGAGCTACCGCCAGCGCTATCGCTACCGCCAGCGCTATCCCATTTTAGGACATATTCTGCGCGGCAGGATCTTCAATCCGAGGAAACATTTCTCTCTTGCCTTCTGTGCTCCGCGCTACCGCCTGCGCTACCTGATACCGCCAGGCGCTATCTCCTTCTATATGTGCTCCCAGAATTGCGCAGATCATCGCTACCGCCAGGCGCTAGGTGATACCACCGGCGCTAGTAGGAGTATTGGATTTGATGGCTCAAATTTGGGGGCAACCTTCTTATGTAATCCTTGAGTCATATGGACTTTGTTTTCCTGCACACTTAAACACGCAAGATCAAATATGCATATGATTTGTTATTCTCAAACCTAGAAGATGCGGAAGACCATGTTCCAACAAAGTCCCCCTTTTGATAATAACAAATCCATTAATGATAAATCAGAGCATTAATATATAAGCATGATGAAATTTACTTGTGTGTGTGAGAGTGGTGACCTAGGATAATTATCGATTTTAGCATTTTGAATTGCTCCCCCTAAATACATGCTCCCCCTAAGTGAATGCTCCCCACTATGTAAGCTATCATCTTAATTAAGCATGTTAGTTTTATATTTTGATAGCAGATTATATTTTTCATGTTAGTTCTCCCCCTTTTGTTATTAGCAAAAGCGGGCAAGGAAGCAATGGACATAAAAAGGATTTTTGAATATAAGATAAGGCATGATCGAGCTTTTTAGAGAAAAATGAAATGATAAGGAGTTTTAAGCATAAAAACAATTTTTAATAAATCAGAGTTTTTAGCTTAAATATTTTCATAGAAATAGATCATAGTTTTTAGCATAAAGATGAACAATATAACATTTGCCAAGTAATCAATATTATCATGTTAGTTTTCCCCCTTCATATAAGAGTTTTAAGTAAAAAAAAGGTAATGATTTCCAAGTAACCAATCTACCCAGACAATATGTCTACACCCTAGCCCCGTACTATGTGACGGATGGGCATGAGGAGCTGCATACATGTCGTAAGTTGGGGTGTTAGTCCCATATGCAAACACTAGACAAAACTCACCCTAGCACTCTTTCCCCCCAGTGCCTCGCAAGGCCCCACTGGAACCCTCCTCGATTAAGGACAAGACATGACTAGAGATAAGGTTATCTAATGTCTACAACCCTATGCCCCGCTATGGTGAGATATGTAATCATGAATAATAGTTATTGGACACATTAATCATTTAATTCTAATGAAATGTTCATAGCCTTTGGGTTTATATTTTTATTTGAATTTTTTAAAGAAAAAAACTCACAGAGCAAATTTGAAATCCATTAATAAATCAGAGTTTTAGTATTACAATATAGAAATAGAAATAAAAATCAACAAATATAAAGTTTACCAAGCAAGTCTGCCACTTGTTGAAAGAAAGGAATGTTAAGATTCAAGTGAGGATGCGCACAAAATAAAAGACTTTAACTAAGCATGAAAGTGCAAGGTAAAACAATTATATGGTTATGATGCGGAAGACTTATCGAAATATAAGAAACATCTTATTGTAATTAATGATGATCCATAACAAGATATATGAGTTAAATTTCATAAAGAAGATGTTTTTTGTAAATCATTGTTCAATTAAAATCTTTAAGTTTGACAATAAAGTAACCAAGCATGAAATAATGTTTTCAAAAAAGAAATTACTGCAACGTTATATTAATTCGCAAATTCAACATATACAAAACATTGTAGAGAGCATGCTAGGTTATCTAGTGCATTTTATAAATAAAGAGTAGTATAGAATTAGCATTAGGATCCAATACTCATGAGAAGAAGTTTATGGAAGATAATGATGTGCACATAAGTGTATTTTGAAGAGAGTAAACAAATGATTTAATCAAAAATAAAAGACATGTGTAAAGTAAAGTGCACACAAATAATTTTACTTCCTCACACTTTTAAGCACAAAGAAAAATGTACAACTACCAAGGTGCTTTGCACACACAATGCTTATTAAGACTTATCAGGGTGCAAAGTAGTGCTTGGGGATCACACAATTTTATTCTTCAATATTGATTTTTTTGTTGTGATCCGGTGTACATAAGAATAACTGGTTTTATTTTAAAAATGAAAAGTTTGCACAAGTCACTTTACTAATCTTTCCAAGGTGCTCAACCTCACAACGCTTATTAAGACTTACCAGGAGGTTCAAGTAGTGCTTGGTGGAGTTATCTTTGTCAATTTATTTCATGATTTCTTTGTCCAAAGTTCTCCGATTACACTTGCTTTGCAAACCAATTGAATTATGAAAGTACAACCACTTTTCTTAATTTTTAAGAGTGCAAGTAAATATAGTGTAGATAAAATACTTGTGCAAATTTTAATTCATTGTACAATTACAATACACAAGCAAGCATTCTTAGATTAAAAGCATATGTACACTTTGCCAAAATAAGTGAGTGAATAAATATCATTATCAAACATTAAACATTTACTCATACTTAGAGGCATGCTAAACTTAGTTCTACACAAACTTTTACAAAACAATTTTATGCACAAATGAGTAGATATATCAAAGCATGAAAAAGACAATCTTTAAAGTAGTTTGAAAATATGAATCACAACATTGTAGAAAGTCTTAAATGATAGAAGAAATCATGCTTGATTTTTTCAATAAAGTCCATACAGTTCTTTTATGATATTTTTGCGAAATAATTTTAATTTAAAGTTTGAACTCTTATAATTTGATCTTGGACTTCCAGAGGTCTACCTTGTGAGAGACTCGCCTGGTACTAGGTCATATGATGGGATTATAGCCCAAATCACCCTTTCGCAAGATACATGTAAATAGAAAAGTTAAGTTCAGAATAATCATTTTTATACTTGTTTTTGTTTTATATTTTTGTATTTAATTTTTGCATATCGGAATAGAAATCAAACAAATAACAAAAAAATTATTTTTTGTAATTTTGTATTTTAATTTTTCAAAAATCAATTATAGGCATAGATGCACAAATGAGTAGTACATATAAAATAATATATTTTTAGTAATTTTTCAGAATTTTAAAATTACAGAATATCGGACACATGAGCTAGCGCTGGCGTTAGGTACTAGCGCATGCGTTAGCTCACAGAGAGTGCTTATTTTGATCATATAGCCTAGATTTTCTTCGATTTTGCTTCCGATTTTTCTTAATTATGTTTGTGCAATGTAAGGCCTGTCTAATGAAGTGAAGAGACGAGAAGAAATCGCAAAACATTGCGGAAGTTAAAATTTTAGTACATGGGTTTCACATTCATTAAAGCTTTATATTCATTAAACCTTAATGTTTGAGTTTTGCACAACCATTTAAGCTTAATATTATAGGATATGCAAACAAAGAGGACATGTTTGAACAAAATAGATATGCTTTAATATTCTTTAGGTGGCAATGTTTTGAGACTAAGGATATGCCAAAGTATGATATTGTTTCAACTTATTGACCTAGAATGAAGTGAAAATTCTATTTGATTTGATCTTATTGATATCAAGATGATTCTATGGTCTAAACTTGAAATAAATCACAATACACACATAATACTCCATAACACCAACCATGGTAAAAAATTATACTGCCAATTGTTATCATATAATTCATATACATGTAATAGAGATAGTAGCTTTTAGATGATTTTTTGATATGAATTATGATATATAATTTTTAGAGAATTTTATCAAAGGACATCAATAGATCATGGTGGTGCGTGTGGTATTAGCATTTAAGACAATTAATCCTTCAATATGTCTTTTGTGATTTTCTTTATAATTTAGATAAATATCTCATAATAAATTTAGAGTTTGATTCATATGGATAATATAAGATTTTTATAAGCAATGAATATAAGAATAAAAGATAGGTCATCAAAATAAAATATGATTTTGAATTTTGATTAATTTGATTTATAAACTCATTAAGTTTTAAGAGATAAGATCATATTTCCTATAATATATAAGATGACCATAACATAATAGCTTAATAAATAAGAAAACAAAAAATTGAAAGACATTAAAGCATATCATGAAGTAGAAAAATTTGTATATTTCATTTTTGAAAATATTATACTTCATGCATTTGGTGATACCTAATGAATAAGTGATTTAGGTATCCAAAGGGGACCAAGTGTGGTGGTTCCTTTGGGTACCCAAATATAACGTGTAGGTTTGTGGGTAGTTAATGATGAATGGGTCCTTTCATGTGATGTTAACGTTTTATTTTTAATTTTGGGCCTCCATTCAAACTTTGGTTTATGTGAAATTTCCATTGTGATAATCTTTATATTGATGATTATAATTGTAATGATTTTTAAAAGTATTGTTCATAGGAAATTTGTGTAGTTTTATTCTTAAGTTGGGAGAAACAAGATTTTGTAAATAATGGTGATTTTGATTTTGATTTACAAATCCTTTATGTTCCTTACTCCTATTATTAAACTTAGTTAAGATGTTCATATTCATTTTCAACTTGTTTTTAGATATAGTTTGATATTGTGAATTTGTATTTACAATTTTCATAAGCAAGTTGATTTTTGATTTTAACTCATCATTCTTGATCTTTAGATTATGCCTAGCTTTATTATAAGCTATTGTGTTTTTTTAAGAGTAGAAACAATAGAGTCAATACGATTTTGATAGTCATTTCTAAATTCCTCAAATGTTTCGTCCATCTCTTTGATCTCAATTTTATAATTTTGGCATGTAGCACAATCACTTTTCAAAGATGAATTTTCTAAAAATAATTTTTCATTATGTTCTTTTACACAAATAATTTCCATTTCAAGTTCCTTGAATTTTCCTTAATATTATTACAATCTAAACTAGGTTTTGTATTCTCAATTGAAGTGATATGGGTAAAGCTAGGTAAATCAGAATTTGATTTTACTTTAACTTTTGCTTTTAAGTCTTTATTTTCTAAGCGCAAATTTTTATTAGTAATTTTCAATTTCTTGATCTTACGTTTAGCCATTTTAGTATATTGAAACTAGAGATAGAAGTTATCACACAAGAGGAAGAATTAGACTTTCTTACAGCGCTATTGGAAGAGGCAGAATGTGAGCATGAAGTTCTTTTATCATCTTCTAGGCCTTCCTCCATCATAGATGAATTTTCATCTCCTTTTTCTCTTGATGTATTGCTCTCTTTTTCTAAGTTGGTTTCCATGATCTCCATGGTTTTGCTATGAGAGAGATCTTCTTGAATAATGGTGGATGCTTGTATGTCCTTCTCCTGTGTTTGTTCCATACCTGCGAGAGGAAGATCATACATTTCTTCAAGAAATTTCCATACTTTGTATGCACTAGAAAAACAATATATTAATTTGAAAACTTCATTTGATAGACCACAAAAAAAATAGTGTTTGGCTTTTGCATTTAGATGATGTTCCTTTTTATTTGATTCATCTACTGGTCTTACTATTGCTAAATTCCATGCTTTGATATCTAAAGTTTTAATAAATCTTTCCATTAAAATTTTCCACCCCTTATAATTTGTCCCTTTAAATAAAGGTGGTGCTAGTGATTTTTCTTCTTCATAAAAATTTACCCCACTAGTATAAGCGATATCATGAGACGCCATTATTCCCGGTTGTTAAGCCGATTTGGAATAACCTAGCTCTGATACCACTTGTTGGATCGGTAGGAGCCCTTAGAGGGGGGGGGGGGGGGGGGGGGGGGGGGGGGGGGGGGGGGGGGGGGAGGGGGGTGAATAAGGGTTTTAAAAAGTTATATTATATTTTGAAATATTTGCTTATGATAAGAGATCAAAATAGTGATTTTGAATAAAGATCTAAATTGTTTTATAATGAAGGAGAGAATAGTAAACAATTTAGAGAAATGAAGATCAAATAAATTTTATTACACAAAGAGAGACATGATTATTATTAATAAAATTGATTACAAAATTTGATTTCAATGACGCTAGAAATCAAAGCGAAATATGAAAGACTCTTTTGTTTTATATACCGATTCGTATCCCCACGAACCGGTTGGATTTAGCCGATCCTTCCCCGGATACGGCCTCAAGCCGCTCTAGCCAACCCTTCCCCAGATATGGCCTCGAGCACCCCCTAGACCTACTCCCGAGACCTAGTTGCCAACACGAGGCAAATTTCTGCCCTAAGTCCTACCCAGACCTAGTCGCCAACACGAGGCGAGTTCACTAAATGATTATAAGAAAATATGTGAAATAAATAAACAACAATATAAGAACTCCCTATATGGATCTATTGGAGAAGTGGACGAAGGCCCGCAGAGTATGATCGTAGTTGATGCGGTCTTTCGTCACGATGATGACGCGTGTTGAAATCTTCTCCACGGATCTCCTTAAGCCTTTATGATTTATGGGAGTATCTCTCTGAACCTTCCTCTCTATGTTGTGGCACGAAGCTCTGGAATTTTGGATCTCAAGAGGACGAGGAAGATGGAGCCAAGGGGTCATTTTATAGCCTTGGAGCTAGCGCTTGCGCTATCGCTACCGTCGACGCTATCCCATTTTAGGACATATTCTGCGCGGCAGGATCTTCAATCCGAGGAAACATTTCTCTCTTGCCTTCTGTGCTCCGCGCTATCGCCTGCGCTATCTGATACCGCCAGGCGCTATCTCCTTCTATATGTGCTCCCAGAATTGCGCAGATCATCGCTACCGCCAGGCGCTAGGTGATACCGCCGGCGCTAGTAGGAGTGTTGGATTTGATGGCTCAAATTTAGGGGCAACCTTCTTATGTAATCCTTGAGTCATATGGACTTTGTTTTCCTGCACACTTAAGCACACAAGATCAAATACATATAGGATTTGTTATTCTCAAACCTAGGAGATGCGGAAGACCTTGTTCCAACATTGGTGTATTCAAGAAGTGTTGAGGAGAATTCTACACATTTGGGCTTAGTATTGTCTACTCTAAGAGAGCATAAGTTGTATGCGAAGCTGAGTAAGTGTGAGTTCTGGCTTCCTCAGGTGTCCTTTCTGGGTCATGTAGTGAACAAGGATGGAATTTATGTAGACCCAATAAAGATTTCTGCTATTTTGGATTGGAAACGCATACAACGCCTAAGGAGATAAGGAGTTACTTAGGGTTTGCAGGTTACTATAGAAGGTTTGTGCAAGGATTTTCGGTGCTGTCAGCACCTCTGACTAAGCTTACCCAGAAGAATGTAGCTTTTGTTTGGAGTTATTCCTATGAAGAAGCCTTCCAGGAATTAAAGAGGCATTTGTGCAGTGCTCCTGTTTTGGCCTTACCGATCGAGGGAGTAGAGTATGTCGTTTATGTAGACGCATCTCACATTGGACTAGGGTGTTTTTTGATGCAAGAAGGAAAGGTGATCGCATATGGATCAGGACAATTGAAAGTTCATGAAAGAGATTACCCTACGCATGACTTAGAATTTATGGCAGTGATTTATGCCTTTAAGCTTTGGAGACATCTTCTTTATGGAGTATCATGCAAGATTTTTATGGATCACAAGAGGCTGAAGTATGTATTTACCCAGAAAGCACTGAATTTGCGCCAGCGTAGATGGTTGAAGTATGTTGCGGATTATGAAGCTGACATCCTCTATCATCCGGGTAAGGCTAATATGGTGGTCGATGCCCTGAGTAGAAAGACCATGCATGTCTTCAACCTTTCTGTACAGTCCTTAGTGGAGGAGTTTATGCTGATGGATATCTCAGTCGGTAGCAGTACCGCACCTTCGAGTTTAGAAGCTGAAGAGCCTTCTTGGATTACCCTTACAAGACTGCATTAGAAGGAAGATCCTGATTTGCAGCATCTCTGGAATAGGTCTAAGAAAGGGGAATTACCATACTTTTCAATTGATGATAAAGATACTTTGAAGTATCGAGGTAGGTATTGTATTCCCGTGTTCGAGGATATTCGAATGAAGATTTGTAGTGAAGTACATAAATCTAGTGTTTCTTATCATCCTGGTTCCACGAAAATGTATAAAGACCTGAAGCAAATTGTTTGGTGGTCAGGTATAAAGAATGATATAGCTAAATATGTTTCTGAATGTTTTACTTGTCAGCGTGTTAAGGCAGATCATAAGAGGCCTGGAGGTAAATTGAACCCTTTGGATATTCCAAGCTGGAAGTGGGAGATTATTTCAATGGACTTCATTACCGGTTTATCGAGGTCCCCCGGAGGACATGATTCAGTATGGGTCATAGTTGACATATTGACAAAGTGTGCTCACTTTGTGCCTTTTATGACTGGTTATTCTATGGAGAAAATAACAGATCTTTATTTGGATAAAGTCATCATATTGCATGGTGTGCACGTGAGTATTGTGTTAAATCAGAATTCCAGGTATATGTCTCATTTCTGGCAGAGCTTGCAGGGAGCTTTGGGCACTGAACTTAGATATTCTACCGTTTACCACCCTCAGACCAATAGTCAGACAGAACGAGTGAATCAAATTTTGGAAGATATGATCAGATGTTATATTTTGAATCATGGTGGAGCTTGGGATAAGCGTCTTGTACTGATGGAATTTTCTTATAATAACAGTTATCAGGAGAGCTTGCAGATGGCCCCCTTTGAGGCTCTGTATGGGAGGCGTTTCCGAACTCTCTTATTTTCGGCCAAGGTTGGTGAGAGTCCGTTGTTAGGTCCAGAAGCTTTGGAAGAGATGAGTGTTGTCGTGACTCATATCTGTTGAAAAAATTGAGGCTCGGAGGTGAAGTAAAAAATGTGGAACACACTTCACAAATCCTTTCACAAGTGTAGCACAACTATGACAATGGGAAGAATGAATAGTACTATGGTATTGACTATCTCTTTACAATGCAAGGTATACATGGCGAGACATGATTCATAAGAATCACGGAGGAGAGAAGCACACAACATAAGGGTAAAACAAGCTTCTGCGATCTGACTCTTGAGACCGCCAGACCGCGCGAACAGACAAGTAGGACGGAAGCCGCTGAGACCGCGCGAACAGAGTACAAGCCACACCTGCCAGACCGCAACCACAGACCGCCAACTTGCTGCTTTATACCACTGCTGAAAACAAACAGTTCGCAATTCTTGATCGCCCAGACCGCACGGTCTTGATCAAAGAAGAACCCACGAACTCTGAACAGAGAAACTGCTATCTGCGACAGACCTAACTCAAGACCGCCTGGTCACTTAAGACCGCCTGATCAATTGAGACCGATGCACAGACCGCGAACACCTAAACACAGTCCGCCCGGACTGGTTTATTCAAAGCTGGAAGAAGGAGACAAGCTGACCGCGAGCTGCAAGCAGCTAACAGTTCTCGTTCTTATGTTATTAATGAAGGGCCTTGCACCCCTATTTATAGGCGGATAGATGGATGTCGTCACCGCGCAAATCGGGATACAATAACCGCCCATCAGATCGCGAGCAGTTTCGCAAAGCAGACCGCCCGAGCTCAGCATAGCTCACAACTCCTTTTTTAAACCTTGCGGTTACAACCAAACCGTCCGGTCACCGCAGTCTCCATAAAGCAGACCGTCCGGTCTTATTGCAAAGCAAAGAACTCCTTCAGTAACCAGACTGACTAGAATAGTCATCAGACCGCCCGGTCACTGCAAGAAGGCAGACCAAGAACATCTGGCCGACTTAGGACAAGTCGCCAGACCAACCCGCGCAAGCCGCCCAGATAAAAGAGGCAGTCTCCCAGATCAGACCGCTCAGAACAAACCGCTGAGACAAAACTGACCAGAGAACCAACGCAGACCGCGCGGTCTCTGCAGTCTCCAATTCGCAGACCGCCCAGCTCAAATCCGCTTCCACTTCAAAAATTTAACACTCCCCCTTGAAGTCGGAAGTGGAAGTCAGCCCAAGCAAACTCTACAACCGACCAAAAGGTCCCTTCTCCAGCGGCTTGAATATGTCAGCAACATTCTCCTTGCTCTGCATATGCTCCACAGTCATAGATCCCTCCAACACCTTCTCACGAATGAAATGATGATGAATCTCTATGTGCTTCGTACGAGCGTGACAAACTAGATTGTTCACCAGTTTAAGAGCACTCTCATTGTCACCACATAGCAGAGTAGGACCTCCCACCTCCCTATGAATGTCCTCCACAAGCCTCCTAAGCTAAATGGCTTCCTGAGCCGCCAAAGCCGAAGCTTTGCACTCTGCTTCAGTGGCAGAGACAGACACAGAATCCTGCTTCTTACTGCACCATGATATAGCTATAGAGCCTGTCATAAAGACATATCCAGATGGCGATCTCCGATCATCCAAATCTCCTCCATAATCAGCATCCATGTACCTGTGCAAGCAAAAGCCCTAATCTCTCCCATAGAAGAGACCCAAATCCGAGGTGGATTTGACATATTTCAATATACTCCTAGCTGCCACAAGATGAGGCTTCTGAGGCTCTGCCATAAACCGACTCACCCTGCCAACTGCATAAGCCATATCTGGCCTCGTGATCATCAAGTATATCATGCTTTTGACCAAAGCCCGGAACACCAAAGGATCGGTAAGAACCTTTCCTTCATATCGTTGAAGATGAACTCCAACCTCCAGTGGTGTAGAGCTGCTCTTCCCCCCCCCCCCCCCCCCCCCCCTTCCATGTCGAATCTCTTCACGATTCGATCCGCATAGCCCTTTTGGGAAACAAGCAAACCGCTCTCTTTCCTCTCCACTTCGAGCCCAAGGAAATGGTGGAGCTCACCCAAATCCTTTATCTCAAATCTGATAGCTAGCTCAGCATGAAGCCTAGCTACCTCCATTTCAGAATTCCCCGTGACGATCATATCGTCCACGTACAGCAGCACCAAGACCTAAAGCTCCCCCGTCTTCTTTACGAATAAGCTTGAATCTGAATTAGAAGCAAAATATCCGCAGAACTGGAGGTATTCTGCGATCTTCCCATACCATGCCCGAGGCGCTTGCTTCAAGCCGTAAAGAGCCTTCTTGAGCTTACAAACATATCTTGGGTGCTCTTAGGATACATAACCAGGTGGTTGATCCATGAAGATATCCTTGTCAATCTCGCCATATAAGAAAGTGTTCTTCGCATCGAGTTGCCAAATCTTCCACCCTTGGCAAGCTGCCAATGCGATCACCAGCCGGACCGAAGTCATCTTGGCAACTGGGCTAAATGTTTCATCATAATCCTCCCCATACTTCTGAGAGAAAACTCGAGCTACAAGGCGAGCCTTGTACAGCTCAATACTTCCATCAGCTTTCTTCTTCAGTTTGAAAACCCACTTGCAAGTCACCGGAGTAACACCCTCAACCTTAGGCACCAAGTCCCAAGTCTCATTCTTCCAGAGGGAAGCCATCTCTTCATCCATGGCTCCTTCCCACTCCTTGAGTCCAACGATGTTTTCATAACAAGATGTCTCTCTCTCATCCAGGGGACCTGCGGAGAAATATGAGACAAAGCTCACCAAATTCCCGCCCGTATACCGATCAGGTGGAATAATAGTCCTCTTGGACCTCCTCATAGCTTGACTCTGAACCACCTCTTCCACTGCAGCTTCTGGAGTAGCTCTCCTTTCAGGTAAACATGGAGCGTTGCTCCCCCTGCTTCCAGAACCCGAAGCACCTGACCAAAAGCTAGAAATACTAGGAGCACCTGAAGAAACAGGTAACTCCAACAGAACTTCCCGTGCAGCTTCCACTGGTCCACCATCTACCCTGATTCCTTGTAACTCAATAGACGAGCTACCTTGGTATGATGTCAGCTCATCAAATTCCACATCCCTAGAGACCACATATCTCCGTGTCTCAGGATCCATGCATCTCCACCCTTTCTTCCGGTCATCATAACCGACGAAGACTAGCTTCCTTGCCTTAGCATCTAGCTTCGTTCGAAGGGCATCTGAAACATGCACATAGCAGGTAGAACCAAACACTCGAAAGTGTTCCACGCTTGGCTTCTCCTTGAACATCAACTCATGAGGGGTCTTCATGTTGTTGGGACTGAGAGTCATCTGGTTGATAACATAGGCCGCATAAGACATTCCCTCTGCCCAGAAGGACTTTGGGATACTCTTGGCATGAAGCCAACATTTGCATGTCTCCGTCAGGTGACGGATCTTCCGCTATGCAACTTCGTTCTGTTGTGGAGTGTGAGCACAAGAAAGCTCACTTTGGATGCCATGCTTCCTACAGAAGTTAAAGAACGCCTTGGAGGTGAACTCCCCTCCATTGTTAGTTCTGAACCTCTTCACCCGCAGGTTTAGCCGACCTTCCACCAGCTCTTTGAACTCCACAAACTTCTCGAACGCCTCCGACTTCTCCTTCAGAAAATATACCCAAGTATATCTGGTGAAGTCATCAACCAAAATCAGCATATACCTGCTACCTCCAAGACAGGCGGTGTTGGTAGGTCTGAACAGATCACCATGGATGCACTCCAATGGTCTTTTACATCTTCTTTGTGATTTGTCAAATGGAAAGTGTTGAGCTTTACCAAACTGATAACCTACACAAACGTGACCATCCCCGAAAGATGTCAAGCTAGGCAGACCTTTCACCAGGCCTCTTCTCGCCATAGCTTTCAACTTATCCATTCCAACATGCCCAAGCCTTTCGTGCAAGATAGCAGCGCTGTCATTAGCCCTCATCTTATCAACATAAGAACTTGTTGAAAGTACAAACAAGTCCTTCACCCGTCTCCCAACATGAGTGACCTCAGCTTTCACAGCTGAGACATTTCGGAGAAATTTCACTTCTGTTGGACCAAGCAGAACGTGATAGCCAGCATCCACTGCATTGCTCGCCGAGAAGAGGTTCTTCTTCATTCCCGGAACATGATAGACACTCTTCAACGTAAGAGTACCTCTATCATCGTTCAATGAAACCACACCCTCCTTCTCAACTGCATGAATAGTATCATCAGCCATAATGATAGCGTCATTACCTGTATATGCATGCAATGAGGAGAACTTCGACTCATCCCCGGTGAGATGATGACCACACCCAAAGTCCACTATCCAATCATCCTGATAGTTTATGGAAGCCATGGCCCGAACACACGTGCCCGTCATGAATGCACCTCGACCACCCCAACTACTTTCTGAATTGGAACCAGCCTCCTCCTTCCTTGCATCATGCCCTGGCTGAAGATTCACCTTGCAGTCCCTTTTGAAATGACCAACCTTGTTGCATCTGAAGCATCTTGGTCCTTCCTACTTCTTCCCATCACGCTTAGGAGCATAGCTCCTTTCCTGTTGATATGAAGTAGACGGACCATCATCTCCAGATGTCTTCTTCTTCTTGTCCCATCTCTTCTTCTTGCCAGAGAAGAGAACCTCGCCTTCTCCCCCAGAGACAGACATCCCAGCCATTTGCTTAGCCAAACTTTCCTGCAAAGCAAGTAAGTTTTCCAGCTCCAGCAACGAAGGCTGATTGGCCCAGCCTTGAATAGAAGTCACAAAGGCCACATACTCCCTCCGCTAGCCATGGATTATGTGCCTCTTCAGCTTAGCTTCTGAGTTAGGCTCATCTGGGTCCAAAGTCGATATCTCTGCGCAGAGGTTCTTCATCTTCAAGAAGAATGTTGAGAAAGACAAATCTCCTTGAGTTGCTTTCGCCAACTCATTTTCCAAGAACTGTAGTCTTGTTACATTCTTCTTATTGAACAAGCCATCCAAGGCTGTCCAAATCTCAGCAGCTGATCCCCATCCGATGATGTGATCAAACAGCTTCGGAATGATAGCTCTCTTGAGAGTGAACTCCGCCTTAGCATTCGTTCTTCTCCAAGCCTTCACGAGCTCAACATTCGCTTCAGCAGGAACAATAGCTTGTCTTGCTTCTCCTCCTACAACCTCCAACAAATCCTCGCCAAGAAGATAGCTCTCCATGCAAGACTTCCACTTCTTGAAGTTAGTCTGCGTAAGGAGCTCAATACCAAGACCTCTAACATATCCTCCTTCCATTGCTATCCCACTGATTGCTAACCACTTGAGAAACCCGAGAGAAGTATAAGCAATTTCAGCTTCACAACCTCAGCAACCTAGCTCTGATACCATGTTGAAAAAATTGTGGTCCAGAGGTGAAGTAACAAATGCAGAACACACTTCGCAAATCCTTTCACAAGTGTAGCACAACAATGACAATGGGAAGAACGAATAGTACTATGGTATTGACTATCTCTTTACAATGCGAGGTATACATGGAGAGACATGATTCATAAGAATCACGGAGGAGAGAAGCACACAACACAAGGATAAAACAAGCTTCAGCGATCTGACTCTTGAGACCGCCAGACCGCGCGAACAGACAAGCTGGATGGAAGCCGCTGAGACCGCGCAAACAGAGTACAAGCCGCACCTGCCAGACCGTAACAATAGACCGCCAACTTGTTGCTTTATTCCACTATTGAAAACAAACAGTTCGCACTTCTTGATCGCTCAGACAGCACGGTCTTGATCAAAGAAGAACCCGCGAATTCTGAACAAAGAAACTGCTATCTGCGACAGACCACAACTCAAGACCGCCTGGTCACTTAAGACCGCCTAATCAACTGAGTCCGCTGCACAGAACGCGAACACCTAAACACAGTCCGCTCAGACTGGTTTATTCAAAGCTGGAAGAAGGAGACAAGCTGACCGCGAGCTGCAAGCTGCTAACAGTTCTTGTTCTTTTGTTATTAATGACGGGCCCTGCACCCCTATTTATAGGCGGACAGACGGATGTCATCACCGCACAAACTGGGATATAATAACCGCCCATCAGATCGCGAGCGGTCTCGCAAAGCAGACCTCCTGAGCTCAGCATAGCTCACAGCTCCTTTATTAAACCTTGCAGTTACAACCAAATCTCCCTGTCACCGTGGTCTCCATAAAGCAGACCGCCCGGTCTTATTGCAAAGCAAAGAACGCCTTCAGTAACCAGACCGACTAGAATAGTCGTCAGACTGCCCAGGCACTGCAAGAAGGCAGACTAAGAACATTTGGCCGACTTAGGACAAGTCGCCAGACCAACCCGCGCAAGCCTCCCGGAGAGAAGAGGCGGTCTCCCAGATCAAACCGCTCAGAACAAACCGCTGAGACAAAACCCACCAGAGAACCAACACAGACCGCGTGGTCTCTGCAGTCTCCGATTCGCTGACCGCCCAGCTCAAATCCACATCCACTTCAAAAATTTAACAATATATGTGAGAAGCTTCGTGTTGCTCAGGAGCGATATCAGAAGTATGCTAATCGGAGAAGGATTGATCTGGAGTTCGCAGTTGGGGACATGGTGTTCTTGAAAGTTTCTCCGATGCTAGGTGTTAAGAGATTTGGAAGGAACCACAAGTTGGATCCTCGGTATGTGGGACCTTTCCAGGTTGTTGAGCGCATCAGAGTGTCAGTTTATAGGCTAGATTTGCCTGCTTCTTTTCCAGGTGTTCACGATGTGTTTCATGTGAGCCAGTTGAGGAAGTGTGTGCTCAGTGACCGGCATGTTCTCGATTCGGTGCCCCAATTGCATCCCAATCTTTCTTATGTTGAAGAGCTTATTTGATTTTTGGAGACTCAGGAGTGGTTGTTGCGGAAGAAGATGATTCCAATGGTTAAAGTTTCTTGGAGAAATCAGGGCGTCGAGAGCGCAACTTGGGAGCTGGAGTCTGCCAAGAGAGAGACTCATCGTGGTCTCTTCTCCTAGATTTCGGGTAAATCTTCCGTCTTGTAATCTTTGGATTTTCTGTATCTTTTGTGAACATTGGATTTCAAGTTTCGGGACGAAATTTCCTTTTAGGGGGAGTGCTGTAACGCCCCTGGTTTTTTGTTGATTATTTGCGTGCCCGCTGTGACATAATTTTGGCATAAGGGCGTTACGTCGACTTGTCGGGATTAGTTTTAAGAATTAACTTAAATAATAGATTTAATTTAGGTCGTGCGTGCGAGATTTCACGATATTCCGAGTTAAAGGGGAAAACTCAGGGGATTTTTGAGTAATTATTGAGATTTCAGCTTCGGGAATTTTGACCTCGAGTTTGGCTTGTCGGAATTGAATTCTGACTTCGTCGTTGGATTCGTAGCACCGATTTTTAGTTTAGGAGCAAATTTTGTGAAAATACGAGGTGATTTAGTCGCCCTCGTAGTTTAAATAGAAAGAGAGATTATTTAATTGACTTAAGCGAGGAATTGGGGTTTTAATATAAATACCTAAATTTCCAAATCCTATTCTTCTTCTTCTCCAAAGAGCCAAACCAAAATTCTTGTGGGAGCGAGAGAGGCGTGTCGAGAACTTCTTCCAGCCGGCGATTCGAGAGCTGTAGTAGATGGAATCGTAAACAGAGAGTAGAATTAGAAATCTCTCGGCGAGATCTTCATTCTAGTGGTAAGATTTTCGTGTTTCTTGGGATTTTTGGAGTCAAGGTAGTGATCTAACTCCTCTTTTTTGCCCGGAAGGTTTCAGGTTTTTGTGCTCGGGTGAGTTCTTGGCCGATCCATAGATGTTGAGCAGAGAAATTCGAGTTTGGAAGGTTTAAGGCAAGTGGTATTCTGGTTCTTCTCTCTTTTGTTGGAATGTAAATCCTTGCGTTGATTGGTTGTCATGTGCAGTTTAGCACGTGATTCTGATGATTTTGATTTTTTTTGCTAGGCAAAGCCTGTATCTTCCTTTTTGTTCTCCCTTGATTCGTCTAACTTCCTCTTATTTACTTAAATGATAAATTGCTGTCAAGGAAATCCTCGGTTTTGCCTGAAAATTTCGGTTTTACCTTCTTGTCGAGAAATCCAGGTTCCTTCTCGATAAAATCCCTTCTTCTTCTCAAGAAACCCTTAGTTCTTCTCGAGAAATCCGAGTTCTTCTCGAGAAATCCGAGTTCTTCTCGAGAAATCAGAGTCCTTCTCGAGAAATCAAGTTCTTCTCGAGAAATCACCTTCTTCTCGAGAAATCCAGGTTTCTTCTCAAGAAAATCCCTTCTTCTTCTTGAGAAACCCTTCGTTCTTCTCAAGAAATCCAAGTTCTTCTCGAGAAATCAGAGTCCTTCTCAAGAAATCAAGTTCTTCTCGAGAAATCAAGTTCTTCTCGAGAAATCACCTTCTTCTCGAGAAATCCAGGTTTCTTCTCGAGAAAATCCCTTCCACTTCTCGAGAAAGCCTTAGTTCTTCTTGAGAAATCCATGTTTCTTCTCGAGAAATTCCTTGAACCTTCTAATCAAAGTCTTGGGCCATTCTCTTCTCATGTGGCCCTGTTCTTAGGGTTTTACTGGCATTGTTCCTTTGGCAAAGTCTCGTGTGGTAACTAAAAAATTTTAATTATTGGGAACTATTGCCCTTAGCCTTGCACGGTGGCCATTGCAAGGGACATGAACAACAGGCTTGGGTTGTGGTCTTCTGGGCCGTGTTTGGGGGGCAGTGGGGAATTGTTGTAGCCTTGCACGGTGGCCATTCAAAGGGGCATGTACAACAGGCTTGGCATGTGGTCCTGTGGGCCGTGTTTGGGTCGCAGTGGATAAAGGACCACCAACTAGTATTGGGCTTTGGGTAGGCAGAGGAAAAAGGACCGCCACCCGTTAAATTTTGAGTTGATCAGTCTCATAAATAGAATTATCAAGATTAATGAATTTGCTTGTATTTCTAAAGGTAAATGTGTACTCGGTGCGTTGTTTAGCTCTATGTTTTGGGGCTCCTTTTCTGTAAGTTTGGCTTGGGTACCCCTTTTGCCTTATTATTACCTTGTTTCATAGCACATCTTTGTTTTTCTGCCACTTGTACTTTCCTTGCTGAGGCGTTCTTGTTTTAATTAATGCCTCAGGTTCAGAGTCGTAGTGGTTAGAGGTGTAGCTCGGAGACCTTGGGAGTTGTAGCTGTTATCTTACCCCGCTGCTGCGAGGTAGTGGTAGTTAGATTTCTTCTTGTGTTCAGACATGCTAGTTTGAAGCCAATGGGTTGGTGTCAGGTCGTTGACGCCCATTGTGCCTCTTTTTGCTACATTGTAGCTTACGTTCTAATTATTGGCACTACTTTTCGATCTCGCGTGTCTTGCTCTCTGGGAATGATTTATGCTTAGGTGCATTATAGTTATAAAATGATTTTTTCCTTTCATCCTCATCGCATCGTTTATAAATGAAATCCTCTTCCTTAAAGTCACATTAAGGTATTTTTCTATACTTATACTAAGCCTAGGTAAATGCATATCATCTCTTTATGCCAATTTTGTTCACGTGCATATAGGACATTAATTGAACTAAACCAAGTATTTTTCCGCTGCAAATCCATATATACTTTCTTTTGTGGACTAGTTGATCCACGAACTGAGATACACAGTTCTTACCCCAAACCTAATAAGTGCTTTCAAGTAATGAATCATCATGTAAACCTATTTTGTAATAAATAAGAGATGGGTTCCCGCCTGAGCGTCTGCAGTTGTCTCCTGCATGATGTGGCATCATGACGCGTATTCTCTCTTACTCTGATATTCCTGATTGCTGAGCAAAATGCGAGTTGTGACATTCTGTGTTGCTTTTGTGCTGTGATAGATTAAATTTAAAGAAGCAAAGAATATTGAAAACACCTAATCACCCCCCCCCCCTCTAGTTGTAGATCATTGACAACCCATATCTTTCAATTGGTATCAGAGCTAGGTTTAGTTCAAATGCTTAACAGCTTAGAACAAGATCTACAAGTTTTTTATTGGGTTGTGATCTTTCAATGGCCTGTGAGCATCATCAAGAGATGAGATCAATGAGGCTACCCATCTGCACCAAAGAGAACTTTGCCATATGGAAGCTAAGAGTCAATTTGTTCATGGAAGCATCAGATCCCAGATTATTTAAGGTTGTTGAAGAGGGACCCTGTGTCCTCATGACTTGTTCAATGACTCCAACAACTCCTTCAGTCCATTAAACTATTTCACAGTTCAATAATGAAGTTGTAGATCTGATAACTATGGATAAGAGAGCAAAACATATACTTGAAAATGCAATTGATGACTCTACATCTCAAAACTTAAGTCATTGCAAAACAGCAAAAGAACTGTGGGATTCCATGGAGATCTACATGGAGGGAACTGAAGAAGAAAACTCAAAAGGGAACACCAGAGAAAGGGCCATGGTTCTTATGGGTGAAAGCCTAAGGAGTACCAAGGACAAGATTCCAAAAATCCAGAAAATCTCTTAAGACAATGAAGCTTCTGATGCAAGCACATCAAAATATGATGACATTATTAAAGGACCTATACTCTTCACTAAGCAGCTCAAAAGGAAGATGCCTAGAAGAAGAAGAGACATCCATAGGACATCATCCTCAAACTCCAGAAGATCTGGTCAACATGATAAGTCCAACCTTCAAAAGAGGAAAGGTATAACTCTAAACTCAATGAATGTGATCTGGCTAACTTAGTTTGTTGTCATTGCAAGAAGACAGGTCACATGAGTGTTGACTGTTCCTCTAAGAAAAAAGAATCCAAGAAGTGTGATGTTAGAAGAAGTCCAATAGACAAAAAGGAATCTGAGAAAGGATTCATTGCTAAGAAAATCAGAAGAGTTAGTGATTCTGATTTAGATCTATCAGAAACCAAGGAGGAAGCTCTCATTGTCTTCATGGGTATATTTGGAGAAATCTAGGATGACAACACTTCTCCTGGGAAGGTAATTATTAGAGCCCCCTTATCTGTATCTGATTCTGAATCAATGATAGATTTTGTACATGAGAGTGAGTGTGGATCTGCTTGCAATAACATACCCTCAAGATCTCCATATGAGGTTGAATCTGAGCTAGTGCAGCATAATGAAGCCCTGTGGATTGCTTTGAAAAGAAGCAAGAAGCTTCTTAGAGATCAATCTAAGGAGTTAGCATCCCTGAAATCTGGCCAATCTGAGCTCCAAGAGACAGCGGAAAAGCTGACTGCTATGGGCAAATAAATGGACAAACTCAAGCATGCCACAAAGCTTAAAAATACTGAGATGGGTAAGAAGAACATGGTCATCAAGGACCTTGAGGAAATAGTATTGGCTGAGAAGAAAATTGTTGCCAACTTCTCAATGCCCAAGACTGTCCTTCCCATTATTGACCAATTATATGCACCATTCAGAGGTGGTGTAGGATTTGGTAAGGAGGAAGTCAAGGGCAAGGCATCTGAACCCTAACCTTCTTTCAAAGAGAAGCAATTGGAATCAAATTTCTCTAACCAGGAATCTTCACATGGTCATCTGTCATCCAACACACATAGAAGAGTAAGCTTTGGGCCAAGTATTTCTAAAACACCCCTTGAAGAGACCCAAGTGAAGATTCCAGGTTCTCTTGTCCATGGATCTGCAACATCAACACTTAAAGGTAAGGGAAAGGAAGCCAAGCCTGTTCCCAAAGTGGTGAATCGAAAGGTTGCGAGACCAACCTAACTGCACACTCACCATTGTGTGGTTCACCCAAGGCCTGTTAGGTCAGTCGCCTTCACTCCTGATTTCCATATGGTGAGGCATTAGAGAAAATACAATAGGTATGAGTGTTGGTGTTGTGGAAAGATTGGTCATTTTTTCCTAGACTACTGGTTCAATTCTACAGTGCCCAATGCAAAAAGAGTGCAGACCACTCAGAGATGTAATATTTTAGGTTATTCCCTTAACATGAAGCTTGTACCCAAATCCAATTGAGTGCCTAAGGATAAGTAATCCTTTTTGCAGGTATATCCAAATGCCAACCCTTTTGGTTTTTGGATAATAATTGCTCTAGGATCAAATCTGGAATAAATAAGTATTCAAGATAGCTCAATCCAGAGAGAATAGACCAATAGTGATACTTGGGTTTCAAAGAAACTGATGTCACTCAAATCTCAGCACACTTCCCCACAAGAAGCTCAACCCTCTCTTGCTTATATTGAGGGGGAGATTCTAAGAGAAAATACAACTATGATGGAAATTAATCCAGCTCTTCAAAATGAGATGAAGAAGAATTTGAGCAGCCCTCTCAAATTCCTGCAACAATGGAGGGGGAGTCCACTGCTCCACTCACAGTGGAGACCTCAGATCAATGATAAAAGATAAGCACCATGTTCAAACCATCACAGTCCCTACTCTCTCAGCACCATGCCTGAGAAGTAGGCAAGTCAGAGAAAGCAAAAGAAATCATGTTGCCTCTGAAGAACAAGAAGCTAAAATGAAGAGAATGAATGAAGTAAGGAATAATCCAAACCTTGAAAAATGGAGCCCTTGCTCAAGAAAATATCAAACTGGTATTTCTATATAAGAAATGTGAAGGAAAAGATCTAAGTAGCACTATCTCCAAGAATCCTTCAAGAAGAGTTGATAACCTTCTCAAGTTGGACATGTACCAAATGAGTATTTCAACGTCATAGATGAATTCTTAGCAATACAAAATGAATGGTCTCAATGACAAGATCTACGTCTCGACAATATTGGTGGAGTCTCGACACCAGAGCTGAAGTGATTCCGACAACTAGATTGAAGTAGTTTCGACGACACTATCGATGACAAATATACACATCGTCGAAATACAACGCAGATACTTAATGCAATATTGGATCTTTAATCAGAGACGTCTGATGGATTTTTTTACCCAAAACAAAAAAGTACGCGCCTCTTCATCTACTTCTAATATAAATAGAGTGAATGCTTAGGTCAAAAATTACACGTTCATTTGCCCTAAGTCATTTCCGTGTCAAACCTCTGTTCTGTCTTCGATAATCACTCGTTCTCGACGTTCTGCTTCAATGGCTCCCAAGATCAAAGAATCCTCAATCATCTTCAGATGCAAGCTCATGAGGGGAGGATTCGGCTCTTGTTCCGAAGAGATTAGGTCAGTAATTCTGTTGGTAGAATCGGCAGGACTGGAATATCTGCATTGCGAACCCTGTGTTCTCATGAACAGGGAGGTCCAGGAATTCTTTGATGGAGCGAGAATCAATCGTTTAGAGGTCATTCTAAAGTCTACTGTGGTCGGGAATAAGATCAAAGCAACTGCCAAGAGCTTAGGAAAAACTTTGAGGATTCCAAACCTGGAGAAAGAAGTGGAAGAGGAAGATCTGATTACTGGAGATCTATCTATTGTATATGCCTTGTGTGGGCATAGTAGCAAGACCTACGGGTCTATTAAAAAGGAAAAATTCAACCAAAAGGGAAAGTTCCTTGCAGACATTGTAGGTAAAGTACTGTTGTGCAAGCCTGGTTCCCCTGACAGGATTTCAAAGGAAATGTTTGAGACAATGTGCAGGATCATTAATTCAAAGAAGACAGACTAGAGAAAATTCCTATTCTAGTGGATCAAGAACACCCTGAAGACCTCATCATTTGGAAGAATTTTATCTATCTTCCTCCTGAATACCCTTGGGGATGTAGTGAAGAGAAACATGGGAGCACCTCTCCACTATTCAAAGAGGTTGGATTCTAAAATGCTGGATAGATGGGAGAGAGTTATCTCCAAAACTCCTAAGGATGCCCAAACTACTACAAAAGGAAAGTAAAAGAAGACTATGATAGTTGCTGAGTCAGAGGAGGAAGGGTCCTCTAGCAGTTCTGAAAGAGGAGGAGCATCTTCAATTCCAGACCCAAACCTATCCAAGGTTTCTGAGGAAGAAGGAGCCCCATCTCTACCAAACCCTGTTTTGACAGAGGGGGAGGTAGCTCCAAACCAGATGATCCCAGAGGACATGAGTGAACATGCTAACACAGAGGTTCCAGAAGAAAGAAGAAGTCCCATTCTTGGCAGTGATCCAGTTGAGGGGGAGTTCCTGGTTTGAAGCTCAGCACAAGACACTGAGACAGTTGAGGGGGAGATTCATCTGGGGTGCTCTACCCTGGAGGATCGTGCAAAAGGATCTGCTGCTGAGAAAGCAGTCCAATAGAAGGATGCTTTAGAGAAGGAAAATGAAGACAAAGTGCTAGAGAGGATGGAAATTCTGATCCCTAGAATGGGCTTGATCTAGCTCTAATCAAAGGCAAGCAAGTGTTGGTGGAAGAAAATGAGCAGATGTTGGTCAACTCTCCTGATCTTTTGGCTCAAGATAGTGCTCCTGAAGGTTCTCTAGAAGAAAATGCAGCTCCTGAAGTGAATGCAGCTGGACCATCTACTGATCACTCAGGCTCCCTATTTCATATGATCTCAGCCTTGTTGAATATTCAAAGGGAGAAGATAGAAAAGTTCATTCTACAGACTGTAGATGACTTGAGGCAAGAAATGAAGGCTGATCTGCAAACTGTAAAGAATGATATGCATCATCTCAACACTCAACACACTCACTTCCTTCACTTAGCAGCTCCAGCCATGGAACATGTTGGTGAGGAAATCAACAAGGTTGGGAATCAGACTCATCATATCATCCAAAACCAAGGCACCATGTCAAGGAATACAGAGATATCTTTTCAACAGATAGCAGGGTTCATGAATTCAGATAGAGATCAAATTATGAACAAAATGGAAGTAAATACACAAAACTTAGATGAACATCTGCTAGAGGTAAGAAATAACTTGGATGAGGCTGAACAACATATACATGAGAGGATAAACTTAGTACAAGTAGCTCTTGATCATCATACAGCTGAAGAAGTCCTAAAGGGGGAGAAGGCAATGATAAATACTGGCTCAAATCAAGCCATGTGGACAGTCAATCAAGTTAAGAAAGCCTTACAGAAGCCTCCCTCAGCCTTTGAGTTAGCAGAACCATCTGAGAGCACTGCATCAGAGATTTTATGGCATAGAAGTTGGAGAATCTGCCAGCTCCATAAAAAGAAAAAGGGTTCAGAGCAAGAGGTATAGGAAGAAGAGGCTTAGGAAAATTGAGCAGGATCCATAGTCATGCAAGTGGAGTCCTAACTCTAGGACCCTGATTTCAGAAGCCTGGATGGAATTTGGATACCCTCGGGATGGGTCAGAGAGAGTCTACTATTCTGCTGATTGGAATCTTTACTTAACTCAAATGGAGAAAAGGAGAAATCATAAACTAGCATTTCTTCATGGTCCTCCTCCTTCTCCAAAAAAGATACCAAAACCAATCAGCTTCTATGAAAGGCAGAGGAGAAAAGGAAAAGGAAGCAGCAGCAGGACCTAAAGACAATAGAATGTTTTATCTAAAAAAATGACATGGGCAAATGACTGGTATATTTTTGTTTTAAAACATTCTCTGTTTATATCATGTTGATAGATGACTTCTATAATACTTTATGAATGTACTCAAATTATGATTTTATTAATCTTTGACATTTATCATTGAAGTGAGTTATGACTTCTTTAAATAGGGGGAGATTGTTGGGAACTGTGCCCAGAATTTAAAGAAGTGCGTAGATCAATGATAAATGCATTATATATTTGATGGTATATTTTATTCATAACTGCAGAATATAAAACATATGTCAAGTAATTTTCTAAGTCCAAAATCATCAAGGTCTGGATATATCGTTGAGATAATATACATATCGTTGAAAAACATCAAAGCTACATCACTAGTATATAGACTATAACGGTAATGAAAATTAACTAAGTAAAATATCATCTCAAGACTCAGCAGAAGAATCGTTGAGAAAGGTATCATATCATCGAATTAGTTTCGACGATATCATCTTGAAGAAAGCTTATCGTTGATAAGGCTAAGTTCAGATATCTCGACGATATCATCTTGAAGAAAGCATATAGTCTTGGAGATTGAAGAAAGCTTATAGTTGAAAAAGACTAAGTTCAGATGACTCGACGACATCGTCTTGAAGAAGATGTATAGTCTTAAATGTTAAAGAAAGCTTATCGTGGATAGAGCTAAGATATCTCAACGACATCGTCTTGAAGAACAGGCATAATCTTGATGATTAATTACTTTATGCATTAAGTTATGAAGAATGGGTCATGAAGACAAACATCGATTTGAAGACCTTATAATATCTAGAAGATCAAGACGATATCGTCTTGAAGAAAGGTTATCAACTTGAAGAAAAGTCAAAGTCATATGAAAATGAATATCTCGATGATATCAACTAGAAAAGTAATATCATTGAGATATCATGTAAAATCTTGAATAAAGATGTATGTCAATGATACCGTCTTAAAGAAGACATACTGCCTTGAAGATTGAAGACATATTGTATCTAAGGAAACATCTCGACGATATCGTCTAGAAGAAGCAATATCGTTAAGAAATCAAGTAGAATCGTGAAGAAAGAAGTATGTCGACGATATCGTCGTGAAGAATATCTATCGTTTACCCTGATCAAGATGATATCGTCTTGAAGGAATATTATCGCCTTGACAGTTGCAGAGCAGCATTTATTGCACAGACATTCTTGGAATTTGATATTCAGGGAATGTGCACGCCGCTTATCTTATGCACAATTCAAGGAGCAATAAATGTTATATTCTCTACAGAATATAGACGTTGAGCAGTATTTAATGAAGAAATTTATTATTTCTATATTCTGCAAGTTCCAAGAACGGTCAGTAATTATAATGAAATGTTGCTGAAAGTGCACAGTTAACCTCAATAGAATTCTCTAGAGGGGGGGGGGGGGGTGAATAGAGATTAAAAATATTTTGTGCAAAGTTAATATATATATGTGTATGATCACAGATTAGAGCTCCCCACACACACCAACAAGAATTAAACAAATAAAGAAAGTAAATGCAAGAAAAGAAATCACAGCACAACACAAAGAGATATAGTGGTTCCCCAAACTTTGGGTAGTCCACTCTTCTACCCCCTTGGTAGGAAATTCACTATCTTGTACTGAGTCTTTTGATAAGGAGACTCTTAGAACCACCCTGAGTCTTTTGACAAGGAGACTCTTAGAACCAACTGAGTCTTTTGAAAAGGAGACTCTTAGAACCAGTACACTGAATTTTTTGAAGAGAGATTCTAAAAACTCTTTTACAATGTTTAAGTAAGAATAAGAAAGAAGAAAGAAGAAAGAAATAAGAACAAGAATGAATCTTCTTCCTAGCAAGAAGATTGGAAGCACAAGAAGTGAATTAAATCTTTCTTCTATAGAGAGAAGAAGATTTGTAGCTTTTCCCTCTTATGTGAGAGCTATCAGAATTTGCAGCAGAGTGACTTCAGAAGCAGGAGAAGAACAATGCTTGAGTATTGCTGCAGGGCTATTTCTCAATTCTCTCTTTATCACTTGGGAGATTTTCCTCTTTTTCAATGAGTAAAAATGGTGGATCCCTCCTTGTAATTTCTGTCGACCTCCTTCATATATATATAGCTCTGTTCATTCAAATAATACTCATAGGAGGAAAATTAATTATCAGACAGAGAATTAGAAGGATAGAAACATTTCCATAGTTAGCATACCAATAGAAGGAAAGAATTCATTCCAATTTCAAATAATGCCCATAATGAATTTTATCAAATTAGTCAAGAATATAATAAAGGAAAAGAAAGATTCAGAACGGCTATAAGACATAAATTGATTCCATATAAATCAGATCTATAAGATAAGGAAAGAGATCTGGCGATTTTGAATTCTGTCATAAAGATCGACGTGCGTCGATTACTATTCGACGCAAGCGTAGAATACATCCTGTCTGGACGCCGAGAGGAGAATAAGGAAGGTGCGATGACAAAGGTGCGTCGACTACATTAGATGCGTCGACTGGAAATCAGAGTAGCGTCGACAACACATACGTCGAACTCTTCCTAAAGTTACTTCGACTCATTCTGAAGGAAACGTCGATTACATTTCGACGTTGCGTCGAATACCATTAGACGCATATTTACTTAGCCTTATTTTTCATTCTTAGAATTCATATTTAACTCTTTTTCAGGGGTTAAGAGAAATCATTTTCCCAACAGTTGCCAATTCTGCAAGATGTTTAAAACAGAAAATTGATTATGGATTTTTATGCAAAAATTACAAAAGAATATAAAAGGATGAAATTGTTGATTTCGGAGCAGTTCTTCAAATAATATATTGAATCTGATCAAGAAAACAAAGCAGGAGAACAAGCAGAAAATATTCATCACTTGCCTGAGATGATTAGAAAGAATCTTCCTCCTGTACTAGAAGTGCATCTATCAACTAAGGAGGAGATTCAAAAGAAAGGTTCAGTAATCCACAAATCACTGAGCTTACGTCTACAAGAAGAAGAAGAAGAAGACCTGATTTTCAAAGCTTTCATCCTGAAGTATTTTCTTCTACAACAATATTTCAGTATTACTTTGTAGGGTTCTTTGTGAGCCTGAGCTGGTAGGATCTTGTGATAGATCTGAGTTGGTAGGGTTCATAGTGAGCCTGAGTTTGGTAGGGTCTTTTTGAACATCTGAGTTATTGTAAGACTTGTAAAGTCTGAGCCTGGTAGGGTTCTGTGTAAACCTGAGCTGTAAAATTTGTTTATAGTGAAAAGATCCGAGTTGGAGAAGTTGCCTAGTCTAGCACACTGCTAGATAGGTGGGAGGGACAGTGGACTACCTCTGGAGACATTGTCTCTAGGTGTAGATTATTGACAACCCGTATCATTCACTGCCATTTCTATTAACATTCTTATCTGGCCAAATAATTATAGAATAATTCAATAAGGGCTTTTATGCAAAGTTACAGAAGAATAAAAAAGAGAAAAATTGTCAATTTCAGAATACACAAGATACAGTTATTCTATCTCATTATTATACACACACAAACAATGCATACAAGCAGAAAAGAGAGAAAATTACTCAACAAGAAGACATCATTGTGGTGTTGTGAAGATCAAAGAAAAAGAAAGAAAGAATCTTCTTCCCTAGTTGCAAAGTCTATCTGATATTTCTCTGAAGAAGATTCTCAGGAATAGTCTAGAGATTCAAAAGATCTTTGGCTTATATTTGCAAGAAGAAGAAGAAGACCTTTCATTAAAAAGCTCATATCTTGAAGCCTTCTCTTCTGCAACAGAAAAACATCATTCTTATTTTGTAGGGTTCTTTGTGAGCCTGAGCTTGTAAGATCTTGTAGCAGATTTGAGTGTTGGTAGGGTTCTTTATGAGCCTGAGTTTGGTAGGATCTTGGTGAAGATCTGAGTTGATGTAAGACTTGTAAAGTCTGAGTTGTTGGCAGGGTTCTTTGTGAGCCTGAGTTGTAAGATCTGCTTATTGAGAAAAGATCTGAGTTGGAGAAGTTGCCTAGTATAGCACATTGCTAGATAGGTGTGAGGGCCAGCGGAGTACCTCTTGATATATTGTCTTGAAGGGAACCACTATAAATCTTTTGTGTTTTTTGTGTTGTTTCTGTGATGTGCTAGCTATAATTTAAAGTAGCAATTAACATTAATAACACCTAATCACCTCACTGTATGTGTATTATAGACAACCCAAATATTTCAAAGCCGGGTGTGATGACTGGTTAGGGGCATGGGAGGACCCAAGGTCTCTCAACATGGTTAGCACCTCGGCCTGACGCTCCTCCATTAAGCGCACACGCTCTTCAACGAACGTGGTTGGCGTGGCTAAAGATTCTTTAAGAAGCGGCATGTTGTTGTTGAGCGTATTGGCAAGATCTTGAGTGGTATGTTCCTCGGGGACTACCTTGTGGGCAGCGCAGGAGCTTCTCCTTGTCATTTCTATTAGTTGGGAGCACTTGCGTTGAACAAGCACTTTCTTTAGAAATTCTTCAAAGCTTTTGGGAACACCTTCTTACAGACGACACCAAAATGTTCCAAGACGCTTAGTGCTCTCCCGGTTTAGAGAATCAAACATCCTTAGCTCAAGAGTGAGTCAAGCGTGCAAGCAGTTAAAAGAGAACTAGCAGTATAGACTGCAAGACTTTTTATATGGAAAAACCCAGGAAGGGAGAAAACCACGGGGCCGGTTCGATGCTGACCAATTTCACTATATTGCTTGACATTACAAGTGTAAGGATTTTTGAGAGGGTGATCGGTCACACCGCTCCGATTTCAAGTATTTGAATGTAAAAGAATGTAGAGTGTTCCTTGGAACTCGCATGAGCAACTTCAAGTGATTTGGGGTGGATATGCCCTAATTAGGGTCAAAGTGGCCTAATTAGGGTCAATTGGCCTCCACCATGCCAAATTAACCTTTCCCCAACCCTATAGGGTTATTAGGGACTCAAAGGACCAAAAAGCGCCATCATGGGGCCACCAATTTGGCCAATTTGACCCAAGTCAACTCTAGTACTGTTTTGGTCAAATTGCCCTATTTGTGAGTCAATTGGCCTCCACCTTGCCAAATTGACCCTACCTAGACCTTCCTAACCCGTAGGGGAGGCCAATGGGTCAGTAACCACCCATTGGGGTCAACCCAAGTGGTCAATTTGTCCAAAGTCAACTCAACCCTAATTTTAGGTCAAAATTCCATATTTTGCCCAAATCACGCCCAATCCATTTGGGCTAGGCCTAATTGGAGTAGCCCATTAGCTTAGGAGGCTGATAATTACTAGGAGTTGCCACTCAATTTTTATAAATGGTGGCTAGGAGAGAGAAATCTCATTTTCCCCAAAAATGGAGAAGAGAAAGAGAGGGATTAATGGCATTCATGGCCAAGGGAAGCCAATTGATCTCCCCATTGATGGGGATTCATCTCCTCTGGATGATACAAGACGTTTAGGGGGTTTTCCAGCCCACATGGGGGATGAATTGAGAGGTTTCCACCATGGCCAAAAATGTCCATTAATGGATTTCATGGCAATTGATGACATGACCCTCCTCTCCCCAAATTGGCTAATTTAAAACCTTCAGAGGACTAAGAGGAGTGTTTTCCCTCATTTACCTGAAGAAATCGTGCAACTTGGTGTGGAGGTTGCCATGGCTCCCAAGCTCCAATGTCGGCCATGGTGATGGGCCAATCAACAAGGAATCTCCCCTCCAAAAAGGTCCTCCCCTCCTCTCTCTCTCTGTGGTAGATCTTCCTTCTATTGGCAGCAAGTTTTGAGGATAAATGGCCCTAATCTTCTTTGGCCAAAAATCTTGGGATTCAAGCTTTTTCCTCCACTGAAAATACCATGTTCCGGCCACCTCCGGCCGACCAACCACCCCATATCGCCGGCCACCACCTCAACGGAGGTGGTAGTGGCATTGGCCGCCGGGGAGGCGCTT
Organism: Dactylorhiza incarnata; assembly: GCA_033032865.1. Taxonomy (NCBI): domain Eukaryota; kingdom Viridiplantae; phylum Streptophyta; class Magnoliopsida; order Asparagales; family Orchidaceae; genus Dactylorhiza; species Dactylorhiza incarnata. The sequence continues at coordinate 357,870 of JAWHQI010000515.1, forward strand.
GGGTGGCCGGAAAATGCTTCCAAACATCACCCAGGTCAGGGCAATCCTGGCCCTTGGCTCACTAAAGAAGATGATGGGATGCCACCCATTTTGCTTTAAGATCTGTACACAGATCTTGTAATTAGTTTATTTGATATTCATTTTTATGTCCCTTTATTGTCTGTTGTTAGAAATAAATATAGAAAAAACTTAGGTCCCTCTACAGGAAAAGTGGTCAACGACAAACTTGTATCCCCTGAAGTATACTTTAATTTAGAATTGGTTTCAACCAATTTGGGAAAGTGGTTTGACCACAGCACTCAAAATGGTGCAACATGTCAAAAGGGCAGACCAAACCTTGATCTGAGTGCCCACACTATCCCAGAAATCCAAATAGCCTAAAATTTGGAGCATAGTCTAATTATACCTACCCCCTAATCATATCCAAAAATGGAAATTTTTGGATAAACCTTTTCTAAGGTTTTTGTAAAAATTTAATAATTCTTATATAAATTAATTGTATGGTCTAATGACATCCAAACCCATCCAAATTTTGGTGGGTGGTCCTTAGGGGAATGATATGACCTTCGTAAAAATTTCATCCCAATTGGAACTGATTGGGATTGGTAATTGATTAACCCAAGTTTGGTCAAACTAGGTCAAGTTAGGTCAAAAGTGCACTTGTTGGGGTTATGTGGTCAAATCTCATCAAAATGATGTGAAACTTTGGCCACTATCTTAGGATCACATAAAACACCTACATGAGTGATTTGGGGTGAATTGGGGTGGATATGCCTGAAGACTCTAGTTCAAACCCTAGGGTTGCAATTTGGGCCTTGTGAAGGACATAGGGTCACATGTCCTTGAATGGTTATGGAACTTTGTAGATAAGTTCATTGGGTGTAAATATACCCTAGGTAATTTTATGAGAATTTTAGGAACACTTGTCCCCTTTGAATTAGGTTATAACATTTTAGGGCACTTTCTTATAAGAGCAATTTACATGCTAAATTCATCTTGGATATTGATGAAAGTTTTGGTAGTGCTCATATAATCATGATATAAACCTCTGGTAATTTTTGTGTAATTTTTAAATTGATTTAATTAGTACTTCATTCACAAGTCATCTATTTTGTCTTAAGATTATAATAAATAAATGAGCGCCAAATATACTCTGGAAAATTGTGAAACTTAATGATAGGACATGTTAGTGCATTAGAAAGCACTGTGAATTTTTGTATAATTTTTGGAATTATTTATCAGTAGGTTACTTCACAATGTTACCTAGTTTGTATTTACTTAAATATTTGTTCATGTGACTAAATTGTTTTGAAAAATTATGAAACTCAGTCAGTAAACTTTTCTAATCATTGTAGAGGTCTGGTAATTTTACCATAATTTTGGAATAGTATTTTTGGTGGTTCCTTCATTAGCCTCCAACTTTGGATAGTTATTCAATATTATAATTAGAGGTTAATAACCTACTGTAAAATTATGATATTATGTATTTGCTATTATTTTGATATCATAGATTTTCCATTATTTTTTGGAGGTCATATCAGGAGAAGATCTTATACTTCATGTTCAATTTCATACTTAGCCAATGTTGGAGAAATTATAATAAATGCCAAATAAATAAAGAAATTTATGATCCTCTGGATTTAGTCTTATAAAATCATGATAGACTCCCAGTAATAATCTTGAGTCATTTGGATGAATATTTGGAGCACCTCTTCTTATGTAACTCATATAGCTCATTTGGTCTGCATATAATAGAAACTGTAGAGTTAACATAACTAGTAGACCATTAGATGGGAATGGAAGGTAGATCGTGTATGTAGCCTGGTTGAGGAGACTGGAGGTCATCCATAGGAGTTGATCTGTTGAGTGTGCCTGGTAGTTAAGGGACAAGCTTGTGCTCAGGATTGACGATAAATCGCCTTTCCCCTGGAGAGTCCTAAACCACCTAGTGTTAATTCAAGTGAAACGGTAAGAGGGCTATGCATATGGGTAGTTACCAATAACATTAAGTGTCTTGTGAAAAGGAGGTTTGGGCTATCATCCCATTGTACCTCCTAGTACCACTGCGAGCCCCTCACAGGGTAGACCTCGGGAAGCCCAAGATTAACCCTAAATCATAGGAATAAGTTGATGTACAAGATTAACTTAATGATATACTCACCCACACCCCGTTGCTACGGGTGGTTAGTTGGTTTGGTCATACGAGCAGTAGGCTCGGTGGTTGTAGGTACGGACGGGTTAGTCTGGTGAGCCGGTGGCTCGGAGGGTTATTATGACGGACGGGTTAGTCCGGCGAGTAGGTGGCTCGGATGGTTATTATGATGGGCAGGTTAGCCCGGGGAGCCTATGGCTCAGAGGTGTAAGTAATCATATTGCATGTGCATAAAGGTGGTGGGTCTACGATATTGACGATCGTTCACACCGATGTCGATACGCTAACTCGGCAAGTGTGGATTTGCACATAGTCATGAAAAGTTTGGTGGTCCAGCCAGTAAGAGTACGCAGGCGCTCCATGGTTTTGCGTTGAGGCATATGATAGGTCTAGGTTTGGTAGTGTGAATACCAAACTAGAGGTGGGCGAGACCCAACCCACCGCTTCCGTTTACCACTACGGGGGTATCCTGGGAGTTTTGCTTGCTCCAAAAAGGGGGAACTAAAGGTCTATGCGCATAGAGTCAAAGTGTGTGTGTTGCACTTGTGTGATCATAGAATTAAATAGTATAACTCTGCATGTCATGACATAAGCATTGCATTTCAACCCCTACCCCTGTCGTATAAATTGGTATGGGACTTCTTATACGATATGTCTTGCTAAACTACCCCTTGGTCTATAGGTGTGTATGGGCATTCCTATAAATCAACGGTTACTTTTCTTACTCTATTATGCCTTGCTTTACTCCACTTTACTTTACTGTCTTACTTACTGTTCTACTTTTATATATACACTGTGTAGTGGTAGACATTTCCTGTAGACTAGTTCTGTCGTCATCTACTTTGTTTTATACCCCTTGTTGTCTTCCCCTTCATCCCTCCCGCTCGGTGCCTCGGAGCCACTGGGGGATGGGTGGTGGGAAACGAGGCTAAGTCTTTTTGACTAACGGTCGGTGGACCATATCATTTTAGGGGACCGAGGAGACGCAGCAGCAACGGAGGCCGATGCAGAAAAAGGCAGGCAAGTCTAGTACAGGAACACCTATTTTAGGATCAGTGGGTGATTAGTAATTTGTTTCTGTGAGTGATCTTGTAGTGAGGACATGATGTGCTGGGCATGAGCCCTTTATTATTGTTACCTTTGTTATTTCAGTTATATCATGTGGACACTTATTTATATAGCATGTGATTTGTGGACTTGAACTTCTATTTGTTCGTTTATACTTTTCTTCGTCTGTGATCGATATGGCCGGCAGGATCGGCGCTTTGTAGTGGAGACCTTCCCGAGAGTTGGTGTCACCACAAAGCGGTAGTTCTGGGCATAAGACCCGTTTTTGTAGCAAAAAAATGGGGTCTTACAGTAATGATGGAGAAGCACCTGACTCATCATTCTCATATATGCATTTTCTTTATGTGCATACTTATGACCTATCATCTTCAGGAGGCACCTCCCCCAGTTGATCTTTTTGTTCAGAACTAGATTTCCTATGATCTGGAGTTGCTGCTTGGGAATGGCATCATGGGCTGAAATCTTGCATAGGAGCACCTTCCCTACTATATCAGCCAGGAATCTATATTCTTCAGCTAGATCAATCTTCTTCAGGTTGATGGCCTTCTCCTTCCTGAACTGCATGATCTGTAAAGCCTTACTGATCTCTTCTCCTGTCAGTTCATCTGGATCACTACCAGCTGTGAGGTCAAATGTTTGACTCAATATTTCCTCTATAATATTTATGTCAGTCCCAGAAATTCTCCCATTGAGGGATCCATCATCTCCTATGTGAATATTGTCTTTAAACTCTGTCAGTTCAACATCAAGGATCTTGCACCTTGTAGAAATAACCTTTGTCAACTCAGCATAATGAAATAAGCCAAAAATGGCTTTGAGTTATCAAAGGCTGCATTGAAGGAGTCCACATCAACGACGAAGCCAGAGTTGATCTTTGGAGGAGCCATTGAATCTGAGATGAAGTACCTGCAAAGAGAAGATAAAGGGAGAAAGAGAGAGAGAGAGAGAGAGAAATGTAAGAGAGCTGGAGAGAAAGAAAGGATTAGAGCAAGAAGGAGAGAATTCGAAAGCGTAATGAATTTGACGCCTATATTGCTTAAAAGAGGTCAATTCGTTGCAAATTAGGGTTGTTTTCGAAGCACCATCGACAAAGATTAATAGTCAGCACGCCAAAATGTGTCGAGACAACTTCTAGAAGTGAAACTGTGCGCGCTTGTTATGTCGACGTTGCGTCAATTTATAATCGACGAACCTTCGAATGCGAAGAGCAACTATTAAATCGACAGATACGTTGATATGAAGTCGACACTACATCGAATGATATTCAAATTATCTGATTAAATTGCTCTCAAAGCTGGTGTCGAATAGAATTAGAAGGTACATCGAATTCTATTCGACTCAGCACTAAATAAACCGTTCTATTTTCTTAGAAAGTTTTTGTTGTTTTTCCCAGCAATGCTTTTTATTGAAAATAGTATTTATACTATTATTTTCATGAACCAAAGAAAATAACAAGGGGATTCAGAGAAGAAATCAATCCCTTTGTTAGATTTAGTTCTTTATCTAGGACTTAGTTCTTCCTTCCCCCTTCATCGTCTCTTAGGAAGGGTCCTACCTTATCGTACACAAGTAGCTCAAACATTAGAAGGTACCCAGGTTACCTTGGGCCCTTTGCTTCTACCATTATAAGGTTCTATGAAGGAATAGAATGGTCTTTCATGATATCCTTTTGGATGGCAGAGAATGAGTTTATCAAATCTAGGTTTATTATATTGGTATTTGAAATGTGTATTGAATATATCTAAATATAATAAATTTGCAGAGTGTCTAACAATTTTCTCTTTTATACACCCTTTTATTTAGGTTCATTGGTTTGTTTGGATTGATTTTCCATAAAGGTCATTTCTCACTATTAGAGTTTGCTTTAATAAATACAGTGATTTTATCAGGATTATTATTATCCTGATCCTCAAATATTGCACTCCTCTCACTTGTTTGATAGTCACTAGGTCTAATAAATCTAACTGGATTTTTCCATACTGGTCTAATAGGGACTTCTGTACTAGCGGATGGCTCTGCTCCTAAACCTAGGTGTCTAAATCTCATAGAGAGATTTTGTGTAATATCTTCGAGCTTTTGACTCCTCCCATTGAGTGAGTCTTCAAAGGCTTTTGCCTTTGTTAGCTCTTCCTTTAGTTTTAAATTTTCATTCTTATTTCAATTAGTTCTGATTCCTTATTATGAATCTCATCTATTAAATCCTTATTTCTCATATATAAATCATCTTTCTAAAGGTTCTCTAGTTCTACCCTAACTATTTCTATTTCTTTTTGTACCTCAAGATGATCATTGCATAATTCTTTAAAGCACATTTTAAAATCATCAGAATCAAAATTATCAAATAGTGATACCTGTTCTTCTTTATCATCTAAGGAGATCCCTAATGCCATCAGGCAGGCAGCTTCAGCAGCTTCTTCATCACTTTCTGATGAAGAGGAGCTTAACTCTGCTTCAGAGTCACTTCAGGTTTCAGCAATGAAACCTTTACCTTTCTTATTTTCTTTCTTCCTGAAAGGCTTCTTCTCCTGCTCCTCTTTGTTGCTGCTTCTGTCTCACTGTTCTTGTGGACACTCAGGGACTATGGGCCCTGGCTTATTGCATGAGAAGCAGATCACTTTCTTCTTTGGAGTGTTATCAAATCTGGGTTTTGAGCTCCTCTCTTTTCTTCTTGAGTCTTCTGTCTTGACCCACTTTCTGAATTTCCATGCTAAGAGACTAAACATCTCATCTTCAGAAGTGGAGGACTCTCCTTCAGCAACCTTCAAGGCAAGATTCCATTGAGTGGAAGTTGAGATTGTCTCCTTAGCCTCTGTTTCAGCCCTACTCTTTAATAACATCTCATAATATTTGAGCTTTCCTAGCAAAGCATCAGTAGAGATCTCTCTACAGAATCTGGACTCTCTGATAGCCCAGATCCTTCAGTTTCATGAGCTTGGGAAGCACATGGGAAGCTTAACATTTATTTCAGTTACAGAGATCTCCTTATCCAGACCTTTCAGCTCATTTATTATAGAGCTGAATCTGTCAGACATTTCAGCTACATTCTCCTCAGCCTTCTTTTGAAAGTTCTCATACTGGGATATGAGAAGGGACTTCCTGTCCTTTCTTTCTTCAGAACTCCCTTCCACAATTCTGAAAAGAGATTCCCAAATCTCTTTTGCTGATTGACAGTCAACAACTTTCTGAAAAATGTCATCTGACATTGTGGACACCAAAATATTCATGGCCTTGGCATCATATGCCTTCTGCTTTTTCTCAGCATCTGTCCACTCATTCCTTGGGACAGCTTCCTATGTTGCAGATCCACTGGCATCTTGTCTGACTGGAGCTGGGGGACCTAAAATGATAACATCAAAGATGTCTTCATCAGTGGAGTTCATATAGAGCTTTATTCTGGACTTCCAGAGTGTACACTTATTCAAGTTACACACTGGTGGTCTTGTTGATGCATAGTCCTTAGAAATCATTTTTCTTTATAAAATAGTTTTAGATAATTTTAAATAAAGAAATAAGAGTGAGGAGATCTTTTGATTAAGAAATTAACCTTTTAATGATCAACCTACCTCTGATACCAATTGAAAGTGCACAGTGTGCCTCTGAGTATTCTCTAGAGGGGGGTGAATAGAGTTTTAAAACTTTTATACTCTAATTATGCACACATAATAAAACTACTAAGTACTATGCAATCATCAATACCAAAATAGAATAAAGTAAGCACAGAAAATATGAAACATAAAAACAGTAAACTGGACAGCACAGTGACACATAAATTTTATAGTGGTTCCCAAAAATATGGGTAGTCCACTCTTCTACCTCCTTGGTAGGATTGCACTAACAGTGCCTAAGTCTTTTGATAAGGAGACTCTTAGAACCACTAAGTCTTTTGATAAGGAGACTCTTAGAACCACTGAGTCTTTTGCTAAGGAGACTCTTAGAACCACTGAATCCTTTGAAGAGGGATTCTTAAAACTCTGTTACAGTTGTAGAAAGAGAACAGCAGAAAAAGAGAAAGAAGAGAATATGATTCTTCAGTTAGAATCCTTCAGCAACTATCTCTATGGATGTTGTTGCTTCTATATATTTCAAGATCTGAATATGATTAACACTTGCTTAAGATAGTGATGATTGCAAGGGATATAAGCTTTGATCCTGATCATCTCTACACTTTTGTTGGCTTGCTGCTATATGATGTAGAAGAAGAAGAAGCAGTCTTGTTGTGATCTTTTCCTGTGCAGAGAAGTTGTTCTTCTGTTCTATCTTAGGGTTAGAGGAAGAAGAAGAACAACCCTATTCAATAGAGAGAATAATGAATTTATGTGTTTTCTTTCTTCCCCAACATACTTATTCTCTATTAATTTTTATTTGAATTTTTTTCTTCTTCTGGGCTGTCCTTAGAAGGAATGTCCATTGGACAATAAATATTTCCTTCTATTTTTATTCCTGACCCGTCCATCTGATTTGAATAACATCCAAGAATGTCTTTGTTGTATCTCTAAAATACTCCATTCCATTTTTGGCAATAAATGAGCCGTTAGAGAACAGATTTCAGCCATGAAGATCATCTGGAAAAGCACCAGAAAGGACAGCAGAAATCCTTCCTTTTCTGCTTGTATTTGACGCTACGTCGAATTTATTATCCTTCATTTCGACGCACTTCCGAGTTCTTATAGAAGCAGCTTCGAATTCCTTCATAGCTTTGTCTGAACTCAGTTGTCGATGTTGCGTCGACTTCTTATCAATGCATTCGTTGAGTTGAATACTTGGACTTGAACTTCATCTTCTGCGTTGAATTGAAGTATAAGTTGCATCGACTTCTAAGATGGCTTCGACAGGCTCTTCCTTCTGCGTCGAGTTCCTTTCGACGTTGCGTCGACTTGACTTGATACTTCGACATGTAATTTGAGTTACTTCGACTTTCAGTCAGAGTTGCATCGACATCTAGTCGAAGTTGCGTCAACTTCTATTCGACGCAAGTCTTAACTCAACTGAATTTGTGTTTCTCTTAGGCATGGTCTTGATACACTAAGTGAATGTGATATCCTAGTATATCTAATGATCATTTTACCCTTTTCTATATAATATGGGTAATACAACCTAACTGATGAAATCACTTTAAAATAACTTGTTAGATAAATCATAAGGGTTTTTCCCAACACTTCGGGACTTGTCAGCAGCAAGCCCTCACCTACCCCCTCGGACTCAGATGCCCCGCTAACATATAAGATCCATCGCGCAAGAGCTGAGCAGTCAGGGCTGTGCTCGTCCTCCGGGCGGAATTGTGCACTCCATCACAAAGTCCGCCTGTACCTGGGACTGACGGGTCTTGGTAGGAAATGAATGTCTAACTCTCCCAGCTCTACCGCCCATTTAACTAGCCTCCTTGACACCTATGGTTTTTGCAGGATCATGCGGAGCTTCAGCTATGTGAGCTTCCTTGTAGAGAATACCAGAGCCAAAGCTGTTTTGTCCGTCGTGGGGTATCTAGTTTCAGTATCTAATAGGACCTTTCTGAGGTAGTATACTGGCGTTGGACCCCTCCTTCTTTCTTGACAAGGACTGAGCTGAGCCCATGTGGTGACACTGCCAAGTATAGGAAAAAGGCTTCTCCTGCGGTGGGCTTGGAGAGTAGCGTTGGAGAGGCTAGGTATTGCTTAAGGTGTTCGGAGGCGGCCTGGTACTCGTCCGTCCACTAAAATCTTGTGGTATGTGCCCCGTTGAGTGCTTTGAAGAATGAGAGGTATTTGTCGTATGTCCAAGCCAGGAAAGGAGAAAGTGTGGTTATCCCTCCCCCCATTGAGGCGATGAACTTCCTTGGTGGTGCGAGGGGGAAACATTTCCTCCAATGCCTTGATCTTCTCGGTGTTGTCCTCAATTCCTCGCTGCGTCACCATGAAGCCTAGGAAGTTTCCTGCGGTAACCCTGAATGGGCATTTGGAGGGATTTAGGCGCATCTAGAAGCGGCGGAGAAGTTGAAAGCAGTTGTCCAAGTCTTCCAGGTAGTGGTTGCGCTGAATGTTTTCAGCAACATGTCGTCGACGTAAAGCTCCATAGATTGTCCGATAAGATCTTCGAATACTTTGTTCATCAGTCTTTCGTATGTATCTCCAGCATTCTTTAGTCAAAATGGCATTATTTTGTAGCAGTACGCCCCTCTATCTGTGCGGAAGGTGGTGTGCTCCTCGTCCACCGAGTTTATCCAGATTTGGTTGTACCCTGAGTAGGCATCCATGAAACTGCGGAGTTCGTGTCCGACTGTGGCATCCATGAGCTGATCAATGCGAGGAAGCGGGAAGCTGTCATTTAGACAGGCTTTGTTGAGGGTGATGTAGTCGACACATATTCTCCATTTCCTGGAGGCTTTCTTTATTATGACCAAGTTGGCGAGCCAAGTGAGAGGTACTCTGCTTCCCAGATGAATTGTGCAGTCAAAAGCTTGCCCACTTCTTCCTCTATTGTCTGGTTCCGCTCGGGCGCAAAATTGCCCTTCTTTTGGATCACTGGCCTGCATGCAGGATTAACATTTAATGAATGTGTGATTACATGCAGATCTACTTTGGGCATGTCCTCGGGGCTCCATTCGAATACGTCCTAGGTCGTGCATAGGAAGTTAACGTACTCCTCCTACTCCTCAGGGGACAGGAGTGACCTGATAGACAGCGTACGGTCAGCGTCTTCTGTGATGAGTGGAACTTTGATGAGGCCCTTGACTGGCATCGCTAGTTGCATGGTGTCCTCATCCCGAAAGTCAAAGTTGTCGATGTGAAGGTTCGTGCCCCGCAATGGCCGAGCTTGATTTAGATAGCAAATCTGCGCTATCCCCCTGGTCCCACTGAACAACGCTTACGCCAACAGGGGTTTAGAACATCATTTTGAGGTGTGGTATGGAGGGGATTTCTCTGAACGTGTTTTGGAGAGGCTTTCCGAAGATGGTGTTGTAGGAGGACTTGCACTCTACGACCACGAACTGTATGTTGTCATTGCTTATCTCAAAAAGTCCCCCATTGTCACTGAGAGGATAACCATCCCCTGCACCGGGATCGGTTGATTGTTGAACCCGTAGACTGGCTCATTTGTTGGACGAAGACATTCCTTACTGAATTTCATGCTTCAAAACGTGGACATTAAAAGGACATCGACCGAACTCCCATTGTCCACGAGAATCCTCTTGATGCAGAGACAAGTTTCTCCCACCCCTACGCTGATGATGAGGGGATATCGATGTGGTAACTATATCCCTCTCAGGTCCTCGTCCCTGGAGCAGATGGTGTTGCCTAGGTGCGCCTTCTTGTTAAGGTGGTCTTCTTCGTGCTGTGTGACAGAGAAAGCTCGACATGCGTGGGTAGGGGGACCCTGCAATGGTTCCGACTTCCTTGCATGCGCGCCTGCCCCATGCTCCCTTAAGCGCGTCTAGAGCTGGGAGCTTGCCCAAACCAGGGTGACTGCGACCTTCACGTGCTGCGATGCGCCTTCAGCGGGAGTCATCGTGCAGGCCGCGCGAAAATCCTCTTTTGTTTCATTGTTGTTGATTAGGAGCGCTTGCGTAGAATAAGTTGTCTTCAATTTTTTTTTAGAGTTTTGGGAACACTTTCCCATAGACGGTGTCAAACTGTTGTGGGTCGCCCGGTTTTTCTCTGGTCCGGGAAATTGGAATGCCTTAGCTCCAAGTTGGACCGGGCGTGCAAACAATCGAAAGTAGACCAAACAACAATGACACGGGGCAGTTTAGCGTGGAAAACCCAGAAAACCATGTGGCTGGTATGGTGTCGGGCCAAAATCCACTATATTCCTTGAGGTTACAAGTGTTTGATCTTCCTAGAGGGTGACAGAACACCTCTCCATTTACAAGCTTTAAATGTAGAAAGCGGGGGAAAGTGTTAGTCCACGGAACTTCAGCGAAGTGTCCACGAGTGTGTTCTTCCAATTCTTCTCCGGCGTTTGCTGATGCGTCCATGTGATCATTGAGCGCGAGCAGACTTGCGAGCGAGTAGGGGAAATTTTGGGCGAAGGAACGATCTAAGTCTCACGCACTCGCCGGAAAACCACAGAGCTATATTTTGTCTCCTTTTTTGCTTTTTTTTTCTCAAAAGGCATATGGATCTTTTTATAGCTTTTTCGTAGTAATTACGCTCGACTGAATCTGAAGTTGACGAATAACGGTGCTCGGTTTAGGTCACCTATATCGCTAATTTTCCGAAAATGATGAACATGCCCTCCGAGCGGTCCGGGTGGCCTGGGCAAGTTGTCGGCGACGGTGGTGGCCGGAGGCGGTGTAGAAAGGAAGAGGAGGCGGCGACGGGCGGCGCAGCGCGCCCGCGCACTGGCCGGACGTGCTCGCTGGTCGTGCACACACGCGCTGGATGTGTGTGTGGGCTGCTCGCTCTTGCTTGGTGCGAGGCACACCCACGTCGCTTCGTGCTTCTCCGGGCGGGCTTCCGCTTGGGCGTGTGCGGGTGTCATTCTATGTCCTCTTTTGGGCGATTTTGGGACCCTTTGACCGAGCGCGGCTCACTCGTTCGGGGCGACTTGCTTGAGCATTTTGTTCAAAGTCCTACCGGTTTGAAATGGAAATCTTTAGGGGGAACCTCATCAGTTATATATGACAAAATTTGGTTTGGTTATTAATTTTAATATTTTTAGTGACTAAATTTTACATGTGGTCACAAATTAATCGAGTATATATATTTAGTAACCAAATATTAAATTCATCACAATAAGTAAATCATTATTGATCAGATTTTTTTCGCCACACTTTTTTGCCTAAAGACTAATTTTCTTGTAGTGAGAAATAATAAATAAGAGTGAAAAAAATAAAGTAAAACAAATTAGAAGATTATAAAAAGCTATTCTTATTAGCACCGTAAAAATGGCTATTGGCACTAACAAAAACCTATTTTTAGGACATTTCATAATACCTATCCGCGATCACCTATCTCCCCTTCCGCCAACTCCTCTCTCTCCGCCTCACTTTTTCCTCAACCCCTGAGCCTTCATCCTCTTCCTCAACAGACCAGCATCTTTCCATCTGCTGGCCCAGATGGCCAGCATCACTTCGGTGCTGCAACTTCTTTGTAACTCTAAACTCCATGAAGTGAGTGTGCTGCAGCTTCTTCGTCGGAGATGACAAAGATAACACCTGCAAATTCTGTTGAATGCGATTTTTGAGTTGTTGGCGAGATTTATAAACAGAATGGAGTATTATTAAAGGATCGTGAAGGCCTGAAAACGGGGTTTTTTTGTTTCTCCTTTTTATTTGTGGATATCAAATTTGTTTGCGAATATTTTTTGATATAGTATAGTGCGGATATCAAATAATTGTGAATAGCCATTTTGTAGTGCGAATAACAATCACCTTATAAAAATGAAAAGTACAGGGCTAAAAGTGTAATATAATATACAAAATGGATTTGAAAAACCTAGAAGTAAGAGAAAATATAGTAAAGATAATTATAAAACAAAAATATATTGTGTCACGTGAAGTTACTCTCCCCACTAGGCCGAAATTTTATAGGACAGGAGCCCGGACAGGAAAAAAATTCGTCTCGGTGATCTCCCTTTGATCTTTTGGGCTACTTTTGATCTCCTCAAATGACTTTCTCTCTCTATCTCTGGCCCACGTGCAAAAAGTGGATGCCAGCCATCTCCTCATTCGCACCGGACGGAAATTTTGAAAACGGGCTCCGGTTCCAAATTAAATATCGCTCCCACTAGGCATTGCACACTGTACAAAATTGTTTGATATTAACTCATACACGAAAAATCTCATCTCTTGTGTTTTTCAAATAAACCTAAATGTATAGATGCTTTATAAGAACCCTTGATCTAACCAGTGACGAAGCTAGGGTTAAAGTATAAGGTGGGCAAACTTTGTATTATAAAATATTTAAAAATGAATCAAAGTATTAAAACCTTAAAAAATTTCAAAATGTAAGACACAATGAAAAATATTAAAGCTAAAAATATAATTGCACTCATAATAACTTTCAAAGTTAAATTTTTTCCTAAAATACTTCAACATCTGATGAAACATTTATAGTATTCCTCGTCGAGACTTCATATTCTGAAAACAAAGCATGATCTTCTCATTATCGATAGAATTAAATGCTTCTTTTTCTATATACGTGATCAAACAATCTACCATAAACTGATCTGATATTCTATTACGGAGTCGAATCTTGATAATCTTCATTGCAGAAAACGCTCTTTCAACTGTCACTGTCGCAACTGGTAATATAAGTGCAAGACTTATAAGAATATAAACATGAGAATATAATATATTTTTTTTCTTCTCAACCAACTTCTCAGCAAGATCTACAATACTTTTCAAATTTATAAAATCATCATTTGGTCTCATATCTAGGATGTAAGTTTCTACTTGGTTGTCAAGTAGACCTGTAGAAAGTTGAACTGTTGGAAATTCCTTTGGATACATCAAAGCTAGTTGAATCAACTTCTTTTTGTCAAAAGCAGCAAATGAATCTGTTGGACTTAAGCAAGATACACAAAGTAGCAACTCAGTATTGGTTTCTTTGAATCGACTGTTGAGTTCTTGTAGTTGTAAATCTATCGCTGGATAGAATAAACCAACTCAAAAATGATGCAAAGTAGTTATTGTCTCAACATTGCAATGTGATCGTCCCGGAATAACATAAGTAGCATCCATGTTTAGAATCTCTATATTATGCTTCATACAAAACAAAGAAACTTATGTTATGAACAAATCCCAACCATTATCTCTAGTTGACTGATTTAAGCCTTGACCACTAACAAGTTCGCTATTCTGAAGCGCTTCCTTTATCTTTTTATATTTTTGTTCTTGCAAAATATCATGACGTTTGCACGATCTGCCCACTAGATTCACTACATTAGTAACCAATTCAAAGACAGATGCTATATTCATATTTTTCTTTGTAATAGCGACAAGTGCTAATTGAAGTTGATGTGTAAAACAATGAACATAATATGCTTGTTGATTCTCTTTTAAAATTAGTGCTTTAAGACCATTAAACTCTACTTGCATGTTACTAGCTCCATCATAACCATGACCACAGATTCTTGACAAACTCAAATTATTTTTCATTAATAGCGCTTCAATTTGTGATAATAGTGATTTTGATGTTGTATCAGCAACATGAGTAATTCCCAATAGACGTTCAACCACATGACCATGTCTGTTAACATAACGTATAACAACTTCCATCTGCTCTTTTGTAGGCACATCACGAGCTTCATCTACCAGAATAGAAAACAAAGCATCTCCAAGATCTTTAATTATCAAATTGGTGGTCTCAATTGCACAAGAGCAAACAATATCTTTTTGAATATCTGATGAAATTAACTTTAGATTACCAGGACTATTGTCTAAACAAACTCTTTTCATTTCTTCATTTAAGCTCGTCATCAGTTTCAAAGTTTCCAGAAAATGTCCCTGATTAGGTGAATCAAAAGATTCATCATGCCCCCGAAATACCAGTCCTTGTCGTAATAAAAATCGCGCATCAATAATTAAAGTTTATTTTTTTTTCAATTTCTATATCCTTCTATAACAAAATCATCACTACTTTCGACATGCTCTTTGCTTTCATATTTGAAAAGATAACAACATAGACAATAAGCAGCATCTTTTTCTATGTTGTACTCTAACCAAGTTGGATGATCATGAAACCATTTTGGATTAAATCGCCTCAATGATTCCCCCGCCCCTTGAAAAACTTGTGGAAACTGATACTTCGTTGGTTGGCAAGGACCTCTTAATAAGTATATTCTTCGAACTTTCTCTCTATCCTTAAGTTGATAGTCTATGATCGGCCTAAACAACCCAGGATCTGCAGGTGGATTTTCAGGATCAAGTTCTAAGCACACTTTTTTACAACTTGATTCTCCTTTTTGGGTTGAGTTGCAATTTTAGGAAGTGTGCTCGAAGGTGTTGTTGAAGACTTTTTGAAAAAATGCTCCATTGCTAAGATGATAATATAAATGAATCACAACAAACATAAAAAATAATTTGCTTAAATATTGGTTTGGTAAGAAGAAGAAATGGTTTGGAAATCAAAAATGGTTTGGTAATAAGAAGAAGAAGACTAGATCTGACCCAAAAATATGGCAGAAAAAGATGCCGCTTCTTGTCTATGTTGTTATCTCTTCAAATCTGAAACCAAAGAGCATGTCGGAAGTAGTGATGCTTTTGTTATAGAAGGATTTAGAAATTGGAAAAGAAATGATAAACTACAATTATTGATGCGCAATTTTTATTACGGCAAGGACTGGAATTTCTGGGGCATGATGAATCTTTTGATTCACCTAATCAGGGAAATTTTCTGGAAACTTTGAAACTGATGACGAGCTTAAATGAAGAAATGAAAAGAGTTTGTTTAGACAATAGTCCTGGTAATCTAAAGTTAATTTCATCAGATATTCAAAAAGATATTGTTTGCTCTTGTGCAATTGAGACCACCAATTTGATAATTAAAGATCTTGGAGATGCTTTGTTTTCTATTCTGGTAGATGAAGCTCATGATGTGCCTACAAAAGAGCAAATGGAAGTTGTTATATGTTATGTTAACAGACATGGTCATGTGGTTGAACGTCTATTGGGAATTACTCATGTTGCCAATACAACATCAAAATCACTATTATCACAAATTGAAGCGCTATTAATGAAAAATAATTTGAGTTTATCAAGAATCTGTGGTCAAGGTTATGATGGAGCTAGTAAAATGCAAGGAGAGTTAAATGGTCTTAAAGCACTAATTTAAAAGAGAATCAACAAATGCTCATTGTTTTGCACAACAACTTCAATTAGCACTTGTCGCTATTGTAAAGAAAAACATGAATATAGCATCTGTGTTTGAATTGGTTACTAATGTAGTGAATCTGGTGGGCGGATCTTGTAACGTCATGATATTTTGCAAGAACAACAATAAAAAAAGATAAAGGAAGCGCTTCAGAATAGTGAACTTGTTAGTGGTCAAGGCTTAAATCAATCAACTAGAGATAATGGTTGGGATTCTTTGATAGAATAAGTTTCTTTGTTTTGTATGAAGCATAATATAGAGATTCTAAGCATGGATGCTACTTATGTTATTCCGGGAAGATCACGTCGCAATTGTGGAAAATGTTGAAGTGGAAGTTTGGGGGAGCTGGCGGTCTGGGGGGAGGTCGCGCGGTCTGGCAAGCTGTGCGGTTTGGCGGTATCCTCTGGTGGTCTGACCATTCTGGTCTAGCCGCGGTCTGTTCGGCGTGACCGTCGTTCTTCTGTCCAAGGGCGCTGAGGTGAGGCCGCACGGTCTGGTCGTGTGACCGCGTGGTGTGCTGTCTTATGCAGGGCGTTTCAGCGCGGTCTGGTTCTTTGACCGCGTGGCGGGTTGTTCTGTTCCGTGTGGGTTAAGCTGTTAACCGCGCGGTCTGTTCTCTGGCGGGCAGCCCAGTCTGGTGGCTGTCCGGGTTCTTCTTAGTTGTGCGGTCTTTGTTCGCGGTCTCAGGAGGAGGCTGGTATGCGAACAGGTGTTCGCGGTCTTGTGGAGAACAGACAGTGTTTGCGGTCTCGAGCAAACACTGGTGGTGGGCGGCTTCTTGGAGGTCTGGGGATCTCCTGTGGAGTCGCGATCTGACTGAGGGAGTGGCGATCTCCCGTGGTCTGGGGTGAAGCCGGCGAGCTCATCAATTGAAGCAGAAAGAATTGTTGCTGATCGCGCGGGTTGACCGGTCTGGTCGCGTGATCTGATGGTGGTGATCCTATCTCATAGGGCGGTGACTAGATCAGGTCCCATGCCTATAAATAGGAGTCACTATAGCAGCAAATTAACACGCAAGTGTAAGATGAGTTTATCCTAATTCTTGCGGTCTGTATTATTCTGATCGGGCGGTCTGCTGATTGAATTTTCTTGTGCAGCTTCTGTGGATAGTGCGGTCTGCAGCGATCACCTCTTCCTCTGAAAGTGTTCGGGCGGTCTGCGACTTGCAGTGTGGGTTGTTGGAGTTCGGGAGAATCAGTAGAGTTCGAAAGGAGGGTGCGGTCTGCTCAGGGGTCTGAGCTGGTGTTCTGTAACCGGCAGTGTTGTGCGGTTAGGTGATGAGTCCCATTTATATACACATTTATGGACTCATCTGGGCCGTATTTCTAGTCGATGCACCGAACTTTAGGCATGCTTACGATCATATTTGTTATTCCCTGATAGGTGCACTCTTAGGCCCGTTTCGGTGTGCATTTGCGCTTCTTGTTATTGGGGGTAAGCACATGGTGCTCCCCAATCCTTTTTCTGTGTTTATTTGGTGCTGGAGGTGTATTCCCAGCTGGTATATCTTATGTGCAGGTGGCCGGATCGTCCCGTCTGTTGGATCTTACGGCGCCCTTAGAGGGGGGGGTGAATAAGGGAATAAAAATTCTTTGTATAATTTTAAGAAAATTACTAAATTGTTTTATAATGAAGGAGATTGACATAAACAATTTAGATTTAGAATTGAAAACTTAGAACACAATATAATAGAGATTACGCTAAATGATAGAAATCAAGTAAACACAAAAGAGACATGATTATATTATATGAAAAAGTGTTTACATAAATTTGATTTCTATATCGCTAGAAATCGGAGGCATACAAATGTAAATTTCTTTTTGTTTACCAATCCTTCTCCCAAGGATCGGAAGGCTATCACTTGTCTCTCCCTAGACCAAGCCCAAGCCTATCCTCTAGATCTTCCCAAGATCTAGACGTAGCACACAAGGCCACGATTTCCCACCAAGCCACGCAAGGACTTGGACGCTCCAAACAAGGAAGCGATTTTCCCCTAAGCCACGCAAGGACTTAGACGCTCCGCAAGGAAGCGATTTTCCCTACCAATACAAAGTAAAATGTATATAAATGAAAATATAAGATAAAATAAGAACTCCCTAGAAATTCAGATCTCTGAAAGGAAGGTTGAAGCCTCGAGATGATCCTTGATGTAGAAGCGCGTCTGATCTCGTCTTCAATTTCAAACCTTCTCAGCATAAATGGGAGTTCATGAGGTTCTGGAGCTCTCTGGATGGAATGCACTCAGGAAGGGACTTAGAATCTTCAAAGCTCTGAATGCACGAATAAAAGGAGCCAATTTATAGAATTTCGCTGTCGCCTGGGCGGCATCAGCTGTCGGAAATTTCCGACAGCGCAAAACTGCCGGTCGTGGTGCTGTCGTGGGCAGTTGTTGTAACCTCCGAGCTGTCGCCTGGGCGACATCGATGTCGGATTTCCAACAGCTCAAAACTGCCTTTCGTCGTGCTGCCATGGGGGAAGTAGTTGTAACTTCTCTGCTGTCGTCTGGGCGACATCCGCGGTCGCCTGGGCGACATCAGCTGTCGCTTGGGCGACATCCGCTGTCGCCTGGGCGACAGCTCCTCTTCATTTTTGTCGTCCGAAACTACTCCAGAATGTAGATTGAGTCGTTCTCATCTCCGAAATGGGGTGGCACGTTCTATAACTCTTCTTGGATTGAAAGTTATGGCCATTTTAAGATCAGCACACAAAACTCATCCAACCTGAGACTTGTCGTTCTCGGATCATGCCCATGAACGAGGACTTGTCTCCTCATTGAACCTGTACAACCTGGCCACTATAAACACACAAAAGACTAGATCAAATACAACACGGTATTTGTTATTCTCAAACCAAGAGATGCGGAAAGCAAGCTCCAACAATCTCCCCCTTTTGATAATAACAAATACCCATATGAGAAATTAGTGAGTTTATAGATAAGTGCGATAAAAGATATGCATGGATAAAAGGTTTACTGCGTGATAGATTTTACTCCCCCTAAATATATATGTCACTAGATTTCTTATTCTCCCCCTTTTGTTATTACCAAAAGTGGGTTGTCATGATCGTGCAATATCACTCCTTCTACATAGATGCTTTCCATGAAAACTTTTTAATATACTCCCCCTAAATTGTATTCTCCCCCTAAATGTATGCTCCCCCTAAATGTTATAATTAATTGCAATGGTGCATTCTGAAAAATTGAGATTAGTAAGAGATTTCTTGAATTTATATTTCTCCCCTTTTTTGATATTATCAAAAGTTATTTTGAAATAAAGAATGAATAATTACGAAGGAATAATAAATATGGGAGTATATAAGAGTAATAGATTTTATGTCGAGAAGAAAAATAGGATGCAATCAAAAGCTTGTTAAATACTACTTGTTGAGAAAAATATAGGCATGATGTAACATAAATTAGTAAGCATCATAGCTAACATGATAAAGTAAGCATTCTATTTTAAGATACCAGTTGCTTAAAGGAAAACACAGTGTTAAAAATAATAAGCACTCTTAAACATAAACATCATTTTAGAAGATAAAACCATATAAAGGATAATGAGTTTTAAATTTGAAAAGTTGATGTTTGAGTTAAAGATTGAAGAGATGCTATTCCATTAAGATAAAAAAAAATTGCAAGCATGATTTCATAATATCAAGAAAAGATACACAAACTACAATGTAATAAAATTTTCATTTCAAGTAAACATAAACATTGTAGCGGTCATGCTTTGTTATCTAGTGCATTTACTTAAGTTTGAAGAGATTTGAGTAGATGAGCATTAGGATCCAATTCTCATGAGTAGAAGTTTTATGAAAGATAATGATGTGTATAAAGTAGTGTTTTGATAAAGTATACAAGTGAATCAATCAAAAACACATGACATATATAATGAAATAACACAACATTAAAATACACAAATAATATTACTTCCACACTATTTCAATGCACATGAATAAATAGTACAACTATCAAGGTGCTCTGCACACACAATGCTTATTAAGACTTATCAGGGTGCAAAGTAGTGCTTGGGGGATCACTTTTATACTTTTTAGCTTTATTTTCAAATTTTTTGTGATCCGGTGTACTAAAGAGTAGTGGTGTAGAAATTGTTTGCTACAAGACACTTTACAATTCTTAGCCAAGGTGCTCAACCTCACAATGCTCATTAAGACTTATCAGGAGGGTGAGTAGTGCTTGGTGGAGTTTTCCTTGTCATTTATTATTTGCTTTTTAGTTTAGTGACTAAGGACTCCGAATTCACTTGTTTTGCAAACATTGCATTGTAAACCACATTTCTCTAAAGAATAAGTGCATGAAAGACAAAGAATTGTAATAACCAATTCAATGTTGTGTAGGTAATCTATTTAGGCATTTTAATTATTTATAATATTACACTACACAATCATGTAAGAATAAGATTGTAAACACATGTAGGTTATCAAAAATAAGTGAGTGAATGAATCATTATCAAACATAATACATTACTCATACTTAGAGGCATGCTAAACATTTCTACATATGTTTATCTACAATCAATTTCATTGCACATAACAAGATAATTCTCAAGGCATGACAAATACAAAACAATGTTTTTAAGAAACTTGAAAGTTAAATTAAACATTGTATTTAATCTTTAATTGATATAATTAATCATCCATCCTTGACAATGGCAATGAATAGCAATCAGTTTTTTTTTTATATAAATTTTTGAATTTTTTTTATATATGCACAAAACAATAAACACACATAAAGAAAAACATATTTTTGTTCTTTGAAATTGTTTTGTAATTTTGTATTTGTTTTTATATATATATATATATATTCTCTGGAACTCATAGAAGTCTTTAATAGCCCTTTCAGTAAATGATATTCTATGCCAGAGAAATAAACAAAAATAATGTATGAGAAAATACACATATATATATTTTTTAAAAGAAATAAAATTTTGTTTTAAAAGGAATAAAAAGATAAACTTTTTACAAACACACAAAATATTAAAATAATACCAGAAATAATTCAAAACAAAAAAAAAATTTTGGAGCAAAGGAGCTAACGCCAGGCATTAACTTCTTAACGCCAAAACAGAACTGCATTTCTTGATGTTTTGAAAAATATTTTTCTCAATTCATTTGTATTATAAAGAGACCTTCCTTTAGTTGAAATTTCAGAGTATATTGATTAGATTTGAAGGCTCTTTTAGCATGTATTTGGTGATTTTTCAAATACTTGTGTTTGATAAAATCATTAAAGCTCGAACTATTAAAATATGCAAACATATGATGCAATGTTAGAATAAAAAAAAATATGCATGATTTATGTATAAAGAGTGAGATAATGTTCATGCAATGAATATAATATAAGTATATCTAAGATCAAGATACCTTAACTACATGACTACACTCTAGCCCCGTACTAAGTGACGGATGGGCATGAGGAGCTGCACACATGCCGTAGGTTGGGGTGTTAATCCCATATGCATACAAAAGACGACGCACAACCTAGCACTCTTTCCCCCCAGTGCCTCTCAAGGCCCCACTGGAACCCTCCCCGGTTAAGGACAAGACATGACTTAGAGGTTAGGTCTCTAATGCACACAATCCTACGCCCTCGCTATTGTGAGACACGTGTCATAAGTTTATTGATTATAGACATACTAAGCGTGTAAGCCTTAAATATATTAACTGTGTTATAATTTCATGATTAGTTTTGGATTTACAATTTTATCGAAAATTGTTGATTTTAAATCCATTTAGAAAAGTTTTATTCATGCAAATAACTACAAAGAAAAATAAGATTTTCATATTTTAATGATATAATTTACTTTAGCATTGCAAGATATAACTAGCATGAGTATTGATTTCTATCTATGGTACGTGATAATGCTAGTGTGATGAATTAGGACAACATGGTGCAAAGCTAAGTAAAGATGGAAAAATATAAGATTGAGTTGCATGTATTCAAACATAGAGTTTTGAATTTTCATAGACCTAGAAAGAAGTGACAATTTTATTTGATTTCATCTTGTTGATATCAAGTTAATTCATAGGTCTAAAGATAATGAGATTCATGCAAACAATAAAGATGCACATCACACACACAAAACAAGATATGAAACTATAATACCAATTGCAATCATATATTTCATAATTCCTAAGGTTGATAGAATTAGCTGATTTAAGATAGGTCTTGATGGATCATGAATTATGATATATGATTATAGTGAATTTTAGCATAGGATATTAATAGATCATGGTGGTGATTGTGAAATCATATTCATCATTTTTGTAAATTTTCTTTTTGATTTTATTTTAGAAATTAGACAAAACAAATACAAGATATTTGACAACAATGATAGTAAAAATAATTTTTTAGAGAAAATCAGAATTTTTAGGAAAATATGTTACCGCCAGCGTTAGTGATAACGCCTGGCGTTAGCAACAAAGTTACTATATTTGATTTAAAACACATTGTTTTTTATATTATTTGATTCTGATTTTTCTCGATTATGATTTTCAATATAGGGGCTATTATATGCAGCAATAAAAAATAGACAAATATGCAATTAGTTGCGCATTTAATATTTTAGCCTAAGACCCCTAAAAATCCATTTAAATCCAATTTTGAAAGTAATTTCATTAGTCTTGATAATATCATTTAGAAAATTTAGCATTCAATTTATAATGATAATATAAGACATTTATAGGCAAAGGATTTAAAAAAGGATAAAACAAAAAGAAAAGATAGATCAATTAAAAATTATGACTTTATGTTTAATTTAATTCAATTTTGATTTGATAAACATTAGACTTAAAATATAAAAGTCATATTTCATAATATATCTAAGCGACCTTAGCGTGTTGGCTCAAAAATAAGAAAACAAACAAAAGAAAAAACAATTAAGCATATCATGAAGTAGAGAATTGATATTTCATTTTTAATTGTTTCTACTTCATGCAAATGATAGGATACTAATGAATAAGAGATTTAGGTATCCAAAGTTGACCATGTGGGATGGTTCCTTTGGGTACCCAAATACATCGTGATGGCTTTTGAGAAGATAATGATGAATGAGCCCTTTTAATTAATGTTGATGTATCATTTTTCTTTAAGGGTCTCCATTCATACTTTGGTTGTTTTTCTTTTAAATTCATATTATGATTTTTTGACATATTTTGGGAATGATAGTTGTTTGAAAAATAATTCATTTAGGATTTAGGTTTATTCAAATTATTTTTCAAAATAGATTGATGTTGATAATCATAATGATTTTCATTATATGGATTCTTTGAAATTTTATAAGAGTGATTGTCTTTCTTTAGAAGTGATTGTTGAAAGAGTGGGTTACAATATGTTTTAAAAGATTGATTATCATTTTGATGATTTTCATTTCCACTCTTTCTTATAAGCATACTCTTAGGATGATATTTTGAATTTTGATTTTCATGAAAAGGAGTTTTTAAATATGAGTCATGATTGAAAATATATTGAGACCTATAATAGTGACTCTTAAGAATTTTATGAGGATCATAATTCCTTTTGAAACCAAACTCCTTTTGATTTAATGTGTGAAAATGGTCCTTTTTAGAAATGATTTTGTAAGTTAATTTATCCTTGTTATTCAAAATCTTATGATGAAATTTATTAGGTGACATTTGAAATTTTTCAACAAAAGATTTTAATTGTTTTAACTTACAAGTTAAAGCATCATTTTCAACTATCAATTTTTCATTATGTTCTTTTGAAACTAAGAGCCCTTTTTCAATTTCCTTGAATTTTTCTTTAAATAAATTGCAATCAAAACAAGGAGTAGGAATTGTAACTAAAGAGCATGAAATAGAATTTAACACATCAATATTTGTTTCTACTTTATCGTTTGCTTTTAAAGATTTATTTTCTAAACGTAATTTGGAATTAGTAATTTTTAACTTTAAAATTTTACGTTTAGCAATTTTAAGCATACGAGAAGTAGAAATAGAATTCGTTACAAAAAGAGAAGATTTAGATTTTCTTACCTTGCTATAGTTTCCGTCTTCTCTTTTGCTTGATGTGTTGCCAACAAATGAGTCCAACATTGTGACGTTGTATTTTTCTTCCTCCAAGCATGAGTCCTCATCGATTTCTTCTCTTGGATCCATAAGGAATTCCTCGTCGATTTCACTCTTAGATTTATCATCCTCCAAGAGTGAGTCCTTGTCGATTTCTTCTCTTGGATCCATAAGGAATTGCTCACAGGCATCATCTGCGGAAGGAAGACTATAAGAATTCTCAAGAAATTTCCAAACTTCATAAGCATTAGGAAGTGTATAAATAAGTTTGAAAATATTTTGATCTAATGCACAATATAGACTATTCATTGATTTGGCATTTAAAAACATTTCATTTTTATTTAAAATATTTGGGGGCATTTTAATTGTAATATTCCAAACTTCAATATCCAAGGATTTAAGAAATTTTTACATAAGTATTCTCCACCCATTATAATTTTCACCCATAAATAATGGTGGACATAATGATTTTTCATTTTCATAAAAATTATCCCCTCTAGAAGATGCGAGATCATGAAGCGCCATTATTCCCGGTTGTGAAGCCGTATTGGAATAACCTCCCTCTGATACCAATTGTTGGATCTTACGGCGCCCTTAGAGGGGGGGGGGGGTGAATAAGGGAATAAAAATTCTTTGTATAATTTTAAGAAAATTACTAAATTATTTTATAATGAAGGAGATTGACATAAACAATTTAGATTTAGAATTGAAAACTTAGAACACAATATAATAGAGATTACGCCAAATGATAGAAATCAAGTAAACACAAAAGAGACATGATTATATTATATGAAAAAGTGTTTACATAAATTTGATTTCTATATCGCTAGAAATCGGAGGCGTACAAATGTAAATTTCTTTTTTTTACCAATCCTTCTCCCAAGGATCGGAAGGCTATCACTTGTCTCTCCCTAGACCAAGCCCAAGCCTATCCTCTAGATCTTCCCAAGATCTAGACGTAGCACACAAGGCCACGATTTCCCACCAAGCCACGCAAGGACTTGGACGCTCCACACAAGGAAGCGATTTTCCCCTAAGCCACACAAGGACTTAGACGCTCCGCACAAGGAAGCGATTTTCCCTACCAATACAAAGTAAAATGTATATAAATGAAAATACAAGATAAAATAAGAACTCCCTAGAAATTCAGATCTCTGAAAGGAAGGTTGAAGCCTCGAGATGATCCTTGATGTAGAAGCGCGTCTGATCTCGTCTTCAATTTCAAACCTTCTCAGCATAAATGGGAGTTCATGAGGTTCTGGAGCTCTCTGGATGGAATGCACTCAGGAAGGGACTTAGAATCTTCAAAGCTCTGAATGCACGAACAAAAGGAGCCAATTTATAGAATTTCGTTGTCGCCTGGGCGACATCAGCTGTCGGAAATTTCCGACAGCGCAAAACTGCCGGTCGTGGTGCTGTCGTGGGCAGTTGTTGTAACCTCCGAGCTGTCGCCTGGGCGATATCGATGTCGGATTTCCAACAGCTCAAAACTGCCTTTCGTCGTGCTGCCATGGGGGAAGTAGTTGTAACTTCTCTGCTGTCGCCTGGGCGTCATCCGCTGTCTCCTGGGCAACATCAGATGTCGCCTGGGCAACATCCATTGTCGCCTGGGCGACATCTCCTCTTCATTTTTGTCGTCCGAAACTACTCCAGAATGTAGATTGAGTCATTCTCATCTCCGAAATGGGGTGGCACGTTCTGTAACTCTTCCTGGATTGAAAGTTATGGTCATTTTAAGATCAGCATACAAAACTCATCCAACCTGAGACTTGTCGTTCTCGGATCATGCCCATGAACGAGGACTTGTCTCCTCATTGAACCTGTACAACCTGGCCACTATAAACACACAAAAGACTAGATCAAATACAACACGGTATTTGTTATTCTCAAACCAAGAGATGCGGAAAGCAAGCTCCAACACCGTCTTCCCCCAAAATCTAGTTTGTGCATATCGCACGGTCATGTGTTTCCTTGATGCACGGATGGTAGCGATCGTGCGTCTGTATATGGGCAGAAAACGGACAATCTGAGTTTAGTCATGCATTTTACGTATGGGCAGATTTGCCCGTGCGGGAGTAAAATGCACGATCGACCTGTTTCCTCTTGTTTTTGGTCATTCTGAATTTACCCGTGCGTTTGTACGCACGGGCGGATTTGCCCGTGCGTGAGTAAAACGCATGGTCGGCGCAGCGTCTCCCCCAAGTCACATTTTATCATTTAATAACGCACGGTTCACGCACGGTCGTGCGTTCGACCGTGCGTGACCATTTTTCTGCCTGTTTAGTATAAAATGCAGGATACGCCGCAGTCAACGGAGAGCTCATAAGGTGTTGGGAACAGCGCCCTGCAATGTTCCTGATTTGAAGAAAGTGCTCTGCTCAATGATAAATGCAAATTGTATCTAACATTCCATCTAGTTTATGCGGGCAGAGATCGACAACTTGTCATGTACTTAAAGTGATCTTATCGTCGAGAAGGACAGAAGGGATGGTCGGCAAAGTATGCTTATCGCTGTAATGATAGGCAAAGCAAACGCAGAGATACTATCAAAGAAAGGCATGTCGTCGAGAAGAATGGAGTATCTTCGACATCAAAATAGCGGCCATGTCGACAAGACAATACTGCAATTACAACGACAGAATGAACAAAGAAGATTCCAATGACACAGACAAAGGAAGCATATCATCGTATATGCAGGAACGCCAGCATGTCCCGTATCGTTGAAATACAAGCTTCAGAAGAAGAAGCAAGGAGACCTGAGAAGAAGTTCCAAAGCACAAGGAGCCGACAAAGGGATGTCGTCGAGATACATTCCATGTCGTCGTAACGATGGAATATATCGTCGAGACAAATTCAAATCTCGCAGATGCGCTGCCAGAAATTAATGCCGCCGCCTGATTGTCCAATCAGCGCCTGTTATGATGGCTGGGCGTCTGACAGGAAAGGAAAGCTAATGTGACTGTTATACGGCTTGTCCTCTCTATAAAAGACAACAGGGTTGCCCTAGAAAAGATAACTTCGCGTGTAAGAAAGAACTAGCAAAAAGTATCCCGCCGTTCAATAGAACAGTACATTCTTGCGGAGAAGAAGAAGAAGTTCTCAAGAAGCGGTCATCCTCACCGACTGCTAAGAAGCCAATCCACATCCGGCTAAGAAATAATTGAAGAAGAACCGTGCATTCAAGATCTGATTCAGAATCATTCTCTTCATTCTCAAGAAGCCGATCATCATCAGGCTAAGGTTGCCGATCAACATCAGGCAAAAGAAACAGTTTATATCTGTAATGTCTTGTAAGGCTTGCGGGCCAAACCGTCTAGCTTGAGGGCTGGAGAGCTGTGAGGCTTGAGGGCCAGGGCAGTGCACTCGCGGGTGCGATTTGTCTAGCTTGCGGGCTCGGGGGCAGTAGGGGCTTGCGGGCCTAGGCTGTTGGGACTTGTGGGTCCGAAAGGTAGGGCTTGAGGGCCTGAGTGTTGAGCTTGCGAGCTCGGGGGCAATAGGGGCTTGAGGGCCTAGGCTGTTGGGACTTGCGGGTCCGTGGTGTAAGGCTTGAGGGCCGAAAGATTTTGGCAGAGTTTGCTGAGCCTAGCGGATTGCTGGGTTGGCGCAGAGGGACAGAGGACTACTGAAGACACACGGTCTTGAGGAACCTCTATAGATCGATTGTGTGCTTTATGTGATTAGTTCTTTACATTCTGCAAATCCGATAATCACAATCGAGAAATACCTAAAGGGGATAGTATAAATTAGAAAAACCTATTCACCCCCCCCCCCTCTAGGTGATCTGGGTAGACACCCCCATAAACAACAAGTGGTATCAAAGCGAGGTTGTTCAAATAAAGCTTAACAACATGAACAGATCTGCCAGCGGGTGTCTCAGGATCATTAGCTATGGAATCAAGAATAGTTGCATGCTCTAAAGAAAATTATAGCTTATGGAGAATAAGAGCTAGAATATTCATGGAAGCTCTAGATCCAAGAATGTTTCGAATCGTACAAGAAGGGCCAAACCTCCACAAGTCCTTGCCCAAGAAAATGACTGAAGATGAGATCATCTTAGTCAACTTAGACAAAAGGGCCAAAGACATCATTGCAAGTGCAGTTGATACTCCTACCTTGGATCAAATTGCACACTGCACTACATCCAAGGAAATGTGGGAGTCATTAGCAATCCTCATGGAAGGATCACCAGAAGTCAGAAGCACTACAGCTGAAAGGAAAAGTAATAACCTGGGTGATAGTAACTCAAGCAACTCAGATGGAGAGGAGGAAACTCAGTTCGGACTAACTGTTCTATCTGAGTCAGAGGAGGAAACTCAGGATGAGACAACACAAGAACAGGTAGGAATAAGGGCTCCATTGTCTAATACTGATTCAGACTCTGAAGTATGTCTCACAGAAAATTATGAGGATCTTCTAGAAGAACTCAGCAGGAGCAAGGAACTCTGCAAGAAGCAAGCCGATGAGATCTCAATTCTCCAAGCCAGAAATTTCGATCTCGAGGAAAAGGCTGATAGATTGACTTGGGAGAACGCAGATTTCTGTCAGCTAAAAAGAGACTATAATGCTAGCTCAAACATGGATCTCATAACCAAGTTTGGGAAAACTATGAAAGCTCCGGTTGACAGTAGAGAATTATGCCACACTCTAACCCAAGAAATTGTATTTCTAAAGAAGGACAGAAATCTGGCTCTGCCGCCGAAAGTCAGAGTCAATCAAATTAAGGGGCTGACAAAATCCTCTACAGAAAGGAGAACTGTAGTTAAATCCTCGATACCAGAGCCAACCCCTCCATCGAATAAAGGCAGCAGGTTCAGTCAAGTAGGAAGAAAGATGCTGCCAGTCAACTCCAAAATGAGTCATGAAAGAGGAGTCACAAGGGAACAGGAGTTCAGTTGGTCAAAGAAAACAAGGGAATCTGTGCAAAGGACTGACTCTCATAAAACAAGTAGGAATGGGAAGAATCACATCTCTGATCAATGCAATTCTATGTCCTACATGCACTCACTCCGCCCACAGAAGAATCATACACTCATCAACAGCAAGAGAATAGGGCACAACAAATTTAACTGTTGGTGCTGTGGTAAGACAGGACACTTTACAAGTAAGTGTTGGCTCAATCCAGCTGCTCCAAGGGTAACAAATGCTAAACCTATAAATAATTTATTTCACAATCATTATGCAAATTCTGGCCTCAGGGCAGTGAAATCAAGCATACCCTTGGGAGCTAATAATTTTCCAGGACCCAAATTTGCTTGGGTTCCCAAGGGCTTGTAACCAAGTTTTGTAGGGAGTCCTAGTGCCCACCGACAAATCTGGGGGGCCTTGGACATGATAGCTGTTCTGACTTATCGTCAGAACAACAAAGTTTACTTACTAATAAAATTAGTGCAGGTTATCTAGAATTGCGGATCATTACGATAACGCGATGTGAGTAAAGACATAAATGATGCGAGATGAGAAAATGAATATCCAGGGAACATATCGACGACATACGCGCATTGAGATAATCGAGCAAATTGTCTCGGGATTAGATAGGTCCATCGGAGCCGTCTGATCGCTTTTGAAAGGTACGCGCCTCTTCACCTACCGGCACAATAAATAGAGTGAATGTTCAAAAATAAAAATTACGCGATCATTTGCCCTAAGCCATCCTGTCGACAAACCCTAGCCTCCGGTAACGTGCTGCCTTCTCTCTCAGTCTGAATCAATGGCTCTAGTGAAAGAAGAGGTGATCTCAGGCTGTGAACTTCAACGAGGAGGGTTCAATGCCTGCTCTGATGAAATTAGGTTAGTAATAGGACTGCTGGAGGCATCGGGATTGGAATATGTTCTAAGCGAACCTTCTGTTCTACTCCACCGAGAATTAGGCAATTTCTTTGCCAACGCAAAACTCAATCGCCATGAATCGCGGATAAAATCCCTGGTGGGGGGCAGGAAAGTCAAGATATCTGCGAATAGCCTCGGTAAAACTCTGAATTTGCCAAGAGTCAAAGGGGGAGAGGAAGAAGATGAACTGACCTCCGAAGAAATGTCGGCAAGCTACAAATGGTGTGGGCACACTGGGGAGACCTACGGGTCTATCAAAAGAGCAGAGTTCAATAAGAAGGGGAAGTTATTAGCTGATATTGTCTGAAAAGAATTACTGTGCAAGCCTGGTTCCCACGACCGCATATCCAAAGACATGTTTGCTACCATGGCCCGGATAATCCACTCCAAGAAAACAGACTGGAGTGAGTTCGTATTTCAAAAAGTGAAAAACTCTCTGAAATCTCCCACCTACAGGAGAATACTGTCTCTTTTCCTTCTGAACACTCAGGGAGATGTACTGCATAAGAAAATGGGAATGCCTCATCACTATTCCAAGAAATTGGATGTGAAGATGCTAGATCGATGGGATAGATCCATTCCCAAACCATCCACTGCGACCTAGTCTGCTCCAAAGAACCAGAAGAAACCAGTAGTCCAAATTAATTTCTCCTCCGAAGAAGAGTCATCCAACAGTTCTGATGACACCGCACAAACTCCACATCATCCGACTCAATCCAAAGGTGAACCATCCACAGAGGTTAGTAAAAGTACAGAAAACCCTAATGAAGGGGATAAAAAGATTGAGGGGGAGCCCCAATTTGATGGCTCCGCTCAAAATAAAGACATGTTCCCTGAGGATGCCCGAGTTGAGGGGGAGATCGATCCGGGACATTCTTGTCGAGGAAATGAAGATCCAAATACAGTGCCAGAAGATCCTTTGCCTATGCCAACGGCAGACATTACTCTCTCCGATTGCCGAGAGTTAGCAGTTGCAAACAAGATTGTGCTAATAGCTCCAAGTGAGCCACTACCAGATATACCTGAAGGGAAGCCCAAAGTCACAACACATGTCAGTGACGAATCATCTGAGGATGTCAGTAAAGCAGACTCGCGGGAACGAGGAGCTCATGAAGAACAAACTACTGAGCCACCGTCAGCCCAGACAGGTTTACTATTTCACATGCTAACAGCGTTACAAAATGCTCAGCGACAACATCTAGAGCACCTTATAGTAAAAACTGTGGATAATCTGAGGGAGGAAGTGAAGGGAGAATTTAAGAAGATAAAGGGCGACATACACAACCTGAACACCCAGTGCGCCCACTTCTATAGTCTGGCTGCCCCCGCAATAGAGAAAATGAGCGAGGAGGTTAATAAAGTGGGGCATCAAACCCACAAAATCCTAACCAGCAACGAAACCTTCTCAAAAACCGTATATTATGGTCTTGAGCAGATACAGATAGTCGCCACAAATAATAATATTCAACTTCTGAAAAGAGTCAATGAGACTGCCCACACAATAGATGCTCATCTGCTGGAAGTACGAAACAATCTGGATGCCACTGAGCAGACCATAATTAACCAGATAAGGTTAGTCAAGGACAGCCTGGAAGAGCAGATAATTGAACAAACCCTAAAGGTGGAGAATGACATAATAAATGTCAGTTCACATCAAGCGATGTGGATATCAAATCAGATCAAGCAAACAATGAATCAACCTCAATCGGTATACATTGTTGCCACTCCTTCTGCAAGAACGGACTCTGAAGAGTATGGTATAGAATTGGGTGAGTCAGCCACCTCCAAGAAAAGAAAAAGAATTAACAACAACCAGTACAAGGAGAAGAGACTGAGGGAAATTGAACTGGATCCCCAGTCTGGAAGTTGGAGTTTAACATCCAAAACAATAATAACAGAATCGTGAATCCAATTTGGATACCCTCAGGTGGATCAACACAGAGTAACCAATCAGTTGAATGGGATAGACATTTAAATCAGTTGAAAAGGAGGAAGAATCACAAGCTAGCATTTCCACAAGGTCCTCCTCCTTCTCCCAAGAAGATTCCACTACCCATCAACTACTACCAAAGGCGGAAGCAAAAGGTCAGAGGGACAAGCAGCAGCAGACGCTGAAGGGGCATCAATTAAAATCTTAATTTCTTTTGGGGCAAATGAATGTGAATGCCCACTCTTGAACATTTAATCTATTTTATATGCACAGTATTATGATGAAGAACATTTTTATGCTTGATGCTTCAAGAATGATGATATTATCTGAATTAATAAGTCTTTTCATAAGTAGCATTTATCATTGAGGTAAGTTAGGGCTTCTTCAAATAGGGGGAGATTGTTGGGAACAGCGCCCTGCAATGTTCCTGATTTGAAGAAAGTGCTCTGCTCAATGATAAATGCAAATTGTATCTAACATTCCATCTAGTTTATGCATGCAGAGATCGACAACTTGTCATGTACTTAAAGTGATCTTATCGTCGAGAAGGACAGAAGGGATGGTCGGTAAAGTATGCTTATCGCTGTAATGATAGGCAAAGCAAACGCAGAGATACTATCAAAGAAAGGCGTGTCGTCGAGAATAATGGAGTATCGTCGACATCAAAATAGTGGCCATGTCGACAAGACAATACTGCAATTACAACGACAGAATGAACAAAGAATATTCCAACGACACAGACAAAGGAAGCATATCGTCGTATATGCAGGAACGCTAGCATGTCCCGTATCGTTGAAATACAAGCTTTAGAAGCAGAAGCAAGGAGACCTGAGAAGAAGTTCCAAAGCACAAGGAGCCGATAAAGGGATGTCGTCGAGATACATTCCATGCCGTCGTAACGATGGAAAATATCATCGAGACAAATTCAAATCTCGTGGATGCGCTGTCAGAAATTAATGACGTCGCCTGATTGTCCAATCAGCGCCTGCTATGATGGCTGGGCTTCTGACAGGAAAGGAAAGCTAATGTGACCGTTATACGGCTTGTCCTCTCTATAAAAGACAACAGGGTTGCCCTAGAAAAGATACCT
The DNA here is from genome assembly GCA_033032865.1 of Dactylorhiza incarnata. Classification (NCBI taxonomy): domain Eukaryota; kingdom Viridiplantae; phylum Streptophyta; class Magnoliopsida; order Asparagales; family Orchidaceae; genus Dactylorhiza; species Dactylorhiza incarnata. Next base: position 390,773 of record JAWHQI010000515.1, read on the forward strand.
TCGCATGCAAGAAAGAACTAGCAAAAAGTATCCCGCCGTTCAATAGAACATTACATTCTTGCGGAGAAGAAGAAGAATTTCTCAAGAAGCAGTCATCCTCACCGACTGCTAAGAAGCCAATCCACATCCGGCTAAGAAAGAATTGAAGAAGAACTGTGCATTCAAGATCTGATTCAGAAGCATTCTCTTCATTCTTAAGTAGCTGATAATCATCAGGCTAAGGTTGCCGATCAACAACAGGCAGAAGAAACAGTTTATATCTGTAATCTCTTGTAAGGCTTGAGGGCCAAACCGTCTAGCTTGAGGGCTGGAGAGCTGTGAGGCTTGAGGGCCAGGGCAGTGCACTCGCAGGTGCGATTTGTCGAGCTTGCGGACTCGGGGGCAGTAGGGGCTTGCGGTCCTAGGCTGTTGGGACTTGCGGGTCCGAAAGGTAGGGATTGAGGGCCAGAGTGTCGAGCTTGCGGGCTCGGGGGCAGTAGGGGATTGAGGGCCTAGGCTGTTGGGACTTGCGGGTCCGTGGTGTAAGGCTTGAGGGCCGGAAGATTTTGGCAGAGTTTGCCGAGCATAGCGGATCGCTGGGTAGGCGCAGAGGGACAGAGGACTACTCAAGACACCCGGTCTTGAGGAACCTCTATAGATCGATTGTGTGCTTTCTGTGATTAGTTCTTTACATTCTGCAAATCCGATAATCACAATTGAGAAATACCTAAAGGGGATAGTATAAATTAGAAAAACCTATTCACCCCCCCCCCCCCTCTAGGTGATCTGGGTAGACACCCCCATAAACAACATAAGGGGAGCGGGAAATCAGGTCCTCCCCGTCATTTCTGAGGTCTGAAGGCTTCTCCTTCACCTCCACCACAAAGGAGACCATATTCTGGCGATTTCCACCACCATTCTTCCATTCGGGAGTGTTAGCAAGCATTCTCCATCAAGTGTTCAAGCATTCCTCATTGTGGGAAGCCATAGAAGTGTTATAGGTCATTGGAGCGGTGACAGCCTCCATCGAGTCCGCACACCATCTGAGGGCCGAGCCCGGAGAGAGCCCGACAACCTCTCATTCCGGCTGAGAACCCAAGATGTGGTGACATCTTCCTATTGGTCCTCTCTAAACTTGATGCTTGTACTTTCTTTGTGTTGCTGTAATGAACTATTGCTTAGCTTAATGTCATAGATCTTTTATGATGTTCATGTGCAATGATGCGGTGGTGTGAGAGTAGCATTTTCCTTGTTGTGATTTTCAGAGTTTGTTGAGTGTGAAGCCCTAGCAATTGCTAGTGGTGATGCTTGGAGAAGAGGTGTGTACGACCCTCACCCGTCACAGTTACTTTCCGTCCACGCGCCTCCCGAAGCACGGCATCGCGGCCGTTGCATCCATCCCGCCTTGCGAAGCGGAGTTTTGACCCGCATCTCTCTTTTCTGCATTAGCTTAGGAACCAAATCACAAAGCCCTTATTTTTACTTTATTTGCTCGTGTAACGATCGATTCACCACGCGTTTCGTTCACCAGAACCTGCATTCCTTGAGAGACGATATTCGGGGAAGCTATTCCCAATTTTATTACTTGACAGCGACCGATGCACTTGCTGAATACGCATCATGTTTTTGGCGCCGTTGCCGGGGAATGCAGGCGTGATCATTTTGTGTTTGTGAATCGATTATTTTTTATTGGGTCTTTTTATTCTTCTTAATTCCCTCTTTTTCATGCTATTTTCTTCTTTTATATCATGTGGGCACATCTGAATATCCGATGTCGTTGGTGTGGGGACACATCCCACGCTAGTGATAGGTGTCCCAAAGAGTATGGTGTTGTTCAGAAACCGTACGGATCCCATAAATCTTTTGGCTCCTCTACTGCGCCTCCGATGTCGCACTATTACGCGGCTACCACACCTTGGGTACCGGCAAAGCCGGTAAATCAGTGTTTATTTTGCAGAAGTAGAGAGCACGCCTTGAAGGACTGTGCAGATTATCTTTGCCAATTGGCAGATGACGATGAGCCGGATATCCGGATCGTCCCATCCTCGAATTCGGCGAACACAGCTCCTTCCTCTGGTTACGTGTCCCTTCCACCTTCACTTTTTGAAGTCTCTGGAATCGACAAGTGCATCAGTGTCCCTCATGACTCTGTTTCTGATGCGACCCCCCATAACTCTTCGGTTCATGTACCACTTTGCGTGGATTTGTGCCCTTGTGTGGAGAGTGAGCCCGAACTCTTAAGAAGCACGTATTCTCCCACTACACACGAATCTACATCTATTTCTGATATTGTCATTGAGGTCAATTTGCAGGATGTTGCAGACCTGCGCAGTGTCGTGCCCACTCTCATGGAGGAGGACAGTCTCGATTGTGCCGAAGCAACCGTTTCGGTCCAGTGGGAGGAAGTCCAAGTTATAGAGGAGGCCATTGCGTGCGCTGTTGAGTCTAGTGAGATCTTCGATGATATCATCAGTTTGTCTTTGCCACACCCTATGGGGGATGAAGCCGGGATTATCCCCTCAGATGAGATTTCTTTTAGTTTTTCTTCTAATTTATTTCCTGACCCTCTTTCTTTATGTACAAGGATGCAGGATGCCCCTCCTCCGGTTGATCAGACCTTACGCATGGAGGAGCCGAAAGCCTGGCGGGATGAGGAAGGAACAGTGAAGGAACATCTTATTTCCTCATCATCGTTGGTGCTTCCCCTTGAGGATTGGTTACAAGGGGGCAAGCGGTTCTTCTTTGAAGACATAATACTGGAGGAGAAGAAGAGAGCAAAAAAGGAGGAGATTTGGGGTTGGAGGCTGAGCAACCTACTTAATTTCCACCCCTACTACATGTCCCGAACCTTTTTCTTTCATCAGTTATTACTACTTCAAATCAGCTTATAGCTGATTTGTGTTGAGCTTGTAATAATAATTAGGATTTATTGACTTTTGCTTATTCCTAGACTTTATAAACTGCTTAATACAGGTATTTGGTCCACCTCAAGGACGTTAAACAAAAGGGCTTCTTGGGAGACAACCCATGGGAACCACCCGGTTCCGTTTGCTTGCTTTAATTTCAATTATGTTTTGTTTGTTTTTGCTTTGGTGCTAACAATGCAGGTGTGAACTCGATTGGATGAAGAGGAGGAGATCTTTAAAGAAGGATTATACCGCTCTTCTGGCATGCTCTTATGAGCATAGGTACTCCTAACCTAGCTTTAGTTTTGCTATGAAATGTTATATTTGATGTGTTTTTCAAATCAAGTCTGGGGGGAGTGGGCCTTTGCTTACGCTACACGCACATACATGCTAGAATGTGTGTTAGGAAATTTATATTGATTGTCTCATTGCATAACACACACCACTCGTGTTTTATTTATGTTTACTCGTGCGCAATTATCGTGTAAGTGCTTGATGTATATGTTTAGAAGTTTGATTGTTAGTTTAGGATTGTGTGGCTGAACAGGATGTGACCCGTGCGGTGCTACTAGTAGAGTGCTCACGCAGCATAAAAATTCACGTAGAATAGATTTAATCACAAAGTTATAGTTTTATTTATTTCATCTGTGTAATTACTTAATACTCTACTCAAACGGTGAATTTGGTGAATCTAGCGGTAGCCCTAGGTCGAGTGTAGAAGAGCTGTTAGCCTCGTGTTGTTTGAGTTGGAAGGAGAGGAGACCTCGCTCGGTGGTTAAGAACTTGCCCCAAGCTATTTTCAAAATGAGTGCGTTGAATGATCTTGTTGGGAGCATGATGTAGGCCATCATTTGGTCCAGTTGAGCTTTGATTTCCCAACCTAACGTCATCCTTTGCTAGCCTCGTTGAGCCTTACCTCTCCTATTTGTTAAACTCCACTAAAATTTCATCATGGCCACATATCCTAACCTAAAGCGCACTAGAGTCAAGCTTTGAAATACACACATATTTATGATGATTGTGCGGTGCGAAAAAAAATGAGAATGAGTTAAAATTTTGATTGATCCTAACTTATGTTTCTATGGATCTAGAAAAAAAAAGTAAAAGAACTCTAAAAAGAATCTAACCACAAGTGTGGTATTCTCGCGCACATCATCGTGCTTAAATGAAGTCTGGGGGAGTATGCTTCAAGGTGAAGATGTTGAGGTTAAAATTTGTTATTTACCGGAGGGTGAGTGTGTTTAACCTACGTTCTTCTACTTCATTACCGTACCTCAACCCAAGCCCTATGTCTAGCCTAAAAGCCCTACTGATTCTTGATAAGATCATCTCATGCAGTGGAGAAAGTGCAAAAGGGCAAGTGTATGATCACCGACCTTGATGGATTTCTTGGAGAGCTCTTGCTTGAGATCCAATTTGAGCAACGCTCACCTCAGTAGTTCACGCTATTTTCCCTAGGGCGCGACTGTTCGATTCACCAGTGATTCACCTCAGAGTAGTAGTATTTTGTATTTTACACTTGTAGAATTCTTAAAATATAGTCTTTGTTTTAAAATCTTTTCTACTTTATTTTTACGCTCGTTAGTTCTTTACTTCCCATCATGTTTTGCCTGCACAGTTGCTTCTTTAACATCAATCTTTCTATCATGGGATTGAGTGTTTGCCCGAGACGTGCAAAAGAGTAAGTCTGGGGGTGTGATGAGTCCCATTTATATACACATTTATGGACTCATCTGGGCCATATTTCTAGTCGATGCACCGCACTTTAGGCATGTTTACGATCATATTTGTTATTCCCTGCTAGGTGCACTCTTAGGCCCGTTTCGGTGTGCATTTGCGCTCCTTGTTATTGAGGGTAAGCAGATGGTGCTCCCCAATCCTTATTCTGTGTTTATTTGGTGCTGGAGGTGTATTCCCAGCTGATATGTCTTATGTGAAGGTGGCTGGATCGTCCCGTCTTCCCCCAAAATCTAGTCTGTACATATCGCACGGTCGTGCGTTTCCTTGACGCACGGACGGTAGCGATCGTGCGTCTGTATCTGGGCAGAAAACGGACAATCTGAGTTTAGTCGTGCATTTTACGTACGGGTGGATTTGCCCGTGCGTGAGTAAAACGCACGATCGACCTGTTTCCTCTTATTTTTGGTCATTCTGAATTTACCTGTGCATTTGTACGCACGGGCGGATTTGCCCGTGCGTGAGTAAAACACACGGTCGGCGCAACATCTCCCCCAAGTCAGATTTTATCATTTAATAACGCACGGTTCACGCACGGTCGTGCGTGAGCATTTTTCTGCCTGTTTAGTATAAAATGCAGGATACGCTGCAGTCGACGGAGAGCTCGTAAGGGGAGCGGGAAATCAGGTCCTCCCCGCCATTTCTGAGGTCTGAAGGCTTCTCCTTCACCTCCACCACCAAGGAGACCATATTCCGGCGATTTCCACTACCATTCTTCCATTCAGGAGTGTTAGCAAGCATTCTCCATCAAGTGTTCAAGCATTCCTCATCGTGGGAAGCCATAGAAGTGTTGTAGGTCGTTGGAGCGGTGACAACCTCCATCGAGTCCGCACACCATCTGAGGGCCGAGCCCGGAGAGATCCCGACAACCTCTCATTCCGGACGAGAACCCAAGATGCGGTGACATCTTCCTATTGGTCCTCTCTAAACTTGATGCTTGTACTTTCTTTGTGTTGTTGTAATGAACTATTACTTAGCTTAATGTCATAGATCTTTTATGATGTTCATGTGCAATGATGCGGTGGTGTGAGACTATCATTTTCCTTGTTGTGATTTTCTGAGTTCGCTGTGTGTGAAGCCCTAGCAATTGCTAGTGGTGATGCTTGGAGAAGAGGTGTGTACGACCCTCACCCGTCACAGTTACTTTCCGTCCACGCGCCTCCCGAAGTACGGCATCGCGGCCGTTGCAACCATCCCGCCTTGCGAAGCGAAGTTTTGACCCGCATCTCTCTTTTCTGCATTAACTTTGGAACCAAATCACAAAGCCCTTGTTTTTACTTTATTTGCTCGTGTAACGATCGATTCACCACGCATTTCGTTCACCAGAACCTGCATTCCTTGAGAGACAATATTCGGGGAAGCTATTCCCAATTTTATTACTTGACAGCGACCGGTGCACTTGCCGAATACGCATAATTAGGCAGCTTGCAGAGATCAGCAAAGAGACCGAGCGGTCTGGAGCGGTCTCATTTTTTCTTCCTTCAAGTTTTTTGTATTTTCCTCTTTGGTTTTGTATGCTGACGAAATCATGTCTCGCCGAGCATACCTCATCCTGTAATGAAGTTTATGCTATCAATAAAGATTACTTGTTTGCCTCCATTTGTTTCTGGTTGTTTGGCTTGAATCTCTAAGTTGCACGTTTCCTGCTCACTCCATAAAGGTCTACGGAAAATTTCACATGGTATCAGAGCAAGGTTGGAGTGGATAGAGCAGTAAACAACTTAGAGTAGCCATCGCCTTTGTGAAGAAGGAACCAGTGGTTGAGCAATAGAAGGTGGTTTTGCAAGAGGTCTTGGGATTGAGATGCTTACATCGGCTAACTTCAAGAAGTGGAAGTCGTGTATGCAGAGCTATCTTCTGGGTGAGGACATCTGGGAGGTAGTTGGAGGAGAGCGCATGGAGGAAGTTTTTCTGGTTGGAGATAACCATCATTAGGTGAGGAACTGGAGGCGGCTTAATGCCAAAGCAGAGTTCGCCCTGAAGAGGGCAATATCACCTGATCTGTTTGATCACATCTTGGGGTGTGCATCAGCTGCAGAGATCTGGAGAGCCATGGATGGGCTGTTTAACAAAAAGAATGTGGCAAGACTTCAGTTCCTGGAGAATGAGCTGGCCATATCGGCTCAAGGTGACCTTTCTATTTCTACGTTCTTCTTGAAGATGAAGAACTTGTGCGACGAGATTTCAGCGTTGGATCCTTATGAGCCAATTTCTGAGGTGAAGCTGAAGAGGCACATCATCCGTGGCTTGCGGAAGGAATATGTTGCCTTTGTGATGTCGGTGCAGGGTTGGGCAAATCAGCCGTCTCTGCTGGAGCTGGAAAATCTGCTTTCTTCGCAGGAAAGTCTGGCAAGGCAGATGGCGGGGGTGTCAGTGTCTGGGGGAGATGGCAAAGTTCTCTTCACGGGAAATAAGAAGAAGTGGGATAAGAAGAAGTCTGATGGAGGAGGCAATGAGCCTTCAACTTCTGGACAGCAGGAAAGGAGCTATGCTCCTAAGGTTGAAGGGAAGAAGAAGGGGGAAGGTCCCAAGTGCTTCAGGTGCGGAAAGGTTGGTCACATCAGGAAGGAGTGTCGGGTGAATCTTCAGCCGAGACATGCTGCTGCAGGAAAGGGGGAAGCTGAATCCAGGCAGGTTGATGGAGGATGGGGAGGAGCCTTCTCGGCTTCTGTTGGAGCTGAGGCTCCTATCAACTATCACGAGGATTGGATCGTGGACTCAGGGTGTGGTCATCACCTCACCGGAGACGAGTCAAAGCTTACTTCTGCGCAGCCCTACTCTGGTACTTATGCTATTATTACTGCTGATAATACTGTGCATTCTGTAGATAAGGTGGGGTTATTTCCTTGGGCAGTGATAGGGGGCCACTAACTTTGAAGAGTGTCTATCATGTGCCCGGAATGAGGAAAAACCTCTTCTCTGTGACCAACGTTGTAGACGCTGGGTATCACATTCTGTTTGGCCCAACATAAGTGAGGTTTCTTCGGAATGTGGAGGCGGTGAAGGCTGAGGTAGTTCATGTGGGGAGGAGAGATAAAGACTTGTTCGGTTTATCGACAAGTTCTTATGTTGACAAGATGCGGATGAATGATAGTGCTGTGATATGGCATGAGAGGTTAGACACGTAGGAATGGATAAGCTGAAGGCTATGGCGGTGAAAGGTCTGGTCAAGGGCCTGCTTAGTCTATCTTCCTACAGAGACGGTCATGTTTGCGCTGGGTGTCAGCTCGGCAAGTCTCATCGGCTTCCGTTTGATAAGTCGCAGACAAGGAGTAGTGTACCGCTGGAGTGCATCCACGGTGACTTGATGGGACCGACTGCTACCCCAAGCCTCGGAGGCAGCAGATATATGCTGGTGTTGATCGATGATTACACCAGATATGTCTGGGTATATTTCTTGAAGGAGAAGGCGGAGGCGTTTGCCAAGTTTGTGGAGTTCAAGGAGCTCGTGGAGGGTCGGCTTGGACTGCGGGTTAAGAAGTTGAGGACTGACAACGGAGGGGAGTTCACCTCTGGTGAGTTCTCTACTTTTTGCAGGAAGGCGGGCATCCAGTGGGAGCATACTTGTGCGCATACTGCATAACAAAATGGAGTTGCAGAACGGAAGATCCGTCATCTGACGGAGACCTGGAAGTGTTGGCTGCATGCCAAGAGCATCCCAAAGTCCTTCTGGGCGGAGGGAATGTCTTGTGCTGCCTACGTCATCAATCGGATGCCTCTTAGTCCCATCAATATGAAGACCCCGCATGAACTGATGTTCAAGGAAAAGCCAAGTGTGGCACACCTTCGGGTGTTTGGTTCCACCTGCTATGTGCACGTTCCAGATGCGCTTCAGACGAAGCTAGATGCCAAGGCAAGGAAGCTAGTCTTCGTGGGTTATGATGATCGGAAGAAGGGCTGGAAGTGCATGGACCCCGAGACACGGAGATTTATTGTATCTCGCAACGTCGTATTCGACGAGGTGACATCTTACAAGGGGAGCTCTGGTGTTGAGCTACCAGAAAGCAGGGTGGAGGAGCCGGAGAAAGCTGTGGAAAATCTTCAGGTGGAGCTACCTGTGCCACCAGGTGGTCCATCAATATCTATTTCTGAGACAGAGGCTTCTGGCTCAGGAAGCAGGGGGAGCGATGCTCCTAGTACGTCTGGGAGAGAAGCTAGAGAAGAAGCAGCTGAGGATACTGCGAGTCAGGGGAAGGCGTTGCGGAGATCAAAGCGAACTATCATTGCCCCTGATCGCTATACAGGAGGAAACATGGTGAGGTTTGTCTCATGTTTCTTTGCTGGTCCCTTAGATGAGAGGGAGCCGTCGAGCTTTGAAAAGGCCAAAGGCGTGTAACAGTGGGATTCGGCTATGCAGGAAGAGATGAGTGCTCTTGAGAAGAATGAGACTTGGTCTCTGGTGCCCAAGCCCAAGGGCATCACCCCTGTGACATGCAAGTGGGTCTACAAGCTTAAGAAGAAGGCTGACGGCAGCATCGAGCGATACAAGGCTTGCCTTGTGGCTCGGGGGTTCTCGCAGCAATACGGTGAAGACTATGAGGAGACCTTCAGTCTGGTGGCGAAAATGACTTCATTTCGGGTTGTGATTGCCTTGGCGGCGTGTTGGGGGTGGAAGATCTGGCAGCTCAACGTAAAGAACGGGTTCTTGTACGGCTAGATTGACAAGGACATCTTCATGGTCCAGCCGCCAGGCTTCGTATCTAAAGATTTTTCAGGAGCATCTCTGCAAGTTGAAGAAGGCCTGTATGGGTTGAAGCAAGCGCCGAGGGCGTGGTATGGAAAGATCGCAGAATATCTCATATTCTATGGATTTGGTGCTTCAGACTCAGACTCAAGCTTGTTCGTCAAGAAGAGCGGTGAGCTTCAAGTCATCGTGCTGCTATACGTCGACGATATGATCGTGACGGGAAATTCGAAGGAGGAGGTAGCGCAGCTTCGGGCTGAGTTGTCCATCAGGTTCGAGATAAAGGATTTAGGTGAACTCCACCACTTCCTTGGACTCGAGGTGCAGAGGAAGGAGAGTGGAATGCTGGTGTCCCAGGCTGGATATGCGGAGCGGATCGTGGAGCGGTTCGGCATGAAAGAAGGGAAGTGCACTTCCACACCTCTGGAGACGGCTTTGATGCTTCGGAAGGATGAGGGAAGGATTCTACAAGATCCGTTGGTGTTCCGAGCTCTGGTCGGGAGCTTGATCTATCTGACGATCACTAGGCCAGATATTGCGTATGCAGTTGGCAGAGTGAGTCAGTATATGGCGGAGCCACGGATGCCTCATCTGCTAGTGGCCAAGAATATTCTGAAGTATGTCAAGGCGACCTCGGATATGGGTCTCCTTTACAAGAGGGATGCGGGCTTCGAGGTGCATGGGTACATGGACGCTGATTACGGGGGAGATTCGGATGATCGGAAGTCGACGTCTGGATACATCTTCATGGCGGGCCCCACAGCTATATCATGGTGCAGTAAGAAGTAGGATTCCGTGTCGGTCTCAACCACGGAAGCGGAATACAAGGCTTCGGCCTTGGCAGCTCAGGAAGCCATCTGGATTAGGAGGTTGGTTAGAGACATCCATAAGGAGGTTCAAGGTTCGACTCTGCTCCGCGGCGACAACGAGAGTGCTCTCAAACTAGTTACTAATCCAGTTTGTCACGCGAGGACCAAGCATATCAAGATCGATCATCATTTCATTCGTGAGAAGGTGCTGGAGGGGTCTCTTTCGGTCGAGCATGTTAGGAGTCAGGACAATGTCGCCGACATCTTCACAATGGCGCTGGTAAAGGGGTCGTTCACTCGGCTAAGGAGTTTACTTGGGCTGTTTTCAACTTCCCACTTCAAGGGGGAGTGTTTAAAATGTTGAAGTGGAAGTTTAGGGGTGCTGGCGGTCTAGGGGGAGGTCGCACGGTCTGGCAAGCCGCGCGGTCTGGCGGTCTCCTCTGGTGGTCTGACCATTCTGGTCTAGCCGCGGTCTGTTCGGCGTGATCGCCGTTCTTCTGTCCAAGGGCGCCGAGGTGAGGCCGCGCGGTCTGGTCATGTGACCGCATGGCGTGCTATCTTCTGCAAGGAGTTTCAGCGCGGTCTGGATCTGTGACCGCGTGGTGGGTTGTTCTATACCGTGCAGGTTAAGCTATTAACCGCTCGGTGAAAGGAGAGTTTTAGTTCTTATTTATCTGTTAAAACTCTTGTTTAAGTTTTACTTCCAAAATAAATGATATATATAACTATATATATGTGTTTGCTGAGTAATAAAAACAAACAGTAGGAGTGCATAAAAATAAACACAGCACGGGAAATAAAACAAACAAACAAGAAGCAATCTAGATGACACAAGATATATAGTAGTTCCCCAAAACCGGGTACATCTACTCTTCTACCCACTGGTAGGAATCCACTAGGAGAGTTGATCAGGTGCCCTCACACCAAGGTGTTTTTGATCAGGTGAACACACACCAATGGAGATTTGATCAGGTGCCCAATTCACCTATAAGCTTTTGACCAGGTGCTTATAAACCAACTAGATTTTTGTTCAGGTGTCTTGCCACCAACAGGTAAACTTTTGAAGGGAGTTTTAACCCCGTACAAGATGGCGAAGGAGAAAGGGAAAAGATTAATTGTTCTTCTCTTTGTGTTGAGAAGACTCGATGAATATGTTGAAGAGAGCTCCCCCTGTCTGATGTAGTTTGATGACAGCTTGTGGAGGCTCCTTCTCTTGGTTGTAAATCCTCTGTTCTTCTTCTTGCAGTTTGAGATCCTGAGCAAGTAATATTGGTTTGGTGTCTCAGGATATGTATAGAAGATCTGCAAGAAAAGGATTAGCAAAAAGAAGATAATATGTACTCTGATCTATTCTTCTTTTTGCTCTGTTCTTCTTTTTCTTCTTTCTTCCTGTACAGCAATATAATAATGTTCTGTTTTGTTCTATTCTCTATATATTCTGTCGAGAGATAACAACTATATATATATACTGATATATATTAATTGTTGTAATATATTCTGCTGTTTGAATCCTTGCAGACCAGAAAAGAAGGGAGTAAAGTCACTTTCATTTCCCAGATCCTTGAGCAGATAAGTTGCTGTGTTTGACTTGCTGCAATGGCTATATTAATTAATGCTTTTGCCAAACGGCTATATTAATTAATATTTGCAAGCTGTAAGGTCAGATCAATAATATATATATATATAGAAATATATAAATATTACTTTAATAAAGTCTGACAGCATAATATAATAAGAAATGAAATTCTGCATAAATTTCGTCGAGCTGAGCTCCACTTTCGTCGAGCTCAAACATTTGATTCGTCGACCTCATTATTAATATTACTGTTTCTGAATATCTGTTGGATTTCGTCGACCGTCGTTCGTCATTCGTCGACCTCTGTTCCACGTTCGTCGACCGCAGCTTTCCTTGCTATAATCTGTCGAGCGCTGCTGTAATAAGATCTGTTCGCCGATCGCCGTTCGACGAATGCCGAGCGCCGTTCGACGAATGTCGAACGCAGCTAACTATATGAAATATTTTATTTCTCTTAATATATTTATTTCTCTTATATATTTGTTCCCAGTGTTCGACAAATGTCGAGTGGCGTTCGATGAATGTCTAGCATCGTTCGACGAATTTGTCTCAGCAGACTGAAGTATTATGGCCAGCTCCAGCGCTCGACATTCTCTGAGCAGCGTTCGACAAGTGGCGAGCATCGTTCGACAAATTCCAGCCAGAGCTCGACAAATTCTGTATTAAAGCTCAGTTCGACAAATACAAGTCCAGATTATTTATATCAGTTATTTGTCAATACTCTGAACTCAGATCGACGACTCCAACGGATATATTCAATACATTTGGACGTATTCAAGGCTGGCAAGTAAGGATATTATTTTCTTTAAATATATTCCTTATTTCCTTTGTTCCAAGACATAGATAGTCGTTGACAATTAATGCAAAAGAGTATTTCACAGCTAAGGAATTAAAGGACCTGACAAAAGTTGTTTTGTCTTTGTTGTTATTCCAAGAAAGAATTAAATACAGATTATTATATCCCAAAAATAGAATGTATTAAAGACTGACATTATTGTCTTATCTCTCTCAACAGAATTCAAATTAGCATTCTTGCAGAATACAGAAAGATAACAACAGGGATAGAGGAAGAAAGAAGAAGAACATTCAGTCTATCATTCTCAAGTCTTCTTCTTCTTCCTCAAGCAACACTCATCTTCTCTCTGAGAACATCATCTTCAAGATCCATCTCTCAGATATTCTGCTGCAAGTTCAAGTCTTCTACAAGAGCAACAAGGAATTTGAAGAACCTGTTCTTCTAGATTAATCTGCTACAGAAGATTTGTGTCTTCAAGAGAAAGCTTCTCCAACATCTATTCTATTTGTGTAGCATGGATCAAAAATGATCAGAGCTCTGAGTATGAGTCTCTTCTGATTAAGGGGATTCTATAGAAAGAAGCTATCAGATATTGTCTTTCTGATTATAAAAATTCTTAGAATCTGTTAAACAGCCAGCAATTCATCTTATTAAAATTCCTACTTAAATCAAGATTTAGGAAATCAGATCGAATTGCTTAGTTTTTCAAAAGAAAATTAAATAATCTCTAAACCCTTAAGCAACTCAAGACTTTTTATGCTTAGGAATCCTAAACCAAATAGGGAGAGATTGTTAGAACCTAGTTTATTTGGATTAGGATCCCAACTCAAATAGGGGGAGATTGTTGGAACCTTATTTTTTATTTGAGTTAGGATCCACCTTTAGTATCTATGTTTATATCATAACTCAGATTGTATAAATTAGATTAAATATCTCATTAAGAAAAAAGGCTGAAAAAAAATATATTAATAGGCAGAAAAGAATAATATATATATTTAAATAATAATAATATACTAAGAAATATATATAATAATAGGCAAAATAATATAAGAGAAAATATTATAAGAGAAATTAATATAAAATAATATAAGAGAAATAAAATATTTCATATAGTTAGCTGCGTTCGACATTCGTCGAACGGCGCTCGGCATTCGTCGAACAGCGATCGGCGAACAGATCTTATTACAGCGGCGCTCGACAGATTATAGCAAGGAAAGCTGCGGTCGATGAACGTGGAACAGAGGTCGACGAATGACGAACGGCGGTCGACGAAATCCAACAGATGTTCAGAAACAGTAATATTAATAATGAGGTCGACGAATCAAATGTTTGAGCTCGACGAAAGTGGAGCTCATCTCGACGAAATTTATGCAAAATTTCATTTCTTATTATATTATGCTGTCAGACTTTATTAAATTAATATTTATATATTTCTATATATATATATATTGTTGATCCGACCTTACAGCTTGCAAGTATTAATTAATATAACCGTTTGGCAAAAGCATTAATTAATATAGCCGTTGCAGCAAGTCAAACACAGCAAGTTATCTGCTCAAGGATCTGGGAAATGAAAGTGACTTTACTCCCTTCCTTTCTGGCCGGCAAGGATTCAAACAGCAGAATATATTACAGCAATTAATATATATCAGTATATATATAGCTATTATCTCTCGACAGAATATATAGAGAATAGAACAGAACAGAGCATTATTATATTGTTGTACAGGAAGAAAGAAGAAAAAGAAGAACAGAGCAAAAAGAAGAACAGATCAGAATACATATTATCTTCCTTTTGCTAATCCTTTTCTTGCAGATCTTCTATACATATCCTGAGACACCAAACCAATATTACTTGCTCAGGATCTCAAACTGCAAGAAGAAGAACAGAGGATTTACAACCAAGAGAAGGAGCCTCCACAAGCTGTCATCAAACTACATCAGACAGGGGGAGCTCTCTTCAACATATTCATCAAGAGTCTTCTCAGCACAAAGAGAAGAATAATTAATCTTTTCCCTTTCTCCTTCCCCATCTTGTACAGGGTTAAAACTCCCTTCAAAAGTTTACCTGTTGGTGGCAAGACACCTGAACAAAAAATCTAGTTGGTTTATAAGCACCTGGTCAAAAGCTTATAGGTGAATTGGGCACCTGATCAAACCTGCATTGGTGTGTGGACACCTGATCAAAAACACCTTGGTGTGAGGGCACCTGATCAACTCTCCTAGTGGATTCCTACCAGTGGGTAGAAGAGTAGATATACCCGGTTTTGGGGAACTACTATATATCTTGTGTCATCTGGATTGCTTCTTGTTTGTTTGTTTTATTTCCTGTGCTGTGTTTATTTTTATGCACTCCTACTGTTTGTTTTTATTACTCAGCAAACTCATATATATAGTTATATATATCATTTATTTTGAAAGTAAAACTTAAACAAGAGTTTTAACAGATAAATATGAACTAAAACTCTCCTTTCAATTGGTATCAAAGCAGGTTGATTTTTCCAATCACCCTCATCAGAGGATATCAATTGTCCCTTTCAATTGGTATCAGAGGAGGCTGATTTTATTTTTTTTCAATTTCTTGCACCTGATACTCAATTAAACCCCTTTCAATTGGTATCAGAGGAAGTTGATTTTTCACACAGGCTAACACCTGAAATCACCAATATCACCTTAGTTCTTATTTTGTTTTGTTGTAAAAAGGTTCTTCAAAAATTTGATGGCACTAGCAGATTTCTCTTTTTCAGATCCACCTTTATGCAATTTGGATAGTTTTAATTTATGGCAAATTAGAATTAAATTATTTATGAATGCCATATATGAAGATATATATAAATCTATTTTGACAGGAATTATATCTTCAACTTCTTCATCTGATGATCAGGAAAGGCTGAAAAGTGTTGATGCCATAGCCATGGAGATATTGGCTTAATCAATGTCTGATGACATTCTTCTTAAAGTGGCTGACTGCACTTCAGCAAGAAGCATTTGGAAATCCCTTTCTAGGATGGTAAATGAACCATCTTCTTCCTCTTCCACTAACATTATTTTTGATGCAGAACCATCAGTTACTCTAACTGAAGAAGAAAACAAGGAAGAACAAAAAACCAAAGCCTTTTGTATGTTGGCAATATATGGTTCAGATTACATATCAGAATCTGAATCTGATGCAGAATTTGATGAAGGAAAGGTAGTAGAGGTAACTTCACATTTTATTTCTACCTCTGATTTTACAGCTGTTTTCAACTCACCTTGTGGAGGTTTAAAAATTTCTGAAAACAGAATAAGTAAAAAACTAATAATAAACAAAGTAATTTCTGATAAAATTAAAGAGAATTTGAAGACATCAGAAAAACAAATTATCTGTTTAGAAAACAAGTTAATTATAGCTGATAAGTTCAAACAGAATTTTAAGGAAAAAGAAACTATGCCTGTTCAGCAACATAAAAGAAAATTTTCAAACTTATATTTTAATGAAATAAAATGGCCAAAATATTTATCTATAAGGCAATTTTTTAAACTTTTAATATTTCTACTTAAATTAAATTAAACAGCAGTTTTAATGATTCTGTTGAATTTTTCTATTTTAAAAGCAATATCAGATAACTTCACTATCTTACAGATTTTCTCCAAAATCAGATTGAGCATTCTACTCAAGTAGCATGGATCAAAAATGATCAGAGCTCTGAGTGTGAGTCTCTTCTGATTAAGGGGATTCTATAGAAAGAAGCTATCAGATATTGTCTTTCTGATTATAAAAATTCTTAGAATCTGTTAAACAGCCAGGAATTCATCTTATTAAAATTCCTACTTAAATCAAGATTTAGGAAATCAGAATTGCTTAGTTTTTCAAAAGAAAAATAAATAATCTCTAAACCCTTAAGCAACTCAAGACTTTTATGCTTAGGAATCCTAAACTAAATAGGGGGAGATTGTTAGAACCTAGTTTATTTGGATTAGGATCCCAACTCAAATAGGGAGAGATTGTTGGAACCTTAGTTTTGATTTGAGTTAGGATCCACCTTTAGTATCTATGTTTATATCATAACTCAGATTGTATAACTTAGATTAAATATCTCATTAAGAAAGAAAGCTGAAAAAGAAATATATTAATAGGCAGAAAAGAATAATATATATATATAAATAATAATAATATTGTTGAAACCGACTACTCGGTCTCTGTGGAGTTCGGGGCCCTCAACGAGGCTGAGGGGCGACCAACCCTTACTCCCCCCAAGGGAGAGCTCTAGGTTGAAGGTGTTGGAACTAAGAACTGGACCAAGGGCTTAGCGGGGAGATCCCGCCACGTACCCGGAAGTCCCCTTGGAACTTCCCCTCCCAAGCCACTACTAAGCTTGGGCACCACTGGAGCCTCTCCTCACCCCCTAGAGAGACTTGGGGAGGGAGAGGGAGAAGGAGAGAGCTAGCCTAGGATGAGAGATCCCTCCAAATGGTGCCCCCTTGGTCCTATTTATAGGATTTTCGGATCTGGGCTGCAAATAACCTAAACTGGACTGCAGAATACCCAAAATACCCTCGGATTTGGACTGCGAATAGCCAAAACCGGACTGCAAATAGCCAAATCCCGCTGTTCTGGGATGCTAAACGCAGACCGACACCTCCCCCCGAAACTGGGCGAGAGAGGTACCTCGCGGGGCTCGGCGAGCCCCCTAACTGGGGTGGGGCGAGACCCGGGGATGCCCCCCCCTGCTGGTCTCGCCCCCCTGCTGGGGCTGGGCGAGACCCTGCCAGGGGCGGCCCCCCTGGCCGGGTCTCGCCCCTTAGCTGGGGCTGGGCGAGACCCTGCCAGGGGCGGCCCCCCTGGCCGGTCTCGCCCCTTAGCTGGGGCTGGGCGAGACCCTGCAAGGGGCGGCCCCCCCTGGCCGGTCTCGCCCCTTAGCTGGGGCTGGGCGAGACCCTGCCAGGGGCGGCCCCCCTGGCGGGTCTCGCCCCTTAGCTGGGGTTGGGCGAGACCCAGCCAGGGGCGGCCCCCCTGGCTGGTCTCGCCCCTTACTGGGGTTCTCCCCCCCTTCCTTGGATCCTGCTGAGGAATGATGTTCCGAAATGCCTCTTGGCTCGAGTACCTACTCGGCGAATACAGGGTTGTACACAATCCCCGCTCTTTTCGAGCGAGATACACGCTCGGAAAGAAATGTCCAACCCTGTATATTCGACGAGTGTCGCTGGAAATCCGACTAACGGAGCTACCTTGGGGAAAAACACTTAGCATTCCCGAGAGGTCCTCCAACCTCGTCGGCTAATGAAGCCACCTCAGGGAAAAACACAACCTCTCCGAGAGACCTTCTTACCCTGTCAGCCAACGAGGGGAGCAAATTACCTAACCTCCCTGGGAGGTCAACCTGCCCTGCCGGCTAGTGAGAGCCCGGTCAGCGGAACCGTCCGAGGGGTTAAGAACATAGCCTCCCTGGGAGGTCAACCTGCCCTGTCGGCTAGTGAGAGCCCGGTCAGCGGAACCGTCCGAGGGGTTAAGAACATAGCCTCCCTGGGAGGTCAACCTGCCCTGCCGGCTAGTGAGAGCCCGGTCAGCGGAACCGTCCGAGGGGTTAAGAACATAGCCTCCCTGGGAGGTCAACCTGCCCTATCGGCTAGTGAGAGCCCAGTCAGCGGAACCGTCCGAGGGGTTAAGAACATAGCCTCCCTGGGAGGTCAACCTGCCCTGCCGGCTAGTGAGAGCCCGGTCAGCGGAACCGTCCGAGGGGTTAAGAACATAGCCTCCCTGGGAGGTCAACCTGCCCTGCCGGCTAGTGAGAGCCCGGTCAGCGGAACCGTCCGAGGGGTTAAGAACATAGCCTCCCTGGGAGGTCAACCTGCCCTGCCGGCTAGTGAGAGCCCGGTCAGCGGAACCGTCCGAGGGGTGAAGAACATAGCCTCCCTGGGAGGTCAACCTGCCCTGCCAGCTAGTGAGAGCCCGGTCAGCGGAACCGTCCGAGGGGTGAAGAACATAGCCTCCCTGGGAGGTCAACCTGCCCTGCCGGCTAGTGAGAGCCCGGTCAGCGGAACCGTCCGAGGGGTGAAGAACATAGCCTCCCTGGGAGGTCAACCTGCCCTGCCGGCTAGTGAGAGCCCGGTCAGCGGAACCGTCCGAGGGGTGAAGAACATAGCCTCCCTGGGAGGTCAACCTGCCCTGCCGGCTAGTGAGAGCCCGGTCAGCGGAACCGTCCGAGGGGTTAAGAACATAGCCTCCCTGGGAGGTCAACCTGCCCTGCCGGCTAGTGAGAGCCCGGTCAGCGGAACCGTCCGAGGGGTTAAGAACATAGCCTCCCTGGGAGGTCAACCTGCCCTGCCGGCTAGTGAGAGCCCGGTCAGCGGAACCATCCGAGGGGTTAAGAACATAGCCTCCCTGGGAGGTCAACCTGCCCTGCCGGCTAGTGAGAGCCCGGTCAGCGGAACCGTCCGAGGGGTTAAGAACATAGCCTCCCTGGGAGGTCAACCTGCCCTGCCGGCTAGTGAGAGCTCGGTCAGCGGAACCGTCCGAGGGGTTAAGAACATAGCCTCCCTGGGAGGTCAACCTGCCCTGCCGGCTAGTGAGAGCCCGGTCAGCGGAACCGTCCGAGGGGTTAAGAACATAGCCTCCCTGGGAGGTCAACCTGCTCTGCCGGCTAGTGAGAGCCCGGTCAGCGGAACCGTCCGAGGGGTTAAGAACATAGCCTCCCTGGGAGGTCAACCTGCCCTGCCGGCTAGTGAGAGCCCGGTCAGCGGAACCGTCCGAGGGGTTAAGAACATAGCCTCCCTGGGAGGTCAACCTGCCCTGCCGGCTAGTGAGAGCCCGGTCAGCGGAACCGTCCGAGGGGTTAAGAACATAGCCTCCCTGGGAGGTCAGCCTGCCCTGCCGGCTAGTGAGAGCCCGGTCAGCGGAACCGTCCGAGGGGTGAAGAATGTAGCCTCCCTGGGAGGTCAACCTGCCCTGCCGGCTAGTGAGAGCCTGGTCAGCGGAACCATCTGAGGGGTGAAGAACATAGAAAAACTTTTATTTCATTAGTTATCTGGTTACATGCAAGAGACTCTAAGTAAGGAAATCAACTATCACACTACATGGATTTAAAGAAAAACTAAGCATGGAGACCAGGACTTGGACTTCTATCCCCAGGCATGGTCCTCCGCGACCTCTTCTGGTTGTTGACGATGCGGCTTCGGACACCTCGCCTCCCTTAACTCCAAGAACTCAGGGCAGGCGGATGTCGCGTGACCCTCCTCCTGATGGAAGTCACAGTAAGGTAACTCCGCCCAGACGCCCCCTCTTCCTCCCCTACGATTTCTTCTTCTTCTGTGGCCGATCGCCATGGCTTGCTGGGGTGGTGGAGAGGGTGCATTCGGGCCCTGCCTCCACCCTGGGAGGTCAGTCTCTTCTTCCTGGAAGTTGTCCTCCTCTTGGTCGAACTTTCTCTTGGGAGCCTCTACCTTCCTCCCATGCTGCCTTGCCTCTGGCTCACTCAGCTTGGCCAGCCTTCTTGTGAACTCCGGGTTGGCCTCTTCACTTTCAACTTCTTCGGCCACCCTTTCCATCAACTCCTCAAAAGACAAAGGAGCTCTTCTCTTGAGGTCCATCTTGAAGAAGCCCTCCCGCAGCCCCACCGTGAAGGCGAGCTTGAGGGTGTACCCGGGCACTTCTTGGACGAGGAGAACCTCCTCCCTGAACCGCTCCAGATAGTGAGCCAGCGACTCTTCTGGCTCTTGCTTGATCTTGAAAAGTGCTTTGGCATCTTTCTTCCTCTTCCTTGACGTCGAGAAGCGTAGCAGGAAGCCTCGACGCAAGTCTTCAAAGGCATAGATGGATCCCGCAGGGAGCTGGTGGAACCAATCTCTAGCCTTCTCCTTCAGAGTTGTCGCGAAGAGTCGACATTTGAAAGCGGCCGACATGGGCATGATGGAGACCATGTCTTCAAACCACTGCAGGTGTAAGATGGGGTCATCCTTGCCGAAGTAGTGAGACATCTTTGCCCCCTTGAACCCCTCCGGAATCGGGGCCGAGAGGATCAGCTCACAAAAGGGACCTCCCGTGCTCGCCCCCTTTTGGGGCTGGGCGAGTGGGGGCCTGGCGCCTCCCCACTCACCCCGTTGGGGCTGGGCGAGTGGGGGCCTGGCGCCTCCCCACTCGCCACCTTGGAGCTGGGCGAGTGGGGGCCTGGCGCCTCCCCACTCGCCACCTTGGAGCTGGGCGAGTGGGGGCCTGGCGCCTCCCCACTCGCCACCTTGGAGCTGGGCGAGTGGGGGCCTGGCGCCTCCCCACTCGCCACCTCCTGGCACCTCTCTGGTTGGTTGGTCGAGAGGGATCTCACCCTCCTGTCGGGGCGAGACCTCCGAACCACTTCCTCTCCTACCATCGCCTATCGAGGCGAAAGTTACCTGCAAGGTCTGCAGGACCTCTTGCCTGAAATTTTCGAACATCTCCAACATCACCCCAGCCACCGGGGGCTGCGAGTGACCTGGGTCGGAACTTCCTCCACCTCCATCCATGGAGCTCATCTTGAGGGTTTCTTGAATCGATCACACTCCACGCTCACCGCACCAAAATGTTGAAACCGACTACTCGGTCTCTGTGGAGTTCGGGGCCCTCAACGAGGCTGAGGGGCGACCAACCCTTACTCCCCCCAAGGGAGAGCTCTAGGTTGAAGGTGTTGGAACTAAGAACTGGACCAAGGGCTTAGCGGGGAGGTCCCGCCACGTACCCGGAAGTCCCCTTGGAACTTCCCCTCCCAAGCCACTACTAAGCTTGGGCACCACTGGAGCCTCTCCTCACCCCCTAGAGAGACTTGGGGAGGGAGAGGGAGAAGGAGAGAGCTAGCCTAGGATTAGAGATCCCTCCAAATGGTTCCCCCTTGGTCCTATTTATAGGATTTTCGGATCTGGGCTGCAAATAACCTAAACTGGACTGCAGAATACCCAAAATACCCTCGGATTTGGACTGCGAATAGCCAAAACCGGACTGCAAATAGCCAAATCCCGCTGTTCTGGGATGCTAAACGCAGACCGACACCTCCCCCCGAAACTGGGCGAGAGAGGTACCTCGCGGGGCTCGGCGAGCCCCCTAACTGGGGTGGGGCGAGACCCGGGGATGCCCCCCCCCCTGCTGGTCTCGCCCCCCTGCTGGGGCTGGGCGAGACCCTGCCAGGGGCGGCCCCCCTGGCCGGGTCTCGCCCCTTAGCTGGGGCTGGGCGAGACCCTGCCAGGGGCGGCCCCCCTGGCCGATCTCGCCCCTTAGATGGGGCTGGGCGAGACCCTGCCAGGGGCGGCCCCCCCTGGCCGGTCTCGCCCCTTAGCTGGGGCTGGGCGAGACCCTGCTAGGGGCGGCCCCCCTGGCCGGTCTCGCCCCTTAGCTGGGGTTGGGCGAGACCCAGCCAGGGGCGGCCCCCCTGGCTGGTCTCGCCCCTTACTGGGGTTCTCCCCCCCTTCCTTGGATCTGCTGAGGAACGATGTTCCGAAATGCCTCTTGGCTCGAGTACCTACTCGGCGAATACAGGGTTGTACAAATATACTAAGAAATATATATATATATATAATAATAGGCAAAATAATATAAGAGAAATTAATATAAAATAATATAAGAGAAATAAAATATTTCATATAGTTAGTTGCGTTCGACATTCGTCAAACGGCGTTCGGCATTCGTCGAACGCTGGGAACTTAAATTTTCCTTAAGTTCTAGTAACTCTAACAGCCTAAAAAACTTGACCCTTAAACTATACAATGGGGTCAACTTGATCCTTAGTTAAAGCATAGTGATCCTAGCCCAAATCAGTAATAGGGTTGTTCCAACACGCGGTCTGTTCTCTGGCGGGCAGCCCGGTCTGGTGGCTGTCCGGGTTCTTTGCGGTGCGCGTGGACTAAGGTCTTCTTAGTCGCGCGGTCTTTGTTCGTGGTCTTAGGAGGAGGCTGGTATGCGAACAGGTGTTCGCGGTCTTGTGGCGAACAGGCAGTGTTTGCTGTCTCGAGCAAACACTGGTGGTGGGCGGCTTCTTGGCGGTCTGGCGATCTCCTGTGGAGTCGCGATTTGACTGAGGGTGTGGCAATCTCCTGCGGTCTGGGGTGAAGCCAGCGAGCTCATCAAATGAAGCAGAAAGAATTGTTGCTGATCGCGCGGGTTGACCGGTCTGGTCGCGCGATCTGAAGGTGGTGATCCTATCTCATAGGGCGGTGACTGGATCAGGTCCCACGCCTATAAATAGGAGTCACTATAGCAGCAAATTAACACACCAACTGTAAGCTGAGTTTATCCTAATTCTTGCGGTCTGTATTATTCTGACCGGGCGGTCTGTATTATTCTGACCGGGCGGTCTGCTGATTGAATTTTCTTGCGCAGCTTCTGCGGATAGTGCGGTCTGCTGCGATCACCTCTTCCTATGAAAGTGTTCGGGCGGTCTGCGGCTTGCAGTGTGGGTTGCTGGAGTTCCGGAGAATCAGTAGAGTTCGAAAGGAGGGTGCGGTCTGCTCAGCGGTCTGAGGTGGTGTTCTGTAACCGTTAGTGTTGTGCGGTTAGGCAGCTTGCAGAGATCAGCAAGGAGACCGAGTGGTCTGGAGCGGTCTCATTTTTTCTTCCTTCAAGTTTTTTGTATTTTCCTCTTTGGTTTTGTATGCTGACGAAATCATGTCTCGTCGAGCATACCTCATCCTGTAATGAAGTTTATGCTATCAATAAGGATTACTTGTTTGCCTCCATTTGTTTCTGGTTTTTTGGCTTGAATCTCTAAGTTGCACATTTCTTGCTCACTCCATAAAGGTCTACCGAAAATTTCACAGCAATGTTGAGACAACAACAACTTTGCATCATTTGCGAGATAGTTTATTCTATCCAGTAATAGATTTACAACTACAAGAACTCAACAGTCGATTCAATGAAACCAATACTGAGTTGCTACTTTGTGTATCTTGCTTAAATCCAACAGATTCATTTGTTGCTTTTGATAAAAAGAAGTTGATTCAACTAGCTTTGATGTATCCAAAGGAATTCCCAACAATTCAACTTTCTACAATTCTGCTTGACAACCAACTAGAAACTTACATCTTAGATATGAGATCACATGACGATTTTATAAATTTGAAAAGTAGTGGAGAACTTGCTTAGAAGATGGTTGAGAAGAAAAAAAATAGATTATATTCTCATATCTATATTCTTATAACTCTTGCACTTATATTACCAGTTGCAACAGTAACAGTTGAAAGAGCATTTTGTGCAATGAGGATTATCAAGAATCAACTCCGTAATAGAATATCAGATCAGTTTACGGTGGATTGTTTGATCATGTATATAGAAAAAGAAGCATTTAATTTTATCGATGATGAGAAGATCATGCTTTGTTTTCAGAATATGAAGTCTCGACGAGGAATACTATAAATGTTTCATCAAATGTTGAAGTATTTTAGGTAAATTTTTAACTTTGAAAGTTATTATGAGTGCAATTATATTTGTAGCATTAATATTTTACATTGTGCTTAACATTTTGAAAAATTTTAAGGTTTTAATACTTTGATTCATTTTTAAATATTTTATAATACAAAGTTTGCCCACCTTATGCTTTAATCCTGGCTTCGCCACTACTTGTAAGTGCGAACTCTAGTCTCTCTACGCCCTCTATTAAGAGCGAACTTCTGCCCTCTATGCCCTCTGGTAAGAGCGGACTTAGGTCCCTATATGCCATCTAGTAAGAGCAGAATTCTGTCCCACTATGCCCTTTGGTAAGAGCAGACTCTGATCCCTCTACGCCCTCTGGTAAGAGCAGACTGTTGTCCTTCTAAGCCCTCTGGTAAGAGGGAACTTTGGTCCCTTTACCCCCTCTTGTAAGAGCAGACTTTGGTCCCTCTGCGCCCTCTAATAAAAGCGGGTTACGACATATCTCTACGCTCTTCAGTAAGGGAGGATGGAAGTTTCTCTGAATCGTGCACAAGCGATTAACCCGTATGATCAATTTTACAGTAAATTGAGAGTGGCTAGTTAATCTTAACCAAGAGAGCATATCTATAATCTCAAAAAATCCATAAAGGCTTCATAATAAATAAAATCATACAATGGTGCTACACCACATCAATCGCTAAAAAATAGAACAACATGTAAAAAGTGATACAAGACTTGAGGCCAGTGCGGGCGCAGCCAGGGTTGAGGATCACCCTTCGATGTCCACATCTGATTCGTCATCCTCCAAAGCGTCGCCCACCCCTAGATCCATCACATCACTCTTAAGCATCCTCCGCTCCAAACAGATGCCCTTGTCGAAGCCTCGATGGAATGCAACCTCGCTCTAGTCCTCTAGGGGCGATCCACCTCGGTGGCCATCAACTCCGCCCAAGCCTCCTCTAAAATTCGAGTTCACTCCACCACAAAGTCCATATAATCTTTATAGTCAGCAACCACGGCCGCTTTGATTGCCTCGACATCTGGCTACACAGAAACCAAATGGGCAATCTCACCTCGTAGCTACGATACCTCAGCCTCCAGAAAGGACATCTACTCCAGAGCAGCCAACAGTAAAGTAAAGGCCTCACGAGCCAACTCGACTTTCTTGACCTCCTCACGCAGCGTCTCATTCTCTGCTCGGTAAGCGGCAAGCTCAAACTCTGATCTATCCAAGCAGGAGATGGCCTTCTCCCTCCTCTTCCTAGCAGACGCCAAGATCACTTCTGCTTGATTAAGTTTCCCCTGCAGTGGCTCGAACTCATCCTTCAGGACCACATAATAATCATTCCAAGTATAGTTGATGGAACACAACTCACTTAACTGGATGAGTGCAAACGCAAAATTAGAATCGCTACCAAAAAGTAACACAACAACAAAATAGTTAAAACAATTCACTTACCCTCAATGCGATGGATTGAAGGCAGGAGGAAGCACGCTTCTTGCCAATGGTATTTACTAACGCTATGCCATGCCTCCCATGGAGAATCGGCTCCATAGTCGGAACCTCAAGAATCTCTACCTAATCAAAATCTTGGAGCGGAGAACCCTCCTCTCTGTTACCGAAGTCATCATTCTATATCTCAGCAACTGGCTCAGGTGGCAAGGAGGATGAATCTGCTGCTCCATGGCTCATGGTAAAAACCATCTTCTGTTTCTTCCCTCGCTCTAGGGGTACGACACAGCTCTACTCAATAATTGTAAAAAGGCATGCCAAGAGCAGCCTCTTCTCACCCACAAATTCATCGATACGGTAGAGCGTCCTCACCACGTACCACACATCTTCAAAACCCAGTGTCGGGGAGTAATCACCTTCCCACCCCATTAGTCGACGATAGCGTCCGGTAAGGGGTCGCCACACCGCAGTGATGAGATCATTTTCTCCTAAGTATGAAAGCGGCTAGCCACATTTTGATCATGCTTTTCAAGCATGTGTTTCATGCCAAGTGTGAAAAGGGGTAGCCGTCTTTGACTATGAAATCAACATGTGCTCTTAAAGGAAGCTTCTAGGAAAATGCCCAGAGCAAGCTTCATGGAATGTGCTTTTGACCGTAGGAAGCTTCATGGAAGCTCCATGCACATGTCATCTACCACCTCTACCACCTCTACCCCCTTGGTTTTGGCCTTATAAATAGTCATGAAGGAGGAGGGGTAAGGCATCCACTTCTCTCCCATCTCAAACATTTAAAGAGTTTCTATAGAGGCCTTTATGGCAAGCGTCTTAGTTTGGGGAGAACTTTCGGATGTCTCTAAGATGTTGATGAAGAATACTTTGAAAGTGCACAGTGTGCCTCTGAGTATTCTCTAGAAGGGGGTGAATAGATATTTAAAAAATCTTTAAACTATATGTGTACACACAAAAAATAACTATTATTATAACTATGCAACCAACAATCTCAACTCAGAATAAAATAGAAATG
The DNA here is from genome assembly GCA_033032865.1 of Dactylorhiza incarnata. Taxonomy (NCBI): domain Eukaryota; kingdom Viridiplantae; phylum Streptophyta; class Magnoliopsida; order Asparagales; family Orchidaceae; genus Dactylorhiza; species Dactylorhiza incarnata. The sequence continues at coordinate 417,084 of JAWHQI010000515.1, forward strand.
GAAAACAGTAATCAGTAAGCAAAAATAGCAAGGAGACAGCACAGAAAAGTAATGCGGAAGACACATGAATTTTATAGTGGTTCCCCAAAATATGGGTAGTGCACTCTTCTACCACCTTGGTAGATTACACTAAGAGTGCCTGAGTCTTTTGATAAGGAGACTCTCAGAACCACTGAATTTTTTGATAAGGAGACTCTTAGAACCACTAAGTCTTTTTTAAGGGACTCTTAGAACCACTGAGTCTTTTGCTAAGGAGACTCTTAGAACCACTGAATTCCTTGAAGAGGGATTCTTAAAACTCTTTTACAGTTGTCGAATAAGAACAGTAGAAGAGGAGGAAGAAGAGAATAAGATTCTTCAGTTAGAATCCTTTAACAACTATCTCTCTGGATCTGAATATATTGAACCCTTACTTAAGATAGTGATGATTGCAAGGGGTATGATCTTTGATCCTGATCCTCTCTGCACTTTTGTTGGTTTGCTGCTATATAATGTAGAAGAGGAAGCAATAGTCTTGTTGTGTTTTTTTCCTGTGCAGAGAAGTTATTCATCTATTATATCTTAGGGATGGAGGAGGAAGAAGAATCCCGAAGAATTCAACTGAGAGAATAATTGTTATGTTTTCTTTCTTCCTCAGCATACTTATTCTCTATTGACTTGTGTTTGAATTTTTTTCTTCTTCTAGACTGACCTTAGAAAGAATGTTCACTGGATAATAAATATTTCCTTCTATTTCTATTCCCGACCCGCCAAGACTGATTTGAATATCTTCCAAGAATATCATTGTTGTTTCTCTGGAATTCTACATTCCATTCTTGGCAATAAATGAGTCGTTAGAAAATAGTTTTCAGCTTTGTAGACCTTCTGAAAAGGTATTAGAAAAGACAGCAGAAAACATACTTTTTCTGACTGTATTCGACGATGCGTCGACTTCATTATTTGTCATATCGACGCACCTCTGAGTTCTTATAGAAGTTGCTTCGAATTTCTTCTTAGCTCTGGCTGAACTCAGATGTCGACATTACGTCGAGTGCTTATCGACGTATCCGTCGAGTTGAAGACTTGGATTTGAACTTCGTCTTCTGCGTCAAATTGGAGTCGAAATTACGTCGACTTCTAAGATGGCTTCGATAGACTCTTCCTTCTGCGTGAGTTCATTTCAACATTACATCGACTTAACTTGATACTTCGACAAGCAGTCTGAGTTACTTCGAATTTTAGTCAAAGTTGCGTCGACTTCTAGTCGAAGTTGCGTCGACTTCTATTCGATGCAAGTTTTTAACTCAACTGAATTTGTGCTTCTCTTAGACCTGGTCTTGATACTCTAAGAGAATGTGATATCCTAGGACATCTAATGACCAGATTACCCTCTCTATACAATATGGGTAATATATCCTAGATGATGAAATCATTTTAAAATAATTTGTTAGATAAATCATAAGGGTTTTTCCCAACAATCTCCCCCTATTTATTTCAACAAATTTTACAAAATAAAGTGAGTGATTTCAAACATGCTCAGACATAAATCTTAATACAAACAACTATACAAAGACAATAGACTGAAAGATATGGTAAACTGAGAAATATCTAATTGGTATAAATAAATGTTTATCAGAGTTAGTTACCCAAGAAATGATCTACTTTCACTTTTTGAGAAAAGTAGATAAGGCCTCATAGACCTTTCTGAACTTTCTTTCCACATACTTGAAGTTGGTTGGAATGGCCTTCTCTGGATATTTCTGAATTCTTTCATGTCCCTTGAAGAGCTTCTCCAGATCATCTTCAGCTTAAGGATAAACATCATTTAGCTTTATCCCCAGACCAATAACTTTAGCTGACGACAAGTTTATTTCTTCTAGGTCTAGCTCTTCTGCATCAGGATCTGGTATAATGAATGATGATTGTGGATTACCAGAGATTGGAGCTGTCCTGAATACAATCTTCTTTTTCTATTGGAGTGGTTGTTCTGCTTCATTCTTATCACATCATAGACCTCCTCTGTGAAGTTGCCCTTAATTCTCAAGAATTTTTGCTTGAGGGTTCCTGGTAACATACTTTGTAGGGTGTAAGAGTGTTCTTGGGATTTGAATTGCCTTCTTTAGTTGTGCCTTTTCTACAACATCCTTTCCCTTCTTTAACCTTTCAATAAATAACCTTCTCTTTTCTTCTAGGTCTCTTTGAGATGCTTCATACTCATGTAGATCCCTTTCTCTGAGTTCATCTAGGACTTTATCAAGATCTGGATCAATGTATACTTCCATTGTATTTTCTGGGATTTTAACTTTCTCATAGGTTTTGTAATAAGACTTGTCTAACTTGAATTGTTTTCTTTGTTCTTTTGTATATTTCTCCCAAATTGGTACCCTTCCTCTAGGCCCTCTTCCCTTTGCTCTGTAGGTCCTCTTCCCTTTTCTCTAGGCCCCCTTCCCTTTGCTCTGTAGTTCCTCCATGTCCCCTTCCTCTAAATGGAGGTCTTCCTCTGAAGGTTGGTTCAGGGACAGTTGAAGTGTGTGCTGAAGTAGGATCAGGAGGAAGCTGAGCATGTAATGGTGAGGATGGAGCACCTACAGGAGCTTGATCAACAATCTTGACTAGAGATGGTGATGTTGTCTATTCCTCAGAATGGGTCCAGAATTCTTGTGTCTCGGGGATAGATAACTCAGTGCCCTCATTGTACTCTTGCAAACTCTTCAGGCAGCCATTATTATCTGAGAGTAATCAATCTCCCCCTGTTTTATGACTCCCACTATATTGATGGCAGAATCCTTGGGGGAGAGAATGATGAAGGTTCTAGAAGGAGCTTGGAGGTGATGGTTGGTTCACCTTCAGAGACATAGATAGAGGAAAGATTTGGAAGAAACGCTATATATGCCAAATCTGGAGGCGGCCAGGGCCTCCTGTCAAACTTCACCCCCTCCATTATATCTTGGATGCAAGATATAAAGACCTCAGCAGGTAGTAGGGATGATTGCAATTCCCTTTCAAGGTGCCTCATCTGGGCGGTAAGGTTTCGCAACCTCCTGTGTTGAGTACACAGCTTCCTGTAACAAACGTCAGAGGATTCTAGATATAGAGATGAGAAGTGAGACAAGAGTGTCTCTAGGGATAAATTAACAGCTTCAACAAGGTCTTGTTGATGTTGGAGAGACGCCATTTAGCACCGGTGAGTACCTGCAAGAGAAGGTGGAAGAGAGAAGTAGAATGGAAAACGGAGGAGAGCAACAAGGAGAGAATTCGAAAGAACAATAAATTTGACTCCTAAGTTGCTTAAAAGAAGACGATTTGTCGCAACTTAGGGTTGTATTCAAAGCAACAACGAAAAGGGGTGAAAATAGCACGCCAAGATACCAATAGCAAGTTTGTGCGTTCTCTTGCATAGTCGATGTAGTGTCGAGTAGAAGTCGACGTCGCTTTGAATGAAGATTGCAGATATACTACAGACGTAGACGTCGATATGTCTTCGACGCTGAGTCGAGTGCTATTCAAATGAACTATCCCAGACAGCTCTCGAAGCTAACGTCAAATAGAAATCGATGGTACGTCGATTTGTATTCGACACATCTTTGAATAAATAGTTATGTTATTCTTTAAAAAAAATCGTTGTTTTTCCTAGCAATACCTTTCTATGAAAAAATAGGTTTGAGTACATAGTAAAGGTGTCCTAGAGAGCTTCAACAAGCATTCCCAATGCATTGATGAAGAACTTGTGCATACTTTCATCAAATGGCTTAGTGAAGATGTCAGCCCTTCGAATATCAGTGGAAATGTATTGAAGATTGATCTTACTCTTCTCAACATTATCCCTGTGAAAGTGGTGCATTATCTCTATGTGCTTATTTTTTCTATGGAGAAAAGGATTGGATGCTATGGAGATAGCACTAGAGCTGTCATAGAATATTGTGAAATTGTCAAGAGAAAAGTTGTTGTCTAACAACTGATTTTGCATCCACGATATTTGCGAGCAGCGGCTTCCTGCAGCTATATACTTAGCTTCAGCTGTAGAAGTGGAGACTGAGGTTTACTTCTTGCTAAATCATGAGATCAGTCTAGCACCCAGGAATTGACAGGTTCCTGATGTGATTTACACTAAATGTGCACACACAATAAAAATAACTACTCTAATAACTATGCATTCAGCAATCCCAACTCAGAATATAGTAGAAATGGAAAGCAGTAATCAGTAAGCAAAAATAGTAAGGAGACAGCACAGAAAAGCAATGTAGAAGACATAGGAATTTTATAGTGGTTCCCAAAAATATAGGTAATTGATGCGCAGAACTAGCACACCACTATAGGCGGTAGCAAGACTGCGGCACGAAACGGCAGTGTACTGATCGTTCAAGTAATATAAAATGAGGTGTGAATCGCCGAGTATCAAATCTCAAAGGAACACAGTAAAGTGGAGTTATCTATCAAGGAGGGACTTGAGATCGAAGTCCTTTAAGTCGGATGGGTTGCAGACAGATTGGATATGTTCGTGGAAAACAAATAAAATAAACTAAATTAACACTACTATGCAGGACGCTATGCACTGCTTCACTGGGCGGATGGAAACTATGCAGGCCGCTATGCACTGCTTCGTAAGGCGGATGGGCGTGAAGGCATGCGGATGGAGTGGTTCGCACCGGCGGAAATGAGGTGGATTATACGGGCCGTTAGCACCACTTAGCTTGGCGAGTGGAAGAGTAGGCTTGCGGAATGGAAGAGTAGGCTCACGTAGTGGAAGAGTAGTCAAGCGGAATGGAAGAGTAGGCTTGCAGAATGGGCGAGTAGGCTAGCGGAATGGAAGAGTAGGATTGCGGAATGGAATGGAGGGTTTGGAATGGAATGGCAGCACACCTCATACACACATATAAACAAAATGATTTCATATAAATGAAATCTGCATTATAACACATGGTTTATAGTGTTCATCATCAAAACTTAGAGAAATCTTATCATAAATAACAAATCAAGAGGAAAAATAGTAAAGGAATCGACCACGTCCGAAGCCTTGTTGGGATTCATGGAAGGAATCGCTGGGTTGTCAATCAGCATCCAAACTCGGTCCATAACTGTGTCCGGGGTAGAGGAGGGTTGTCACTTCGTCCCAATGACCCGTCTTCTTCGTCTCACGACCCGATCTACTCCGATGCACGATCTCCTTTCTTGATATTGATGATCTTTGGGCTAGAATCCTCTCCTTGGAGGCTCTTGGATGATGGAGGATGAAGGGTACCTGAAAACGGCGCTCAAGAAGACCTAAAATACGAATTATGGCAGAAGGATTCGTGAAAATGTGTATTTATAGATAGCAGAATTTTGAACGTGCATGATCAGTGGCGCACGACCAGTGGTCGTGTGACAAGAAATGCCATTAAGCCTGTGAGAACAACTGGTAGCAAAATTCAGAATGCCAAAATAGTGCACGATCAGTGGCGCATGGCCAGTGATCGTGCGAGAAGGAATCCAGTGATCGTGCGGAGCACTCGAGTGGAAAATGGGGGAATGTGCATGACCAATAGTCGTGCGCCTGATCGTGCGCAAACAAAAACGCACGACCAGTAGCCTTTTAGGAAAAAAATGGCCCAACCTACTCCGAGTGTCCACACAATCCCTATACCTGCAGGAAAACTGCCAGGACCACTGGTAGAGACAAACATCCCAAGCATTCACATGAATAAATAAGACTATAAAAATAGCGGAATGAAAGGGTAGGATAAAACCACACCAAAATGGGCTTACATGTGCACTTCGTGTATGTAAATGATATTGTGTAACAGAAATGATTATGATCCAAAAGTGAAGTGCAAGTGCATGAAAACTAGCCCAGATGGGTCCAAAAATCATATATAAATTGGACTCATCACACACCCAGACCTGTTTGCACCTCCCAAGAAAACCAATCCTAAGCAGGCGGGAAAATGGAATAGCTATCTTAAAATTATAAAATGCAGTACCATGTGAAGTCGCATGCTCACGTGCATAGAAAAATTCAGTAGAAGAAATATTTAATTATGCATAATAGTTTACATTTTTCTAAGAGCGTATCTATGTATTATTTCTACTCAAAATAAGAATCACGGTGAATCTTCTGGTCACGCGTAGGGAGAAAATAGACTAAGCGCTGAGATTGGCATTACCTGATGTAGGCCACTACGTTCACAACGCCCGTTCGTATCGTAACTAGTTAACCGCGCGAGACTAAAGAAGAATGATGCAAATGCATGCCGCACAGTGCAAGTGCACCGGACTAGGCAAAGAGAAACGCTTGCCACACGAAGGTTGCCAAACCTCTTGAGATCTCCCTAGGGCGAAGAGCCAATGTTTAATCAAGCAAATGGACCCACCCGGTCCGAACAAGCTATGCGTCGTACCAAAGAGATCCACCGAAAAATTACGATTTCGGAAAACGGTTGATCTCTCCCAACAAAAAAGCGGGGTTCGCCACGCCCCTTCGAAAGATAAAAGATAAGGATGCAATGCAAGACTCGTAATGGAGAAAAAACCAACGAAATATTCAACGGTGATACGAAGATCACGCCACAAATTCCACCACACAATAATCTAAGAAAGAGAATCACTTTGTGGATAGTTCGTTACCCGCTTGAGATTGGATTGGCCTCAAGCAACTCAAAGCCCGGTCGTCGTTCTACGGTTCCGCCGGAGTTGCGTCGTCGGCGAGAGATTTGAACACCATTTTCGCCATCACACTGTTGCCGGTTCACGTCAAACTACACTAGCACCTTCGGAGGAGTTATCCAAGCCGAGGAGGAGTCTTCCTTGAAGTGGGGGATGCTTTCCGAGAGGGAGAAGGGGATTGCCAAAACTTGGACAGGCTTAGTGAGGGGCGGCCTCCTTTAGCCGAACTACGGGAAATGAGGGGGGCGGCCTCCTTGACCGAGCCGGAGCAGGAGAGGGGAAGGGAGGGGCGGTTTTCCCTTGGCTGGTCGAGAGAAAGAGAGACACTGGAAGGGGCGGCCTCCATGGCCGATCGAGAGAAAGAGAGGGAGAGGGAGGGTTCGGCCTCACCTAGGCCGATCGAGAGAAAGAGCGAGAGAGGGAGGATCTGGCCTCCTTGCCGATCGAGAGAAAGAGAGGGAGAGGGAGGGTCGGCCTCCTTGCCGATCGAGAGAAAGAGAGGGACGGTAGAGAGGGAGGGAAGGGGAGAGTCAGCTAGTGCAAGAGAGATTAGATTAGGTTTTTTTTCTTTCATCAAAATCTGCATTCTCCAACAACATATGGCCTTATATAGGGCCTTACAACAAGGAGGGCTATTTGCAGCCCAAAAGTAAAAAACCAAATAGATTTGGCTAAATATAGGCCAAATCAAAATGTCAAATCTAAATGTTCATGCATGAAACTAAAAATACTGAAGTCCCAATCATTAATACATGATAAAAATAAACTAATAATTATAATCAAATTATTATAACTATTAGTTTTCAAGCCGGCTGCGCGGGCGAAGGTTGTAGCGGCGATGGCGTGAATCCTTGGATGGAAAACTGCCGTCGTCACCATCTTCATGTTGAAGGCCGTCGTCGCCATCATTACCCAAGATTGGAGCTCGGGACAACCTCCAAAGAAATCCATTAATGTCGGTGACCATAAGCTCACCCGTTCGCACTCTCTCCACGATACTAGTTTGGTTCAACGTACGAATCAGTAAGACTTTAGGTTAGAGCTGAGGTTTGGGTTAAGGTAGGGTATACAAAGATAAACATGAGGGCTTAAAGAACCTAAACCCAAATGAGCTAGCACAAAAAGCTATCCACGCAGCAATAAAGAAAGCGCGGGCTCACCACACCCCCAGACTTGAACTTGAAAATATGGGTGTGTGCACTGCCTACTCCCAATACAAACTTTTGTAGATAATTTTCAATTAAGACTCTTTCACAATTTTTTTCATTTTTCTTTTCACAATTTTTTTCAACAATTATTTTTTTTAGCAAGTTTACAATGGAGCACAACCACACATCCACAGAGATGAACACCACATCAGCACCCCAATATAAAAATAAGAAAACAACTAAAGCTCAACTTTGGGTATGCAACTAGGATCGGCTTTTTGGCTTTGGTAGAGAAGCAGTTGAGCTGAATCAAAAGACGGGGTAGGCACAAAGGGGATAGCGAGGATCATAGTGTTAGGAATGGTACAGAAGCTCAACCTGGCCAAAATGATGGCCTACATCACACTCGCGTGCTTGAACTAACTTGAAACCAATGCTTCAAGAGTCGCTTGGGGCAAGTTCTTAGCCACCGAGAATGACAATCCTTCATCCCTTCTCGAGCAATATGAATCTAGCAAACGTCTACACACATCCTTACGCTACCGTTTGATTCACACCAGATTCACCACCTTTGAGTAGAATAAACAATATTTACGCAAATAGAAAAATATAAATCTTTAAGCATAAGGAAAAATTAATTCTACACAAATTTCTATGCGAGACGCGAGTACTCAACTAGAGCACTACATGAGTCAACATTTTAATCTGTCTCACAATCCTAATCCAGCACAATAATTTTCCCAAATCGCACAAAAGAAATGAGTTAAACTCGTGACGCGCCAATGGTTAAGTGCGCGCTCAAGTGGGTGTTGTGATGTGCATAGAAAATGAACAATACAACTTAAATAAAAGCTTCTAGCATGCTATGCAATAGTGCACGTGAGTGGGTACATAAACGACTCTCCCCCAGACTTAAACTAAACAATCCAACACAATATTTGGCTATGAAATTCAAAATTAAGCTAAGGGGAGAAAGCACACAATGCTCAGCAAGTGAGCATACCAGAAGACGCGTGTAACCCAATACAAAGCCACCGCATCCTCCATCAGAAAGAGTACCTGCAGGGGTGAGCACCTCCAAAACAAAAGAAAATAGACAAGCTAAAAAAATACAACTAACTAAATGAACTAGATAAAATAAAAATGCAGGAAAAAGTAAGATAACTATTGGGGTTATTGTCCTCCCAGCACGACTTATTCAGAACTTTAAGAGTTCTAGCTAATGGGAGTATGAAAAAGGAAATGAACAGGTAACTGTTCTAATATGCGTGTCGGTAGCGGGTACAGATACGGCGACAGAACAACTATTCCCCTACCTAAATATAAATAATACTTGCTCGTCACAGGTAGAGGGAACAGAAAGTAAGAATGGAGAAGGAGTCCTCCTCACTATTCTCACCAAAATATATGTCCTTGCCCAGCAAGGTGTCGTCTTCAGGGAGGTGACAGGAGGAGAATGCAATGACTGGGGCTTCCTTTATGGAGGAGGGATCAACCTCCTCACATAAGAGGATACATTCTTCATTGACTTGAGAAGAATGCTCCAAGTCCACCTGAAGTACCTGTGGAGGCTCAATCTGCAGAGGCTCGGATGAAGAATGGGTCAGGAAATAAAGGTGTATAATGATATAAACGATCAAAAATCGGGGGAGTGGTCCTGTTCTCACTCCCAATAGGATCCAAGTATAGATCACTATCATCATCGTAAGTATCGTAGCAAGCGGGCCCGTGAACTCAAGGACCTCATTGGTGAGTTGGACCTCCTCGTCCCATGAAGAAGTGCAAACCTCCTCATCAGAAAGAGTATCCTCATCATCCCACCTTGGTGCACCATCGTGCTCAAAGTAGTTGCTCTCCCCATCGGGGAGAAAAACATCATCATCCCACTTTGGAGCAACCTCAGGATCCGAATCATCACCCTGGTCAATTACTTCGACAGGATCATCTAAAATTGGTGTAGAAAAATTATGCAAAGAAGGTGGAGGAACAATGGATTCAGAGAATATTTGAGTTGGTTCCTCCACATGTGAATCATAAAAAGGTGAAGAATATACAATATGATACAATTCCACATTGTCCAAGTATGAATCAGAAGCTATTATGATGGGTATATCTGCAGCGGTCCCACAAAGAAAGGCAGGTATTGCGAGAACCACTAATAGAGACAAACATCCTTTAGAGCGCTCGAGTGGAAAATGGGGGAATGTGCATGACCAGTGGTCGTGCGCCTGATCGTGCGTAAACAAAAACACACGACCAGTGGACTTTTAGGCAAAAAATGACCCAACCCACTCCGAGTGTCCACACAATCCCTATACTTGCAGGAAAATAGCCAGAACCACTAATAGTGACAAACATCCCAAGCATTCACATGAATAAATAAGACTATAAACTAGCGGAATGAAAGGGTAGGATAAAACCACACCGAAATGGGCTTAAATGTGCACTTCGTATACGTAAATGATATTGTGTGATAGAAATGATTATGATCCAAAAGTGAAGTGCAAGTGCATGCGTGAAAACTAACCCAGATGAGTCCGAAAATCCATATATAAATTGGACGCATCAGTAGTCCACTATTCTACCACCTTGGTAGGATTGCACTAACAGTGCCTGAGTGTTATGATAAGGAGACTCTCAGAACTACTGAGTTTTTTGATAAGGAGACACTTAGATCCACTGAGTCTTTTACTAAGGTCTCTTAGAACCACTGAGTCTTTTATTAAGGAGACTCTTAGAACCACTGAATCCTTTGAAGAGGGATTCTTAAAACTCTTTTACAATTGCAGAATAAGAAAACAGTAGAAGTGGAGGAAGAAGAGAATAGGATTCTTCAGTTAGAATCCTTCAGCAGCTATCTCTCTAGATGTTGTTGCTTCTATATACTTCTGGATCTGAATATAATGAACACTTGCTTAAGGTAGTGATGATTGTAAGAGGTATGAGCTTTGTTCCTGATCTTCTCTGCACTTTTGTTGGCTTGCTGCTATATGATGTAGATGAGGAAACATTAGTCTTATTGTGTTGTTTTCCTGTGCAGAGAAGTTATTCTTATATTCTGTCTTAGGGATGGAGGAGGAAGAAGAAGCCCGAAGAATTCGACTGAGAGAATAATGGTTATGTTTTCTTTCTTCCTCAGCATACTTATTCTCTATTGATTTGTGTTTGAATTTCTTTCTTCTTTTGGACTATCCTTAGAAGGAATGTCCATTGGATAATAAATATTTCCTTTTATTTCTGTTCCTGACCCGTCAAGACTGATTTGAATATCTTTCAAGAATGTCATTGTTGTTTCTCTGGAATACTCCATTCCATTCTTGGCAATAAACGAGACGTTAGAAAACAGTTTTCAGCTTTGTATACCTTTTGAAAAGGTATTAGAAAAGATAGCAGAAAACATACTTTTTCTGACTGTATTTGACGTTGCATCGACTTCATTATTCATCATATCGACGCACCTCTTAGTTCTTATAGAAGTAGCTTCAAATTCCTTATTAGCTCTAGCTGAACTCAGATGTCGACGTTGCATCAAGTACTTATCGACGTATCCGTCGAGTTGAAGACTTGGATTTGAACTTCATCTTCTGTGTCGAATTGGAGTCGAAGTTACGTCGACTTGTAAGATGGATTTGACAGACTCTTCCTTCTATGTAGAGTTCATTTTGATGTTGCGTCGAGTTAACTTGATACTTCGACAAGCAGTCTGAGTTACTTCGACTTTTAGTTAGAGTTGCGTCGACTTCTAGTCAAACTTGCATCGACTTCTATTTGAAATAAGTTTTTAACTCAACTGAATTTGTGCTTCTTTTAGACCTGGTCTTGACACTCTAAGTGAATGTGATATCCTAAGACATCTAATGAGCAGATCACCCTCTCTATATAATATGGGTAATACATCCTAGATGATGAAATCACTTTAAAATAATTTGTTAGATAAATCATAAAGATTTTTCCCAACATACTTCGCCCTGCTCAATTACTTCGACAGGATCATCTAAAATTGGTGTAGAAAAATTATGCAAAGAAGGTGGAGGAACAATGGATTCAGAGAATATTTGAGTTGGTTCCTCCACATGTGAATCATAAAAAGGTGAAGAATATACAATATGATACAATTCCACATTGTCCAAGTATGAATCAGAAGCTATTATGATGGGTATATCTGCAGCGGTCCCACAAAGAAAGGCAGGTATTGCGAGAACCACTAATAGAGACAAACATCCTTTAGAGCGCTCGAGTGGAAAATGGGGGAATGTGCATGACCAGTGGCCGTGCGCCTGATCGGGCGTAAACAAAAACACACGACCAGTGGCCTTTTAGGCAAAAAATGACCCAACCCACTCCGAGTGTCCACACAATCCCTATACTTGCAGGAAAATAGCCAGAACCACTAATAGTGACAAACATCCCAAGCATTCACATGAATAAATAAGACTATAAACTAGCGGAATGAAAGGGTAGGATAAAACCACACCGAAATGGGCTTAAATGTGCACTTCATGTACGTGAATGATATTGTGTGATAGAAATGATTATGATCCAAAAGTGAAGTGCAAGTGCATGCGTGAAAACTAACCCAGATGAGTCCGAAAATCCATATATAAATTGGACGCATCAGTAGTCCACTATTCTACCACCTTGGTAGGATTGCACTAACAGTGCCTGAGTGTTATGATAAGGAGACTCTCAGAACTACTGAGTTTTTTGATAAGGAGGCACTTAGATCCACTGAGTCTTTTACTAAGGTCTCTTAGAACCACTGAGTCTTTTATTAAGGAGACTCTTAGAACCACTGAATCCTTTGAAGAGGGATTCTTAAAACTCTTTTACAATTGCAGAATAAGAAAACAGTAGAAGTGGAGGAAGAAGAGAATAGGATTCTTCAGTTAGAATCCTTCAGCAGCTATCTCTCTAGATGTTGTTGCTTCTATATACTTCTGGATCTGAATATAATGAACACTTGCTTAAGGTAGTGATGATTGTAAGGGGTATGAGCTTTGTTCCTGATCTTCTCTGCACTTTTGTTGGCTTGCTGCTATATGATGTAGATGAGGAAACATTAGTCTTATTGTGTTGTTTTCCTGTGCAGAGAAGTTATTCTTATATTCTGTCTTAGGGATGGAGGAGGAAGAAGAAGCCCGAAGAATTCGACTGAGAGAATAATGGTTATGTTTTCTTTCTTCCTCAGCATACTTATTCTCTATTGATTTGTGTTTGAATTTATTTCTTCTTTTGGACTATCCTTAGAAGGAATGTCCATTGGATAATAAATATTTCCTTTTATTTCTGTTCCCGACCCGTCAAGACTGATTTGAATATCTTTCAAGAATGTCATTGTTGTTTCTCTGGAATACTCCATTCCATTCTTGGCAATAAACGAGACGTTAGAAAACAGTTTTCAGCTTTGTATACCTTTTGAAAAGGTATTAGAAAAGATAGCAGAAAACATACTTTTTCTGACTGTATTTGACGTTGCATCGACTTCAGTATTCATCATATCGACGCACCTCTTCGTTCTTATAGAAGTAGCTTCAAATTCCTTATTAGCTCTAGCTGAACTCAGATGTCGACGTTGCATCAAGTACTTATCGACGTATCCGTCGAGTTGAAGACTTGGATTTGAACTTCATCTTCTGTGTCGAATTGGAGTCGAAGTTACGTCGACTTGTAAGATGGATTTGACAGACTCTTCCTTCTATGTAGAGTTCATTTTGATGTTGCGTTGAGTTAACTTGATACTTCGACAAGCAGTCTGAGTTACTTCGACTTTTAGTTAGAGTTGCGTCGACTTCTACTCAAACTTGCATCGACTTCTATTCGAAATAAGTTTTTAACTCAACTGAATTTGTGCTTCTTTTAGACCTGGTCTTGACACTCTAAGTGAATGTGATATCCTAAGACATCTAATGACCAGATCACCCTCTCTATATAATATGGGTAATACATCCTAGATGATGAAATCACTTTAAAATAATTTGTTAGATAAATCATAATGATTTTTCCCAACATACTTCGCCATGCTCAATTACTTCGACAGGATCATCTAAAATTGGTGTAGAAAAATTATGCAAAGAAGGTGGAGGAACAATGGATTCAGAGAATATTTGAGTTGGTTCCTCCATATGTGAATCATAAAAAAGGTGAAGAATATACAATATGATACAATTCCACATTGTCCAAGTATGAATCAGAAGCTATTATGATGGGTATATCTGCAGCGGTCCCACAAAGAAAGGCAGGTATTGCGAGAACCACTAATAGAGACAAACATCCTTTAGAGCGCTCGAGTGGAAAATGGGGGAATGTGCATGACCAGTGGTTGTGCGCCTGATCGTGCGTAAACAAAAACACACGACCAGTGGCCTTTTAGGCAAAAAATGACCCAACCCACTCCGAGTGTCCACACAATCCCTATACTTGCAGGAAAATAGCCAGAACCACTAATAGTGACAAACATCCCAAGCATTCACATGAATAAATAAGACTATAAACTAGCGGAATGAAAGGGTAGGATAAAACCACACCGAAATGGGCTTAAATGTGCACTTCGTGTACGTAAATGATATTGTGTCATAGAAATGATTATGATCCAAAAGTGAAGTGCAAGTGCATGCGTGAAAACTAACCCAGATGAGTCCGAAAATCCATATATAAATTGGACGCATCAGTAGTCCACTATTCTACCACCTTGATAGGATTGCACTAACAGTGCCTGAGTGTTATGATAAGGAGACTCTCAGAACTACTGAGTTTTTTGATAAGCAGACACTTAGATCCACTGAGTCTTTTACTAAGGTCTCTTAGAACCACTGAGTCTTTTATTAAGGAGACTCTTAGAACCACTGAATCCTTTGAAGAGCGATTCTTAAAACTCTTTTACAATTGCAGAATAAGAAAACAGTAGAAGTGGAGGAAGAAGAGAATAGGATTCTTCAGTTAGAATCCTTCAGCAGCTATCTCTCTAGATGTTGTTGCTTTATATACTTCTGGATCTGAATATAATGAACACTTGCTTAAGGTAGTGATGATTGTAAGTGGTATGAGCTTTGTTCCTGATCTTCTCTGCACTTTTGTTGGCTTGCTGCTATATGATGTAGATGAGGAAACATTAGTCTTATTGTGTTGTTTTCCTGTGCAGAGAAGTTATTCTTATATTCTGTCTTAGGGATGGAGGAGGAAGAAGAAGCCCGAAGAATTCGACTGAGAGAATAATGGTTATGTTTTCTTTCTTCCTCAGCATACTTATTCTCTATTGATTTGTGTTTGAATTTCTTTCTTCTTTTGGACTATCCTTAGAAGGAATGTCCATTGGATAATAAATATTTCCTTTTATTTCTGTTCCCGACCCGTCAAGACTGATTTGAATATCTTTCAAGAATGTCATTATTGTTTCTCTGGAATACTCCATTCCATTCTTGGCAATAAACGAGACGTTAGAAAATAGTTTTCAGCTTTGTATTCCTTTTGAAAAGGTATTAGAAAAGATAGCAGAAAACATACTTTTTCTGACTGTATTTGACGTTGCATCAACTTCATTATTCATCATATCGACGAACCTCTTAGTTCTTATAGAAGTAGCTTCAAATTCCTTATTAGCTCTAGCTGAACTCAGATGTCGACGTTGCATCAAGTACTTATCGACGTATCCGTCGAGTTGAAGACTTGGATTTGAACTTCATCTTTTGTGTCGAATTGGAGTCGAAGTTACGTCGACTTGTAAGATGGATTTGACAGACTCTTCCTTCTATGTAGAGTTCATTTTGATGTCGCGTCGAGTTAACTTGATACTTCGACAAGCAGTCTGAGTTACTTCGACTTTTAGTTAGAGTTGCGTCGACTTCTAGTCAAACTTGCATCGACTTCTATTCGAAATAAGTTTTTAACTCAACTAAATTTGTGCTTCTTTTAGACCTGGTCTTGACACTCTAAGTGAATGTGATATCCTAAGACATCTAATGACCAGATCACCCTCTCTATATAATATGGGTAATGCATCCTAGATGATGAAATCACTTTAAAATAATTTGTTAGATAAATCATAATGATTTTTCCCAACATACTTCGCCTACACGGATTAGATCTGGAGCAGACTTTGGCAAGGATTCGAAGAGGCATCTTGGAGAGGATTTGTGTAATCATTCTCGTCCGCCACTGTCGGTAACTTGCAATTTTTCTGCTACTATTTATTGTGTATTATTGTGTGGTGCGAAGTTGGTGAAGATCCTGTGTGGATCGAGGAGGGAAAGCCATGCAATTGCCTATTAGTTTTACACATTTTTAGTGGCGGCTTTCTGGGTTGGACTCCAATCGTCCCGTTATTTTTACCCTTTTGGGTTTCCAAGTTAAATATGGGTGTCACTTTTATTGTTACTATTTTGTGCCGTATTTTGGTTGTGTATCGACATATCGCTAAGCGGACGTGCAGGTAATTGTGTGATCCCTAGCCCAATAAGTGGTATCAGAGACAGATTCATTATTAGAGCAGTTATTGGGCTGACCTGTTTAAGATTTGAGATGAGCCGATTAAATACTTCGAGTTGGTGATCGGGTGCAGTAGGTGACGATAATTGGTCCACTCCCTATCCACTTTGATTTACTTCTTGGAAATTGTCGACTCAGAGAACTGAGGTCAGTCCAATCAACTGATAGAGCACGATGGAGTCTACTTCGGGTTCAGGTTCTGAGCAAATGGTAAAATTAAATGCCGCAAATCACCATCAGTGGCACATACTGATGGAATACATGATTTATGTGAAGGTTTGTCATGCTCCCATCTTTGAGGAGATGCCCACAGATATGGATCTCAATAAGTGGAAGTTAGAGCACCGAAAGCTATGCAGATTCATCAGACGGTTCGTAGAGCTGGACATCTACAACCGTGTTGCAAGTATCATTGATGCAAAGATTCTTTGGAAGACCTTGGAGATGTTGTATGCCAAGAGCACTAGCATCAACAAGTTATATTTATTGAAAAAGCTTGGAGAGTTCAAGTATCAAGATGACTCACCTATCTTAGATCATGTGAACAAGTTCCAAGGTATTATTAATCAACTTACTGCTATGAAGGTGACCTTCGAGGACGAGGTCAACACACTATGGTTGCTGAAGTCTCTTCCAGACTCTTGGGAGATTGTTAGAATTTCTCACATCAACTCCTCTCCTTGGGCATCATTACAATGGAGATTGCCAAGAGTGGGATCCTGAACGAAGAGGTGAGAAGAAAGTCTCAAAGGATATCAGGCTCTTCTTCACGAGCTGACATCCTGTACACTAAGCCCAGGGGGAGAGGTAGGAGCAAGAGTAGAGAAAGGATGAGTGAGAGGGGACAAAGTAGGGGGAAGTACAAATCACGTTATCAAAATGTGGAGTGCCACTATTGCCAAAAGAAGGGGCATATTCAGAAGTTCTGTTATTCTCTAAGGAATGACGATGGGAAGAAAGGAGTGTCTACTAATGATAGGAAGGAGAGTCACACTGTAGCTACTATATATACAAAGGAAGACGTGTCATCATTGTTGGAGATGATGTCACAGTTGCACTCACTTGTGATGACCGAAGATGGATTATTGATTCTGGTGCTTCTGAACATGTCTCCCACAATAGAGAGTTATTTTCCACCTACACCACTCACGACTGTGGAGTGCTTCGGATGGGCAATGGTGATACTTCTAAAGTCATCGGGAGGGGAGATATGCACCTGAAGACGAGCACTAGAGGATTGATGATCCTAAAAGTTTTGCAACATGTACCTGACATCCGCTTCAACCTAGTTTCAGTTGGTAAGATAGGTGATGGGGGACACTTGAGTGTCTTTGGTGGACATTTTTGGAAGCTGATCAAGGGGTCGCAAGTAGTGGCCAGAGGATATTGAGAGACTGGTCTATATTACATGGAGGGGAGACCTGAAGCTGCTCAGGCCAACAACATTAGAGATGGGGCATCCATATCCCTATGGCACAGGAGACTAAGTCACATAAGCCATAAGGGTTGGGGATGTCTCTCCCAAAAGAAGATGATCTCTGATCTATCTATAGATCAGTTAGAGAGATGTGACCATTGCATGGCTGGGAAGCATAATAGAGTATCATTCCAGAGCCACAATTCCACCAGAAGATCCGAGCCACTAGAGCTCATACATACTGATATCTGCGGGCCACTGAAGGTCTAAACGAGAGGAGGGGTATCTTACTTCATTACGTTCATTGATGACTATTCGAGAAAACTTTGGGTCTACGCTACTAAGACCAAAGGTGAAGTTCTCAACACTTTTTGGAGATTCCACGATAAGGTGGAGAGGGAATCTGGGAAGAAGATAAAGCGCATCAGGTCCGAGAATGGGGGGGAGAGTATATTGGTCCCTTTGATGAATACTGCAAAGAGCAAGGGATCAAACATGAAAAGACTCCGCCCAAGACGCCGCAACTGAATGATGTAGCTGAAAGAATGAACAGGACTTTAAAAGAGAGGGTGAGGTGTCTGTTATCTGAGTCAATGCTACCTGGCATGTTTTGGGGTGAGGCTTTAAACACAGTTGCACACATCATCAACCTATCTCCCAGTTATGCATTACAGGAGGATGTTCCTGATTGAATCTGGTATGGGAAGGACCTTTCGTATAGTCACTTGAGGGTCTTTGGGTGTAAAGCCATTGTGCACATCCCTCAGGATGAAAGATCGAAGTTGGATTCCAAGACCCGTCAGTGTATATTTTTGGGATATGGACGCAACGACGAGTTTGACAACAGGTTCTTTGATCCGGTTGAGAAGAAACTTGTACGCAGCCGTGACACTATATTTTGTGAGGATCAGACTATGGTTGATCCTAAAAATATTAAGAAGGATGACTCTCACACTGATAATGAGTCTCCTATGATTGGAAGTGATGATACTGAGGAGGTCGCAGAGCCTGATCCAGTGCAGGGAACTGAGCCACTTTCAGACCATGAGAACACCACTGATGGCGAGCATATAGAGGACATCACCGATGATGTGTCTATACCAGCACCTGAGCTCGCTCCACTGAGGTCTGATTGAGTCAGACAACCATATTTGAGATACTCTGCTACTGAGTATATTTTGTTGACTGATGCGGGGGAGCCCGAGTGCTTTGATGAAGTAGTGCAGAGCTCGGAGAAGAAAGAGTGGATGGTTGCTATGTAGGAGGAGATGCAGTCTGTATATGAGAACCATACTTATGAGCTGGTACGATTGCCTAAGGGCAAGAAGGCTTTGAAGAATTTGTGGATTTTCATAGTAAAGTAAGGAGACCCCTCGACACCACTTAGATATAAGGCAAGATTAGTGGTGAAGAGTTTCAGTCAGAAACAGGGAGTTGATTTCGATGAGATCTTCTCTCCTATTGTGAAGATGTCATCTATCCGGGTTGTTCTTAGCCTTGCTGCGAGGCTAGACCTGGAGATTGAGCAGATGGATGTCAAGACCGCATTTTTGCATGGAGATCTTGAGGAGGAGCTTTATGTGGATCAAGCCGAATGATTCAGGGTTAAAGGGAAGGAGAGTCTAGTATGTTGTCTAAAGAAGAGCTTATATGACCTGAAGCAGGCCCCGCGAATGTGGTACAAGAAGTTCGATGAATTTATGGGGGTGATAGACTTCAGAAGGACCACCCTTGATCACTGTGTGTTTGTAAAGCAGTATGCTTTAGATGATTTCATCATCCTACTTTTGTATGTAGATGATATGCTTATAGTTGGGAGGAGCACTGTGCGCATTGCCGAGCTAAAGCGGCAATTGAGCTCCACATTTGTGATGATGGACTTGGTAGCTGCGAAGACTATCCTAGCGATGCATATTCGGAGAGATAGATGCTCCAAGTTACTTTAGTTATCGCAAGATAGATATATCAGGAAGGTGCTACAAATATTTAGTGTGGACTAGACGAAGAAGGTGAGCACGCCACTTGCAGCTCACTTCAGACTTACCGTTGACCAGTGCCTGAGCACACCTGAATAGAAAATGGAGATGCAGAAGGTCACATATACTTCTGCAATTGGTAGTCTCATATACGCTATGGTGTGCGCACACCCTAATATAGCGCATGTCATTGGTACTGTGAGTATGTTTCTCTACAATCCTGGGAGAGAACATTGGAGCATTGTGAAATGGATTCTGAGGTACCTGCATGGGACATCAGACTTGACGTTAAATTTTGTAGATAGTGAGCCAGAGCTACTGGGATACACTGATGCTGATATGGCTGGAGATTTGGACTCTAGAAGATCGGCCTCTAGGTACCTGATCCTATTTGCAGGGGGAGCTGTGTCATGGCAGTCAAGACTACAGAAGTGTGTTGCACTGTCGACTACAGAGGCAGAGTTTATTGCAGTCACTGAGGCAGGGAAAGAGCTTCTTTGGATGAAGTGTTTCATCAAGTAGATGGGTTTCACTCAGGAGCACTATACACTCTTATGTGACCGTCAAAATGCGATTCATTTAGGGAAGAACCCCACCTTCCACTCGAGATCTAAGCACATTGACACGCGCTATCATTGGATATGCGATACTCTGGAGAAGAGAGATGGATTTGCATAAGGTGCACACAGATGATAATGGAGCATGCTTACGAAGACTATGTCGAGGGGTAAGTTCGAACATTGTGTGAGGATCGCCGGCATGGCGATCTCTTCCATATAAGAGCAAAAGGGATAAATTATTGGGTACAGTTCCCGTCCTTTGTGGAGAAAACTGTGGATTTGAGTTATACTAACTTGAATTTGGTGGCGCTGAATCTATTGACCAAAGGGGAGACATGTTGATGGAGGACCTAGTGGGAGGCAAACTGGAGATTTGATGGAAGATTGTCAGAATGACATGTTTCTTCACTTAGTCGAAAAAGGAGAGATTTGATGAGATAATTTTCTCCTAAGTATGAAAGCGGCTAGCCACCTTTTGATCATGCTTTTCAAGTATGTGCTTCATGTCAAGTGTGAAAAAGGGTAGCTATCTTTGACTATGAAATCAATATGTGCTCTTAAAGGAACCTTCTAGGAAAGTGCCCAGAGGAAGCTTCATGACATGTTCTTTTGACCGATGGAAGCTTCATGCACCTGCCATCTACCACCTCTACCCCCTTGGTTTTGGCCTTATAAATAGGCATGAAGGAGGAGGGGTAAGGCATCCACTTCTCTCCCATCTCAAGCACTGAAAGAGTTTCTATGGAGGCCTTAGTGGCAAGCATCATAGTTTAGGGAGAGCTTTCAGACGTCTCTGAGACGTTGACGAGGAATACTTCGCCTTCACGGATTGGATCTGGAGTAAACTTTGGCAATGATTCGAAGAGGCATCGTGAAGAGGATTTGTGTAATCCGTCTCGTCTGCCACTGTCAGTAACTTATAATTTTTCTGCTACTGTTTATTGTGTATTATTGTGTGGTGCGAAGTTGGTGAAGATCTTGTGTGGATCGAGGAGGCAAAACCTTGTAATTGCCTATTTGTTTTACATATTTTTAGTGGCGGCTTTCCGGGTTGGACTCCGATCGTCCCATGATTTTCACCATATTGGGTTTCCACATTAAATCTGCGTGTCACTTTTATTGTTGTTATTTTGCGCTGTGTTTTGGTTGTGTATCGGCATACCGCTAAGGTTCGTGCAAGTACTTGCTCGAACTAATTTGCAGGTGCTCTGGTCTGGCTTGTGTGCTCCCTAGCCCAACACGCAGGAAGACCTCAAGTGTTCTTGATAAAGCCAAATAGTGCACCTCCATGACGGTATTCTATTTTTTCCTAAAAAATGAGTCATTTCTTGTTACTCCAAACTTCAATGCGATCCGCGGGTCCGGAGTAGACCTCGCACCAGTCCCAGAAAAGCTCAACAGAAAGTTGAGAGACGCACTCTCGAAATAAGAAGACAAGGCCCCTAATCCTTATCATCCCAACTGAGGAGAACTGTGTGATCGACACACCGTAGAACCTTAATATCTCCACCTCCTCCGCAGCAGGGGGATTCAGAACCACACCTTCAGGTATCCCTCCGAGATTGTAACGTAGCCCTCCGGTGGAGATTGAGCACGTTCCCCGGGAAGGGGAATCCTCACCTCCAAGCTCGACATACCCCCGAAACGCTTCTGCCATGCCCCAATACAATCCTCGGTCAAGGTCGAGGGAAGATGCATGGATTTCGCTGGGACCGGCATGCGCATCCTCCGCGCCACCCACGCACGACACCGGCACTCGCATCCTCCGTGCCACCCGCGCATGTCACCAGCATGCGTCCGCCGCGCCCCCCGCGCACGGCACTGACACGCGCGTCCTCCGCGCCACCCGCTTCTGGCGCCTCCGTCGAGCCGACTGCCTCCGAAGCATCCGCACCGCGCACGCACAAAGCATCGACCATGCACGTCCGCTGCCCACCCTCCGACGGCATCTCCGCACCCACCCGTGCACTTCCACTCCGCCTCCTTCGTGCTCCCTCTCTTGCACAAATTTTTTTTGAGATTTCTTTACCTTTCTCGCTAGAGACATATACATCATCGTGGCTACTTTTCTCGCGAACTCTTCCAATCAATCCTTCAAAATATAATGAGGAAGGAGAGAAATGAACCTCTAGAATTTTTAAAACCAGGCTCATCGCTCACAGTGAAAAGTTCAACCGAAGTGACAGAAAATACCGCTAATTATCTCCTACCAAAAAGTGGAAAGATCTCATGATCACAAACAAATTCGATATCACGTGATCCGGTGATCGCGAAGGTGGCAGCAAATATTTATCAAATCTGTAGTAAACCTCCGAAATTTAAAAGAGAATATTAGAAATATCACGCCGCAAAAGGATAGTAATCAGTCTGCCCGCGCGCTCTTGTTCATTCAAGAATTCCTGGCACAAGAATAAAGCATTCGCATCGAAAATTTCTGAACTCGTGCTTTTACAATTCACGAAAATTAGAGGGCATTTTATGGGGTTCCCCTTAATTATCCCAAGTGAGGCTGGTTGGGACCTTAGCCGCAACATCAAAAAAGCCCGAGACGGCCAAGCAAAACCACGTACGAGCAAAAGGCCCAGTCACAAGTGCAACCAGAGGTCGCACGCGCGCAGAGTGGACACGCTCGCGCGCCGTGCACACGACCACAGGGCACGCACGAGTGCGCCACTCACGCACGCACACGCCCAGCATGCGCGCGGGCTCCCCTCGTGCGTGCTCGCCCTCCACGCATGCACCCCGCGCGCTCCCCCGCGCGATTTCTGGCTATCCGCAGCCACAGGTCGCCGCCACCACCCACTGCCCCCTTCGACCACCATTGCTGCCGGTGAGCCTCCTCGGGCTGCCCGAGGGCATGCCTGTAAATTTCCATAAATTGGTGATCCGGGAGACTAAGATTGCGCAACCTCATTCATCGGTTCGAATTTCAAGACGACACAATTACCAATGCGTCCCTCAAAAAAACTATAAAAAGGCTCATATGTCTTCATTTGAAGACAAGCAACCAAGAGACAAGGTGAGAGCTCTGAAGTTTTCCATCGAGAAACCTCTCAGAGATCTCTTTCCAAGTCTGAAGACCTCCTTCGACTCTCAAGTCATCCTTCAAGAGCAATTTATCGATCTCATTTGGAGTACGTGCCTTCTCCGGCGCCTTCTCAAGTGTGGACTTAGTTTTTCACAGTGCCTGCTCCAACGCCTTTTCTAGTGTCTGCTCTCGAAGCTGCTCCTGCGAGTGCCAAGAAAAACTTTGCTTCTTTTTTACTGTCAAGTACTTTTAATCGGAGCGGTGACCTGTCACTCGCTCGAATATTCTAACACTTTTAACCTCAAGCAAACTAGTGGAATTAGTCGGCACCGAACAGGCCCCGTGATTTTTTCCATTTCCGGGTTTTTCCACGTAAAAAGTTTTGCCGTCTCTGCTGCTCGTTCTCTTTTAACTGTTTGCACGATTAACTCACTCTCGAGCTAAGGCGGTTCGATCTTCCGGACCGAAAGAGCGCTAAGCGACCCGCAATATTTTTCTTCCTGAAACTATTTTTTTTCATAATCTCTTGCCTTAAACAAAACCCACCCATGATTCCTTTACCATAAGAAATTGGAATCATGCTCTCTTAAACAGTGCCCAAACCACCGAAAGTAGAAGAATAATAATAAAAAAACAAAACCCAATAATTGTGTTGGTGGGCTAATTTTCTTTCCTTAATCATTATTTTGTCTTCATTAGTTATTCAATTGCTACCAACATTACTTTAATCATATGATTTGAGGAGTATGATCGGTTAATTCACTGATCTTTATTATGTTATTGAAACACGCACATAAATTTAATTAATATACATGTTTACCCTCAAAAATAATCACACGTCTTTGTATTGCAGATTGCAGAGGCAATGATTCATAACCCAGCGTGTCGTTGTAATATTTCTTTCTCGATGTGATGCAGCCAAATACCCGAAGAAATTTGTATCGCGAGGCTTTCTCGATGTGATGCAGCCAAATAACCGAAGAAATTTGTATCGCGAGGAGCCCGACGGCAAAGGTTAAACTTGTCACAAAGATGAACAAAGCCTTGACGGCTAAGATTGCTTTATCACAAACTAGAATTTTATTTTTTTTATTATTATCACTATTAATTATTCTTAAGTACAAATAAATGTTTTAAAGGACAGATAGATGCGATCATGATTAGCTATGTAGGTGGCTCAAGTTAAACTTGTCAAAATCAAAAACATAGTTTCATTTGTTGTCTACACGTGGGATTTAAATGACTCAGCCCACATTCCAGAATTAGATAAAATTACATCACCATCAACACCATTTGGCATAATTCTAATTCTTTTGTTGGGTGGAACAATAAAATTGAAATTAGAATTTGAATATATAATTTCCTTCCGAATTATAATTATCTCTGTTCAATCGAGCTAGTCATGTTTCTGGAACGCATAGTGGCACCAAAATTCGAATTCTAGTGTATGTGACTCTTGTTTGTTGAGTTAGTTTAGTTTTTCACACTCAAGTGATTCATGCTTCCACCTATCAGCTATCAATTAATGTTTTTCTCAGTTAAGGTGCCTGTGTTTCACATGCAATGAAGCTTCTAAGAAAGTGGTCAAGGCATATGAAATAGCTATATAAAGGGTTGGATTGTGACTTGGAAAGACACATCACCGGTTTTTATCTTGGAGAAAGAGACACTTGGAGGTGGATCCACGGAGAAGAAGACAGCAAGGCTGCGGCGGGCTGTAGTCAGTGCTGCGAGGATGTAGTGGTGCAAGCGGCGCAATGAGCAGGAGGCTTATACGCGAGCAAATCATTATTCCGCATTGACTTCTCCGGTGGTGCTTGGTCGTCTGACGATGATGAATTAGGTTTGTCGTAGTGAACACTGTGCGTCCTTATATGGAATGCAGTCCAAGATCGTTTGTCCACCCGCAAATCAAGCTAATTCGTTTCATCTGTGGTGTACTTGTAACAGATTGGTACTTTCGTCTCCTCTATTTGTTATTTTTTATTAATTATTGTGCATTGATTTTTCTCTAGATTATTGTATATATATTTTTTGTACCCCCTGCGATTATTGTGACTGTCCTGGAGATTGTGAGGAATCCCATCCTGTGTTTTCATTCTCATTTTTCTTGTTTTGTCCAACAAAAAATAATTCAAATCCTAGAAGAGCTGAAATTATATTCTTTCATGCATACGAACAACGTAATCATCAGCTGAGCACCGAAATTAAGATTCAGTCATTCTAATTCAAAGAAGAATTGAAATTAAAACTAATTCTAATATTTGATTCCAATTGCAATTTCTAATATTTAATACGTGCATAGAAGGATGTTTTAGTATTCATAATTAGAAAGGAGTTGGGCAATCAAACAAATATTTATTAAGAGCTAATATCTCATTTATATACTATCTGGTTTTTATTAGTACTATACATTTCATGGCTTGGAGCTGAAGAAATAATATAATAATTATACAAAATAATATATATAGACTACATTACATACTCTAGCTCTTAGAAACTGTGAGATAACCTAGTGTGATAATACTCCTAATAGACCGACATTCTTGTGGAGCTAACTTTATGAAAAACAAATTTATTTACAATTAGCTGGCATCAAATATATTAGGGGTCTCTGTTGGATCTGTAGGCGCCCTTAGATTAAACACGTTGATAGTATTTATAAAAAAATATCTCAGATTAAACACTGCTGTAAGCTTCTCATGAAAGTAGGTTGTATTTGACACGACAGATGTGAACTCTGTTACTACGGCCAGCGGTAGTGTTATCGCTCGACGTTAGTGACTGAGAATGATTTTTCGTTTAGATTTCAAGATCAGAGATTGCATGACAATATTAGAGAAAAACAGTCAGTATTATTGCTCTTTAGAAATCATTACAAAATCTTATCCCAATGATGCTTGAGATCGATGCGAATGCGTAAAACTATTTTTGGATTTCCATACCAACCATTCTCCCAAGGACTGGTTGGCTCTAGCCTATCTCTCCCCAGATGAGGCCTCGAGCCGCCCCTAGATCTAACCCTAGACCTAGTCGCCACACCCACACGACGAATTCTCCCTAGTCCTCGCAAGGCCTTAGTCGCCAATCACACGGCGAATTCTCTACTTGTGATAAAAAAGAGTTACAAATAACAAAAACTAAAACATCAAAGAAACTCCCACAAAGGTTGAACTTGAAGATGAAGACGGTGTGATTGATCTTTCTTCAAGTCCATAGCGTTCATGAATGTTGATGGAGTTATTTTGGTTGCAAAGAGGAGGCTCTCGTGAATATAGGAGTTGTGGCTTAGTTGCATCGTGAAATGAGCAAATTAAAACGGAGGCGGACCGCTCTTTAAATAGGCTCGGATCCTAGCGCCAGCGGTAGTGCTACTCCCGGGCAGTAGCCTCTTTAGGCAACAAGCTGGCACACAGATTGAGTCATTTTTGGCAACATTCTGGCTCCAAATTTGGCATCTCCTCCTACCGCCCTACGGTAAGGATAGCGCGGCGTTAGCGTTATCTCTTTCATAGCTGTTAGATCTCCTTCCTTTTTTTCCCCTCAATCAGCATCAAGATCGCGAGACTTCTATAAGTTACCATCCGGCGTTAGCCTTAACACGTCGCAGTAATAATTGCTATATTCAATCTCGACGACATTCCTTTTTCGACGAATGTTTCCTTCTCAACGATGTTTCTAAATCTGCAGAAGCTACCTCCAGCGGTAGCGTTTGCGCGCCGCACTAGCAACAGAGTATTGATCTGATAGGGAATCATCATCTTTCTTTTTCGTACTCTTAGAGGCTTGAAAGCAGAAGTTCCTGCACACTATAAACTCATGACAAGTATGATCAAATACAATGAGATTTGTTATTCTCAAACGAAGAGATGTGTAAAGCATGTTCCAACAAACTCCCCCTTTTGTTAATAACAAATCCTCTTAGAAAGAAATCATTCAAATATAAGACTTGTGTTTATAGTAAAGGATATGCGTGATAGTACGAATTTGCTCGCCTATATAGATACTCCCCCTATATGAGTGCTCACCCTACATCACAACATCCTATGTATTTTACTCACCTTAAGTGTGATTTTTTTTAAAAGTTATTCTCCCCTTTTGGTATTATCAAAAGAGGGTGGAGAGAAGGGAAAGAGCATGCCAAGGAGTTATGACTTAGTGATACTAAATGGAGTTTGAATGACTTAGTTATTCTCCCACTTTGTAGGAGGTGTGAAGTAAGAATGAAGTATTATTGGATAAGTAACCAATACCACTTGTTGGGTAGTGTGAGAAATTGAAAATAATAGAATTTTTATTTCCATAAACTCTAAGTATTACAAGAGTATTGCCTCTTTTATATAGACTAGGAGAGAAAGAGGAAAATACAAATCTATAATGTGGGACTAAATACCAAAACAACTACAAACATTTATACAGGAGAGTTGGGCGGTCTGAGCGATCTGGAAGATTGACATCACAGAGATCGGTGCAGTCTGGAGAGCTGATCTGCGGTTACACAATAGGTGGTAGAAGGTTGTGTGACTGAGGAGACCACCAATTGACAATCTAGAGACTGTTGAGACCGCGGAGAGGAAGAGTGTCGAGATCGCGAATGGTCAGAGACAAGACCGTGACACTTAAACAGATGCGACAAATGGTGAGCCAGAGATGGTGGAGCTAGAGACTGCAGAGACTGCTGATGCTCTGAGACCACGGAGATCACTGAGGTGAGACCGTTGTTCTTCAACACTCCCCCGCAAGATGGAGCATATATATCAATCATGCCCAACCCGTGACAAACATAAGAGAAGGATGAAGATATAGGTTTGGTGAAGATATCAACTAGCTCTTTGTCTGAAGTGACGAAAGGAGTGCTGATTTGTTTCTTCAATATTTCTTCCCTGATGAAGTAGCAGTTAACCTCAATTTGTTTTGTTCTCTCATGAAAGACTGGGTTTTGAGATATGTAGATTGCAGATTTGTTGTCACAGAACATTGGTACGGGATGTTTGTAAACTTCTCCTAGGTCTAGCAAGAGAGTTCGTAACAACTTTAATTCACAGGTAGTTTGGGTCATGCTTCTGTACTCAACTTCAGCACTTGATCAAGACACAACTGCTTGTTTCTTGCTCTTCTAGCTAATAAGATTTCCTCTTTTGAAGGTGCAAAACCCAGATGTGGATTTCCTATCTCCTTTATCATCAGCGTAGCTTGCATCTGAATTGGCTTCTATCTTTAGATCGTTGTTTCTTTTGAATAGAAGTCCCATCCCTGGAGACCCCTTAACATATTCCAATATCTTTAGAGCGGCTTGAAGATGGCATTCCCTTGGAGCTTGCATGAATTGGCTGACCTTCCCCACGACATAGCAGATATCAGGTCTTGTTATAGTTAAGTAGACGAGTTTGCCTACAAGACGTCGATACCTAGTGCTCTCAGGCGGAGGAGGAGAATTGTCATTCCAGAGTTTGTCGTCTCCTACTGTCATTGGATACTTAGCAGGTTTAGTACCAAGAAGACCAGTTTACTTCAGAAGGTCAATTACATACTTACATTGTGAGAGGACAATGGAACTATTCTTGCGTGAGATCTCAATGCCCAGAAAGTACTTGGGAGGCCCCATATTTTTGGTAACAAAATGTTGAAGAAGGTGTTTCTTTGTAAGACTGATACCTTCAATATAATCACCAGTGAGAAGGATGTCATCAACATAGACAGCCAGAACCACCATTCTATGAGAGGTCTTGCGTATGAAGAGAGAGTGATCTGCAGAGCTGTGGACAAATCCAATGATGTTGAACACTTCATTGAACTTTTCAAACCAGGCGCGAGGACTTTGTTTGAGTCCATAGATGGCCTTCCTTAACTTGCATACATGAGTCTCCCCTGGAGCAACATACACTAGAGGTTGCTCCATGAAAACAACCTCTTGAAGATCAACATAGAGGAAGACATTCTTCACATCCAATTGAGAAATTTGCCAACCTTTGTTGATGACCACCGAGAAGAGAACTCGGATGGTGGTAAGATGAGCGACAAGGGAGAAGGTGTCAAAGAAGTCAACCCCATATGTCTGAGTAAAACCTTTGGCAACCAAACGAGCTTTATAGCGGTCCACAGAGCCATCCACATGATATTTGATCACAAACACCCATCTACACCCAACAATATCTGCTCCAAGAGGAGGAGGAACAGGGGTCCAAGTGCCACATTCCTGAAGTGTAGAAATTTCTTCATCCATGGCAGCCTTCCACTGTGGTATAGTAAGAGCTTCCTGATAAGTAGCTAGTCTGACAGTATCTGAAATAATAATAGCAAACGCCCTAGTAGAAGGAGTGAGTTGAGCATAGGTGACAACATCATGAATAGAATGTTGCGTACAAGAGCGAACTCCCTTTCGAAGAGCAATATGGAGATCATTAGTGGTGTCTGTATCTGCAGAAGAGTCATCATCCAAAGAAGAGAGAGTTGGCCCAAGAGGTGGGGGAGGAGGCTCCGGAGTAGGAGGACAGGTGGTAGGAGACTCTGTAGGAGGTATAGGTAAAGGAAGAGGGGTTGGTGTTGGAAGAAGAGGTGTTGTATAGGTTGGGGGTGGAGGAGGCATGGCAGAAAAGAATGGAGAGGAAGTAGGAAGGTCAGGAGGCAGAGAGGTGGAGGTTGTAGAGAAATATGGTATAGTCTCAAAGAAGGTGACATCAGCTGAGACATATTATTTGCAAAGTAGAGGATCATAACACCTATAACCATATTGAGTTGGAGAGTAACCAACAAAGATACACTTTACTGCGCGAGGGGAGAGTTTGTCCCTGCCAGGTGAAGGAGTATGGAGAAACGCAGTAAAACTGAACACCCTGGGAGGTAGAGAGAAAGGTTTCATTGTTGGATATAAGAGAGAAAAGGGGGTGCTTCCATTAAGTATGGTGGAGGGAATGCGGTTAATGAGGTAGCATGAGATGAGGATGACATGACCCCAATCGGATTTAGGCATATTCATCTGGAAGGGTAAGATGTGATCCATGTCGAGGAGGTGACGATTCTTATGTTTAGCTATCCCATTTTGTTGAGAGGTATATGGACAACTAGATTGATGTATAAGACCATGATTCATGCAAAACTCAGAAAATTGATGAGAAACATATTCTTTGGCATTATTAGTTCTAATAGCTTTGATAGACACTCCAAACTGAGTGGAAATTTTATTATAGAAGGTAGAGAATACAATGAAAAGTTCAGAGCGTTCATTTAAAAGATACACCCATGTGCATCGAGAAAAGTCATCTATGAAGGTGACAAAATACAAACTACCCCTACCAATGGTCTTGGTAGGAGAGGGAACCCAGATGTTGGAGTGGACAAGAACAAAGGGGCGTGTTGAGCTACGACCGTGTTTGGCAAGGTAGGATCGATGATGCTTTCCTAGTTGACAAGCTTCACAGTAGAGAGGAGAGGTATCTTTGTAGAGGTGAGGTAGAAGTTGATAGAGGAGCCGAGGTAGGGTATGACCAAGACAGAGGTGCCATTGATAGAGAGAGTCAGAGGTTGTGGAAGCAGAATGTGCAGCAAGAACGCCAAGGAAGTAGAGGCCTCCACTCTCAGTCCCAGTAGCAACTGTCTCCTTCGTGTGAAGATCCTGAAAATAATAGTTAGTAGGGGTAAACACAACAGAACATTGTAACGGGCGAGAAATAGCCTTAACAGATAATAAGTTGCAAAAAAACGTAGGCACATAAAGAGTGTCCTCAAGAGAGATAGTCGGAGTGATTTGCACCACACTAGTCCCATACACTTTAGAGGGAGAACCATCAGCTGTCAGGACTGGTGGTGAGTTTTTATGCTATTGTAACTTTGAAAAAGTAGAGGGTTTCCTGTCATATGATTTGTTGCGTCGGAGTCAATAAGCCACTTGCCTTTAGGAACTAGATGGATGCTACCTGACGAGATAGCAACGAAAGCAGATGGGTGTGGAGTAGCAGAATGAGGTGCCGCGACTAGAGGATGAAGGTGAGGATACTTGAGATATCGGCGATCAATGATGTGACCCTTCCCACCACAATGAGAATAGAGGTACCTGGAAGGTCCTCTGCCACCAAGATAGACACCACGACCACTGGGGTGACCATGTTCAGTCGGGTGAGCAAAACTCTCTAGAGGAGGAGGAGAGGTCGGCAGGGGCCCTTGGAGGAGGGAGGTAACATCAGAGACCTAAGCAGTGGTGGCATCAAGGGTAGGAGAGTCAGCTTCCCTAAGAATCTGCTGACAAATCATATCATAGGAGTCAGGAAGACGGAGAAGTTAACACACAACCAGGAGCTTCTGGAAGTGTTTATGCTGCTTAGTGAGGTCAGCAGAGAAGGGACGATGCTGAAGAAGTTCTGCTCCAAGGGCCTGAACCTCTTGATATGCGGTGGTGGGATTCATGGTGGTGCAGGCAAAGAGATCAGCATATAAGGTGTATATGCGGGAGGTTTTGGCACCTTTAGAGTAAAGGGCAGCAAGATGGGTGAAAACAACTTTGACTGTCTCATCGTGACGGATGATAGAAAGACAAGTCATCAGAAAGGTTGTTAGCTAGCCAGGTGGGAACTAGAGCATTGCTAGCATCCCAATCATAAAAGGTGGCAGACCCTTTGGGTGGAGGATCATCTCTGAGGTGGTGGCATTTGCGCTGAGAGCATAAGAGGAAGGTGAATGAGACACTCCAATTAGGGTCGTTAGGTCCAGTGAGTTTGAAGGAGGTTCCAAGATTGCCAAAAGGAGTAGAGGTCAGAGCGGCCAGAGGAGTGGAGATCGGAATGGTCTCGGACGAGGGAGTTACCATGAGAAGAAGCGAACATAATCACGTAGCAAGGGAGATCACGTGGTCTCACAGGAGAGAGACTGATCAGGGAGAAGACAATCTATGAGGAAGAGAGACCGATCAAAATCTGAAGAGAGGTTCGGTGGTCACCATAACCAAAAAATTGAACAGGAGAGAGGACAAGAGATCACAACACAGATCGTTGTTGTCTCTGATACCATGTGAGAAATTGAAAATAATAGAATTTTTATTTCCATAAATCTAAGTAGTACAAGAGTATTGCCTCCTTTATATAGACTAAGAAAGAAAGAGGAAAATACAAATCTACAATGTGGGACTAAATACCAATACAACTATAAACATTTATACAGGAGAGATGGGCGGTCTGGGCGATCAGGAAGATTGAGATCATTAAGATCGGTGCGGTCTGGAGAGCTGATCTGCGGTTACACAACAGGAGGTAGAAGGTTGTGTGACTGAGGAGACCTCCAATTGACAATTCAGAGACTGTTGAGGCCGCAGAGTGGAAGAGTCCCGAGATCGCGGATGGTCAGAGACAAGACCGCGACTCTTCAACAGATGTGGCGACTGCTGAGCCTGAGATGGTGGAGATGGAAACCGAAGAGACTGTTGATGCTCTGAGACTGCGGAGACCACCGAGGTGAGACCGTTGTTCTTCAACATGTAGGAAAACATTCTTGATCAAGCGTACACGTAGTAAGGATTGTGGAAAGCATGTTTCAAGATAAATAAACATATTTATTGGAATTTTAAGCATAGTAAAGGAGTGAGTGTTTTGTTTTAGTAGAAAATAGACGTTTTAGCAATTTAAGGCCAAGAGCACAATATCATTTGTTATCAAAATATTTGTTTAGAAAGTAAGCAAGAGTAAGTATTCAAGGCGTAGCAGAAGATAAGTGCAAATATAATAAACATCCTTTTTGAAATTTGCAATCATAGAAAATAAACAAGAGTGGTAGTTTTTGAAATAAGATGTTTTTGATTTTGGAATACAAGATATGCTTTTGGTATATAAAAAAATAATTTAAGCATGATTTTAATTTATCAAGACAAGATCCGAAACTACAATGTGCTAAATTCAAAATTCAAGTAAACTTATACATTGTAGAGAGCATACAAAGTTATCTAGTGCATTTACAAAAATTGTAGAAAAGACATATAAATATTCTTTAAAGTCCAATACTCATGAGTAGAAGGTTTATAAGAGATAATGATGTGTACATGTAGTGTTTTTGATAAGAGTAGACAAATTATTTAATCAAAACACATGACACATATAATGGAATAAACACAACATTATTGAAATGCGTTTTTAGAGTTACTTCCACCCACAAATCTATATTTGATTTCAATGCACATATAAATAGTACAACTCCCAAGGTTCTCTGTACACACAATGCTCATTAAGACTTATCAGGGTGCAAAGTAGTGCTTGGGGGATCACATATATTTTATCATTTTTATTTTTGTGTGATCCGGCATACACGAAGAAGTAGTGTATAAAAGAGTTTGCACACGACACTTTACAATTCTCTCCAAGGTGCTCAACCTCACAATGCTTATTTAGACTTATCAGGAGGGTGAGTAGTGCTTGGTGGAGTTATCTTTGTCAAGTATTCATTAGAATTTTGGTTTGGGACAAAGTTCTCCGAATTCACTTGTTTTTGCAACCATAGAGTTTTTAATTTTTAAAAACACATTTCTTCAACCATGAGTGCATGAAAAGAAAAAAAAATCTATGAGGTGTAGGTAAACTAAGTACACATTAAATAATGTTAAGTTGTTACACTACACAATCATGCAAGAGTAAGATTAAAATCATATGTAGATTATCAAAGAGGTGAGTAAGTAAATCATTATCAAAAATAAAACATTACTCGTACTTAGATGCATGTTAAGCAATTCTACATATGATTTCTATAATCAATTTCATTGCACATTACAAGATAATATTCAAGGCATGACACAAAATAATGTTTTAAGATATTCGAAATAGAGAATTTACATTGTATTTTAATCTTGAAAAGATAGCACAAATCACCCTTGAAAACATTTTAATAAATAGTAATCAGTTTTTATAATTTTTGTTTATATAAGATACAAAGTAATAAGCACAAAAAATAGAAAGAAATTTCTTTTTGTTCTTTGAAATTATTTTGAAATTTTGTATTTGAATTTTTTGTATGTGTAAGGAAAAACATGTTTTTGATTGATTTTGAGTAATTTTACATATTTTTTGTTTTTGTATTTCATGAGTAACAAGAAGTAAACAGAAATGTAGAACTTTAGGAATAAATGAGAAAATCAGGATTTTATACTATCGCTAGCGGTAACAACCTAACGCCGCGCGATAGTAACAGAAGTTGTATTTCTTAGAAAAATGTGTGATTTTCAAACTTTTCGCCTGATTGTGTTTGTTTAGAGTAAGGGCTAGGTAGTAGAGGAAAGAAATCAGACAAGCATACACCAAGATGGCAGATTTTTGCAAGTTTGGTACAGACATATGTACCCTTGTTTCATAGTTAGATTTGGTGTATGTACGTGACACATGTTATATAGCAAATAGTCTAAAGAGAACATAGACACTATAACCATAAGTTATATTATTAACGATGTGACGTTACCTTCAAAATTTATACTACCGCCAGCGGTAGGTCTTACCACACCACAGTAATTATCATAAATATAAATACCCCAGGTTCATTCCAATTTCATTTTTGCTATGGTTTCTTGACTTTTGAGGACTTCTTCCAACGGGCTATAGTGAGAGGTAAGGCCCTTTTCCATTTTTCCCCCTTATTAGGTGATTTTGAGTTGGGATTTAGGTTAGATTTTGAGTGTTTTGAAGAGATTTCATGGACGAATGTAATAAAAGGTTTGTTTGATGAGTTTTTGAGAAAAAACTTAATAGATCTTGGTGTTAATGTTGGATTTTCTTAGTTAATGTGTTAGGATATGTTAGATCCTTCAATTTTATGCAATTTTACCATATTTTTGAGTTTATTTGAGATGAATGGAGGAGGAAGATGAATAGGGTTTTCCGTCCATTACCGCCAGCGGTAGGTTTCTATCGCACTGCGGTAGCCTCTAATTTAATTTTTTTGATGTTTTTATCCTCCCTTGTTTGTTGTGTTTTCAGATTATGGCTTCCTCCAGCTCTCGTGGTCGTCGTACTTGTGTGAATAAGGACAGGAATGTTCACAAAGTGTATCTGAGTGTGGAGGATGAGACAGTTGGTGTGGGGATGTACATTGGGATAGACATCCCAACATTCTTATATATATTCTTTAATGGCTAATTCGGGCGTTTTATTAGTGAGTGTGGATGATTGCTTCTCGTATGTACTAGTCAGAGAATTTTATAATAGATTGGAGAATCCAGATCTGTCTGGACTCTACGGTGGTTTGCGATCATATATCCAAGGCCATGAGGTGGTGATTTCGCACGAGGATTTACAGGAGGAATTTGGCTGGATGGAATGTGACACCGGATTAGATATAGTGGAGAGATTTCGTACACTATGAGTTTGGACTACAATAAATATTGTTTTGCATGGTCAGGACGATGCTAGGGACCTGATCACTACGATTACTACTCTGACGCCATATGCATTCGTTATCTAGGAGATTCTCTGTCATACAATTATGTACAAAGATGGTGACACACGAATGATCACAGCCCAGCTTAATATGGTTACATACCATATATTGGAGAGAATCATGTTTGATGTGGCCGATCTTCTCTTATCAATGATGAGGTATACTTTTAAGTTGAAAGATTCGAAGCGGCAGAGGCTAAGTACCCTTCCGTTGGGGGGGGGGGGGGGTTATTCAAAGAATTATATCTAGTAAGTATCCGACAATCAATAGAGAATATTACCCTCTTTATTGTCGGCTTGTGATGCGATGATTCGGCAAGTGCACCGGTCGCGCAAGTAATAATAATGGGGAAAATCCCCGAGTGTCGGTCTCTTGAGGAACACAGTAAGGTGGAGTTAACGTTCGAGGCAGGACTTGAGATTGAAGTCCTTAACGTCGGATGAAATGCGGGGGAGTTGGGTTGGCTTTTGGAAAACAAAAGAAAACAACTACAACTACTCCTATGCAATGCCGCTATGCAATGCTTCGCTTGGCGGGATGGAGACTAGGCAGGCCTTGAGCGCGCTGCGTCACAAGGGCGGATGGACGAGTAGGAAAACAGATTGAACTATGCAGGCCTTGAGCGCGCTGCTTCGTTAGGCGGGATGGAATACACGGGCCGCTATGCCACGCTTCGGTAGGCGGATGGGCGAGTAGGCTAACGGAATGAGGGTCGCAAGCACCTCTTCGACAAGCACGCCACTAGCAATTGCTAGTGTGGCACACGAACGTGACGACGGGATGGAGGATGGAATGGGGCGCACCTCAAGCAACTCAAACAACAAATATTTCACGTAGACATGAAATAAATAGAAATACAACTAGTTTAAGTGCCACTTCATCATAATAATGAGATCTAAAACATATACACATCAATAAGAGAAGAATAAGGCAAGAAATCGACCGAATCCGAAGTCTCATTGTAGATTCACGGTTGGAATCGCCGGGTTGTCAATCCGCGTCCAAGCTCGGTCCGCAACTACGTCCGGGGTAGAGAGAGCTGTCACGACTCTCCAATGGACCCGTCTTCTTCGTGTCACGATCTGGTAGAGGTTGCAAACTTCCTCTTGCTCGATGGAGATGGCGGCTAGATCTCTCTTTGAAGCTCTTGGATGAAGGAGGAGGCCGAGAGGAAACTCCGGCTCAAGATTGGCGTGAAGAACAAGCCCGGAGCACCTCCAGATGGTGGGCGGCGGTGGAGGGGCGAAGTCGGACGAAACTGGAGCAGAAACGGCGGAAAACAGCGAGCTCTCTGACCTAAATCGCGAGCAACGGAATTTATAGGCGCTGGAATTAAACAGTGCGCACGGTCATTGGCGCACGACCAGTGGTCGTGCGCACTAGAATTCGGTGATCGTGCGCTCTGCCTGGACGGAACCTGCAAAGGCAGAAATTATAAAATAACATGTTCGCACGACCGGTGGCGCACGACCGGTGGTCGTGCGCACTATCGTCGGTGGTCGTGCGCACTGGTCGAAACAGAACTCAAAAAATTAATGCTAAGTGCGCACGCACAGTGGCGCACGATCGGTGGTCGTGCACACTAGCGTAGATGCTCGTGCGCACTGCACCAAATAGAACTCATGAAAAAAGGGTTAAGTGCGCACGATCAGTGGCGCACGACCAGTGGTCGTACGCAGTAGAACCGGTGATCGTGCGCAGTGTTCCTGTGCAGAGTTGCATCGGGAACACCTGCACGACTCCTATTCCAGCACAACCACGAATCTAGCCACTGAAAGTGGCACCTAACAGAGCATGAAAACTACTAATGAAGAAAAGCATGAAATCACACCAAAATGGGCCTAGAAGTGCACCTAGCATGGAATATCAAATATAAACTATAACAAGGCTAAAGTGCGGTGAAGAGACTGAAAAACGGCCCAGATGAGTCCATAAAAGTGTATATGATCAGGACTCATCAGCTTGCAGTGTTTTCTACTCAATGCATTCATTATCCAATACTTGATAAGCCTCCTTCACCACAGTGACCGATCCGAAGAGGGGCTTTAGTTCGCGAGACACAATGAGATATTCGTGAGATGGTAGAAGAGCAAGGAGTCAAAGTGAGGAAGAAAGTGACCGGTTGTCAAAGATGATGCGGTTCATCATGAAGGGTCTCAAGCACACTCCTTTACCTGTCGAGGAGGCAGATTGGGACAATCCTTAGGAGGAGCCACCTCGATGATCCATCCGTCGAACTTGACGAGAAAGGGATAGAGGGGAAAGCAGTAGCAGAGGTAATGATGATTAACCTTTTTATGTAATAAAACAGGTGTTGGACAAGATTTCAGTGGTCTATTGTTATCGTCGAGCGGTAGATACTACCGTTGGCGTTAGTGGCAGTGACTTTGCTGAATGTTGTTTTTTATTGTAGACTTTATGTTTTATGACTTAAATGCACTTATATGCTTATATATCTTTGAAGTATGGTTCTGGTATAATGTTTGATTAGATTAAAAAATTTCTTACTTCACACTTTGATATATCTTTATGAATGATGAGATTATTAGAGCTGAATCATAATTTTCAGAAATTACTATATAAGTTTTTTGGTATAGTAGTAATAAGGACAAGACAAACAAGATGCAAAAGAAACATATTTCTATTTTTATTTTTAGTAACGTGAAGTAGATTTTTAGTAATTTATATTAGTTTGTTTCCACTTCACACATTTTTTTGTATTTAGTGAATAAGGGTTGTAGGTATCCAAAGTTGACCATATGTAATGGTTTCTTTGGGTAACCAAATATATCGTGATGGCTTATGTGGAGACGAGTATGAATGGGCCCATTCAAGTGGAGTTAATATTTCATCTTTAATTTTGGGCCTACATCCATACTTTGGTTTCATATTCTGATATTTTGAATTTCCATAATTATTTATGCAAGTGTTACTTATAGGAAATTTGTGAACGTTTAAATCTGTGTTGGGAGAAAAGGGACTTTGTAAGCGATAGTGACTCGAAATTTGATTTGCACATATTTGGTGTTTTTTTGTCCTTCTTAGGTTTACTTATGATATGGAAATTCATGTTCAACTTGCTTTTTAATTTTTCTTGATATTGTGGTTTTATGTTTTGCGAATTTTTATTTTTGATTTCTTTAAGCAAGTTGATTTTTGTTTCCAATTCTTTATTTTTAATCTTGAAATTTTGTTTGGCTTTAGTATACGCGATCGTGCTATTTTTAAGAGTGGTGACAATTGAGTCAATGTGAGTTTGATAGTTATTTCTTAATTACTCAAATGTTTCATCTATCTCTTTAATTTCCATTTTATAATTTTTTCACATCGCACAGTCATTTTTCAAAGATGAATTTTTTAAACATAATTTTTTATTATTTTCTTTTGTAGTAGAAAGCTCTATTTCAAATACCTTGAGTTTTTCTTTAAGTACATTGCAATCAAAACAAGGTATTGTATTTTCAACTAAAGAGCAAGGTGGAAAACTAGATACATTAACATTTGATTCTACATTAACTTTTGCTTTTAAACTTTTAGTTTCTAAATGCAATTTGCAATTAGCATATTTCAATTTCTTAATTTTACGCTTAGTAATTTGTAGCAATTGTAATGTAGAAATAGAATTACAAACAAAAAGGGATTTTGATTTCCTTACAATGATTTTGGATGAGGCAAGATTTGAATATATCGTTCCTTTGCCATCTTCATCTTCCTTTTCCATTGGTGAATTTCCATAATCACTTCCCCTTGATGTGTTGTCTTCTTCCAAGCACAAGTCTTCATAAGTTTCTTCTCTTGGATCCACAAGAATTTGTTCGGGTTCATCATCTGTAAAAGAAAGACTATAAGTATTCTCAAGAAATTTTCAAATTTCATAAGTAGTAGGTAAGGTGTAAATAAGTTTGAAAATGTTTTGATCTAGCGCAAAAAATAGACTATTTATAGATTTTGCATTTAAAACTATTTCATTTCTATTTAGTACACTTGATGGCTTTTCAATAGTAATATTCCAAACTTTTTCATTTAAAGATTTAAGAAAATTTTCCATTAATATTTTCCACCATTTATAATTTTCACCCATAAATAAAGGTGGTGCTAAAGATTTTTCATTTTGTAGAATTTCATCCCCTCTTGTGGAGGCAAGATCATGAAGCGCCATTATTTCTGGTTGTGAAGCCATTTTGGAATAACCTGGCTCTGATACCATTTGTTGGATCTGTAGGCCCCCTTAGAGAGGGGGGGGGGGGGGGTGAATAAGGGTTTTAATACTTTTTGAACTTAATTGAGTTTATCAAAATATGTTGACAGTATTTATAAAAAATATCTCAGATTAAAGACTGCAGTAAGCTTCTCATGAAAGTAGGTTGTATTTGACATGATAGATGTGAACTATGTTACTACCGCTAGCGGTAGTGTTACCACTCGGTGTTAGTGACAGAGAATACCTTATCGGTTAGATTTCATGATTAGAGATTGCATGACAATATTAGAGAAAAATAGACATTATTCTTGCTTTTCAGAGATCACCATAAAATCTTATCCCAATGACGTTTGAGATTGAGGCGAATGCATAAAACCCTTTTTTGTTTTCTATACCGACCCTTCTCCAATGGACCCGTTGGCTCTAGCCTATCTCAAGCGTCATTGGGAGAAGGGTCGGTATAAATTGTTTTCTATACTTTTATTATTAAATCTTATTCCAATGATGCCTCGAATTTCCCCCTAGATCTAACCCTAGACCTAGTCATCACACCCACACAGCGAATTCTCCCTAATCCTCATAAGGCCCTAGTCGTCAACCACACAGCAAATTCTCTACTTATGATAAAAAAGAGTTACAAATAACAAAAACTAAAACATAAAAGAAACTCCCTCAAAGGTTGAAGTTGAAGATGAAGACGACGTGATTGATCATTCTTCAGGTCCTTAGCATTCACAAACATTGACGGAGTTCTCTTGGCTGCAAAGAGGAGGCTCTCACGAATACAGGAGTTGTGGCTTAGTTGTCCCATCAAATGAGCAAATTAAAACGAAGGCAGACCGCTCTTTAAATAGACTCGGATCCTAGCGCCAACAGTAGTGCTACCGTCGGGCGATAGCCTCTTTAGGCAACAAGCTGGCCCACAAATTGAGTCATTTTGGCAACATTCTGGCTCCAAATTTGGCATCTCCTCCTACCGCCCCGCGGTTAGGATAGCGCGCCGCGTTAGCGTTTTTTCTTTCCTAACCATCTGATCTCCTTTATTTTTTTCTCTTCAATCAGCATCATGATCGCGGGACTTCCATAAGTTACCGCCTAACATTAGCCTTAACGCGTCACTGTAATAGTTGTTATATTCAGTCCTGACGACATTCCTTTTTTGATGAATATTTCCTTCTCGACGATGTTTCTAAATCTGCAGAAGCTACCGCCAGCGGTAGCATTAACGCGCCGCACTAGCTGTAGAGTATTGATCTGATAGGGAATCATTGTCTTTCTTTTTCGTACTCTTAGAGGCTTGAAAGCAAAAATTCCTACACACTATAAACACATGGCAAGTATGATCAAATGCAATGAGATTTGTTATTCTTAAACCAAGAGATGTGGAAAGCATATTCCAACAGTCACTTGGGAGAACGGTAGTAATAAGGAATTGAGTGTGGTAAATGGAGTTGTAGGAAACTATCGGTTGAAAATGGAGATATGTTTAGATGATCTTCATTTGCATAATTGTTCAAAATAGAAAAAAAATTAAATTGTTCTGCAAAACAGTTGTGTGGTGGTTACTTAATGCAAATAATTGAAATATATTTATGTACATGACTATATTAAACAAGTATGAAATTATACAGATAATGCCATCTGAAAGTATAAATTGCGCAGAATAATAATTTTAAAGTTTCTCTGATATGTTCAAAAAGATATATATGCAAAAGTTTAACAATTTTAAAACTATATTACATATTTGCTTCATATAATTGTATGACAATTGAGGCATGCATCATAGTCATTCGTCAACACCTACTCTCATGCCTCTAACCCATTCTGCATTTGTGTTACATTAGTACATAGTGGTTTGAGTCTAATATGCTATAATTTCATTTGCCTCGAGGTAAATTAAATTTTTGTCATCATCAGAAGCTTTGAAATTTCGGTATGAATGAGATGAATATATACACACACACAATTATAGTTATGCAAAGTCATTGTTGTTATCGCAATGTCAGGTTTCTTTGCTAAACCATAATGTGACAAATCCCAAAGTACAACTCGCTTCTTCTTTTAAATACCAAATACTCATTTTAAACACTACAGAGCAAAGGATGAGTCTGATTGAAGATATCACGTCTTCCATGTATAGGGCTACTTCCCTTCGCAAAATCTGGTAAATGATAATGTGTATCTGAATAGCTTTAATAATCCATGCACGTTGTTGTGAGTATCCAACATCGACCAATATTTTCCTATGAAATTTACGGTACTACATTGAGTATATTGTTAGGAGAACAAAGTTTTTATGCAAATAAAAATATTAAGCATTATCAGGCGGTGGATATGAAAAACTATAACTTGGCTCCATAAGTGCACCCTAAAAAAAATACAATTAAACATTTCAAATGTGAAGCACATATTGAAGGCATATATCATCATAATATTCTATGTTGGTGTACCATGCCATTCAATGTGTAAACTTGTTGTTCATTGGGAACTCATGCATAGACAGGTGTTCCATCAATCATTGTAATACAATCTTTAAAGTATGGTGCATATCGGGCATCATTTAATATATATTGTGGAATCTCTAGAACTAAATGGTTCATCTATAGTTG
Organism: Dactylorhiza incarnata; assembly: GCA_033032865.1. Lineage (NCBI taxonomy): Eukaryota > Viridiplantae > Streptophyta > Magnoliopsida > Asparagales > Orchidaceae > Dactylorhiza > Dactylorhiza incarnata. The sequence continues at coordinate 459,524 of JAWHQI010000515.1, forward strand.
TTATAGCATATGGATAGCTTCTTTATAACAACTATACCTTTGAAAATATTTATTTACTATTTTTGATGAGTGTTGAAATCATTCAGTTATTAGTATAGCTATTATAGTAATTGGATTATTAAGTAATTGAAGTAAATCAATAATATGATCTTTAACATCCTATGAAATTTTGTGAAATCTAAAAATGATGACCATTGAGCAGTTCTCCAACCCACCTAGCTCAAGTTTAGTGTGATGTCATACATAGATTACTTTTGGATGACAATGAACTACACTTGTGCATCTGAAACACTACCAATATTAGGATTGGTGGTTGCAAAATTTCTATTACGGTTTATGAAATAAGTTACTCTTTGTTGAATTTCATCATTAGAACTATCTGTATGATTTGATAATGCATTGTAAAATTCCAACAAATCCAATAAAAGCACATAAAGAATGTAGTAACTCAAGTAATAAACAAACACATACATAATGTTCACATATATGAATACAAACTTACACATTTTTCAATAAAAATAGATAAAAACACATACATCACATACCACATTGTTCAACAAACATAAATAAAAACACATTATTACTTATCTTCACCAACATAAGATAAAACATAAATTCACTACTAAGAGTTGTGCATATATCATATAATCTGCCACCTAAATATTAAATGTTGAGAAATGCTAATGAAAGTTTTTATGTTGGTTTTCTCCTTAAGAAACATTGTTGAAAAATAATATCGATCAAAATCTTCCATAATGTATGGATATTTTCGAAGTTCATTGGTAGTTTTTAGGATTACTAGCAAGACGGAAGAGATTTGGATTTTTGGAGGCTCCATCATGCAACAACCAGTTTTATGTGATGTCTCTGCAATATCATCCATGGGGAACTCATTGCCCTCTTACTTCAAGCACTCTTATTTTTTCTCTTATCCTTACTCTTATGTGTGAATGCAAAAAAGTCGACGGTTGAGAGGAACTAACATTCACACTATTATTTCCTAGAGGAATAGGTAAATCTTCCACATCTTGAATATCATAATTAAACATTTCACATTAATCAATTGATGTGTGACCTAGATTTTGGGAATTTGAGGCCTACACTAGATCTCTGGCTAGAAGCAACTACTTTGCTGAATATATATCATCTCCAACTTTTCATCCAAGTTTAGAATATATCAGAGTAGCAAAACTTCTTTGTATTAGGTACAATATGGATATATATCTAATTAATCGAAACAATAAATATGAATTTGAATGTTAAAGTGATAATGAAATTAAAAGAAACATATTAACCTCTCGTTTTTTGTCTTACCATTCATAAAAAACGTTAATAGTTTTACGAGACAAATTCTAACCCAAGCTTGTCTCGCCCAATTTTAGATCACACCATAACTTTCATTCCTTCTTTAACTGACTTCATTTATTATTCATTTGAGTTAGTCATATGACTTTCACTTATGTTAATACATATTATTCATCAAATTAGTCCACCATTCCTTGTTCAAATGTGTCATTAGTCTATTTCTCAACTAAATTTCTTATAAGCATAACTAGCAGAAAATCATGACATAAATGACCTCCCATTTTCCAAACACTATGATATCTCTATGTTACCCATAAGCTGCATATTTGACTGAAGTGCATTATTAATAACATAACTTATGGACATTTTGTAATGATCCAGGCCCGCCAACACGGGACCCAGCTGGACCGCCAGCACCCTCCCAGCCCAGGCCCGCCAACACGGGATCCAGCTGGCACCAGAAGGGTTCAGCCTAACCAGATGGTCTGCAGACCATGCACCCCAACCCCTCTCTATCCCACCACAAGGCACGCGGGTTGTTCGAGACCGCAGTCCCCCTTTGATGAGAATCGAGCCAGTTAAGAGGCAACACGTGGACTTCCCAGGAGGTCACCCATCCCAGAATTGATCTAGCCTGAGCACGCTTAACTATGGAGTACTTTCACTTCTCATCACCAATTGAGATAATATGGCAGAGGTGAGACTTTGGAGGAGGACTAATGCTAAGGCAGAGTTCACACACAAGAGGGCTATCTCACAACCGACATGCACCTCTATTTATAGGCGATAAGACGGATGTCGTCACTGCCGCAAGAGAGATACAGTCACCACCCATCAGATCGCGAGCGTTCTCATAAGGAAGACCGCGCGATCAGACCACTTGGACAACATTCTGTCCAAGACCGCAAGTCAGCAGCAGACCACGCACAAGCCGCACGAACACAAGACCGCGCACAAGCCGTGCAGACACAAGAACACTCCTTCCTTAGATCTCCAAGAGCAAATCAAGAACATCTGGACGATATCAGACAAGTCGCCAGACCAACCTGCATAAGCCGCCCGGTCACAGCGGTTACACAAGAACAGACCGCCTGGTCTTTTTACAAAGAAGCAAGACCAACCAAGCAGAGCAGACTAGGAAGAGACCGGAACAAGCTAGAGCAAACCGACCAACACAATAGACCACCAGAGCCAGACTGGCAGAGTACCAACACAGAGACCGCGTGGTCACTATGGTCACCAAAAATCAGACCGCCGGCCAACTTGCACTCCACTTCAATAATTTCAACACATCTACTGTCTAAAGAATAAAATTTTCCATCTTTTCCCTGTGAGCATTCAACAATACTGAGATCATATGGAATAGGGAGCCTGACTGTGCAGAAGATGGTCCAGCAATATTCACTTCTGGAGCAACATTCTCCTCTGGAGCACTTTCAGGAGCAATGTCTTGACCTAGAAGGTTAGGAGATTCTATCTGCATCTGCTCTTCTTCCACCAACACTTGCTTTCCTTTAAACAGAACTAGGTCAAGCCCAGCCTGGGGTTCAACACTTTCAATGTAAGCACTTGGCAAAATTTGCCGAGTCCTTTTCGATTAATTCGTCGAGTGAGTCTTGTAATTTTGTCGAGTGTTCGCACCGAATTTTTTTTGGTGGTCTCGACAAATTTGTTGTGAAGGTGGGTTTTCCTTGAAACTTTTTAGGGTTTTCTATGGTGCCAGATTTGGTCAAGATATTTGTGAATCACTACACCCAGTTGGTTGTTTTTGGACTGTTGGTTGAGTTGGACAAGTGGTCGCCACCATAGTGTCTATTTTTCTTCTTTGGACGAGTAGGTTGTTAGTTGTGTGGGCATAACCACCGCCACAGTGCTTTTGTTCCCTGGATGTTTTGGTCTGATGGTTTGTGTTGGAAAGATAGCCACCGCCTTTGTACCGTCTTTTGGCTGGGTTAATGATTCACTTCTTGAGCCAATCTGTCACTCTTCTTCCTACTTGGATATTGTTATATGACTTTGACTGCACTTTGTCCAAGTCTTTCCCTATTTGGACGCTAATATTTCTTTGTTTTAATGATTGTTGTTTCACTGCTGTATCTTGTTGGGTTGGTAACCATCTTTAACTTGTCACGTCCTTTTACTCTATGATTGAGCTATTTTTTGCGCCTTAGTTCTGAGGCATTCTTTTTTTTTGAATGCCTCAGGTTTGGACCAGTATTGGTTGAGCTAAGCAAGTCCGGATCCTTCAGATTCTCTATTGTTGTTTCCTTTACTCTCATTTGGAGAGGTAGATTGTTGATTTTTTTCTGACTTTGTTTAATGTTATGGCTTCGTGTCAGTTTGTTGGCGCCCGTAGTATGAACTCTCTTTGTGATAGACTGTATCTTGCTAGTTAAGCTACTACCAATGTCTTGCTTTTATTGGAAATGCTCTCTGTGAAGAATTTATGTTAGGATGCATAGTAGATATTTTATATACTGGAAATTTGCATATTTCCTCATGCTCATGACATCTCTTTTAACTGTTGTCACTCTACTTTGAAACTCGTAAAAGTTCCATTTTTATCTATACTAAATTTAGAAGATGTATATCATTAAAATGTTGGTTAAGTTCACATGCTCATGCAGGACACCTTAAAGTAAAATATGTATTTTTTTCACAGCGTATATTTATAATTTCTTGGTTGTGGGCTAGATAACTAGCTAAACCGAGGGATAGTGTTTGGAACTTCATACTTAAATTATGTTTTAAAACATAAAGTTTTTGGCTTTCTATAAGGAAAAGTGTAAAGATAGAATCGCCTGAGCGTCTGCAGCTGTCCCCTACACGGCATGGCATCATGACGCATGTTTTCTCTCACTCTAATAATATCTTTATATATATTGAGAAAATGCGGGTTGTGACTGTTGGATCTGATGGCGCCCTTAGGGGCGGGGGGTGAATAAGGGGTTTACTATTTTTTGAAATAAACTTACAGATTTTACCAAAATAGAAAAACCTTTTTGTCTGTCGCTAACGCCTGGCGTTAAGAGTCAACGCTGGCATTAACTCTCCAGAAAAAATAGTTTTGCAGAAATATTCAAAATGATTTTCTTTATGAAATACAATTCCAAAAAAACTAGATATACTGGAAAAGAATTTTATGTTTCATAAAAATGATTACAAAGATAATATTTCAATAACGCTTGAAATTGGAGGTGACAACTTGAAAAATCTCTTTTTTTCCTTCACCGGTCCTTCTCCCAAGGACCGGTTGGCTATAGCCTATCTATCCCCAGATAAGGCTTTTAGCCACCCCCTAGATCTACCCTTGACCTAGTCGCCACGCACAAAGCGACAAATTACCCCCTAAGCCATACAAGGACCTAGTCGCCACACACAAGGCGGTGAATTACTACCGTTACAAGAAAATATAAAAAGATAAAGATTAAATTTAGAACAAATGACTCCCTAGAATGAAGAGCGATGAAGGAGATGTTGAAGATACGCCATGACCACGTCGGAGTTAAAGCGATCGACCTCTTCAAATTTGCCGTTGGAAATCTCCTTCTCACTCTTGTTCCTCAATGTTGGTGTCGGGAGTTCTCTCTGAATTCTGAATGAAATGCTCTCTCAAGTCTCTGGAATGAAGGCTTCAATGCATCTCATTCTTGAGCAAACGAAATCAGATCTTTAAATAGAAACTGGAGCTAATGCGTGTCGTTAAGGGTTAACGCCAGTGTTAGTAAACGTGCACTATCGTGGCTGAAATCGTGCAAACCGTCAGGATCGTGGCAGAAACTAGGTTCGTCGAACGAAACTCATTTCGTCGAACGCACTTTTGTCGAACGGAATCAAATTTCATCGAACGCCTTCAAAGTTTGTCGAACGCAAGTTCATCAAGCGAAATTTCATCGAGCGCAGGTTCATTTCGTCGAACGGAATCTCCTTTCATCGAATGCCTTCAGAGTTCATCGAACGCAGTTTCGTCAGGCGCAATATCATCGAGTGCATGTTCTTTTCGTCGAATGGAATATCCTTTCGTCGAACGCCTTCAGATTTCGTCGAACGCAGTTTCGTCGACTACAACTCGACGGATTTGTTCTCGACGGCATTCCTTCTCAGCGGTTTCCTTCTCAGTGGTTTCCTTCTCAGCGGTTGTTAACGAGGGGCATTAACAACTAACGCGAGCATTAGCTCTCTTTTCAGAGAATCATCATCAATCAGCATCCTGTTCATAGGGTTATGTAGCTATAGTACCTGCACACTATAAACACAAGCAAGATCAAATACATAGTGTGATTTGTTATTTCTCAAACTAAGAGAAGTGGAACACAAGCTCCAACAATCTCCCCCTTTTGATAATAACAAATCCACCAATAAGAAATAAAATATAAGTAAAGTAGTGTTTATAGTAAATGTTAAGCGTTATAAACATGCATACTCCCCCTATATGGATACTCCCCCTACATGAATGCATTTCTTAATGAACTCCCCCTAAATAAAAGATTTCTTTATTTCTTTAATTATTCTCCCCCTTTTGTTATAATCAAAAGAAGGTGGGATAGAATTATAACAATATAAAATACTATGCATTTAGTAGAGATAAGAGCAATTTGTAAATAAATAGTGAACACGGCGAAAGCAAGTTGTAACATCTTGTAGAAATTGTAAGTACAAAATATAATAAGCATTTTACTCAATTAAGTAGATGTTTTGAATTTAGATACACAAGTTGCAAATTCATTTGAAACTTGTAACAAAAAGTAGCAAGCAAGATTATAAAAATATCAAGTAAAGATATGTTTACATTGTAAATAAATTTGCATTTCAAGTAAACAAAAACATTGTAAAGATCATGCTATGCTATCTAATGCATTTACTCATAATTGTAGAGAACAATTTAGGAAAGCTTTAGGTCCAATTCTCATGAGTGGAAGTATATAAATGATAATGATGTGTTCAATAAGTGTGTTTTGATAAAGTATACAATTGTAGAACTCAAATCACATGATCTATGTAATGTAAGAACATAACTTGAATTGAACATAAACAACTTTACTTCCACAAATGTCAATGCACATATAGTTTTTTAAAGTGAAATGGTAAAATTTTTGTTTACACAAGACACTTTACAATTCTTTCTAAGGTGCTCAACCTCACAATGCTCATTAAGACTTATCAGGAGGTTCAAATAGTGCTTGGTGGAGTTATCCTTATCATTAATTGATTTATTTTTTTGTTTTAGTGATGAAGGACTCTGAATTCACTTGTGTTGCAAACATAGCATTTTTTAAATTTTATTTACCACATTTCTCGAAATACAAGTGCATGAAAAACAAAGAATTCAAGAAAGAATTCAATGTTGTATAGGTAAATTATTTATGAATTTCTAAATAAGTTCTTATGCTACACAATCATGCAAAAATAAGATTTACAACACATGTAGATTAACCAAAAAGGTGTAAGTGAGAAAATCATTAACAAAAATAATAACTTTACTCATACTTAGAGGCATGTAAAAACATTTCTACATATGTAATCTATACTCAAATTTGTTTTTGCACATTTGAAGATAATATTCAAGACATGATAAAATCAAAACAATGTTTGTAAGAAACTTGACGGTTTAAATTAAACATTGTAAAGAATCTTAAATCAATATATATATCGTTCTTGAAATAAACATTTAAGCACATATTTATTTTTTTGTTTTTAATTTTTGAAGTAAATAACAACAAACAAACAAAATTTAAAAAATAATTTTTTGAGCATAGAGGCTAACGCCAGGCGTTAGCTTTTAACGCCGAAATAGAACACCAATTTTTAACATTTTGAAAAATCTTTTTCATGATAAATTTGTAATATAAATAGGCCTTCTTACAGTTGAAATTTCAGACATTATGAAGTTGATATAAAGGCTCTTTTAGCGTGTTTTTGGCGGTTTGTCTATAGGTTTTACATTTTTATTGATTTTTGAATTTTTTATAAAAATAATGCAAACAAATATAACAAAGTACATAAGAGAATTTTGATAGCCTTTTATAAGGGTTAAAGTGACATTTCTAAGAAACCTAATTCTAAGCTAAGCATGTGAAAACGTGCATCGGGTAGAGGTTTGGTAAAAATGTCGGCAAGTTGTGATTTCGTCCCTATAAAGCGAATTTTAACATGTTCTTTCTTAATATGATCCCTAATAAAATGATGTCGGACATCTATATGTTTAGATCTAGAATGATGTACGGGATTGTTTGTGAGATCTATAACGCTCTTGTTATCACACTTTAATTCTATGTTATTTAGATGAACACAAAAGTCTTCTAATGTTTGGGTCATCCACAAGGCTTGTGCACAACAACTACCTAGTGCGATATATTCGGCCTCGGTGGTGGAGAGGGCAACATAATTTTTGTTTCCTACTCAACCATGATACGAGTGAAGGGCCTATAAAATGACATGTGCCACTAGTGCTCTTATGATATAGAAAGTTTATGTAGTTTTAAAAATAATTCCAACTAATATCCCGATGTAGGAAAGTATACCTATCAAAATATAGTATAGGAAGGATGTCGTATTTGCCCGAGGCCTGTCGAGTAATCTTACTCACGTAAATTAATATTATTTTATCAAAAAAATATTTAAAAGGTTTTTATAAAAGAAATAATAAAAGAAAGGAAACATTTGATCGAGAATCCTTCTTAAGTAAAATACTTAGTAAATCTAGAGTTCATAAGAAATGGATTTAGACAAACTTGACCGTGGAGGTTCCCAAAATATGATAGAGCCTCTCTCGAGAGAACTACCACCTAACCTTAGGTTGATCGATTAAGACCCCTCGGCCAGTCGAAACCCCTAAGCTTGCTTTATGCGATGAGCCCCACTATTGGATTTTACTCTAATTCGGAAGATTTGTGTCACCCTCTCTCGAGGAATGTATGTAAATCTTTTTATCTTTGAGTGATCTCCTCGTTTGCATGGATCTCTCGATCACTAGCATACGGATCTTAGATCGAGAAACATATTCGCGACATATGAATTCAAAGCAATTTAATTCAAAGATAAATCCTAGTTTTCGAAAACCAAACTATGAAAAAGAGATTACTAAATACCACTACTTAAGAATTCATCCGATCAAATGTAATAAAATTAGCTACTCATAGTTGAAGAAAGAGTACATTTTTATAACTATGAAAGGAGAAGTACAAGTGCGAGTAAAGTAAATCTAAGCTATGAATTGGAATTGCAAAGCATAAAATAAATTGCATTAATAAAATTACACTAATGAAATGCAGAAAAACTACTCTAAAATTGACCCAATCGAAGCAAGGACTGGATCCTTATCACTTTGGCAGCAGCTGGCTTTTATAGGCAGAAAATTGGTGAGTCACGCCCTTGGTCACGCCCGTGACCAAGGGCGTGTAAGCTGCGTAACTGCGTCATGAAAGCCCGGGAACGTTGGGGAGAGAAACCACCATAATTGATCATCTGGACGGGTCACGGCCTAGGTCACGCCCGTGACCTAGGGCATGTCTTGACCGAGTCAGGAAACGGCGGGAAACAGCACGATCTGGAGTTAATCTGGCAGTTGCGGGAGAGGACACGCCCCTTGGTCACGCCCGTGACCAAGGGCGTGTAAGCTGGAACGGCTAGGCGGTGGAAACTGTTTGTATTGAATGCTTGCTGGGCGAGTCACGCCCGTGACCTGAAGGTCATGCCCCAGGTCACGCCCATGACCTGGGGCGTGTAATCATAAACCGACGTGGCAATGTCATCCGGGAGCTGAAGGTGAAGCACGACCGTGACCATGGTCACGCCCCCAGGTCACGCTCGTGACCTGGGGCGTGTACTGAGGATTTTTGTAGATTTGTTCTGGAATTTCCCCTGGACACAGCTGTGGGCTTGAATTTGCTATTAGCAGCCCCAGATTACCTGAAAAACACAAAATAGGGTAAATTAGATATATATTAAACTAAAATTATGTAAAAACTAATTAATTACTACTAAAATATTATATAAAAATAACTATAAATAATGCACTATCATCTTACGATCTAATGAACATCCCGCATAGTACGAATCAGAAAAACTATGTAGAATAAAATAATCATTATGAGGATACCATAAGACTAATCTGGATGTTCTGATTAGATATCTAAAAATTCGTTTAACCGCTTTCAAATGTGATTCTTTTGGGTTAGCTTGAAAGCTAGCACATAAGCAAACAGAAAACATAATATTGGGTCTAGATGCGCTTAAATATAACAATGAGCCTATCATTCCTCTATATAATGTTTGATTAATAGAAATACTGGCTTCATCTTTTCCTAATTTTAGTGATGCACTCATTGGAGTATTAGCTTATTTTAGGTTTTCAAATCGAAATCTTTTAAGAATATCATGAACATATTTAGTTTGACAAATAAATATACCATCTTGTTTTTGTGAGATTTGAAATCCTAGAAAACAAGTGAGTTCTCCTACCAAGCTCATTTCAAATTCATTTTTCATCACTAAAATTACTTCATTACATAACTCTTCATTAGTGGCTCCAAAAATGATATCATCAACATAAATTTGCAATATAATCAAATCATTATCTACATGCTTAATGAAGAGTGTATTATCCGCACTTCCCATTTTATTACCGTGCTTTATCAAAAATAATGTCAATCTATCATACCAAGCACGAGGCGCTTGCTTTAATCCATAAAGCGCTTTTTCTAACTTATACACATGATTGGGAAATTTTTCATTCACAAAACCGGGGGGTTGTTCTACATAAACTTCTTCTTTTATAATCCCGTTTAAAAATGAACTTTTAACATCCATTTGAAATAATTCAAATCTTTTAAAGCTCGCAAATGCAAGAAATATTCTAATAGACTCAAGGCGAGCAATGGGTGCAAAAGTTTCATCAAAATCTACCCCTTCGATTTGTGAATACCCTTGTGCAACTTGTCTAGCTTTATTCCTTGTAATTTTAGAGTCACCATCTAGTTTGTTTTTGAAAATCCATTTGACTCCTATAACCGGATAATTAGATGACATCTCTACTAAATTCCAAACCTTGTTACGTTCAAATTGATTTAATTCATCATTCATAGCTAAAAACCAAAATTCATCATTTAAAGCGGTTGAAACATTTTTTGGTTCTATTTCGGATACGAAACAAAGGTTTACAAAAGACTCATGTAAAGAAGAATGAGTACTTACCCCTTTTGATGGTTCTCCTATCACAAGCTCCTTTGGATGATCCTTAGTAAACTGCAGCTCGCTTGGAGGAACATATTCTACTATCTCATTTTCTTTCTCCTCTTTTTCTTCTTCTTTTTCTTCTTCTTTTTCTCCAAGTGATTCATCATCCTCATGCTCCAAAGGGGAAATTGGTTCGTCTTCATTTCCTGTAGGATTAGAATCTACACAAGGAACAAACTCATCAAATCTTACATGTATAGACTCTTCAACTACTTTAGTTCTTTTATTATATATTCTATAAGCCTTGCTAGTTGAAGAGTAACCAATGAAAATTCCCTCATCGCATTTTTCATCAAATTTTCCTAGTGCATCTATAATGTTTAAGATGAAACATTTACAACCAAACACATGAAAATAAGAAACATTAGGTTTTCTTTTAAAGTAAAGCTCATAAGGTGTCAATTTTAAAATAGGACGAAGCATGACACGATTAATAATATAACAAGAAGTATTAACTGCTTCGGCCCAAAATGATTTAGGCAACCCATATTCACAAAGCATAGTGCGTGCTTGCTCTTGAAGGGTTCTATTTTCCTCTCCACTACACCATTTTGTTGTGGGGTGCGAGGAGCAGAAAATTCATGTTTAATTCCTAAATCATCACAAAAAGAAGAAACTCTATCATTTTCAAATTCTCCTCCATGATCCGAACGTATGCATTTAATCTTTAAATCAAGTTCATTTTGAATACAAATGCATAGTTTAGTAAATTCAAGGATGCATCGGATTTGGAAGATAGAAATAATGTCCAACAAAATCTAGAATAATCATCAATTATTACAAAAGTATATTTTCTACCTCCAAGACTAGAAGTGCTAACCGGTCCAAATAAATCCATATGAATTAATTGAAGAGGTCTAGTGGTAGAAATTACATTTTTGCTTTTAAAAGAATTTTTTGAAAATTTCCCTTTTTGGCAAGGCGTACAAAGAGAAGATAAATTTCCATTAAGCATAGGTAATCCCTTAATTAATTTATCTTTTGATAATTTCAAAATAAGCTTGGTGCTAGAGTGACCAAGGCGCCTATGCCAAAGTTCTAATTCTTCATTTTTAGAAATAAAACATTATAAAGAAGAATTTGAAAGATCATTAAAGGCAATCATATAAACATTATGCATCCTAGGTGCGGTGAGTATGGCATCATTTGTTTTAGAATTTATAATTTTGCAAAGATTTGTAGATGATTCAAATAATACATTTAAGCCTATATCACATAATTGACTAATTGAAATTAAATTATGTTTTAAGCCATCTACAAGTAAAACATTTGAGATTGAAAAAGAATCGTTACCCACTGTACTAATGCCCATGATCCTTCCTTTTCCATTGTTACCAAATGTCACCATCCCTTCTTTCTTCATCTCAAGGCTAAGGAACTTTGTTTTGTTTCCCATCACGTGTTTGGAGCATCCCGAGTCAAAATACCACATGTCCTTTTTGTCCTTAACCTGCCAACATACCTAAAAAGGAGATGAGAGTAAAGATCCGGATACCTAAGAGGTTCCTCCCATAGAGTAGGTGGAAACCTTAGGCACCCAGATTTGCTTAATAGCACTACCGCCCTTTTTCTTACAAGAGTTTGAGGTGTGTCCAAATAAATGACATTTGGCACATGATATAAAAGGGGATGAGACCCTTTTTGAAGTTTTGGATAAACTCTTGTTGGAAAATGAGGTAAAATTTGAATTTTTGAAATTATTAATAACAGAATTAGTGTTTCTGGAATTACAGCTAACGCCAGCGTTAGGAGTTAACGCCTGGCGATAGTTTCCAGAGCTATATCCAAGGCCATATTTGGAACTTCCATGGCATTGGTTGGACAAGATCATGTCCAGAGATCTTTGCCCAACTCCAAACTTCTTAATAGCCAAATTTAAATCATGAATATGAGCTTTGATAGCGGTGTTTTCCGTTACCAACACAACGCACCGATTCGCAAAACTCTTCTTTCCATCCTCTATTTGAGAAAGAGAGGTTTTTAAAGTTCTTTCTAAATCCCCTTTCTCCTTAGTAAGAAGTTCAATAATGGAGTGGGATTTAGAAAGAGCTTCTTCAAGTTCTTTCACTCTTCCTAAGGAGTGATTGCACTCTTGGCAAGATACATTTTCTTTCCCTAATAGTTTAGATAATTTTTTGTTTTCTTTTAACAAATGTTTATTTTCAAAATTTAGAAGATCAATATCTTTTAAACTTTTTTCAAAAATTTTGCAAGTTTGTAAATACTCAATATATAAATCATCATAAGAGGTAGGGAAAGTTAACTCAGTGTCTCTTTGGACACTGCTTTCATCCTCGGATGTCTTGTCACCTTTTCCCATAAGGCACATATTTTCCTCTTCTTCATCGCTAGTGGATGAGCCGCTTGAATCCTCGGAGGAGGAGTCATCCCATGTAGCCTCTTTTAGGACCTTCTTCTTTTCTTTTCCCTTGTGCCCTTTTTCTTTACGCTCTTTTAGATATTTTGGGCACTGGCTCTGAATATGTCCGGTCTTTCTACAATGGTAGCACTCCGGTGGTGGTCGTTCATCATCATCCTCGACGCTACCTCTCTCTTTCTTTGATGAAGATCCCTTTTTGATGAAATATTTCCGGAAGGTGTTTCTCCCTTACGGATTCTTCATGAACCTTTTGAACTTTTTCACAAAAAGGCTCTCCTCGTCCTCATCATCATCATCTCCATGTGCCTCCTTTTTTGATTTTAAGGCCAAACTCTTCTTCTTTGGCTCCAAGTTATACTCTTGTTGTTGAATTTTGAGTTCAACCTCATGGGTCTTTAGGTTCCCAATGAGGCTCTCAATTTGGAGCTTCTTCAAATAATGCGACTCTGAGATAGCCGTCACCTTTGGATTGAACTTTGGAGGAAGAGACCTTAAAATTTTTCTCACCAAGTCGCCGTTGGAGAACACCTTTCCAAGTACTTTTGAGTCATTGACGATCTTGGTGAACCTTGTGTACATTGAATCTACGTCTTCATCTGCCTCCATCCGGAATTTCTCATACTCGGATTCAAGTTGGAAGAACTTTGAATCCTTAACATGTGAAGTACCTTAATGAGTAATTTCTAATAAATTCCATATATCATAAGCTGTTTCGCAAGCATAAGTTCTATTAAATTCCATTCTATCCAAAGCACAAAATAACGCATTCATTGCTTTAGCGTTATTCTTACATCTCAACTTATCATTGTCATCCCATCTATCTCTAGGTTTTTCCATAGTGACTTCTCCAACAACAAATGTTGGTGGAGAATAGCTTTGTTCTACCATACCCCAAACTTCATTATTTAAAACAGTTAAAAAACAACGCATTCTAGTTTTCCAGTAATTATAATCAATTCCGGTAAATAGTGGATGTCTACTAATCCCTTGACCCTCAGCGAAAGCATGATCATTATGTGCCATTATTCCCGGTTGTGAAACCGTTTTGGAATAACCTTGCTCTGATACCAAGTGTTGGATCTGATGGCGCCCTTAGAAGGTGGGGGGGGGGGGGGGTGAATAAGGGGTTTACTGTTTTTTGAAATAAACTTACAGATTTTACCAAAACAAAAAAACCTTTTTTGTCTGTCGCTAATGCCTGGCGTTAAGAGTCAACGCTAGCGTTAACTCTCCAGAAAAAAATAGTTTTGCAGAAATATTCAAAATGATTTTCTTTATGAAATACAATTCTAGAAAAATTAGATATACTGAAAAAGAATTTTATATTTCATAAAAATGATTACAAAGATAATATTTCAATAACGCTTGATATTGGAGGCGACAACTTGAAAAATGTCTTTTTGTTCCTTCACCGGTCCTTCTCCCAAGGACCGGTTGGCTATAGCCTATCTATCCCCAGATAAGGCCTCTAGCCACCCCCTAGATCTACCCTTGACCTAGTCGCCATGCACAAGGCAGCGAATTACCCCTTAAGCCGCACAAGGACCTAGTCGCCACACACAAGGCGGCGAATTACTACCGTTACAAGAAAATATAAAAAGATAAAGATTAAAATTAGAACAAATGACTCCCTAGATTGAAGAGCGCTGAAGGAGATGTTGAAGATACGTCATGACCACGTCGGAGTTGAAGCGAGCGTCCTTCTTCAAATTTGTCGTTGGAAATCTCCTTCTCACTCTTGTTCCTCAATGTTGGTGTTGGGAGTTCTCTCTGAATTCTGAATGAAATGCTCTCTCAAATCTCTGGAATGAAGGCTTCAATGCATCTCATTCTTGAGCAAATGAAATCAGATCTTTAAATAGAAACTGGAGCTAACGCATGGCGTTAAGGGTTAACGCCAGCGTTAGTGAACGTGCACTGTCGTGGCTGAAATCGTGCAAACCGTCAGGATCGTGGCAGAAACCAATTTCATCGAACGGAACTCATTTCGACGAACGCGCTTTCGTCGGACGGAATCAAATTTCGTCGAACGCCTTCAAAGTTCGTCAAACGCAAGTTCAACAAGAAATATTTTATCGAGCGCAGGTTCATTTCGTCGAACGCCTTCAGAGTTCATCGAACACAGTTTTGTCAGGCGCAATGTCGTCGAGCGTAGGTTCTTTTCGTAGAACGGAATCTCCTTTCATCGAACACCTTCAGATTTTGTCGAACGCAGTTTCGTCGACCGCAACTCGACGGATTTATTCTCGATGACAATCCTTCTCAGCGGTTTCCTTCTCAGCGGTTGTTAACGCGGGGCATTAACAACTAACGCGTTAGCTCTCTTTTCAGAGAATCATCATCAATCAGTATCCTGTTCATAAGGTTATGTAACTATAGTACCCGCACAATATAAACACAAGCAAGATCAAATACATAGTGTGATTTGTTATTTCTCAAAATAAAAGAAGTGGAACACACGCTCCAACAGTGACACCCCCCTCATTCCTATCAGTATCTTGGGTTGAGATCCTACGTAGGGATTCCCCCTCAACTAGATCACTGCCCTGAATAGGGCTTCTCCTGTCCTCAACTTCTTTGGATAGATTGGGGTCTGGAATTGATGGGGCTCCCCAGTCTTCAGAATTGCTGGAGGACTCTTCCTCCTCTGATTCTACAACCTATACATCCTTATTCCTCTTATTTTTCTTTGAAGATTGAGCATCCTTCGGTGATTTGGAGATAACTCTATACCACCTATCCAGCATCTTGGAGTCCTATCTCTTAGAATAGTGCAGAGGTACTCCCATCTTCCTCTTAAGCACCCCCAAGGGAATTCAAAAGGAAGATAGATAAAACTTTTTCATAAGAGGGGGTATTCAAGCAGCTTTTTATCTCTTGAAACAAGAATTCTCTCTAGTCAGTATTCTTGGAGAAAATTATTCTACACATCACTTCAAACATCTCTTTTGAGATCCTGTCACGAGAACCAGGTTTGCATAACAGAACCTTCCCAACTATATCTGCTAACAGCTTCCCTTTTTGATTGAATTCTACTCTCTTAATAGACATATAGGTATTTCCATTATGCCCACACCAAGCATACCCGACAGAAATATCTTCAGCAGTCAGCCCTTCTTCTTCAACCTCTTTCTCCAGCCTTGGCAGTCTGAAGGATTTTCCTAAGCTCTTGGCAGATACCTTTACTTTCTTCCCAACCACTACCAATTTTAGAGAGGATTCGAAATGATTGACTCTTGGTTTTTCAAAGAACTCTAGGAGCTCCCTGTTCATGAGAACACAAGGTTCACAGAGCAGATACTCCAGTCCTGAATACTCCAGCAATCCAATCACTGACTTAATCTCTTCAGCGCAGGAGTTGAATCATCCTCATTGAAGCTCACACCGAAAATGACTGATGATTCTTCTTTCTTGGGATCCATTGAAGCAGAAGGTCGAGAACGAACAATTGTCGGAGACGGAATGGAGGTTTGTCACGAAAATGACTTATGGCAAATGAAAGTGTAATTTTTGTCCAAAGCTTTCTTTCTATTTATAGTGGAGGTAGATGAAGGGGCGCATACCTTTTTTTTTTATTAATAGATTAAAAGACCATTAGATGACTCTTATTAAGAGATCCAATACTACAATAGGTATCTATATTCTTTTTCACTGATATGCCTTTTTGTTGTCGAGACTTGTCTCCGCCATGCATCCTTCCAACTGGGTCCATTTGTCGTCGAGATTTATGCAATGTCGTAGAGATATCTTAATATGTCTTTGAGACAATGATCAGATACTTGTCTGACTTAGGAAATTTTCTGCACTTCTTAAGTGGTTCCTGCAGCACTTAGCGTGCATGTTATCTATGACAACTAATGAATGATTATAAGTTAAGGATGAGTTAGAGATTACTCTAAGTTTAGCATCCCTAATTGGAATTTGAAGACGTTAAACTTAGCTTCATCTAGGGGCTTTGTGAATATATCAGCCATTTGTTTGTTTGTGGGAACAAACTCAAGGATGATATCTTCATTCTACACATGCTCCCTAATGAAGTGATACCTTATCTCAATATGCTTAGTCATTCTATATGAGACAGAGTTCTTAGTAATTGAGATAGCACTTGAAGAGTCACAAAATAAGGGTATTTTGGTCATCTTCAGATTGTAGTATTCAAGTTGATGCTAGATCCACAGCAGCAGAGCAAATTTCATATCCATTTGGTAGACTTTGAATCCTTTATGGGTTGCATAGGCTAAGAATAGTCTGGTGGCTTCCAATCTTGCACCAGGAGCAAAGGTCTGATCAAAATCAAAGCCCTCCTCCTACCTATAGCCTTTTGCAACCAGTCTGGCCTTGTTCTTTGTAATTACTCCATTCTCATCTAATTTATTTTTGTAGACCAACTTGGTACCAATAATGTTATGTCCTTGGGGTCTGGGAACTAACTTCCACACTATGCATCTTTTGAATTGATTTAGCTCCTCCTGCATTACTGCAATCGAGAATGGGTTCAAATTTGCTTCCTCAAATTTCTTGGGTTCAATTTGAGATAGAAAGCTTAAGTACAATGGTTCATTCAATGTCATTCTCCTTGTTAGTACTCCTTGATTGACATCTCCTATAATTTGCTCTTGAGGATGATGGCTGACATGTCTAAGGGCAGCTGACACTCTTCCAGTGATTTCTTCTATGGCAGGTTCTCCAGGTTGTTTTTCTTCTACTGTATCCAAGCCTTCCACAACATCTTCTTCTAATTCCACGGACTGACCTTTATCTATCAGTGAAGTTTCAGCCTTGTCTTCAATGGATAACTTTTCCATTTTCTCTGTTGTACCTGTATCCACTAATGAACTAGACCAGCCTTTGTGAATAAGGCTAGTCTCATCAAAAACCACATATCAGATTCTACTATTGCTTAGGTATTGATGTTGTACTCCTGATATAGGAGCTGTAGCCAACAAAAATACCTTCACTAAATTTCTCAGCAAACTTAGTTAGCTCGGATTTCCCATTATTAAGAACATAGCATTTGCTACCAAGGATTCTAAAATAGGATAAGATAGGTTTTCTGCCTTTCATCAATGCATAGGGAGTTTTCTTGTGGTTTTTGATGATGAACACCCTATTTATCACATGACAAAATGTATTGATAGCCTCTGCCCAGAAGTATTCTGGTAGAGAGGAGTCACTCAGCATTGTCTTGCTAGCCTCTATTAAGGTTCTATTTTTTCTCTCTGCAACTCCATTCTATTGAGGAGTTCTAGGTGAGGAAAATTCTTGGGAGATACCCAGCTCTTGGCAGAATTCTGTCATGACTCCTAATTGAAATTCTGTATCATGGTCACTTATGAATTTGACCACAGTACAACTCATTTAATTCTGGATCTTCCTGACAAAGTTCTTCAAGTTGTCTAAGGTACCTGACTTCATTTTAAGGAAGAACACCCTAGTGAACCTTGAGTAATCATCAACTACTACAAGGGTATAAGCCTTCCCTCCTAAGCTAAGAACTGACATACGACCTAACAGATCCATGTGCTATATAAATATGCACCTTGAAGAATCTTTATTAGGCATGCTCTTAAAGCTGGTCCTAGTTTGCTTGTCTAGTTGGCATGCCTGTCAGGGGCCTTCTTTAATGCACTTAATATTGGATCCATTTCTAACTAGGTCTTGAGAGAAAAGCTTGATTATGGTCTTGTAATTAATGTGAGCAAGTCTCTTGTGCCATTGAACACAGAGAGCATCTTTCTCATTTGCCACAAAACACAATGACATGGAAGAATTTGCATGAAAGAAATTTAGGCAATAAATATTTCCACTCCTAGTGCTAGTTAAGATAGCCTCAGAATCTAAGGACTTCTTAACTAAGCACTTATACTTGTAGAAAGTAATAATAAAACCTAGATAACAAAGTTGACTTATGCTTATGAGATTGTGATTCAATCCCTCCACATAAGCTACCTTTGTGATGGTAACTAAGCCATTAGAGATGTTACCATAACCTCTTGTCACCCCTTTTTCTGAACCACCAAATATAACTGTTGAACCATTCTCCACTAGGGTGAAGTTTCTCAAGTAACTCCTTATTCCATTCATGTGCCTAGAGCATCCACTATCCAAATACTAAATGGGAGATTGGTTGGCATTTGGACACACATATAAGAAAGATTACTTACCCTTAGTTACCCAAAAGGATTTGGGTCCTTGGTTTCTATTAGGGGATAAACTGAAACATCACACCTCTGAGTGGTCTGCACTCTCCTTACACTAGGTACTGTTGGGTTGAACCCACAGTCCAAGGCAAAGTGACCAACTTTTCCACAACACCAGCACTCGTACATGTTGTATCTTCTTTTCTGCCTCACCATCTGGATAGGGTGGCAATGTTGGTGGGTAGAAGTGAAGACAGCTGGCCTAACAGTCCTTGGGTGAACCTCACAAGTGTGAGTATGTAGTGAAGTTGTTCTCACCACCTTTTGGTTCACCTTCTTAGGAACAGGCTTGGCAGGAACTGTCTTTTCCTTGCTTTTGGGTGCTGTTGCTGCAGGTTCATGGACAAAAGGGCCTAGATTCTTCATTTGCTCTCCTCATGAGGTGCTTTAAAACCACTCAGCCCAAAGCCTGCTCTTCTATTTGAGGTAAAGGGCTTATTGCCACTTGTTAAGCAAGCACTGGTCAGATGACCATATGAAGATTCCTGGTCAAAAGGATTTGATGCCAACAACACCTTCTTAAAGGAAGGTTGAGCTTCAGAAGCTTTGTCGTTGGTCATCTCCTTAACAAATCCTACACCGCCTCTGAATGGTGCAGAAAAGCTGTCAATGATGAGAAGGACAGTCTTGGGATTGGAGAAGTTGGCAACAATTCTCTTTTCAGCCAGTAGCACTTCCTCAAGGTCCTTGATGACCTCGTTCTTCTGAGCCAAATTAGCAGTTTTGAGCTTTGTGGCTTCCTTGAACTTGTCCCCTTCTTTGCTCATAGCAGTCAGCTTCGTTGCTGACCTCTGGAGCTCAGAGTGGGCAGTTTTCAGGGATGCCAAATCCTAAGACTAAACTCTAAGGAGTTTCTTGATTTTTCTTAAAAGCTTCCCATAGAGCTTCATACTACTGCTTTAATTCAAATTCATCCTCATGTGGGGATCTTGAGGATGTGCTGCTGTGTGAAGACTCACTTTCATTATCAAGCAAAGAATCTGCCACTAATTCAGAATCAGAGGCAGACAAAGGGGCTCTGATAAGTACCTTCGCAGGAGAGTTGTTTTCATCCTAGATTTCTTCATTTATGGCCATCAGGTCAATCAGAGCTTCCTCCTCAGTTTCTGAAGAGCTTGAATCAGAATCACTTAGGGTTCTGATTTTCTTTGCTATGAACCCTTTCTCTGATTTCTTTCTATCTCTTGAATTTTTTCTCTTCATAATTATTTGATTCCCTCTTCTTGCCGGGGCAATCAACAATCATGTGTCCTGCTTTCTTGCAGCAATAACAAACTATGTTAGTTAAATCAAATTTACTAGGTTTAGATTTATACCTGTCCTCCCTTGAAGATTTATGTCTATCATGTTGACCAAATCTCCTTGAGCTTGAAGAGGATGACCTGTGGTTGTCTCTTCTCCTTCTAGACATTAGCTTTTTGAACTGTTTGGAGAAGAGAATCAGTTCTTTATTGGTGTTGTTAGATTCTGATGTGCTGGCATCTGAGGCTTCACTGCTCTCAGAGGTATCCTGAATTGCAGGGAACTTGTCCTTGATTATCCTCAAGCTTTCAGCTTTGAGGGCCATGGATCTTTCTCTGGTGCTCCCCCTTGAGCTTTCTTCTTTAGCTTTTCTGGTGTTGAGCTGAAGCTCATGAGACAACAATTTCCCATATAGGTTCTTGGGCTCCATATTGCCCAGCTGACCCATTTCCATGATAACACAAATCTTGATATCCCATTCCTTAGTGAGGGATCTAAGGAATTTATCATTTAAATCTAAATTTTTAAACTCTTTACCATAGTTCTTCAAGCCATTTACAATCTTGAAAAATCTCTCATAGTAGTTAGAGATATTTTCATTCTTGCCTTGCTTGAAGGCCTCATACTCCTGATTCAGGAAAGATTTCCTATCATCCCTCATTTCTTAAGTCCCCACCATGTAGACAACCAAGGAGTCCCACATCTCCTTGGCAGTTTTGCAGTGAATAAGATTTTGGAGGGTAGAGTCATCAATGACACTCACAATAATGTTCTGAGCCCTCTTGTCAAGGCCCACCAGAGCAAGTTCATCCTTGGTCATATCAGCATACTTCTTTGGCACTCTCTGAGTAGGATCAATGGTGGATGCAGTCATGGGTATGAAAGGTCCCTCTTGCACAACCACAAAAGCTCTTGAATAAGCAGCTTCCATGAATAGCCTGACCCTTTCTTTCCAAATAGGGAAATTTTCCTTGGTGCAAATTGGAAGCTTCATGGATCTTATTTCTCTGAAGCTATCACTTCTATTCATAAGGACTAGTTCCAAGATCTAGATCAGACTGTTAAGTCACTCTTTGATCAACCTATCTTTGATACCACTTGTTATATATGGAACTATCACCTAGAGGGGGGGGGGGGGGGGGGGATAGGTGATATTGATGTTTTGAAATCTTATGCAGAAAAACAAAGAAATCAAACCACCACACAACAAACAATCACAGATCACAGCACACAAGAACACCATATGTAAAGTGGTTTCTCAAGACAATGTGTCTTGAGTAGTGCATTATCCCTCTGCGCCTATCTAGCAGTGTGTTAGAGTCAGCAACCTCCACCAAATCCCAGTTCTACTCCTCAGATCATACAGCATGGGCACTGCTAGCCCTACAACTCAGATCCTTCTATGATCTTACCTCAGGTTCTAGGAACCCTACAGGACAGGCCCTTAAGCCCTACAACTCAGGCCCTCAAGCCCTGCAACTTTGTTGGGAATATTGCCCTTCAATGTTCCCTAGATTTGAAGATACATGCATCACATACAATGCTAAGTGCATATTGTATTTCATAAAATATTTTATTTCATGATTATACATGCTTAATTACAGATTAAGTGTTGACTAATTCTCTATCATGATCAGCTGAGATAACAGTCTAGTCTCAGCTGAACCGCTGAGACGCAGTTGAATAGCCGCTGAGAAGAAGCCTGTCTCAGCTGAGCTGCATATAGAGGAAACCGCTGAGAAGGCTAACTGTCTCAGCGGATCTGCTAAGATGCAGTTTATTTCTGCCGCTGAGAGTGAAGCCTATCTCAGCCCATCCGCTGAGACAGATTCAAATATGAATTATTAATATGCGGGATCCATTTTTGGCGAAAGTGGCAAGAAAGCAAGATAATCTTTTCTATTCTTGTCCATACTGTGACTAGGCATTTCTTAGAGCCATTGCAGATTGCAGGAGGTATAAAAGTGAATGTTAGGTCAATAAAAGATGCTGCTTGCATAAATGATATCTGAAGATTGACGGTGATAAAGAGCAAGCTTAAATGGTTGTTCTTGCTGGATCAAGTTCAGAAGAACAAGTGGATCTTTTCCTTCGGTTGAATAAGAAGATCAAGTGGAGCAGTACTAAAGCTTTATCAAACTCTGCTCAAGACAGCATCTGCTGTAGTACAACATAAGAAGTCTAAAAGCTGAAGGTTTATATATTATCTTCTGTTGTAGTAACATAATCTGTCATTACTGAAAGAACATCTTTGTTCTGAGCAGTAGGGTCTTTGTGCCTGAGTTTGTAGGGCTTCTTGATAAGCATGAGTTAGGTTACTTGGGGGGTCACTGAGCTGTAGAAGTAGATATACTCTAAGTTGTAGGGTTGTACTCCCAGCCTGAGTGTAAGGCTTCTTGATAAGCCTGAGGTAGGTGACTTGGGGGGTCACTAAGCTTTAGGAGTATATATACTCTGAGTTGTAGGGTTGGTAGCCTGAGGTAGGGTTTTGGAGAAAACCTGAGAGATCCTGAGTGATCTGTTTTGTAAGCTCATTGAGCTGAGTTGGAGGAGTTTGCCATGTCTAACACTCTGTTAGAGAGGTGTAGAGAGAAAGTGGATGTACCCAGACCTTAGAGAACCACTATAAATCATTGTGTGTTTTCTATGTGTTTGCTTCTACTTAAGTACAATCATCTAAATAACTAATTAGTAAAAGAAGAGACCAACAAACCTCTTCACCCCCCTGTAGGTGAGTTAGACTACTACTAAAGTAAACTATCAAGTGGTATCAAAGGGAGTTTGGTCAAAAAGGACTTAACATTCTGACTAGATCCTACTAGGAATATTCTACTATTGCTTCATGGCTGCTGAAAGTGCACAATGTGCCTCTGAGTAATCTCTAGAGGGGGGTGAATAGAGTCTAAAATATTTTCTACCCTAACAGTGCATACACAGTAAAAATACTAAGGTATCATGTAATCAGCAAAAACCAAAGATAGAATAAATTAAATACAGTTTACTGAAATAAAAACAGAATAAAGAAATGGACATCATAAAAAATGACACACACAAAGACACAGGAATTTTTATAGAAGTTCCACAAAATGTGGGTACTCCTCTCTTCTACCTCCCTGGTAGGATTGCACAACCTGTGCCTAATTCTTTTGATAAGGAGACTCTTAGAACCGCTAAGTCTTTTGATAAGGAGACTCTTAGAACCACTGAGTCTTTTGATAAGGAGACTCTTAGAACCACTGAATCCTTTGGAAGATGGATTAATAAAACTCTTTACAGTTGAAGGAAAAAGTAAGAAGAAGGTAAGAAGAAGAAGATAGAATTCTATTCTCAGAATTCTTCAGAAGCACATTTGTTGCTTCTATCTTTCACCGGATCTGAAATGATGAACCCTTACTTATGATATAGATGTTTGCAAAGATTGTTTTTCTTGATCCTTTTCTCTGAAAGCTTCTTGTAATCTAGCTACTATATGATGATGAAGAAGAAGTAGCTGTATTTATTTCCTATGCAGAGAGAGAGAGAGAGAGAGAGAGAGAGAGAGAGAGAGAGAGAGAGAGAGAGAGAGAGAGAGCTTATGTTTTCTCTCTTTGGGTTGGAGGAGAAAGAAGATGACCCTATTCGACAGATATAATGATAATCGATTCTCCTGCAATGTTTCACTTCTTCTGCATACTTATTCTATATGATTGAGATTTAAAAAACCTGTCTTCTTTTGGGCTGTCCTGAAAAGGAATTCATCTTTCCCACTTATTTTTCTTTCTTCTTTTGTTCTCAATCCGTCCATCACATTTGAATACCTTCCAAGAATGATTTGTTGTGTCTTGGAAAGCTCCATTCTATCCTTAGCAATAAATGTGCCGTTGGAGAACTGTCTCTAGCCTTGTGGTCCTTCTGAAAAGCTCACAAAAGGACAGCAGAAAAAGCTTCCTTTTTCTGACGGTATTCGTCGATGAGTCGACTTCATCATTCTTCATGTCGACGCACCTCTGAGTTCTTATTGAAGTAGCTTTGAATTCCTTCTTAGCTTTGGCTAAACTCAGATGTCGATGTTATGTTGATTCCTTATCGACGTATCCATCGAGTCGAAGACTTGGACTTGGGGATTTAACTTTTGCGTTGAATTGTAGTCAAAGTTGCGTCAGCTTCTTGAATGGCTTCAATAAGCTCTTCCTTCTACATTGAGTTCCTTTCGACGTTGCGTCGACTTGAATTATACTTCGACAGACTTAATAAGTTGCTTTGACTTCTTGTCAGAGTTGCGCCGATATCAAGTCGAAGTTGCGTCGACTTTTATTCGATGCAAGTAATAACTTAACTTATTTTGTGATTGTCTTGACTTGGCCCTGACACTCTAAGGTAAGTGTGACATCCTAAGACATCTAATGACCAATTTAACCTTACTACACAATGTGGGTAATATAACCTAAGAAGTAAAATCACTTATAGATAATTTTTTAAGTTAAATCAAAAGTAGTTTTTCCCAATAGCTGCCCCTGGAGTTTATAAGGAGATGGGCTCAATGAAGCTGCCCATATGCAGGAAATAATCCTTTGGCATATGAAAGCAAAGGGTGAGACTATTTATGGAAGCCTCAGACCTTAGGATCTACATCACTATGAAGGATGGTCCTTTTGTCTTCCTAAAGGCCTCCAACATAGATCTAACTCAGCAAGTGCCCAAGACATATGCTGAAATGACTAAGGATGAGATTGCACTTGCCACAATGGATAAAAGAGCTCAAAATATTATTGTAAGTGCAATTGATGATTCCACCTTCCAAAACTTAGTGCATTGTGAGACAACCAAGGAAATGTGGGATACACTTATAGTGTACATGGAAGGTACTGCTGAAGTGAGGGATGATAGGAAATCCTTCCTCAACCAGGAGTTTGAAGCCATCAGGCAGCACCGCCTGGAAAGCATATCTCTTTGCTATGAAAGGTTCTTCAGGTGGTTAATGAGCTGAAGAATTATGGGAGATTCTTCAGCAATAATGAGCTGAATGACAAGTTCCTAAGATCTCTAACTAGAGACTGTGATACAATGATCTATGCAATCAGGGAAGGAGCTAAGCTTACCGATACTCCTCCTCATACTCTATTTGGAAAGCTGCTATCATATGAGATGCAACTATCTACAAGAAAGGAGGAGGAGACCACCAACACGAATCAATTCACGGAGAGATCCATGACTCTCAAAGCCGATGGATCCAAGAAGAATAAGGAGAGAGTTCCCTCTCCTCTTAGAAGGCTAGCTGACTCAAAAAGTTCTGAGTCCAGCACATCTGACAGCACCTGTCAGATGGAGAGTTTGATGCCTTCTCAAGACATTTCAAGAAGCTGATGAAGAGGAAACAGTGGAAGAACAGAGCTTCCTCCTCTACACATCCCAAGGAGTATAGCAAGGCTGGGAAGAACCACTCAAAGGGAGAAAGGTATGAATATAAACCCAGTAAACATATTTCAAATAATATCATTTTTTATTTCTACAGCAAGCCTAGACATGTCATAGCCGACTATTCAGTCAAGAGAAAGGAGAAAGGTGAGAAGAAACATCATCACCAAATAGGTAGGAAAGGTGAATAGTCTTTCCTGTCCAAGAAGGAAAGAAGCTGGAGTGAATCTGAATCTTTATCCTCAGATTCTGATGAATATGAAGAAGCCTACATAGGGTTGTTTGCTGCTGCTAAGGATGAGGACTATCCAATTGCAAGGATAGGCATCAGAGCCCCTATGTTACGCTCAGATAGTTACACTGAGGAGGATGATGATGTAAGTGGATGATGTGGCTCAATGGCCATATCTGATAGTGAAGACAGTCAGGATAATTCAGATCCTGAACAAGTATCAACTCATTATATTTCTTCTACTCAGTATGAGACATGACCTGATTCTGAAACATATTCATCCAGTGAGGGAAGTAGTTCAGAATCAGAGGATGATGTCAATCAATTGATTGACAATCATGGTGCTCTCTTGGAAGCTCTGAAAAAGATCAAGAAACTAGCTAAGGGGCAAGCTATGGAAATTTCTTCCCTTCAGCAGGCAAAACCTGAATGTTCTGAGTCTGCTACCTAGCTATCCCAGATGAGTAGAGAAATTAGTCAGTTGAAGGGAATTACAATTATCCAGCTGAGCACCATAAGCCAAAAGAACAAGATCATCAAGGATCTTGAAGAGAAGCTTCTCAAGGACAAAAGCTTGGTGGCTCAAATCTCTAAGCCCAAATCAGTACTGCCTGTTGGACATGTGTGTCACATCCCTTTGTTTGAGAATAACAAATCCTATATTGTATTTGATATTGCTTGTCGTGTGTTTATAGTGTGCAAGACTTATAGGTGCAATACTCCACAGGTAGAAAGTAGCTTGGAACCAACAAACTGAACTAAAGCACTACCGCCAGTGCTAGAGGTTACTGTAGGCGCTAGCGCTACCGCCAGTGCTAGTGCTACCACCTAGCGCTAGCTCAAGTTTATGCACAATGCCACGCAGCCGACGGTTTCGTAACCGCCTCCACACGAACACTACCGCAGGAGCTAGGAGCTACCGCAGGCGCTATCTCCAAGTTATATATTTTGTTGCCTTCTCTCTCGTTTTGGTTAGAGCTTCCAGAGAGATTACTTGTGCCAAAATTCCAGAGTTATTACTCTGCCGAAAGTTCATCTCGCAATCAAAGCCAAAGAAGATTTCTGGAGAAGGAAGCCCACACGCTGCATCCAAAGAACGATAGCTTCAACCTCGCTTGTGCTACAATAATCATTCATCCTCAACTTCAGAAATCTCATAGAGGGAGTTCTTGTTATTTACTTTATTTCATTATTGTAATTTTTGTAGTAGAATTCGCCTTGTGTTGGCGACTAGGTCCTTGCGCCGCTTAGGGGGTAATTCGCCGCGTGAGTTGTCGACTAGGTCTAGGAGATTAGATCTAAGGGGTGCTCGAGGCCATATCCGGGGAAGGATTGGCTAGAGCGGCTTGAGGCCATATCCGGGGAAGGATAGGCTAAAGCGAACCGGTTTGTGGGGATACAAGTCGGTATAGAAAAGGAAAAATTATTAACATTTGTACGCCTCCGATTTCTAGCGATATTGAAATCAAATTTATGTAAACACTTATTCATATAATATAATCATGTCTCTATTTGTGTTTACTTGATTTCTCTCATTTGGCGTAAAATTTATTATTGGAAATTACTTTTTCCTAAATTTTTATTTTGCTCTCTTGTTAACTTTAAAACAATATAGTAAATTGCTTAATATTACAAAAGAATTTTATTCCCTTATTCACCCCCCTCTAAGGGTGCTTATCGATCCAACAAGTGGTATCAGAGGTAGGTTATTCCAAATGGTTTAAAAACCAGGAATAATGGCGTCTTATGATCTCGCTTTTTCTGAGGGTCAGGGAATTAGTAGACCTCCACTATTCACTGGGTCAGATTATAATTATTGGAAAAATAGGATGAGATGTTTTCTTTTGACCCTAGATATTGAGGTTTGGAATATGGTAGAAGAGGAATACTCTCCTCCTACAGTTGTAGTTGGAGAAGTAACATTAGAAAAACCTAAGGATAAGTGGGATGATAGGGATAAACTTAAATGCAAAAATAACGCCAAGGCCATGAATGCTTTATTTTGTGCGTTAGATAGAAATGAATTTAATAGAATTTCCATTTGTACTAGTGCATATGATATTTGGAATCATTTGGAATCATTTGGAAATTACTCATGAAGGTACATCGCAGGTTAAAGATTTAAAGCTTTTCCAACTGGAGTCGGAATATGAAAAGTTCCGGATGGATGAAAGTGAAGATGTTGATGCCATGTACACGCGCTTCACCAAGATCATCAATGCCTCCAAAGTTCTTGGAAAGACCTTCTCCAACGGCGATTTGGGCCTATTGATTCTTCGATCCCTTCCTCCAAAATTCAATCCAAAGGTGACGTCTATCTCGGAGTCGCACAATCTAAGAACGCTCCAAGTTGAGAGCCTCATTGGGAATCTCAAAACCCATGAGGTAGAACTCAAGATCCAACACGATGAATACAACAAGGAGACAAAGAAGAAGGCATTGGCACTAAAATCAAAAAAAGGAGTGCCAAGAGGATGAGGATGAAGATGAAGAAAGCCTTTTGGTAAAGAACTTCTGAAAGTTCATGAGAAATCCGGAAAGGAGAAACACCTTTCGGAAATATTTCCAAAAGGAACGAAGATGTAAAGGGCCAACTTCAAAGAAGGAAAAGGGGAGCGATGATGAAGAAGAAAGACCTCCACCAGAATGCTATCATTGTAGGAAGACTGGGCATATTCGGAGCCAGTGCCCAAAATTTTTGAAGGAGAAAAAGGAGAAACGACACAAAGGGAAGGAAAAGAGGAAGGGGTTAAAAGCAAAACATGGGATGACTCCTCCACCTCCGAAGAATCAAGTGGGTCTTCATCAAGCGAAGATGAGGAAGCAAACATGTGCCTCATGGGACAAGAAAACGAAAATGACGACGCCAGTGTTCTTAGCGACACTGAGGTAACTCCTCCCACTTATGATGAACTTTTCAATAATTTTCTTGAAACTTGTAAATCTTTTGATGAAAATATGAAAGATAGTATTTTATTAAATCGACAAAATGAATCCTTAATTAAAGAAAATCAAAAGCTTTCCAAAAAATTAATTATTTTAGAAAAAAAAGGTATCTTGCCAAGAGTGTGTTCACTCCATTAAGATGGCAATGGATATTGAAGATTCTCTTTCTAAAGCCCTCTCCCATGCAAAAATTCTTACAAAAGAGAAGGGGGAATTAGAAAGGAAATTAGAAGCCTCTCTTGTGCAAGTAAAAATAATAAATTTTTTTTGAAAATATGTGTGTCATGCTTGTGAAAGAAAACTTATCACTTAAAGCACAAGTTCATGATCTCACCATGGCCATTAAAAAATTTGGAAAAGGCCAAAAATCACTGCAAATGATTTTAGGGAACCAGTGCCATGAGTCTGGAAAATTTGGACTCGCATATCGAGGTGAGGGCTACCGCCCGGCGCTAGCCACTAACGCCGGCGCTAACACCTCATACAAGAAGCCTAAATTTTCTTTTTCAAAATGTTTTTCCTCTACAAAATTGATTCCTTCCAGCAAGAAAATATTCCAGAAATGGGTCTCAACCCCCTTTATTACATGTACAAACTGTTATAGGTTTGGTCACACGTCTAGTTCTTGCAGGAAATTAAAACAAATTACTTTAAAACAAATCAGGGTACCTAAGGCCTCCACTTATTCTATGGGTGGTACCACTTGGGTATCCGGATCTTTACTCTCATATTCTTTCTAGTGTGTAGGCAGGATACGGAAAATGAAGACATGTGGTACTTGGATTCTGGATGCTCCAAGCACATGACGAGCAATAAAGCAAAGTTCCTTAGCCTAGAAAGGAAGAAGGGGGGATCGTGACATTTGGCGATAATGAAAAAGGAAGGATCATGGGTATTGGTACAGTTGGTAACGAATCCTTTACTATATCTAATGTTCTTTATGTGAAAGGGCTAAAACACAATCTTATTTCTATTACTCAATTATGCAATAAAGGATTAGATGTTTTATTTGAATCTTCCACTAATCTATGCAAAATATCTAATCCTACTACAAAAGATATTTTACTAACTGCACAAAGAATTCATAATATTTATATAGTCTCTTTTCATGATCTTTCTAAATCATCTATAAAATGTTTTATCACTAAAAATGATGAATTAAAACTTTGGCATAGACGACTAGGGTATGCTAGCACAAAGCTTATTGAAAAACTTGCCAAAAGAAATTTAATTAGAGGATTGCCTAGATTAAATGGGAATTTACCTTCACTATGTTCACCTTGTCAAAAAGGTAAAATTACAAAATCCTCTTTCAAAAGTAAATATATTATTTCTACTTCAAGACCCTTGCAATTAATTCATGTGGATCTTTTTGGTCCCGTTAGCACCGCAAGTCTTGGTGTTAGATTATATACATATGTTTTAATAGATGATTTTTCAAGATATTTTTGGATAATATTTCTCTCATCCAAGTCCGATGCTTTTTGCAAATTTTCAAAATTATGTACTCGCATTCAAAAAGAAAGTGATTTAAAAATTAAATGCATTCGCTCGGATCATGGAGGAGAATTTGAAAATGAAAAATTTACTTTTTTGTGATATGTTAGGCATAAAACATGATTTCTCCACACCACGCACACCACAACAAAATGGTGTTGTAGAAAGAAAGAATAGGACACTTCAAGAACTAGCACGCACTATGCTATGTGAATATAAATTGCCTAAGTCCTTTTGGGCCGAAGCTGTAAATACATCATGTTATGTTATGAATAGAATTATGCTCCGCCTATCTCTTAATCACACACCATATGAACTTTATTTTCAAAAGAAGCCTAACGTATCTTACTTCAAAGTTTTTGGTTGTAAATGTTTCATTTTAAATACTAAAGATAGCTTGGGAAAGTTTGATGAAAAATGTGATGAAGGAACTTTTCTTGGATATTCTTCAAATAGTAAAGCTTATAGAATTTTTAATAAAAGAACTAGAAAAGTTGAAGAATCAATTAATGTGAAATTTGATGAACTTGTTCCTTATATAGAAAGACTTTCTGCAGGCAAAGAGGATGATCACTTAACACCTTTGGAGCATGGTGATAAGGAACCTTCCAAAGAAGAAGAAGAGGAGGCCAAGGAAGATGAATATGTACCTCCAAGTGCCTTGAAATTCACAAAGGATCATCCACGAGAATTAATAATCGGTGAACCATCCATCGGGGTAAGAACTCGCTCTTCTCTTCATGAATCTTATTCAAATATTTATTTTGCTTACAAATTTGAACCAAAAAATGTTTCAACCGCTTTAAATGATGAGTTTTGGTTTTTGGCTATGAATGAAGAGTTAGAATAATTTGAGCGACATAATGTTTGGAAATTAGTAGAAAGACCATCTAATCACCCGGTTGTAGGTGTAAAATGGATTTATAAAAATAAATTAGATGTCGTGTCTAGAATCATTAGAAATAAGGCATGCTTAGTAGCACAAGGATATTCACAAATCGAGGGGATATATTTTGATGAATCTTTTGCACCCGTTGCTAGATTAGAGTCTATAAGAATTTTTCTATCATTTGCAAGCTTTAAAAGAGTAAAACTATTTCAAATGGATGCGAAAAGTTCTTTTCTAAACGAGTTTGTAAAAGAAGAAGTTTATGTTGAACAACCTCCTGGTTTTACTAGTGAAAAATTTCCAAATCATGTTTATAAACTAGAAAAAGCGCTTTATGGTTTAAAATAAGTGCCCCGTGCATGGTATGAAAGACTTACATCATTTTTATTAAAGCACGGTTATATTATGGGAAGTCCGGATAACACTCTCTTCATTAAGCACAACAATGATGATATGATTATTTTACAAATATATGTTGATGATATTATTTTTGGCTCTACTAATGAAGAGTTGTGTACTGAAGTTATTTTAGTGATGAAAAATGAATTTGAAATGAGTCTAGGAGGAGAACTTTCTTATTTCCTTGGTTTTCAAATATCACAAAGAAATGATGGTATTTTTAAATGCCAAACTAAATATGTCATTGATATGCTTAAACGCTTTGGATTAGAAGACCTTAAACACGCTTCTACTCCTATGAGTGCATCACTAAAATTAGGAAAAGATGAATCGGGAATTTCTATACATCAAACTTTATATAGGGGTATGATAAGTGCAACTAGACCCAATATTATGTTTGTTGTATGCTTATGTGCTCGATTTCAAGCCAATCCAAAAGGATCTCATTTAAAAGTGGTAAAATGTATTTTTAGATATCTAATTGGGTCATCTAGATTAGGATTAAGGTACCCGCATAATAATTCATTTACACTTCACGGCTACTCCGATTCGGACTACGCCGGATGCTCACTTGATAGAAAAAGCACTAGTGGTACTTGTCATTTTCTAAGACCTTCATTAGTTGCATGGTCTAGTAGGAAACAAAATTCGGTTGCACTCTCCACCACGGAGGCCAAATACAATGCATTAAGGAGTTGTTGTGCACAAGCACTATAGATGAGCCAAACTCTAGAGGACTTTGGTTTTCATCTAAGACATATTGAATTAAAATGAGACAACAACATTGCCATTGATCTTACAAATAATCCGGTACATCATTCTAGATCAGAACATATAGATGTATGTCATCATTTCATAAGGGATCACATTAAAAAGGAAAATGTTAGGATAAGTTTCATTGGCACGGACTCTCAACTTGCTGATATATTCACTAAACCTCTTCCCGATGCAAGGTTTCAAATGTTAAGGTTGGAATTAGGAGTCTTAGACATTTTAGGATAAGTTATTTAAAAAATGCTAAAGTTTTATGCAATTTGAGCAATCAAAACTTCTCCATAAATTATAAAATTTCTGCATAAGACTACTCTAAGGACTCTTAATCAAGATCAAAAAATGAAAATTTAAAATTATCAAAAAATCAAGTACTGTTTTCTGCGCTAGCACTAGCGCCGGCGCTAGCGTGGATGTTCAAATTTTTTGTTTTTCAAAATTTCTAAAAATCTATAAAAATATGTTAATTTATATGTACTACTTAGTTTTTGTATTTCTAACATTTGTTATTTTTGTTTTATCTATATTATGAAAAATCAACTACAAAACTTTAAAATTCAAAAATACAAAAATATGTTTTTGTGGTTTTTCTATTTTTCTTTCATTAAAAATTTTCAAAACAAAAAAAAAAACTGCATGATCTTTGTTGTTAATATCAAGCATGTATGAATTCTATTATTTAGAATTATCTACAATGTTTAAACTTGTTTCTTCATATTACTATGAACATTGTTTTGTTTATCATACTTTGATATATCTATTTAAAGTGCATCAATTGTATTTAAAAATATGTGTAGAACCAAGCTTAGCATGCCTCTAAGTATGAGTAAATGTATTGTGATTGATAATGATACTCTTACACTCACTTATGTTTGGTAATGTACATGTGTGTTTAAATCTAAAATGCTTGCTTGTGTATTGTAATTGTACAATAAATTAAAATTTGCATAAGTTTATTACATACACTACATTTGAATTGCACTTAAGAAATTAAGAAAAGTAGTTGAGTTTAAAAAATTGTGTTGGGTTTGCAAAACAAGTGTATTCGAAGAATGTTGTCTCACAAAAGTGAACAAAAAATAGACAAATATAATTCCCCAAGCACTACTTGAACCTCCTGATAAGTCTTCATAAGCATTGTGAGGTTGACCACCTTGGAAAGAATAGTAAAGTGTCTTGTGCAAACCTTGGTTATTACACCACTTTGTTAAAAAATTTGTGCATTAAAAGTTTGTGAAAGTTAATATACCTATGTTTTATTGTGCACTTAACTCTACACATGTCTTGTATTTTGTGATTTAAATCATTTGTTAACATTGCTCAAAATACACTTATGTGCACTTCATTATCTTTCATAACACTTCTTCTCATGAGTATTAGATTCTAATGCTTTATCTATACCACTCTTTATATAAGAAATGCACTAGATAACCTAGCACGATCTCTACAATGTTTGGTATCCCTTAAACTTGAAATTAAGTAACATTGTAGTATATTCTCTTTTTGATATGTTCATTTCATGCTTGGTATTTTTATGAAAAACTTTGAGATTTCAAAAAGGTTAAAACAACTTTCAATTTTAAACTTAAACTCATATTTTTACTTATGCTTTTCATGCTTACAAAAAGATGTTTCTTATAATCTTCCGCTTGCTTACAACTCTTATCTTTTTTATTTGAAATCTCTTATATATACTATGCTTAAACTCTTTATCATTATCTATATT
Source organism: Dactylorhiza incarnata (assembly GCA_033032865.1). NCBI lineage: Eukaryota > Viridiplantae > Streptophyta > Magnoliopsida > Asparagales > Orchidaceae > Dactylorhiza > Dactylorhiza incarnata. Next base: position 493,739 of record JAWHQI010000515.1, read on the forward strand.
ACAAAAGCTCGATCATGCTTTATCATGCCTCCTTACTACCCTCACCCCACCTTCTTTTGATAATACCAAAAGGGGGAGATTAATTGAAGAAATCTAGAGGAGAAATCTAGAAGATTAAGGGGAGACTAATTCTTATAATTTAGGTGGAGTAAAACATAAATTGCATTTATGTAGGGGGAGCATTAAGATAGGGGAGTATGCACATTCTCATGCTTATCAAATACTATAGTTGCACTTTTATCTCGCTTATCATATCCTATAAACACCTTTGTTGATTTCTTGCTAAGAGGATTTGTTATTATCAAAAGACGGAGATTGTTGGACATGTGTGTCACATCCCTTTGTTTGAGAATAAGCAATCCCATATTGTATTTGATCTTGCTTGTCATGTGTTTATAGTGTGCATGAACTATAGGTGTAATACTCCACAGGTAGAAAGCATCTTGGAACCAACAAACTAAACTAAAGCACTACCGCCAGCGCTAGAGGTTACCGCAGGCGTTAGCGCTACCGCCAGCGCTAGTGCTACCGCCTGGCGCTAGCTCAAGTTCATGCACAACGCCACGTCGCCGACCATTTCATAACCGCCTCCACACGAACACTACCGCAGGCGCTAGGAGCTACCACAGGCGCTATCTCCAAGTTATATATTTTGATGCCTTGTCTCTCATTTTGGTTAGATCTTCCAGAGAGATTACTTGTGCCTAAATTCCAGAGCTGTTACTCTGTCGAAAGTTCATCTCCCACTCAAAGCCAAAGAAGATTCTGGAGAAGAAAGCCCCCATGCTGCATCCGAAGAACGATCGCTTCAACCTCGCTTGTGCTACATCGATCCTTCATCCTCAACTTCAAAAATCTCATAGAGGGAGTTCTTGTTATTTACTTTATTTCATTATTGTAATTTTTGTAGTAGAATTTGCCTTGTGTTGGCGACTAGGTCCTTGCGAGGCTTAGGGGGTAAATCCCCGCATGTGTTGCCGACTAGGTCTAGGAGATTAGATCTAGGGGGTGCTCGAGGCCATATCCGGGGAAGGATTGGCTAGAGTGGCTCTCTTGTTAACTTTAAAACAATATAGTAAATTGCTTAATATTACAAAAAGAATTTTATTCCCTTATTCACCCCCTTCTAAGGGTGCTTATCGATCCAACACTACCCATCATTGACACCTTCTCCTCCCAAACAAATAGGAGAGTATTGAGTTTCAATGAAGTGGCAGTAGGTGCTGGGAATGGAGGAAAGAGCAAGGCTAAAGCTAAACATCATACCACTTTTCAAAAGGTCTTGCTTCCTTCTAATAGGTATGACCAGGACAACATCTATGGTCACTGGAAGAATGGAAGCTCCTATAGTAAGGGGAATGCTTCTAACTAAGGCGAGAGAAAGGGCATGAGTTTGAGTTCTTTGAAAGCTCCCCATGAGGAAATTCAAATGGCCCATCATGGACCAATTGTGTTGTTAAAATTTTTGATTGAACCGTTTAGGAGTAAGCAGGAGTTGTATCAACAAGAGTTATAGCCAAACAACCACAATGCCAAAACAACAACACAAGAAATCTTTATTGAAATAGAACTGCTTTACAATGTGAGGCATACATGGCGAGACATGATTAATAAGAATCACGGAGATGAGAAGAACAAACACACCAAAAAACAGAAAACAGCGGTCTGCCAGAAAGAGACCGCTCGGACTGCAACAAAGGCTCAGGTCGCCCGGCTTGTTCTGCTGTACTCCCAGACCGCTTGCACAGTCAGACCGCAGAAACACCTTGAGACCGCGCGAACAGAAGCAGACAAACTGCACTGCCAGACCGCAATCCCAGACCGCACGAACTGAAGCTTATTGGAACAAAGAACTGAAGCTGTTGCCAGACCGCAACTCAGACCGCCTAACCGCTGAAGGTCGCCTGATCACTGAGTCCGCTGCAAACAGCACAAGAACACAATAACCCAGTTCGCTTACAGACCGCAGACGAACTGTTTATTCAAGCCACCGGAAATCACCAAGGAAGGAGACCGCACCCTGCTGACCGCAAACCTGCAAACACAACAAAGGTTAACTCGCATCCAAGTCGCGCGAACTCGAACTTGAGACCGCAAGAGTCAATCCGGGCTCTGGTTCTTACAGTTCTTGTTAGGAATGACGGGCCATGCACCCCTATTTATAGGCGGGTGGATGGATGTCGTCACCGCACAAACCGGGATACAGTCACCACCCATCAGATCGCGAACGGTCTCAAAAGATAGACCGCGCGAACACAGCACTTGAACAAAATTCAGTCCAAGACCGAAGACAGCAGCAAGCCGCGCACAAGCCGTGCGAACACAGCGATCACCCTTCCTGAGATCGCCAACACAGAGAAGCAACTGGCCGACTTGAACCAAGTCGCTAGAACAACACAACCAAGCCGCCCGGTCACAGCAGTTAGCCAGGAACAAACCGACTAGAACAAGACCGGAAACAACCCGCAACAGGTCGCCAGAACCAGTGACCAAACCCAAGAAGCAAGCTGGCCGATCACACCAGATCGCCAGAACCAAACCGCCAGAGCACCAGCGCAGATCGCGCGGTCTCTGCGGTCTCCAGCCTTCAGACCGGCCGGACTCCTTTCCACTCCACTTCAACAAATTTCAACACTCCCCCTTGAAGTGGGAAGTGAAAACTAGCCCGAGCAACTCCCTTAACCGAGTAAACGGTCCCTTCGCCAGCGGCTTTGTGAAGATGTCTGCGACATTGTCCGCACTCCGAACATGCTCGACCATAAGAGATCCTCCCAACACCTTTTCACGAATGAAATGGTGCTCAATCTCTATATGTTTGGTCCTCGCGTGACAGACTGGATTATTAACCAGCTTGAGAGCACTCTCATTGTCTCCGCATAGCATAGTGGGACCTCGAACCTCCTGATGAACGTCCTCTACCAACCTCCTGAGCCAAATAGCTTCCTGAGCTGCTAAGGCCGAAGCCTTGTACTCCGCTTCTGTGGTAGATACAGACACCGAGTCTTGCTTCTTGCTGCACCAAGAAATAGCTGTGGGACCTGTCATAAAGACAAAACCAGACGTTGATCTCCGATCATCCACGTCTCCCCCATAATCAGCATCCATGAAACCATGCAACTCCAAGCTTGACCCTCTCCTATATAGGAGACCCAAATCAGAGGTCGACTTCACATACTTCAAGATGCCTTTGGCCGCTAGAAGATGAGGTTTTCGTGGTTCCGCCATGTACCGACTCACCTTGCCAACTGCATAAGCAATATCCAGTCTTGTGATCGTCAAGTAGATCAAGCTCCCAACCAGAGCTCGGAACACCAACGGATCAGATAAGACTCTCCCCTCATCCTTTCGAAGCTTATGATGTTGCTCCAAAGGTATAGAGCTGCTCTTTCCTTCCTCCATGCCAAATCGTTTCACGATTCGCTCCGCATATCCTTCCTGAGAAATGAGCACTCCGCTCTCCCACCTCTGGACCTCGAGTCCAAGGAAATGGTGAAGCTCCCCCAGATCCTTCATCTCTAATCTGATAGCAAGCTTAGCCCTGAGTCTTGCAACAGCTTCCTTCGAATTCCCGGTGACAATCATGTCATCCACGTACAGCAGCACAATCACCCGAAGCACCCCCTCCTTCTTGATGAACAAGCTTGAATCAGAGTCTGAAGCAACGAATCCGCAGAATAAGAGATATTCTGCAATCTTCCCGTACCATGCCCGAGGCACTTGCTTCAACCCGTACAGGGCCTTCTTCAATTTACAAACATAGTCCGGATACTCCTTCGAGATGAAACCTTGCGGTTGAGTCATGAAGATATCTTTGTCAATCTCGCCGTATAAGAAGGCATTCTTCACGTCGAGTTGCCAAATCTCCCAACCACTCGAAGCCGCCAAGGCAATAACAAATCGAACCGAAGTCATCTTTGCCACTGGACTAAACGTTTCATCATAATCTTCTCCGTACTGCTGTGAGAACCCGTGAGCTACAAGACGAGCCTTGTAACGCTCGATACTACCGTCAGCTTTCTTCTTCAGCTTGAAGACCCACTTACAAGTGACAGGAGTAGTGCCCTTGGGCTTGGGCACAAGAGACCAGGTCTCATTCTTCTCGAGAGCTGTCATCTCTTCTTGCATAGCAATGTCCCACTCCTTCACACCTCTGGCCTTTTCAAAGCTCGACGGCTCCCTTTCATCTAAGGGGCCAGCAAAGAAACATGAAACGAAATTCACCATATTTCCTCCTGTGTATCGATCTGGTTGTTGAATAGTCCTCTTCGACCTCCTAAGAGGTTGCACTTGACTAACCACCTCCTCAGCCGCTTCTTCTGTGCAAGCTTCTTTTCCAGATGAACTTGGAGCATCGCTCCCCCTGCTACCAGAACCTGAAGCCCCCATCTCAGAGCTTGACACAACTGGAGCTCCTGGTGAAACAGGCAGCTCCACTTGAAGACTTCCCGCAGCTTTTCCTCCTTCATCAATCCTGCTCTCTGGTAGTTCAACTCCTGAACTCCCCTTATAGGAAGTCACTTCATCGAACACCACATCCCGAGAAACAATTGACCTCCGTGTCTCAGGATCCATGCATCTCCATCCCTTCTTCCGCTCATCATACCCAACAAAGACTAGCTTCCTTGCTTTCGCATCTAGCTTTGTTCGAAGAGCATCAGGAATATGCACATAGCAGGTTGACCCGAACACCTGAAGGTGAGCAACACTCGGCTTCTCCTTAAACATTAGTTCGTGAGGGGTCTTCATGTTGATAGGACTTAAAGGCAATCTGTTGATGACATAAGCTGCACAAGACATTCCCTCCGCCCAGAAGGACTTTGGGATATTCTTGGCATGAAGCCAACATTTGCAAGTTTTTGTCAGATGACGGATCTTCCTTTCGGCAATGCCATTCTGCTGTGGAGTATGGGCACAAGTGAGCTCTCTCTGAACGCCGTGTTTCCTGCAAAAACTTGAGAACTCACCAGAAGTGAACTCCCCACCATTACCAGTTCTCAATTTTTTCACCCGCAGGCCTAAACGACCTTCCACCAGCTCATTGAACTCCACAAACCTTGCAAAGGCTTCTGACTTTTCTTTCAAGAAAAACACCCAGACATATCTGGTGTAATCGTCAATCAACACCAACATAAATCTATTGCCTCCAAGGCTTGGGGTGGCAGTTGGTCCCATCAAATCACCGTGGATGCATTCCAACGGTGCTTTGCACCTTGTTTGCGATTTGTCGAATGGAAGTCGATGAGACTTACCAAACTGACATCCTTCGCATACATGACCGTCTCCATAGGAGGACAAGCTAGGCAAGCCATTGACAAGGCCCCTTACCTCCATAGCCTTCAATTTGTCCATGCCTACATGCCCCAACCTTTCATGCCAGATGGCAGCACTATCATTTGTCCTCATCTTATCAACATAGGTACTTGTCGATAAAACGAACAAGTCCTTCACCCGCTTGCCGACATGAATAACTTCTCCCTTTATTTCCGGTTGAGTTTTGAGAAACTTCACTTTTGTTGGGCCAAACATAACGTGATAACCGGCATCGACCGCATTGGTCACAAAGAAGAGATTCTTCTTCATACCAGGCACGTGATAAACACTCCTCAACGTGAGTGGACCCTTATCACTGCTCAGAGAGATGACTCCTTCATGCTCTACTGGATGAATAGAATTATCAGCCATTATGATAGCATTGTTACCTGAGTAAGGTGCCAAAGAAGAGAACTTTGATCCATCCCCGGTGAGATGATGTCCACACCCTGAATCAACAATCCAGTCTTCTTCATAGTTGATGGAAGCCAAGGCCTTAACGGGCATCGCCGTTATATTAGATACAAAGGCTCCTCCCCATCCAACTTCATCAGACTTTGGCATCTCCTTCTCCACTGCATGTCCTGGCTGAAGATTCACCCGACAATCTTTCTTGAAATGCCCGGTCTTGTTGCATCTAAAGCACCTCGGTCCCTCTCCTTTCTTCTTCCCATCAGATTTAGGAGCATAGCCCCTATCTTGCTGACCTGAAGTAGAGGGTCCATCATGACCCGGCTTCTTCATTTCCCACTTCTTTTTCCTCTTCCCAGAGAACATCACATCACTCTCTCCCCCGGAAATAGAAACCCCCGCCATCTGTCTTGCTAAACTTTCTTGCGAAGCAAGAAGGTTCTCCAGCTCCAACAGCGACGGCTGATTTGCCCAACCCTGAACTGAAGTTACAAAAGCAAGATACTCCTTCCGCAATCCGCGGATTATATGCCTCTTCAGCTTTGCCTCGGAGATTGGCTCATCAGGGTCCAAAGCAGAAATCTCTGCCGTGAGGTTCTTCATCTTAAGGAAGAAGGTAGAAATAGAAAGATCGCCTTGAGAGGCTCTCGCCAACTCATTTTCAAGAAATTGTAGCCTCGCTACATTCTTCTTATTGAACAATCCATCCAAGGATGTCCAAATCTCAGCAGCAGACTTACATCCGATAATATGATCAAACAGCTCCGGTGAGATAGCCCTTTTGAGAGTGAACTCTGCCTTAGCATTCAACCTCCTCCAAAGTCTCACCTCTGCCATATTATCTCCTACTAGAAACACCTCTTGTGTGTCTTCTCCGCCAACTACCTCCCATAGATCCTCGCCAAGCAAGTAACTCTCCATACATGACTTCCACTTTTTAAAGTTAGTCGATGTGAGGAGTTCAATACCAAGACCTCTTGCGAATCCACCTTCCATGGCAACCAATGTGGTCTCTTCTTCGCAAAGACGATGGCAACTCTAGTTGATCACTGCTTATCCACTCCAGCAACCTACCTCTGATACCATGTTAAAATTTTTGATTGAACCGTTTAGGAGTAAGCAGGAGTTGTATCAACAAGAGTTATAGCCAATCAACCACAATGCCAAAACAGCAACACAAGAAATATTTATTGAAATAGAACTGCTTTACAATGTGAGGCATACATGGCGAGACATGATTCATAAGAATAACGGAGATGAGAAGAACAAACACACCAAAAAACAGAAACCAGCGGTCTGCCAGAAAGAGACCGCTCGGACTGCAACAAAGGCTCAGGTCGCCCGGCTTGTTCTGTTGTACTCCCAGACCACTTGCACAGTCAAACCGCAGAAACACCTTGAGACCGCGCGAACAGAAGCAGACAAACTGCACTGCCAGACCGCAATCCCAGACCGCACGAACTGAAGCTTATTGGAACAAAGAACTGAAGCTGTTGCCAGACCGCAACTCAGACCGCCTAACCGCTGAAGGTCGCCTGATCACTGAGTCCGCTGCAAACAGCACAAGAACACAATAACCCAGTTCGCTGACAGACCGCAGACGAACTATTTATTCAAGCCACCGGAAATCACCAAGGAAGGAGACCGCACCCTGCTGACCGCAAACCTGCGAACACAACAAAGGTTAACTCGCATCCAAGTCGCGCGAACTCGAACTTGAGACCGCAAGAGACAATCCGGGCTCTGGTTCTTACAGTTCTTGTTAGGAATGATGGGCCATACACCCCTATTTATAGGCGGGTGGACGGATGTCGTCACCGCACAAACCGGGATACAGTCACCACCCATCAGATCGCGAACGGTCTCAAAATATAGACCGCGCGAACACAGCACTTGAACAAAATTCAGTCCAAGACTGAAGACAGCAGCAAGCCGCGCACAAGCCGTGCGAACACAGCGATCACCCTTCCTGAGATCGCCAACACAGAGAAGCAACTGGCCGACTTGAACCAAGTCGCTAGAACAACACAACCAAGCCGCCCGGTCACAGCAGTTAGCCAGGAACAGACCGACTAGAACAAGACCGAAAACAACCCGCAACAGGTCGCCAGAACCAGTGACCAAACCCAAGAAGCAAGCTGGCCGATCACACCAGATCGCCAGAACCAAACCGCCAGAGCACCAGCGCAGATCGCGCGGTCTCTGCGGTCTCCAGCCTTCAGACCGGCCGGACTCCTTTCCACTCCACTTCAACAAATTTCAACATGTGTTTGGTGATCCAGCCCCCACAGTCAAGGGTAAGGAAACAACATCTTCCCAATCCCCTCCAACAAAGAAGCAGGCTAGTGGTAACACTATAATCAACTCTCACTTGATCATATCTGATGCCATCAACACCATGTCAGCTACCAAGCTGACATCTGTTGATGTCAAGAAGATAAAATCAAAAAGGAATGATTATAATAGAGCATTCAGTTAGCCCTTAGCTGAGAGAGATAGGAAGAATGTTGATGCCTTCTCTAATGAACATAAGCATTATGAGGCTCCTTTCACCTCAAGAAATGTTCAGAAAAGAAGGTACAACATTCATGAATGTTGGTGTTGTGGTAAAGTGGGACACTTTGCCATTGATTGCTTGCACTACCATAATGTGCCTAATGCAAAGAAGAGCCTTCCTACAAGAGGTACAGTAGGTAAAAGTGTTTCTTATTGTGCTAACAAGGACCTAGGGCCCAAAATTAATTGGGCACCTAAGGCTAATTAAATCTATCTTGCAACTTAGTTCAAGTACCCATCTAAATCAGATATGGTACTTGGACCGTGGATCTTTCAGACACATGACTGGAACAAGAAGCTTACTCAAAGAATAGGTACCAACAAAGAATTGAACAAAGGTGATCTTTGGAGGATCTGACAAAGGTGTCATAAGAGGCTATGGTATGATTATCAATGACATAGTTTCAATAACAAAGGTAGCTTATGTTCAAGGATTGCAACACAACCTTGTAAGCATTAATCAACTATGTGACTTGGGCTATGCCATTGAATTCCACAATGACAAGTGCTTGATCAAAAAGTCAACTAACTTAGAGGTCATTCTCTCAGGCACTATGAGTGAGAATGTTTATTGCTTAGATTTCATGTGAAATAGTTCTTTATCTCTTGTGTGTCTTGTAGCTAATGAGAGTAAATCACTTTGTGTTCAATGGCACAAGAGACTTACCCATATTAACAATAAGACATTGTATAGATTATTTTCTAAAAAACTAGTTAGAAATAATCCAGATTTAAAATGCATTAAAAGTGGTCCCTGTCATGCATGTCAAATGGGTAAGCAAACAAGGGCCACCTTTAATTATATTGGCTCCAAAGACACTGAAAGATGTCTATATCTATTGCAGATGGACTTGTTTGGTCCTTTGCTCATTCAGAGCCTAGGTGGGAAGTTGTATACTTTAGTGATTATTGATGATCACTCAAAGTATACACGGGTATTCTTCTTTAAGAAGAAATTTGTTACTTTAGATATCTTTATAAACTATGTCAAGATAATTCAGAATGAACTACAATGTATTGTGGTTAAAAATAGAACTAACCATGACACAGAGTTTCAATCTGGCACAATGATAAAGTTTTGTCAAGAACTTGTTATCGCCCAAGAATTTTCCTCTCCTAGAACTCCACAACAAAATGGAGTAACTGAGAGAAGGAATATGACCATAAAAGAGGCTGGTAGAACATTACTTAGTGACACCTCACTCCCAGAATATTTTTGGGCTGAGGCAGTCAATACAACTTGTTATGTTCTGATTAGAGCATCCATTAATAAGGCCCAAGGGAAAACCCCCTATGAAATTCTGAAAGGCAAACAAAAAATAATTTCATATTTTAGAATCTTTGGTTGCAAATGCTACATTTTAAATAATGAAAAATCCCAACTTACAAAGTTTGCTGAGAAATACAATGTTGGTGTTCTTGTTGGATATATCTCACATAGTAAAGCATATAGAGTATTCTATAAGAAGACTCGTGTATTTGAGGAATCTATGCATGTTGTTTTTGATGAGACTAGCATACTTTATAAGGCTTGGTCTAGTTCTCCTGTTTTGACAGAAAATGATCAGAAGATGCAAGAGATGTCTATACAAGCCAGACCCAGCTCCATCAGAATTAATTCAGAGATTGAGACTATTCAAGATGAAGATGACCAGGCTGTTGAAGAAGTTGATGGTGTAGAAGAAGTACAACAGGATGTTGACAGATTGCCTGCACCATCCAGGCATCTGAGGGATCATCCAAGGAACTTGATCATTGGAGATGAGAACCAAGGTGTGATCACCAGAAGCATGGCTCACAATGAAGCTCTATTCCTGAGCTTCCTATCTCAAGTTGAGCCCAAGAAGTTTGAGGAAGCCAACCAAGACACCTTATGGATTCAAGCTATGCAAGAGGAGCTACATCAATTCAAAAAGGTGCAAGGTATGGATGTTGGTGCCAAAACCACAAGGACTCAACATAATTGGCACTAAGTGGATTTATAGGAACAAGTTAGATGAAAATGGTGTCATCATCAAGAACAAGGAAAAATTGGTAGCCAAAGGGTATATGCAAAAATAAGGTATAGACTTTGACCAAACCTTTGCCCATGTTGCATGGTTAGAGGCCATAAGGTTATTCCTTGCCTATGCTGCCCACAAGGGGTTCAAGGTCTACCAAATGGATGTAAAGTCTGCATTCCTGAATGAATATCTAAAGGAAGAGGTATATGTGGAGCAGCCCTCGGGTTTTGTCCATCTAACTCTAACTTCCCATGTTTATTTACTTAACAAAGTCTTATATGGTCTAAAGCAAGCCCCTTGTGTACAACCTTGTATTCATCGAGTGGGTCCATAGGTCCTAAAGGTTCAAAAGGCATGCAAGATAGGTCAAGAAGAGCACTCGCCCAGGTCTGGAGAGGCAGGGGAGCCTCAGGGCGAGTGTGAGCCTTATTCACAAGGCACTCGCTCGCTTAGGAGTACGAATGTGCGTGAGGCCAGGCGAGTGAAGGTGGAACCCCACTCGCCAAGCGAGCCAGGTATCAGGCAAGTGGTACCCCCACTGACCACTCGCCCAATGGAATCTAGTGTGTGAGAGGTTCAGCGAGTGGTGCCTTCACGGACCACTCGCCCAGAAGGCTTTATTGAGGAAATGACCTAAATAACCTTTGTGGGCTGCCAATAGCCTTTCAGAACAGTGGAGTTAGGATGTTAGCAGACAAATTTGGGGTACGATTAATAAAACCAAAAGGAGGATTTATGTTATTTGCAAACCAGACTAGAAAATCTATAAATAGATCCTTTAGGGCACCTTGGAGGAGACCTGATCTCTTTGGCTCTCTCCTCCTAGATAGTTTTGGTTGGCTCGTATTGCCCTCCAAGGTGCCCGGTTGAGCATTGGTTTGGGAGGGGAAACTCTCTAAGATCTTTCGGGTGTGTGGCGGGACCTCCTCGCTATAGTTTTGGGTCTATTCCTTTTTCTTCATCCACAATCAAGAGTGCAAGTGAGGGATAAGTAGGTGTAGGCTACACCCCCTGGTGGTTCCAAACTCAAGATACCGGTCGACGGTTTCAACACCTAGGGCCTGGTATGAGACCTTGTCTAGCTTTCTCATCAAGAACAAATTCTTGAGGGGAAAGATAGAGCGTACATTATTTCTTAGGGAAACAAAGGGCAAGTGTCTCCTTGTCCAAATTTATGTAGATGACATATTTTTGGGGTCTATTGATGACAACCTTTGTAAAAGTTTTGCCAACCTTATGCAGGGGGAGTTTGAGATGAGGAGTATGAGAGAGCTCAAGTACTTTTTAGGCCTCCAAGTGAAACAGTCTGATGAAGGGATATTTATCTCTCAAACTAAGTACACTAGGGAGCTTATTAAGAAGTTTGAGATCGAGTCAGCCTCGACCATGAAAACTCCCATGGGTCTAACATTTCCCTGGACAATGATGAGAAGGGAAAACCCTTTGATGAATCCATGTACAGATGTATCATTGGATCCCTATTATATCTGACTGCTGGTATGTAAGATCCCTCTCCTCCTTACCAGAGAGTTCCCGGATCTTGTGCCCAGAACCGCCATCATACGGTGACCCCAACTCACAGGTTAGCTATCACCGTTCAACGCCGATCCCACCGGCTAATTCAATCATATTACAGGCCAATTTTGCAAGAAAGAATTAATACAAACATGACAAGCCCACAACCACAACACATATATATATAAAGAAGAGTGCAAATAGTCCACAATGAGAACAAAACTATAAGAGTGCAAGGGCATAAGCCCGATACAGATCCAAAAGGAAATTACTAATGACAATGCACTCTCTCACTCGACACTATCCATAAGCAACACAAAATACTCTCCAACCTGTCACCGTGTAGAAGTGGTGATGTGCGACATCTGCTCCTCAGGGTCTGTCATCACGTCCTGTCTGATGTACTGTGGCTCCTACTCCTCGATCTCCTGGTGTTATGGCCACATCCGACTATTAGTCAAAAGACTAAGCCATTTTGTCCTAGCCTCCCCTACGAACCCTAGGTACCGAGCGGGAGGACAAAGCGAAGGACAACAAGGGGTAAAAGAAGGTGTAGGTGACATGGATTATACTAACAGTATAATGAATAAGCGAGCAGTAAGTATAACATCAGTAGATAATAAACGAGCAGTAAGTAAGTAAATATAGCGCATGTAACGTAATAAGAAAACTAGCATACTATCATCTAGAGTACCTTAACTTATATGAATGCCCATACAAACTTATAAGTTAAGATTTCCGGAATTGTAACTTATCATATATAAGAGACCATACTAATTTATGTGATAAGGGTCTGCAAATGTATATGTCTATAAGATGTATGAATGTTATATTATGCTATGCTATGTGTTGGAACCTTAGTTTTGATTTGAGTTAGGATCCACCTTTAATGTCTAAGTTTATATCATAACATATCTTATAACTTAGATCAAATCCTCCCATTAAGAAAGAAGGCTAAAAAGAGACATAATTAATAGGCAGAAAATAAGAGAAAGATAAAAATAACACATGTTCTTTGCGTTCAACGAATGACGATCTGCGTTTGACGAACGACGCTCTACGGTCGACGAAAAGGTTCAAAGCTGCGTTCGACAAAATCCTGCGTTCGACGAACTCAAGTCTGCGTTTGACGAACAGCTTAATATTCAGCGGTGGACGATCCAGCCCATCTCAGCAGTCAACGAACAGATCCCAGCTCAGCGGTCGACGCTTTTACTCAAGCTCAGCGGTCTACACATTTATCCGAGCTCAGTGGTCGACGCTTTTACTCAAGCTCAGCGGTCGCCGCATTTATCCAGGCTCAGCGGTCGACGAATCCTTCCGTTCGACGAACTCAAGTCTGCATTCAATGAATATTCAGCAGATGTTCAGAACAGTGAATCAAATATTCAGGTCGACAAATCAAATGATGAGCTCGACGAATTTCTCCCATCTTTATATATTGATATTCTCAGCTCGACTAAAATATGCTGTCAGATTTTATAAAGCAATATTTATTATTTCTATTTATATATTTCTATATATATATTGATGATTTAACATTACAGTTGTTGAAGCATTAAATGCTATAGCCGTTGGCAGAAACAATAAATGCTAGAGCTGTTGCAGCAAGCTAAAGACGGCAATTTGTCTGCTCGAGGATCTGGGAAATAAAAGAGATATTATCTCTTTCCTATCTTGTCGGCAAGAATTCAAATCAGACCAGGAAAGAGGGCAATAGCTTTACACGACAGCAGGAGACACCTCTTCATTACAGCAGATTAATATATAATCGATTCTATACAGTTGTTTTCTCAAGACAGAATATATCAATATTTCTGTACAGAAAAAGAAAGAGGAAGAGAGAAACAGAGAAGCAAAAAGAAAGAAGAACATATCAGAGTTCTTGATACAAAGAACAATATATTTATATCTTGCTTTTTGCTAACTCTTCTCTTGCAGATCATCTACATCCTGAGACACCAATCACCATTATTTGCTCAGGATCAAAACTGCAAGAAGAAGAAGAAAAGAGTTATTTTCATTCAAGAGAAGAAGCTCCATCCAGAAATTGTCATCAAACTAAATTAGACAGGGGGAGCTTTCTTCAACATAATCATCAAGATCCAACTCAACTACCAATCAGGATCTTCAAGTGTCTTCTCAGCAAAGAGAAGAACAACATATCTTTTTGTTTTCTTTTATTCCTCCCATCTAGTAAAGGGTAACTCCCTTCAAAAGTTAACTCCCGGTGACAGGCCACCTTATCAAAAACCTGCATCTTGGTTAGAGCACCTGATCAAAAGCTCCCTTGGTTTTTAAGCACCTTATCAAAAGCTTATTGGTGTGAGGGCACCTGATCAAAAATTCTCTAGTGGATTCCTACCAGTGGGTAGAATAGTAGATGTACCCAGGTTGATTGGGGAACTACTATAGCTCCTCGTGTCTTCTGTGATTGCTTTACTTTTCTGTGTTGTGCTGTGTTCTATTTTCATTATTCATTTTATTTTGTTTTTATTACTCACTCTCTATACACACATATATTTATCACTATTTTTAATTCCGCAATAAAACTAAGGGAAAAAGTTTTAAACTCTATTCACCCCCCCCCCCCCCCTCTAGAGTTAATTTATGATCTAACCTCCACTTTCAATTGGTATCAGAGGAGGTTGATTTTACAGACAGGCTAACACCTGAAATCACAAAGATCACTGAGTTCTTATTTTTTTTAAAAGTTTTTTTTAAATGGCAAAGTCAGATTCTTCATTTTCAGATCCATCTATTTGTAATTTGGATAGATTTACTTTATGGCAAGCTAGAATTAAGTTATATATGAATGCCATAGATGAAGATATTTACAAATCTGTTTTGACAGGACCTCCATGTTCAACTTCTTCAACAGATGATCAAGAAAAGCTGAAATGTGCTGATGCCAAGGCCATGGAGATATTGGCTAAATCAATGTCAAAAGACATTCTTCAAAAAGTGGCTGATTGCACTTCAGCAAAGGCCATCTGGAACTCCCTCTCAAGGATGGTAAATGAATCCTTTTTTACTTCTTTCACTAACTATACGTTTGATGCAGAACCATCATTTACTCTAACTGAAGAAGAAGAAAAAGCAGAACAAAAAGCAAGAGATTTTTGCATGTTGGCAATATATGGCTCAAACTACCAAATAGAATCTGAATCTGATGCAGAATCTGATGAAGAAAAGGTAACTGAGGTAACTACAATTCCTAATTTTACCTCTGATCCACTTAAATCTGTTTTCAATTCATCATGTACAGATTTAATAATTGCTGAAAATTACAAATCTAAAAAGAAAATTATAAAAGAGTTAATAGAAATAATTATTTTAACTCCTGAATATAATAAACTTAAAGAAGATTTGAAAACATCAGAAAAGAAAAATATTTTGTTGAAAATAAATTTGAACAATCCTTTAAAAAGAAAATTCTTTATGTTCAGCAAAATCAGTTTAAAATTTCAAATTTATATTTCAATGAAATAAAAAGGCCAACATACCTATCTATAAGGCAATTTTGTTTTAACTGTTTAATGTTTTCACTTAAATTATAATTAAATTAAACAGTAGTTAAATGATTCTCTTGAATTTTTCTATTTTAAAGCAATGTCAGATAACTTCACTTTCTTACAGATTTTTCTCCAAAATCAAGTTGAGCATTCTACTCAAATAGCATGGATCAGAAATGATCAGAGCTCTGAGTGTGAGTCTTTTCTGATTAAGGGGATTCTATAGAAAGAAGCAATCAGACATTGTCTTTTTGATTTTAAAATTCCTAGAATCTAATAACAGCTAGCAAGTCATTTCATTTAAATTCTTATTTAAATCAAAATCTAGGAAATCTAAAATTGCTTAAATGTTTTTCAAAAGAAGGAAATAATCTCTGACCCTTAAGCTTCAAAGAATTTTTATGCTTAGGTGTCTTAAACCAAATATGGGGAGATTGTTAGAACCTAGTCTTAATTTGGATTAGGATCGCAACTCAGATAGGGGGAGATTGTTGGAACCTTAGTTTTGATTTGAGTTAGGATCCACCTTTAATGTCTAAGTTTATATCATAACATATCTTATAACTTAGATCAAATCCCATTAAGAAAGAAAGCTGAAAAGAGACATTATTAATAGGCAGAAAATAAGAGAAAGATAAAAATAACACATGTTCTTTGCGTTCGACGAACGACGATCTGCATTCGATGAACGACGCTCTACGGTCGACGAAAAGGTTCAAAGCTGCGTTCGATGAAATCCTGTGTTCGACAAACTCAAGTCTGCGTTCGACGAACAACTCAATATTCAGCGGTCAACGATCCAGCCTGTCTCAGCGGTCGACGAACAGATCCCAGCTCAGCGGTCGACGCTTTTACTCAAGCTCAGCGGTCAATGCATTTATCCCAGCTCAGCGGTCGAAGGTTTTACTCAAGCTCAGCGGTCGAAGGTTTTACTCAAGCTCAGCGGTCGCCGCATTTATCCAGGCTCAGCGGTCGACGAATCCTTCCGTTCGACTAACTCAAGTCTGCGTTCGACGAATATTCAGTAGATGTTCAGAACAGTGAATCAAATGTTCAGGTCGACGAATGTAACAACCCTTAAAAACAATTAAAATAAAAAAAAAATAAAAAAATGATAATTATAATAACAATTATATTAAGCCATCCTTCCTCCCCCCCCCCAATTTAAACTCCCCGATTAAATTTCGGTCCAGCCCTCACGCAAAAGAGCCGCAAACCAAAATCGCTAGGGCTCCCGCTCCCGTGCCGCTCCCGTGCCGCTACCGTCTCCCGCGATCAGTGACGCCGCCGCCCGCTCCTCCTCTTGTCGACGCCGCCGCCTGCGCCTCCTCCCGCTGGCGTCGCCGCCTGCGCCTCCTTCCCTTCTCCTGGTCAACGGCAGCAGCAAGGGCCGCTTCCTCCCCCCTCCAAGTCGACGGCAGCAGCAAGGCCGCTTCTTTTTTTCTCTTCCTTCCTCGGCTAGTTAGGGCAGCAGCCCTCCTCCCTTGCTTTCTCCGCCCAGCAGTAGCTCCTCCTCCTCCAAAGAGGTCGACAACCCCGCTTCCTCTCCGTTTCGGCCGGCGGATTTCAAGGGGACTCCTAGGGTTTCGCTCGAAACGCCTCCTCGTGGATTCCTGAGCCCAAATCTGGTCTCCTTCGGTAAGGATCTCCGCCAAAAGTTGTGTTTTCAGATTTGCCCTAAATGCTTACGGTGATTTTCGCTATTCGATCGACGTAATTTCATCGGTCCCTCTTATGTTTGTCGTAATTCCGCCTAACCCCAATTTTTGTTTGCGTTTCCGGTGCCGCACATCAGATCTAGTGGTGGAATCGCTCCGAACCCTCTCCGATTTAGGGTTTTCGTCACTCAAGCGCTGCCAAACTCCGGATCCTTGTGGTAACTTCTTCTCCCCTCACCTTGAGGGAGGTAAATTGCTAATCCGCTCTTGAGTGTGTTTTCGCAAATAACTGCGTGTGTTAGCGTATGGTTTTCTACTTGTCAAGTATCAAATATCGTCTGCGATTATTTCTGAACAGGTTCAATAGAGCCTTGTCCTTGCTTGCGCCGCATAGTTGTTGCTGGTAGTTGCGGCTTCACCTTAAGGCAAGTGGAGAAATTCCCTCTCGCTTGCAAACAAGAATTTAATTTCTTTTACTGGTTTTCTAAATTATTATCAATATCTGATGACATAAGCACCATCACTCGCGAACATGTCACGTTGCGATAGGAATCTCCTCGGAAAAACATGAAACCCTTAGGTCTTGAGTGTAATAAGCGAATCGTGGAAACTAGGTTTTAGGTGGTGCAACGTCTTGCTTGCATGGTCACGGTGAGCATGGAATACCCTTATTCTGGTGAGCCTTACACTTGGACTTAAGTGTGAACCATGTGTGCCCACCATAAACACCTACGCATTTCATAGATAACAGCTTATGTCGATGCAAAATACTTGTTTAGGCTATACTCCGGAGTAGGCTAATATTTCTAGATAGTTTCAGCTTGTTTCAGTTACCTGCCTGTGTCACTGGCCTGTTTCAAGAGTTAATTGGTACTTTAGATTTATTTCTGCATGTACTTAAAATTACAGCTTGTTTTCTAATATTTTCTTGTTCTGAGGCATTTTCCTTCTGTTTGGATTTGCCTTAGGGTTCGTGACCGCGCCGTCTGCTCCCTGAGTTTTCTTCGTTCAGCTGCAGTTTTGCTTGGAGGTTCTATTTTGATTACTGTGTCAGCAGGTTCTATGTATTTTGTTTCAGTACTGTTGGATCTACTTTTCTTGTATTATTTATAGTCAGCCATTTTCTCTGGCATCGTGGGAAACTCTTAGGGTGTTCTTGCTTGTATCAAATAATTTTACTTATAGCATTTTACTATTGTGACTCCTTGCATGTTCATCATTTCAGTATAATGTATGACATCTGATTTTAATGAAAATGCATAGTTTTAACCTTTCACTGTGGCTTCCGCATACTTATAAATATACTAATTTCTTTTCAAAGTAATAAATTCAAAACTATTGTAGTATTTTTGTTTCCGCCTTAGCAGGCATGGTTTTCCTGTTTTGCTCATGCCTGTGGCATCACGGCCCGCCCGAAGTGCGCTCTAACTCTTGTCGAGACGGGTCGTGACAACGAATCAAATGATGAGCTCGACGAACGTGAAGCTGAGCTCGACGAATTTCTCCTAGCTTTATATATTGATATTCTCAGCTCGACTAAAATATGATGTCAAATTTTATAAAGCAATATTTATTATTTCTATTTGTATATGTATATATATATTGCTGATTTAACATTACAGCTGTTGAAGCATTAAATGCTATAGCCATTGGCAGAAATAATAAATCCTAGAGTCGTTACAGCAAGCTAAAGACAGCAATTTGTCTGCTCGAGGATCTGGGAAATAAAAGAGATATTATCTCTTTCCTATCTTATCGGCAAGAATTCAAATCAGCCTAGGAAAGAGGACAATAGCTTTACATGACAGTAGGAGACAACTCTTCATTACAACAGATTAATATATAGCAGATTATATACAGCTATTTTCTCAAGACAGATTATATAGACAGAATATATCAATATTGATGTACAGAAAAACAAAGAGGAACAGAGAAACAGGGAAGCAAAAAGAAAGAAGAACATATCAAAGTTCTTGATACAAAGAATAATATATTTATATCTTGCTTTTTGCTAACTCTTCTCTTGCAGACCTTCTACATCCTGAGACACCAATCAACATTATTTGCTCAGGATCAAAACTGCAAGAAGAAGAAGAAAAGAGTTATTTGCATTCAAGAGAAGAAGCTCCATCCAGAAGTTGTCATCAAACTAAATCAGACAGGGGGAGCTTTCTTCAACATCATCATAAAGATCCAACTCAACTACCAATCAGGATCTTCAAGTGTCTTCTCAGCAAAGAGAAAAACAACTTATCTTTTTGTTTTCTTTTATTCCTCCCATCTTGTAAAGGGTTATAACTCCTTTCAAAAGTTAACTCCCGGTGACAGGCCAACTTAGCAAAAACCTGCATCTTGGTTAGAGCACCTGATCAAAAGCTCCCTTGGTTTTTAAGCACCTTATCAAATGCTTATTGGTGTGAGGGCACCTGATCAAAAATCCTCTAGTGGATTTCTACCAGTAGGTAGAAGAGTAGATGTACCCAGGTTGATTGGGGAACTACTATAGCTCCTTGTGTCTTCTGTGATTGCTTTACTTTTCAGTGTTGTGTTGTGTTCTGTTTTCATTATTCATTTTATTTTGTTTTTATTACTCACTCTCTATACACATATATATTTATCACTATTTTTAATTCAGCAATAAAACTAAGAGAAAAAGTTTTAAACTCTATTCACCCCCCCCCCCCCCTCTAAAGTTAATTTAAGATCTAACCTCCACTTTCAATTGGTATCAGAGGAGGTTGATTTTACACACAGGCTAACACCTGAAATCACAAAGATCACTGAGTTCTTATTTTTTTTAAAAGTTTTTTTTAAATGGCACAATCACATTCTTCATTTTCAGATCCACCTATTTGTAATTTGGATAGATTTACTTTATGGCAAGCTAGAATTAAGTTATATATGAATGCCATAGATGAAGATATTTACAAATCTAGTTTGACAGGACCTCCATCTTCAACTTCTTCAACAGATGATCAAGAAAAGCTGAAATGTGCTGATGCCAAGGCTATGGAGATATTGGCTAAATCAATGTCAAAAGATATTCTTCAAAAAGTGGCTGATTGCACTTCAGCAAAGGCCATCTGGAACTCCCTCTCAAGGATGGTAAATGAATCTTTTTTTAGTTCTTTCACTAACTATACTTTTGATGCAGAACCATCATTTACTCTAACTGAAGAAGAAGAAAAAGAAGAACAAAAAGCAAGAGATTTCTGCATGTTGGCAATATATGGCTCAAACTACCAAATAGAATCTGAATCTGATGCAGAATCTGATGAAGAAAAGGTAACTGAGGTAACTACAATTCCTAATTTTACCTCTGATCCACTTAAATCTGTTTTCAATTCATCATGTACAGATTTAATAATTACTGAAAATTACAAATCTAAAAAGGAAATTATAAAAGAGTTAATAGAAATAATTATTTTAACTCCTGAATATAATAAACTTAAAGAATATTTGAAAACATCAGAAAAGAAAAATATTTTGTTGAAAAATAAATTTGAACAGTCCTTTAAAAAGAAAATTCTTTATGTTCAGCAAAATCAGTGTAAAATTTCAAATTTATATTTCAATGAAATCAAAAGACCAACATACCTATCTATAAGGCAATTTTGTTTTAACTGTTCAATGTTTTTACTTAAATTATAATTAATTAAACAGTAGTTAAATGATTCTCTTGAATTTTTCTATTTTAAAGCAATGTCAGATAACTTCACTTTCTTACAGATTTTTCTCCAAAATCAAGTTGAGCATTCTACTCAAATAGCATAGATCAGAAATGATCAGAGCTCTGAGTGTGAGTCACTTCTGATTAAGGGGATTCTATAGAAGGAAGCTATCAGACATTGTCTTTTTGATTTTAAAATTCCTAGAATCTAATAACAGCTAGCAATTCATTTTAATTAAATTCTTATTTAAATCAAAATCTAGGAAATCTGAAATTGCTTAAATGTTTTTCAAAAGAAGGAAATAATCTCTGACCCTTATGCTTCAGAGACTTTTTATGCTTAGGTATCCTAAACCAAATAGGGGGTGATTGTTAGAACCTAGACTTAATTTGGATTAGGATCCCAACTCAAATAGGGGGAGATTGTTGGAACCTTAGTTTTGATTTGAGTTAGGATCCACCTTTAATGTCTAAGTTTATATCATAACATATCTTATAACTTAGATCAAATCCCATTAAGAAAGAAGGCTGAAAAGAGACATAATTAATAGGCAAAAAATAAGAGAAAGATAAAAATAACACATGTTCTCTGCGTTCGACGAACGACCTTCTGCGTTCGACGAACGGCGCTCTGCGGTCGACGAAAAGGTTCAAAGCTGCGTTCGACGAAATCCTGCATTCGACGAACTCAAGTCTGCGTTCGACGAACAGCTCAATATTCAGCGGTCGATGATCCAACCCATCTCAGCGGTCGATGAACAGATCCCAACTCAGCGGTCGACGCTTTTACTCAAGCTCAGTAGTCGACGCATATATCCCAACTCAGCGGTCGATGCTTTTACTCAAGCTCAGCGGTCGACGCATTTATCCAGGCTCAGCGGTCGACGAATCCTTCCGTTCGACGAACTCAAGTCTGCGTTCGATGAATATTCAGCAGATGTTCAGAATAGTTAATCAAATGTTCAGGTCGACGAATCGAATGATGAGCTCGACGAACGTGAAGTTGAGCTCGACGAATTTCTCCCAGCTTTATATATTGATATTCTCAGCTCGACTAAAATATGCTGTCAGATTTTATAAAGCAATATTTATTATTTCTATTTATATATTTATATATATATTGCTGATTTAACATTACAGCTGTTGAAGCATTAAATGCTATAGCCGTTGGAAGAAACAATAAATGCTAGAGCCGTTGCAGCAAGCTAAATACAGCAATTTTTCTTCTCGAGGATCTGGGAAATAAAAAAGATATTATCTCTTTCCTATCTTGTCAGCAAGAATTCAAATCAGCCCAGGAAAGAGGACAATAGCTTTACACGACAGCAGGAGACAACTCTTCATT
Organism: Dactylorhiza incarnata; assembly: GCA_033032865.1. NCBI lineage: Eukaryota > Viridiplantae > Streptophyta > Magnoliopsida > Asparagales > Orchidaceae > Dactylorhiza > Dactylorhiza incarnata. The sequence goes on from JAWHQI010000515.1 coordinate 515,722, forward strand.
ACAGCAGATTAATATATAGCAGATTATATACAGCTGTTTTCTTAAGACAGATTATATAGACAGAATATATCAATATTGCTGTACAGAAAAAGAAAGAGGAAGAGAGAAACAGAGTAGCAAAAAGAAAGAAGAACATATCATAGTTCTTGATACAAAGAACAATACATTTATATCTTGCTTTTTGCTAACTCTTCTCTTGCAGATCATCTACATCCTAAGACACCAATCACCATTATTTGCTCAGGATCAAAACTGCAAGAAGATGAAGAAAAGAGTTATTTGCATTCAAGAGAAGAAGCTCCATCCAGAAGCTTTCATCAAACTAAATCAGACAGGGGGAACTTTCTTCAACATCATCATCAAGATCCAACTCAACTACCAATCAGGATCTTCAAGTGTCTTCTCAGCAAAGAGAAGAACAACATATCTTTTTTTCTTTTTTTCCTCCCATCTTGTAAAGGGTTATAACTCCCTTCAAAAGTTAACTCTCGGTGACAGGCCACCTTAACAAAAACCTGCATCTTGGTTAGAGCACCTGATCAAAAGCTCCCTTGGTTTTTAAGCACCTTATCAAAAGGTTATTGGTGTGAGGGCACCTGATCAAAAATCCTCTACTGGATTCCTACCAGTGGGTAGAAGAGTAGATGTACCCAGGTTGATTGGGGAACTACTATATATCTTGTGTCATCTGGATGTTTGTATTGCTTGTTTATTTTATGCTTTATTTATGTGTTATATTATTATGCCCTCTTACTGTTTGATTTTATTACTCACTCAGTCAGCACTCACATATATATATATATCATTACTTTGAAATAAACTTAAACAAGATCTTTTAAAATATGTAAGAACTAAAACACTCCTTTCCCTATGTTCATACAGTGCAACTCACTCACATGACTCTGCGTGCACATACCTTTTGATCCCGCTTTTCGGAGGTAGCAAGCCTCTCAGGTACTTCCACCATGGCAACAGAATTAGTGGATCGAGTGATGAGTCCCATATATATATATATATATATATATATATATATATATATTTGGACTCATTTGGGCTGATATTCTAGTGTTTGCACCACATTTTAGGCGCGTTTTCATTTATTGTACTATTCCATGCTAGGTGCACTATTAAGAGCATTTCGGTGTGCAATTGCATTCCTTGTTGTTGGGGGTAAGCACATTGTTCTCCCCTTCCCTTCTTTTATGTATTTCTGTGATGGACGTGTATTCCCAGCTGGTATATCTTGTTTGCAGGTGACCTGATCGTCCCGTTTTTCCCCAAAAGTAATTTTTGTGCATATCGCACGGTCGTGCGTTTCCTTGACGCACGGTCTATGCGGTCGTGCGTTTGTGTCTGGGAAGAAAATGGAGCGTCGGAGTTTACTCGTGCGTTTTAACGCACGGGCGAATTCGCCCGTGCGTGAGTAAAACACACGGTCGACCTGTGTCTTCCTGATTTCAGAGCTTCGGAGTTTACCCGTGCGTTTGAACGCACGGGCGGTATTGGTCGTGCATGAGCAAAATGCACGGGCGGCACAGCGTCTTCCCCAAGTCAAGTTTTATCATTTAATAACGCACGGTCTGCGCACAGTCGTGCGTTAGACCGTGTGTGACCATTTTCTGACAGAATTTCTATTTAAGCCGCAGGTCTCGCCCTATTCTAGATCGATCTTTTTTCCCTCTCCCAGAGCTCCAGTTCCACGCCCTTTTCGCCATCCATCGCCGCCCACCTTCGGGAGGAGCTCTGGCCGCCATTCTCTTGCAAATCTCAAGCCGGAGCATCCTCTATGCCTCCTCCATTGATCGTGCACCTCCAAAGCTCCATTTTGAGGGATTTCCTGCTGCATATATGAAGTTCTCCAGTGAGATCGTGACCAGAGAAGATTGACAGAGAAGACGGGTACAATAGAAGAAGGTGACAGCTCTTCCGGACCCCGGACGGCAGTTGGAGCCCGAGCCCGGACGAGAATTGACAACCCTAGATTCCGGCCGTGAACCTCCGATGAGTCTCCGTGCTTTGGTTGTAATCTAAACCCACTTTATACTGTAGTATTGTTTTCCTTTATATTTTGGGTGTATGAACAATGTTTGCTTAAACCTTATTATGTTATTTTTGTATTTCATGTTTATGTGAAATTGATATGTGTGGTTTATGCAAGTGAGGAGCGCCCCATTCCATCCTCCATCCCACCGTCACGTTTGTGTGTCGCACTAGCAATTGCTAGTGGCGTGCTTGTCGATGAGGTGCTTGCGACCCTCATCCGTATGCCTACTCTTCCATCCGCCTAGCGAAGCGTGGCATAGCGTCCCGTGTAATCCATTCCGACTCCGCCGGTGCGAACCATTCCATTCGTATGCCTACTCTTCCATCCGCCTAGCGAAGCGTGGCATAGCGGCCCGTGTAATCCATTCGCCCTACGAAGCAGCGCGCTCAAGGCCTGCATAGTTCGATTCCGCTTGCCTACTCGTCCATCCGCCCTTACGAAGTAGCGCGCTCAAGGCCTACGTAGATTCCACCCCGCCAAGCGAAGCATTGCATAGTGGCATTGCATAGGAGTAGTTGTAGTTGTTTTCTTTTATTTTCCAAAACCAAATCATTCCCCTTTCGCACCCTTCCGACTTAAAGGACTTCGATCTCAAGTCCTTCCTCGAACGTTAACTCCACCTTACTGTGTTCCTTGAGAGATTCGATACTCGGGGATTACTCCTCATTTTATATTACTTGAACGATCGGTACACTGCCGTTTCGTGCCGCAGTCTTACTACCGCCTATAGCGGTGTGCTAAGATTTGCCCATCAAGTTTTTGGCGCCGTTGCCGGGGAACACAGACGTGTGAGTTTTCTTGAGAGGGAGAGCCGAGAGATAGTAGTTCTTCCAGTGTTTATAGCCGCCTTATTATTTTTGTTTTTTTTTAATTTATATTGTTTTTTATTATTTCTTCTCTCCTATTTTAAAGTTGTATGCAAGTTTAATCCAAGGAGTTTTATTAGTTTGTGTAGATTTCCTTGCAAAGAATTTCAGTTTCGTTTTATCTGCTTTTATTGTTGAAAATGTCTTCATGGGATATTTCTCCTGGCACTTACGACATGATGGTCTATTATATAGACCAAATGAATGAGTTAAATGCTAGGAAGTGTAGGAACGTTGTTTGCTTGTTGTGTCGAGGAGATGGTCATGACTTGAAGGACAGTCCTAGTCTTTTCAATCCTGACCACCGCTCCTCCACTCATGACAACATTGTCCCCTTCACCCACTCTTTAACCATGGAGGCAATCGTGCCCTCTACCCCCGATCTTATTTTGTGCATGGACTCCTCACTCCTTGTGTATGGCTTCACTCCTAGTGGTGATGATCACTCATCCGTTGGCCAACAAGGAGAGGAATTGTCACAACCCGCATTTTCCCAACATTTAAAATGCTATCAGAATAGGGAAAGCTACGCATTGTGATGCCACGTCACATAGGGGATGCATACTGACGTTAAGGCAATTCATCCTTCTTCGCAGTCAAGCAAATATTATCATTAACTCAAAGAGATTTAAATATAATTTATGCAAAAATATTAACAAGCCGCGTCCCTCGGCTAGGTGGATCAACTAGTCCACGCTTTTAAAATATAGTTTTACGCAGCGGAAAAATACTTGATTTAATTACTTAGTGGCCTAAGTGAACATGAAGACCTAGTGAGGTGCGCCATGCAAGATCGAATGTGTGGATTTACTATATATAAAAGTAAATTTATCACGCGCAGAAAGTAGTGAGATTAACATTTCAAATCATGCTATGCAATGCAACAATTACCTTAACATATCTAACAAGGGCCATGAAGCCAACCAATATCTAACCATTCCAGAACAAGTGTTCAAAAGTGAACCACAAGTAACAGCAGCAGTGAAACAAAAATCTAACTAAATGGCACCACGTGTAACACCCCAAATCTGGTAGTTCCGCGAAGTAGGCGGAGTGGTAGTGCGGCACGTGAAGCAGGCTAGAATTTTCCCTGTCTGCTCTTAGCGCACGATCAGTGGCCTAATCGCGCACGACCAGTGATCGTGCGCCAGCGATCGTGCGTTAATTCAGAAGAGAATCGAGTTCTGTCTCGGACAGTGCGCACGACCATTTCCCTCTTCGCGCACGACCAGTGATCGTGCGCCAGCGATCGTGCGCTTATTCGCAAGAATTCAGAGTTCTGTCCCAGATAGTGCGCACGACCATTGCCCTCGTCGCGCACGACCACTGACCGTGCGCCTGTGATCGTGCACCCTGTTTATTCTGTTCCGCGATTTTGAGCGGAGAAGAGGATCCGACCGATCAAATTTCTTGGAATTCGATCCAACGGCTGGGATTTATTGCTGGGGGGTCTTAGGGCTTTGGAGAGGGATTAAACCCTCATTATTTCATAGTGTTTCTCTCTCCTAGGCTAGAGGAAGAAGAAGGGGGCAAGGAAGAAGAAGAGGAGATTTCGCCATTGACGGAGCTCCGGAGCTCCGTTTCGCGAGCCGTTTCCAGATCCGGAGAGTGCAGGCCGGTGCGGTTCTTTCCCTCCGCGTAGAATCCCGGATCCATGGCGAAGAAGAACACGTCTAGGGTAACGATTCTTCCTCCCGAACTTTGGACTTGTATTTGTCCATTCATTCCTCTTTCTTTGCTTGCATGAGGCATCTCTTTCACCAAATGGGTGAAGTGTAGGATTTCCTCAAGTCCTTCGGGACTCCGGGTAGATTGTGTCCGTCCCCGGCATGTTGCATGTAGAAAATCCGGTAGTCGTGCGGATTTAGGCATTTTGTGTGAAGCCTATTCGTGGCCGTGAGCCCGAGTCGGCGATGCTTGATTTGCGACGTTGCATTTAGGTTAGGCCTAGAATGCGTGCCGGAGAATGACTCCGTGAACTCACCTATAGTATTGCGGGAGTTAAGTGTAGGCGTCTTGTGAAGATCCCTACGAAAGCCCCATGCTTTGAGTTTTGGATGAAGGCAAACCTTCACCACGATATTGATGCGGAGCGTATGTACCTCCCTTGTTGAGAATTCGTGAAGCCTAGATCCTTGTAAGGGGTTAGGTGCGTAGCGTATAATTAGTGTAGCACTTGAAAATGCTAAACCCTTACGGGCCGAGGTGAAGCCGTACCCGCGTCGTGCGATAGATCGCGACGATTAGAGCACGGGCAAAGCTAAACCGAACCCGTTTCCATGCAGATCGGCGAGAGGTCCCTTCCTCATGAAAGCCGTGTGATCATGGGAGAGGTCGTGGAAGGTGTCATACCTAGACCGACCAAAAGCTCTTGTTTCCCACCTAAGGTGGTGACCCTTAGGGTGGAGTGTTGTAAATTTGATATTGTGTTTAGCCTCATGCGATTGCTTAGGTGGTTGTGGGGAACCTTCGGGTGAACCCAACCAACATCATGTGCATGCCTAGGTTCCCTTCTTTTGATGCTCAACCTAGAAGATTGATTGTGCTTGAAACCTCACCTTATGTAGTTGCACCTTCTTTTTATTAGCACTTGCCAGTGTAGCTTGCTTGCAGGGTAGAAGCTCCGCCACCCCGGGAAAGGGGTGGGGTCGTTATAATTTGGTCAGCTGTGCTGACCGTTACTCTGTTTGCCACCGCTTGGTGGAATGTTCTTATGCAGGTGCAGGTGAGCCTAGCGGGAAATAGCGGGCGTTAGTCCTTTTGCTGAGTTGGCCCTTGAAGGCCAGCCTTTTCCCTGTTTTCTCATGTATTGCCGGCCTGCGTGCCGATGTATGCTTTTTGGAGTTTTGTACATTGATTTGATGTAAGGCCCTAAGGCCGTAACTCTTATTTCTGGACTCATTCCTATGATAGTGGACATGTCTATTTGAATGGTTTAATTAATGCTTCCGCTTACGTTTTTGTACTCTCGTTTTGTTATTATTTTCTGGTTATCACCTTTTAACTCCTAGTTAGTGTGGTTTGTATGGCGTGGGGTCCCGGCCGGACCTGCTGTTATACTTTTCGTACTGGCAGGGTGTTACAATTTGGTATCGGACTTAAGGCGTCGATCCGTAGTTTAGCGAATTCGGGACGAATTCCTTTTAAGGGGTGGTGCGCACGGGCTGTGCATTCACCTAGAACGACAAAAACTAATAAGAATGTCCACTTAGGAATGAAAAAACATACTTGTTTGCGGAACCTGAGCGTTCCATGATTGATGTTTGATATGGTTAGGGTCACTAAATTGTGCCTTGCATGATTATAGGTGACTAGAAGTGCTGCGGGGCGGTCTCAACCCCGTAACACCGCTGAAAGTAGTGGGTCGGCTGAGGTGCCAGCAACCACTCCTTCGGCTGAGATGATCAGAATGGTCGCAGAAGCAGTCTTCGCGATGATCAATGCTCAACCGCAAAGGATTGCACAGCCTGCTACGCCTACTACTGATGCGGCCCCGGTAATTGAACCTGCAGTGGAACCTGCGGTAGCACCGAGGGTTGATGCCCCTGTGCCAGTAGCTGCAGTGGAACCGGCGTTAGCACCGAGGGTGGAGCGTCAAGTTGCGCAAGTAGTTGCGGGGCGAGCGCGTGACCAACAATTAAAGCACTTCTTGAGCTTTAATCCTCCTACCTTCTCGGGATCTGAGTCCCCAACGGTGGCAGAAGACTGGTTGTCAAGAGTTAGAAGAACTCTGAGGGCGACGGCGACGAACGAAGCCATGATGGTCACCTTAGCCAGTTTCCTTCTTGACGGAGAGGCTGTGCTGTGGTGGGAAGAGCAGGAACTGCACAAGTTCGGCGATAGAGACATTACTGAAATAACAATGGCTGAGTTTTCAAAGTCGTTCCTCCAGCGGTTTATCCCCTCTGCCCAACGCATTGCGTTACAAAACCAGTTCCTGAGGTTAACTCAAGGTGATCGCTCCGTTGACGATTACTTACATGAGTTTACCAGACTGAGTCGCTATGCGGGGGCATTGGTGGAGGATGAGGAGACGAAGACGAATAAATTCTATGAAGGGCTTCGGGACGAGTTGAGGCTGCTCCTTGCAGGCCCTATGACGTTTGGCTTCCAAGTGATGGTGCAAACCGCCAGATCTTTGGAGTTGGACATGAAGAGGGTACAAGCAAAGAGTGTTGTAAAGAAACCCGAGTTTCATGCGCCGGCCTCTCAGTCCAAGCCGGACTTCAGAAGGAACAAGCGGAAGTTCAAACAGGCGGAACCAGCTTCTTCGAATGTTTCGGGAGCCACGACCGCGCGGACTCCTATTACGTGTTTCACCTGCGGGAAGGTGGGACAAAAAGCTGCGGTGTGTCGAAGTGGTCCCCCAAAGGCGGCAAATCGAGCGGTGGATTATGCTCGGGCTGCGGAAAAGGGCAAAGCGGCAGAGTCTTCGGCCTCCCAACACATTCTGACTCAGCCGAGAGTCTATTCGCTTGGCCAACAAGAAGCTATACGACAAACCGATGTCGTCACAGGTACGAATTAGAAGTTAGCTTTTACAGCTATGTATATGATTCTTACGGTTGTACGACTATATGTGTTATTTGGGTACAATTAGGTTTCGTCCAAATTTTCAACTATCCGGCGAGAGCTCTATTCGATTCGGGTGCATCGCACTCTTTTCTGTCCGAGGACTTCGTGGTGCGAATCGGAGTGCCGTCTACCTTTGTAGAGGATAGATTGGAAGTAGTGCTACCCAATGGATCTCGAATGAGTGCGGATAGGAAGAGCCGTGTGAAGGTGCGGATCGGAAGTCAAGATTTCGACTTGGAAGCGTCGTTACTACCGTTAGCTGAATTCGATGTGATCTTCGACATGGACTGGCTCTCGGAGCAGCGAGCATGCATAGATTGCAATACAAAGGAGATCACTCTGGGAACGAACACCGACGATGAAACCACATTCGCCGGTATGCGAGGAGCGAGCAAGACGCTGATGTCTGCTCTCCAAGTGGTTAAGGCGGTGAGAAAAGGCGCCGAGTTGTTCTTCACCTTGTTGGAGGCTTCGGAGCCAAAGTCCAGGTTGTGTGATGTCCCAGTTGTAGCGGAATACGCCGACGTGTTTCCTAACGAACTCCCTGGGGCTCCGCCTCATCGGGAGATTGATTTCTGTATCGAGTTGGTGCCAGGTGCCAAACCTGTGGCCCGCTCACCATACCGAATAGCGCCAAAGGAATTGGCAGAGTTGAAGGTCCAATTGCAAGAGCTGCTAGAGCAAGGCTACGTACGTCCAAGTTCCTCGCCTTGGAGTGCACCGGTCCTCTTTGTGAAAAAGAAGGATGGGAGCTTGCGTCTATGTATTGATTATAGAGAGCTAAACAAGTTGACCGAGAAAAACCGATATCCGATTCCTAGAATCGATGATCTATTCGACCAACTGATGGGGTCGACGGTTTACTCCAAGCTAGACCTAAGGTCCGGCTACTATCAACTGCGAATAAGGGAATGTGACATTCCAAAGACAGCGTTCAGTACCCGCTTTGGACACTACGAGTTCACGGTAATGCCGTTCGTTCTATCCAACGCACCGTCGGTATTCATGGACTTGATGAATAGGACATTCCGAGAGTATTTAGATCAATTTGTGATCGTCTTCATCGACGACATTTTGGTATACTCTCAGTCGGAAGAGGAGCATGTAGGGCATCTGCACGCAGTCCTGAGCACCTTGAGGAGGAGTCAGCTATATGCCAAGTTCTCCAAGTGCGAGTTTTGGCTACCGTCAGTGGCATTCCTTGGTCATGTTGTTAGTGGCGAAGGAATTGCAGTTGATCCGTCGAAGATAGAAGCGATCCAAGCGTGGCCTTTGTTGAAAAACGTAGCGGAAGTCCGAAGTTTCTTAGGACTTGCCGGCTATTATAGGCGCTTTGTGGAAAACTTCTCGAGGATCGCACTTCCTCTCACAAAACTGACTAGGAAGGATCATAAGTTCGTTTGGTCGCCCGAGTGCGCACGAGCTTTTGAAGAGCTAAAGAGCCGTCTGACCACGGCGCCCATTCTATGCTCGCCACAAGGTACGGAAGGCTACGAAATATATAGCGACGCCTTAGGAAGTGGTTTGGGTTGTGTCCTAGTGCAGTTCGGGAAGGTAATTGCCTACGGCTCCCGGCAACTGAAGGTTCACGAGAGGAATTTCCCGGTCCATGATTTGGAGCTAGCGGCCGTGGTTTTTGCCCTCAAACTTTGGAGGCACTATCTATATGGCGTGAAGATCGATATCTTTACCGACCATAAGAGCCTCAAGTTCTTACTTGATCAAAGGGAGTTGAACATGCGCCAAAGGAGGTGGATGGAGTTCCTTGGGGACTACACCTTCGATATCAAATATACTCCCGGTAAAGGAAACGTAGTTGCAGACGCGTTGAGTGGTCGGGCTCCCGCACAAGCAAATTGGATTTTGATGCACGATGAGCGCCTAATCCGTGAGCTAGAAGAGATGGAGATCATATGCATTGATAGGAGAACGTCTACTTCAGCATGCTTGAACTGGACGGAAGTTCACTACGACCTTGCCGACCGAGTTCGACAAGCATTGGTGTTGGACGAGAGCTTGAAACGCTACAAAGCGGAAACCGTTGAAGGGTTAAACGCTGATTTCTCCTTCGAGGACGACCTTATGTGGAAGCAGGAAAGGTTATGCATCCCAAACGTTGGTACTCTACGGGCGGAGTTGATGTACGAGGCTCATCATACCAAGTACTCGATCCACCCGGGGAGCACTAAAATGTTTATGGATATGAAGAAACTGTTCTGGTGGCCGGGCATGAAGAAAGACATTGCCCTTTACGTGGCCAAGTGTCATACTTGCGCGTTGGTGAAAGCGGAATGTCAACGTCCCGGTGGGTTTCTGAAGTCCTTGCCGATCCCAGAGCGGAAGTTTGATGATATTTCGATGGATTTCGTGCACGGATTGCCGAGATCGCAACATGGAAACGACGCCATATGGGTGATCGTGGACCGTTTGACAAAGGTATCACACTTCATTCCGAACTGGAAGGATGATTCCGTAGAGAAGCTAGCAAAGCTCTATGTGGATAGTATCGTGAGACTGCACGGTGTCCCTCGTAGCATCGTCAGCGATCGTGACGGGCGTTTCACATCGAAAGATTGGAGGCTTATCCATGAACTGTTGGGCACAAAATTGAAGTTCAGCACGGCCTTCCACCCGCAAACGGATGGACAGACCGAGAGAACCAACAGGACTATGGAGGATATGCTCCGAATGTGCGCTCTAGACTTTGGAAAGAGGTGGGAGGATCACCTCTTTATGATCGAATTCGCCTACAATAATAGCTACCAAGCCAGCATCAAGATGGCTCCTTTCGAGGCCCTATATGGTAAGAAGTGTCGTACGCCGTTGTCTTGGGAGGAAACGGGCGATACTAAGCTATTGAAGCGAAAGGATGTTGAAGAAGCAACTTCGACGATCCGGTCTATACGCGAAAGGCTATTGGTTGCCCAGGATAGGCAAGCAAAGTATTTCAATGCCAAGCATAGGAACTTAGAGTTTGCCGTCGGTGACCGGGTTTACTTGAAGATCAAACCGTTCAAAGGGGTATCAAGGATTCGACGCTTGAAAAAGCTCAGTCCGAGGTACTTAGGACCGTTCGAGATCGTGGAGCGTGTTGGTGATGCGGCTTATCGGCTTGCACTATCTGCAGAGCTGAGCGGTCTGCACGACGTGTTCCACATTTCAGTGTTGAGGAAGGCAGTGCAAGAGCCTACTCATATCGTTGCGGTCGGCAAAGTTCCGGTTGATAGTGGGTTGTCGACGAAAGTCAAGCCTTTACGCATCGAAGATTCCGAAGTAAAGCAGCTGCGGAACAAGTCCATTCGGATGGTAAAAGTCCGGTGGGATAACTGCGGCCGAGAGGAGCTCTCTTGGGAGAGAGAGCAAACGATGCTTGCGGAGTATCCCGAGCTTTTTCCCTCAGGTAAAGTATAACTGTAATTTATGCTAGTACTGTTCCCTGGATTTCGGGACGAAATTCTTTTAAGGAGGGTGGAGTTGTAACACCCCAAATCTGGTAGTTCCGCGAAGTAGGCGGAGTGGTAGTGCGGCACGTGAAGCAGGCTAGAATTTTCCCTGTCTGCTCTTAGCGCACGATCAGTGGCCTCATCGCGCACGACCAGTGATCGTGCACCAGCGATCGTGCGTTAATTCAGAAGAGAATCGAGTTCTGTCTCGGACAGTGCGCACGACCATTTCCCTCTTCGCGCACGACCAGTGATCGTGCGCCAGCGATCGTGCGCTTATTCGCAAGAATTCAGAGTTCTGTCCCGGATAGTGCGCACGACCATTGCCCTCGTCGCGCACGACCACTGACCGCGCGCCTGTGATCGTGCGCCCTGTTTATTCTGTTCCGCGATTTTGAGCGGAGAAGAGGATCCGACCGATCAAATTTCTTGGAATTCGATCCAACGGCTGGGATTTATTGCTGGGAGGTCTTAGGGCTTTGGAGAGGGATTAAACCCTCATTATTTCATAGTGTTTCTCTCTCCTAGGCTAGAGGAAGAAGAAGGGGGCAAGGAAGAAGAAGAGGAGATTTCGCCATTGACGGAGCTCCGGAGCTCCGTTTCGCGAGCCGTTTCCAGATCCGGAGAGTGCAGGCCGGTGCGGTTCTTTCCCTCCGCGTAGAATCCCGGATCCATGGCGAAGAAGAACACGTCTAGGGTAACGATTCTTCCTCCCGAACTTTGGACTTGTATTTGTCCATTCATTCCTCTTTCTTTGCTTGCATGAGGCATCTCTTTCACCAAATGGGTGAAGTGTAGGATTTCCTCAAGTCCTTCGGGACTCCGGGTAGATTGTGTCCGTCCCCGGCATGTTGCATGTAGAAAATCCGGTAGTCGTGCGGATTTAGGCATTTTGTGTGAAGCCTATTCGTGGCCGTGAGCCCGAGTCGGCGATGCTTGATTTGCGACGTTGCATTTAGGTTAGGCCTAGAATGCGTGCCGGAGAATGACTCCGTGAACTCACCTATAGTATTGCGGGAGTTAAGTGTAGGCGTCTTGTGAAGATCCCTACGAAAGCCCCATGCTTTGAGTTTTGGATGAAGGCAAACCTTCACCACGATATTGATGCGGAGCGTATGTACCTCCCTTGTTGAGAATTCGTGAAGCCTAGATCCTTGTAAAGGGGTTAGGTGCGTAGCGTATAATTAGTGTAGCACTTGAAAATGCTAAACCCTTACGGGCCGAGGTGAAGCCGTACCCGCGTCGTGCGATAGATCGCGACGATTAGAGCACGGGCAAAGCTAAACCGAACCCGTTTCCATGCAGATCGGCGAGAGGTCCCTTCCTCATGAAAGCCGTGTGATCATGGGAGAGGTCGTGGAAGGTGTCATACCTAGACCGACCAAAAGCTCTTGTTTCCCACCTAAGGTGGTGACCCTTAGGGTGGAGTGTTGTAAATTTGATATTGTGTTTAGCCTCATGCGATTGCTTAGGTGGTTGTGGGGAACCTTCGGGTGAACCCAACCAACATCATGTGCATGCCTAGGTTCCCTTCTTTTGATGCTCAACCTAGAAGATTGATTGTGCTTGAAACCTCACCTTGTGTAGTTGCACCTTCTTTTTATTAGCACTTGCTAGTGTAGCTTGCTTGCAGGGTAGAAGCTCCGCCACCCCGGGAAAGGGGTGGGGTCGTTATAATTTGGTCAGCTGTGCTGACCGTTACTCTATTTGCCACCGCTTGGTGGAATGTTCTTATGCAGGTGCAGGTGAGCCTAGCGGGAAATAGCGGGCGTTAGTCCTTTTGCTGAGTTGGCCCTTGAAGGCCAGCCTTTTCCCTGTTTTCTCATGTATTGCCGGCCTGCGTGCCGATGTATGCTTTTTGGAGTTTTGTACATTGATTTGATGTAAGGCCCTAAGGCCGTAACTCTTATTTCTGGACTCATTCCTATGATAGTGGACATGTCTATTTGAATGGTTTAATTAATGCTTCCGCTTACGTTTTTGTACTCTCGTTTTGTTATTATTTTCTGGTTATCACCTTTTAACTCCTAGTTAGTGTGGTTTGTATGGCGTGGGGTCCCGGCCGGACCTGCTGTTATACTTTTCGTACTGGCAGGTGTTACAATTTGGTATCGGACTTAAGGCGTCGATCCGTAGTTTAGCGAATTCGGGACGAATTCCTTTTAAGGGGTGGTGCGCACGGGCTGTGCATTCACCTAGAACGACAAAAACTAATAAGAATGTCCACTTAGGAATGAAAAAACATACTTGTTTGCGGAACCTGAGCATTCCATGATTGATGTTTGATATGGTTAGGGTCACTAAATTGTGCCTTGCATGATTATAGGTGACTAGAAGTGCTGCGGGGCGGTCTCAACCCCGTAACACCGCACCGGGGGCAAAAACCACACCGCGTACGGCCTCCCAATCAAATGCTTAAGAGAACACCGCACCGGGGGAAAAAACCACACCGCGTACGGCCTCCTAATCAAAATCTTAAAAGAGCACCGCACCGGGGGCAAAAACCACACCGCGTACAACCTCCAACAGAATTTATTAAATTAAAGAGCATCGCACCGGTGGCACCGCCAACATCGTGTACGACCTCCAACAGAATTCATATTTTCATGCAATTTTAAGGAACAAAGGGCAAGGCCCAACGGAACATGTCATACCATAAGGCAAGTAGCAAATGAGAAAAATCAAGGAGATATGAAGCTAACAAAAATCTTTTTTTGATCTTTTATTAACTGGCATAATGTCAAATTATTAGCAGCAATAATAGAGAATAAAAATGGAAATAAGGCGCAGTTAGATCAAGAGCACCGGCTTGGAGCGGTTATATGGCAAAGAGAAATAGCAAGGGCAAGAACTCCACTTGCCTTAGGTTTTGCTGGAAAAACTCTCCGAATCGCTCCCCGTTGTAGATCGGGTTACGAGAAGATGAGAGGAGTCAAGATCTATAAGAGATCGGGCTAGAAAAGGTTAGGGTACAAAAGCCCTAACGAAAAAGTTTCACGAAGCGGAAGGAAATTACCACGAGGATGAAGCTCTCGTCGAGAGATTTCTGAATATATGCTCGGCTCGCGATTTCGACCACCGGAACTCCGTCGGCGGCGTCCGGAAGATTCAATAAATCGCCACTCCCGTCGCTCGCTTTTTCTCTCTGGTTCAGACAGAATGAGGAAGAAGCAGGTTCGTTTTCTTTTGGCAACATCACATAACTTTAATAATAATAATATTATTATTATTATTAATAAATAAATGAATGAAGGGGTCGGCGCATGAAGAGCTGCTGAAGGGGTGTCGACGCATGCATGCAAAAAGGAAGTCGACGCATGCTGCTAAGGGGAGTCGACGCATGCTGCTAAGGGAGGAAGTCGGCGCTTGCTGCTAAGGGAGGAAGAAATCGACGCAAGGGGGGGGGGGGGGGGGGGGGGAGGAATCAACGCATGCGTTGAATCAATGTATATATATACATTCTGACTTATCATAATTTTTTATTATTATTATTATTATTATTATTATTATTATTATTATTATTTTATCACTAAAAAAAATACGAACGCCGAATCCAACGAAAATTTCGCCTAAAGTGAACGGCGGCGCTATGAACCCAACGGCGAAGTTGGAATCAAATTCCGACGTGCCATTTTCGAGATATGAATGGCGGAAGTTACGACGAGCTTTAAATATATATAAAACTTCTAAAATGCGTCGAGGCTCTAAAATGGCTCGGATCGCGACGAAACTTGATAGGCAAGTCTAAAATTAAATAATCTAATTTCCTAACGTAAAATTTTTCAATTCCGGGTCGTCGCAAATTTTGGTCGACTTGACCCAAACGGACGCGAAAACGCGCAAACGGCAATGCGCCGCTAACTCAACGTTAAAAGTAACGCCCCGACGTCATTAACACGCCATCACTGAATTAAACAAATACCGAAAAATCAGGGGTGTTACAGGAATGGGAGCTCCTAGATGCACCTGATTGGGATGAGGAAAGTATTCTATTCATCGGGGAGGCATTAGCAGATCTTTTTGCGGAGGAACCAAATCTTTTTGTTCCTCCAGTTTCTTTGCAAGATTTTTCTACACACATTCTTTATGATCCTATCGAAGTGAAGGAGTGGGGTTATGCTTCTGACTCGGAGGATGCTCTAAAGTGGGATGAGGAGTTTGTTTTCCCCGAAGGGGAGAATGAATACTTTGAACATGATGGTGCACCTCGGTGGGATGAGGAGGATACTCTCACTGATGAGGAGGTTTGCACTTCTTCATGGGACGAGGAGGTCCAAACCACCACTGAGGCCCTTGAGTTCTTGGGTTCCCCTCGCAATGATACTTACGATGATGATAGGGATCTATCCTTGGATCCTGCCGGGAGTGAGACCGGGATCACTCCCCCGATTGATTTTTATTCATGTTCTTCTTCTTTTTTATTTCTTGATCCCCTTTCTCTATCTGAGCCTGTGCAGGTTGAGTCTTCACAGGTACCCCAGGAGGACTTGGAGCATGATGCTCAAGTCAATGATGAGAGCATCCTCTTATGTGAGGAGGTTGATTACCCCTCCGTAGAGGAAGCTCCAATCATTGCCTTCTCCTCCTGCTACCTCCCTGGAGATGATACCTTGCTGGGCAAGGATAGTTTTGGTGAGATGAGTGAGGATTCCTCCTCTTCTTACTTTTTATTCCCTCTACCTGTGACGAGCAGGTATTATTTATATTCTGGTAGAGGCGTGACTGTTCTATCGCCGTATCGGTACCCGCTACCGACACGCATATTAGAACAGTTACCTGTGCATTTCCTTTTTCATAGACCCATTAGCTAGAACTTCTTTAAATTTGAATAAGTCGTGCTGGGATGACAATAACCCCAGTAGTTATCTTAGTTTTCTTGCAATTTCAATTTATCCAGTTTGTTTAGTTAGTTGCATTTCTTTTTAGCATTTCTACTTTCTTTTATTTTTGTGGAGCTCACCCTTGCAGGTACTCATTGCAAATTCTGAATGGCGGGTTTGCTTCAGATTTCCATGCATCTTCTGGTATACTCACTTGCTGAGCATTGGGTAACTTCTTCCCTAGCTTTCGATTTTGATTTTCACTATCATATCATTATGTTGTATTGTTTAGATTAAGTCTGGGGGAGAGCCGCTATATGTTACCCACTGCACGTGCACATCTCATTTGCATACTAGAAGTATTTTAATTTCAGTTATTTAGTATTGTTCATCTTCACTGTACACCACTGCACCCGCTTGAGCGCGTACTCACTTGTTTTGAGCGTCTTGGGTCAAACCCAATTTTTCATGTTCGATTGGAAAGTTTTTTTTGTGCTGGCATAGGATTGAGTTGTGAAGTAACATGTCGACTCTTGTAGTGCTCCTAGTCGAGTGCTCGTGTTATGTGTAGAATTCATGCAGAATTAGCTTTTTCTCGTGCATTTAGTTTTATAATTTTCTAATTGCGTGAATACTGTTTATTCTACTCGTAATTCGTGAATCCAGAAGAATCCGATGGTAGTGTAGGTGAGTGTGTATGCGATCACTAGTGATGTATTGCTCGAGTTGAGAGGAAGGATATTCTTTCTCGGTGGCTAAGAACTTGCCCCTAGCGACTCTTGAAGCATGGGTATAGGTTAGTTCATTTGTGCAAGTGTGATATAGGCCATTCGTTGGCCCGGTTGAGCCTTTGCACCATTCCTACATGCTCTATCCTTGCTTAACCATTTTGTGCCTAACCCCACCTCTTGATTCAGCTCCACCTTCAATTTACCAAAGCCAAAATGACTATCCTAATCGCACACCAAATTATGAGCTCAAGCAATTTTTGCATTTAAAAAAGGTTGGGTGTTGATGCGGTGTATATTTGTGATTGTGGTGGAAATGCGTTATTGAAGATATAGCTGTCTTTGTTATTAATTGTGCAAAGTTATAAAGTTGAAAAGAAAAAAATGTGAAAAGAAATGAAAGTAAAAAAAAAAATGTGCAAAGAGATGTAAATAGGCGGTGTACACCCCCCATAGGTTCATGTTTAAGTCTGGGGGTGTGGTGTACACATTTTTATTATTGCTGGGATAGTGTTTTTATTACGAGCTCATTTGGGTTATGTGTGCTAAACCCCAACATTTATTATTGTTTACCACACCGTAGCCTAAGCCTAAATCATAACATAAAGTCCTATTGATTTGCACTTTGAACGTAACCAGTGCCGTGGAGAGAGTGTGAACGGGCAAGCTTATGGCCATCGTCATTGATGGATTTCTTTGGAGGTTGTCCCGATCTTCGATCTTTAGTAATACTCCACTTAGTGATCAAGCTACTTTCCACATATGCGTGACCAAAGGATTCACCGCGATTCAAATTACGAGTAATAATAATAAGTAGATACGCAATTTAGAAAATGTTAATCTACTTTGCATGTTTAAAAGATTTTCTACTAAAGTCTCTACAAGTGCGAGTAAGCGACTTCGCATGGTACTCCGCATATTCAATTATTACGCCAGCTTATGATTTTTCAAGTCCACATGGGAGATAGTTTGCTCGGGACGCGCAAATAGGTAAGTCTGGGGGTGTGATGAGTCCCATATATATATATATATATTTTTGGACTCATTTGGGCTGATATTCTAGTGTTTGCACCACATTTTAGGCACGTTTTCATTTATATGTACTATTCCATGCTAGGTGCACTATTAAGCCCATTTCAGTGTGCAATTGCATTCCTTGTTGTTGGGGGTAAACACATTGTGCTCCCCTTCCCTTATTTTATGTATTTCTGTGTTGGACGTGTATTCCCAGCTGGAATATCTTGTTTGCAGGTGACCTGATCGTCCCATTTTCCCCAAAAGTAATTTCTGTGCATATCGCACGGTCGTGCATTTCCTTGACGCACGATCTGTGCGGTCGTGCGTTTGTGTCTGGGAAGAAAATGGAGCGTCGGAGTTTACTCGTGCGTTTTAACGCACGGGCGAATTCGCCCGTGCGTGAGTAAAACGCACGGTCGACCTGTGTCTTCCTGATTTCAGAGCTTCGGAGTTTACCCATGCGTTTGAACGCACAGGCGGTATTGGTCGTGCGTGAGCAAAATGCACGGGCGGCGCAACGTCTTCCACAAGTCAAGTTTTATCATTTAATAACGCACAATCTGCGCAAGGTCGTGCGTTAGACCGTGCGTGACCATTTTCTGACAGAATTTCTATTTAAGCCGCAGGTCTCGCCCTATTCTAGATCAACCTTTTTTCCCGCTCCGAGAGCTCCAGTTCCACGCCCTTTTTGCCATCCATCGCCGTCCACCTTCGGGAGGAGCTCTGACCGCCATTCTCTTGCAAATCTCAAGCTGGAGCATCCTCTAAGCCTCCTCCATTGATCGTGCACCTACAAAGCTCCATTTCGAGGGATTTCCTGCTTCATATATGAAGTTCTCCGATGAGATCGTGATCAGAGAAGATTGACGGAGAAGACGGGTATAATAGAAGAAGGTGGCAGCTCTTCCGGACCCCGGACGACAGTTGGAGCCCGAGCCCGGACGAGGATTGACAACCCTAGATTCCGGTCGTGAACCTCCGATGAGTCTCCGTGCTTTGGTTGTAATCTAAACCCCATTTATACTGTAGGATTGTTTTCCTTTATATTTTGGGTGTATGAACAATGTTTGCTTAAACCTTATTATGTTATTTTTGTATTTCATGTTTATGTGAATTTGATATGTGTGGTTTATGCAAGTGAGGAGCGCCCCATTCCATCCTCCATCCCACCGTCACGTTCGTGTGTCGCACTAGCAATTGCTAGTGGCGTGCTTGTCGACGAGGAGCTTGCGACCCTCATCCGTATGCCTACTCTTCCATCCGCCTAGCGAAGCGTGGCATAGTGGCCCGTGTAATCCATTCCGACTCCGCCGGTGCGAACCATTCCATTTGTATGCCTACTCTTCAATCCGCCTAGCGAAGCGTGGCATAGCGGCCCGTGTAATCCATTCGCCCTGCGAAGCAGCGCGCTCAAGGCCTGCATAGTTCGATTCCGCATGCCTACTCATCCATCCGCCCTTACGAAGTAGCGCGCTCATGGCCTACGTAGATTCCATCCCGCCAAGCGAAGCATTGCATAGCGGCATTGCATAGGAGTAGTTGTAGTTGTTTTATTTTATTTTCCAAAACCAAATCATTCCCCTTTCGCACCCTTCCGACTTAAAGGACTTCGATCTCAAGTCCTTCCTCGAACGTTAACTCCACCTTACTGTGTTCCTTGAGAGATTCGATACTCGGGGATCACTCCTCATTTTATATTACTTGAACGATCGGTACACTGCCGTTACGTGCCGCAGTCTTACTACCGCCTATAGCGGTGTGCTAAGATTTGCCCATCATCGAGCACTCCACTTCTAGGTAGGTATACACACTACTAGACCTAGAAATTACGTACACTGCTATACACATTCTAGGTGCACTTCCGTGAGCTTTTGCGTACTCTTGCTAGCATCTCGCTAGTCTTCTAAGGTCGGGGTGGGTTACTAGGGATTGTCTGTTAGACCGCAGTAAAGTAACCTACTGTCTCTCTAACTCACCACACCCCGCCAAAGTCAATGTACCGCCATTGATGTGACAAATGGACCCGTACCAAAGACCCGCCACTAGTTATGCACATGCAAGCGTTATCACACTACCCGAGCCTCCAGGCAACAGGACTAACTACTATTGAACCATTATGTACTCTCTAATTGGATGAGGTTTACTTTTCTCAACTTATCTCAGTTATGGTTACTCTTGTTTGTTATTTAGGTGATCGTAACAATTTAAGGTGAATTCTGGACTTCCCGAGGTCTACCCAGTGAAGGGCCCGCAACGGTACTAGATGGTATTCTGGGATGACATCCTAGACCTTCCCTTTTCAGAATATTTACTTTTATTAGTAACCATCCATTGTTAAGGTTATCCTTATGGTTGCTCTAGATTACTTAAGAATGACTTAGATTTCTTTTAGGCAACTTAACGCCCTTTTTACGATGCGTGGTGCAAACAATTAGATATTCATCTATATGTCCAACTCTAACCTTGAATGCATCATGATCATATTAACACTCTAAATGATACTATAAGTGCCTAGGATATAAAACACCCCAAAATGCTTCAATTGTTCATCGAGATGTACCTCTAGTTTACTATTCTCTATAGGGTAGCAGTCCTACAATAAGGCTACAACTTATAGGGGATGAAGTTATTTATGCTCTAATCTTGTGTTCCAAATTTCATCAGATTCTTACTTGTTCTGGCTAGTATAAACACTACCTCAATTTTTTTATATTCGCAGACCAACTCAACATTGAACTAGGTTGGTCTCTATGATGTGAACTTCACTATAACTGGCCAAATGCCCCAAAATTTATACTATAGGTTAATCATGACCCAATTAAGAGATGGTCAGAATTCATAATTTTCCCATTTATAAAAATACTTTAATGATAATGTCCAGTTCATTTTAAAAATAAAGTATTACTTCCATTAGTCAATGTGCACTCAATAATTTATCAGTGAAATGTAATGTGTAAATATCATGACTGACTAAATTTCATAAATTTTCATAATATTTATGACCACTATTTCAATATTAAAACATTCATGTCAATTGGCCACATTACACAGCAAGTACCAAAATAACTGATTCAAAAATTCTAGAAAAATTACCATAAGCTTATAATGCTCCAAACACAGTCCATCTAAATTTTCAGAATTTTCCAGATAATATTAACCATAAAAATTTCATTAATACATAAGTGTGACAAAGTGCATTTTAGGTAATTTGTAGTGTAAATGACTTCCAAAAGTCCTGCAAAAATTTCCAGAGATATATTTCAATGTAAAACATCATATAACATAATATTGGATTTTTCTATAGACCTTAGATGATGTTTATTTCATTTATACACTTTGTGACAAAAACCAATTATGCTCTAATAACTAGGAAATTTAACTCCAAAAATCCCAATAAATTTTCCAAAGATATAAATTATTCTAAAACTTCATGCGACTGAAAATTAGATTTATCCTAAGTTATTTGATCACTTTTATTTGATTAATAAATTTATGTGACAATAATATTATTACTCAAATACTTAGGATTTTTCTTTCCAAAAATTCTAATATTTCTATAGATGAAATCCCCCATTATACTAGGTGTATTGCCCAAATATCATGAGCATATAATAAGTCATTAGTGATGAATTCTCAAAATACTCAAAGGTGCTATATGCACACCACCCTTCCATACATCTCATTCATATGTATGTGAAATATAATGTTCTACAATGGTCCAAATGACCTCAACTTTTTATGTGTGATTAATAATGACCTAACCTTGATGTCACCCAAGATTTGGGTCATTTTGTACCTATCTAACCATATTTATTTCATTAATATGCAAAATCATATTTACTACAAAACCTTAGAAAACTATTGCCCAAAATTTATGATTTTTCGGCAGGGGATGTATCTATGTCATTTACACTTATGTACAAAATCTTAGACCAATCCAGACACCTATGTGAGCTAGATCTACAAAATGAGGATTGGTCACCCATTAAGATACACCTCGATATAATGGCCCTACAAGGGGCTGTTGGCCACCAAATCAGGTGATTCAAAGCCCTATAGACAATAGACCTCAAGGGCTACAAAAAATTATCTCATACACTTTTGCCTAAAAATGCCTCTAAGTAGCCTAAATAATTAATCTAAACTTCAGCATATAATGTGACATAATAATTTCATTTCATTATTGCGGTCTGCGTATAGAGATCTACCCAAATCCAACGGTTGTGGGTCATCGTCCTCGATAGGCTAACGGCCAGGATTTCATCTTCCTAAAGCCTCTTCCTCCTGCAATTCCTGGCCACCTGAGGGCCACCACTGCCGTCCACCACTACCACCTTCGTTGAGGTGGTGGCTGTCGATTGGCGGCGACACGGACACCGGAGGAGGTGTCTCCGGCGAACCCAACAGGGGTGAAGAGCTCGGCAAAATAGCAACTAGCTCACATGGATTATAGCTCAATTGAGCCCGATTTCTCAGCCTAATGAGCTAGAAGGCTAGCACAGAGGGAGGGGAGGAGAAACATACCTCAATGGTGGCTCGACGGCGGGTGTTTCGACGGGTTGATAGAAATTTTTATGGTTTTGCAAAGCGAAATGTTTAAAGATTTTCTCCAAAACTATATCCGATAAAGGCAAGTGTACCTTATCGTCTATAGTATAGGATATTTAGAAATACCAAGGTCGTATTCCACGGGGCGCGTTGATTACTTCCACTTTGAGGAAAATCACTATTATCTTATCTAACGATTTTTGAGGTTTTGATTACTTAGATAAAGAAAAGACAAGTTGCAAGCTAAATGAAAGGGATTAAACAATGGTAAAAGAGATTAATGCTCAATCAAAAGTCACCTTAGAGTAAGAATAATCAAGTGAAAGGAAAATAAATGTAATTCCTTTTAATTTAAACTACTTGACCGTGGAGGTTCCTAAAGCTCGGGCATGCCTCTCTCGAGGTTAATGCCCAACTAAGTTTAGGAAAAATCAACCAGACTCTCATCCTATAATTGATTACCTAAGACTTGCTTTACGCTGTGAACCCCGCTATTTGATTTGACTCCAATCCGGGAGATTTACGTCATCCTCTCTCGAGGGGTGCGTGCAACTATCTTTACCCTTGAGTGATCGATTCATACTTTGAGCCTCTCGGCTAACTAAGCATGAAAACTTAAGCGAAAACCACACATCGATAGTATGGCCTCACTAATTAAAATTTAAGGGTAATTCAAGTGTTTTATAAAAATGGAAAAAAGAGAGCTTTAAGAAATCATAACTTGATTATCTCATCCTCGGATCATTTCGATCGAGCACTAATGAGAATTAGTTAATCATGGTGGAGGGGAAAGAGAAAGAAAAATAAAATTGCATGAAGGGAAATTACTAAGTAGAATAGAAAGAGAGGTGAAGAAAATTATGCCAACTTTTATTGAAATGAAAAACTATTACAACTTCTTTAAGCAAGAATGCAAGCTTGAAAGATAAGGATTACAAGCTTAATAAACTAGTGCATGGAAGAAATCTAGTACATTCAATGAGAAGAAAAAGGGAACATGAAAGTTTAAAAAGGCATGAACATGAATAAGAAAAACTCACTATCAGCTCTAGCAACACCTCCCCCTCTCAAAATTTTTGAACCCCGGACTCAAGGAGAGCCCTGGAATTTATAGGAAAAAATTTCAAGTTACACGCCCCTTGGTCACGGGCGTGGTCTGGGGCGTATAATCACTAATCTGCACGGCTGGGACAGTGTCGTGGGCTTTGCGTGACGGCGGAAGAAATTTGGAAATTACACGCCTGTGTAACTTGGGTCATGGGTGTGTACTTGGATGGCTTCATTTAATGCGGCGTGGATCTTGCTTGTGGCGCGGCGGTGTGCATGGATCACGCGGGAAAGTCACGACCGTGACATATGGGTCACGAGAGTGGAAAGTCACGACCGTGACATATGGGTCACGGGAGTGACTCATGTTGACTTCTCGATGGCAGCTCCACGTCTCGGCGGCAGCACGCTGGGAAGATTCTAAGATTACACGCCCTTTGGTCACGAGCGTGACTCTGGGTCACGGGCGTGACCGAGGGCGTGACTCGTTGTGGGCTAGCTCAATTAGCACAGCATCGACTCTGGTTTGATCTTTAGGTTACACGCCCCTTGGTTACAGGCGTGACCTTGGGCGTGATTTGTAAATTTCACCAATTTCTCCCAAAATTCTGTAAATATTGGAATTAAGCTAAGTTAGAATCAAAATAACAAAAAGAACTACTTATAACCTAAAATTGACATGAAAAGAAAAATTCATTTTAAATAATTACAAAAATTTCTATTAAAAACTTAAATAAATACTACTTATCAAATACCCCCATACTTGAGGTTTTGCTATTCCAGAGCAAAAGTATGAGACATAGTTTATAAGACATCCATAAAATTTTTTAATTTTAAATTAAAATTTCATTTAAACCAAGAGTTAAGTTAAGGATAAATTCTAGGAGGAGTTAAGTCCTAAACTATGAAAATGATTTGAAAAGAGGGAAAAGTGTTTAGGCATTGACTTCTCGAGATAATTAATTAGCTAACAAATTGTAGAAATTATAAAACTAGATTAAATTAAAATTATATGAACTCTATCTTAAAAGAAACTTAAGGAAAAGTAACCTACTAAGAATTGCTCTCTCCATAACTTAAGTTAAACCTAAATCAAAGACATTGGCTAGGGGGGGGGGGGGTTCAAAGCTTGGCATAAGAAGAGATTTTTGAATGGAGGTGATCAATTTTATCCTCTCACCTTTATTTTTATTTTCCTTTTTTTAATATGTTTAGGGAATAATGAATTTTATCCTCTTATTCACATGCATATAATCTTTTAAATTCTCTTCTAAAAAACCCAAAATGTATATGTTTAGGAGTAATGAATTTTATCCTCTTACTCCATGCCATATAATCTTTTAAATGATTTTGGGTGCATATGTTTAGGGAATAATGAATTTTATCCTCTTATTCCCATGCATATGATCTTTTAAAATACTTTTTTTGTATGCCATCAAAAGGGTAGGGTAAGAAAAAAATTATAGTTTATAAATTAAATTATATTGAGAGCAAATTCTAGTAAATTTAAATTTC
The DNA here is from genome assembly GCA_033032865.1 of Dactylorhiza incarnata. Classification (NCBI taxonomy): domain Eukaryota; kingdom Viridiplantae; phylum Streptophyta; class Magnoliopsida; order Asparagales; family Orchidaceae; genus Dactylorhiza; species Dactylorhiza incarnata. Next base: position 540,325 of record JAWHQI010000515.1, read on the forward strand.
CTAAGATCTAAAAAGCTAGAAGAAAATATAATTGAAATCTAAAGAGGTTTAGCAAATTCACTACAAAATGAAGCCATTTAAAAATAAAAAGAGAAGTCATGCTTGTTGGATCTTACGACGCACTTAGAGGGGGGGGGGGGGGGGTGAATAAGGGTTTTATGGAATTTTAATTCTTAATTAAATTTATCAAAGTTTGTGATCAAAGTTTAGGAATATTTTATAAGAAAATATATTTTGATATCTCAGAAAAGATTGTATTGAAGATTCTTTTTTTAACAAGAGAACAAACTTTTTGTTAACTGTTGCTAACGCCGGCGTTAAGTGTTAACGTTGGGAGTTAGCTCTCCAGAAAATATTCCTTATCACAAAAAGATTGCCGCAGTGATTTTACTGATAAAATCTTTAATGAAATATAATTCCAGAAAATCAGAGATGATGAAAACGATTATTGTATTTCAAAGATAATTACACAAATGTTAATTTTAATACTTTAATGAAATATAAATTAAAACATTCTTGAAGAGGAAATAAAATCAATTGAATAGAACATTAAAAGACATGATTTTAATTCATAATAAATTGATTACACAAATGTTTAATTTCTATAACGCTAGAAATCAAGGCTAGAATATGTAAAAACACTTTTTGTTATTTCACCATTCCTTCTCCCAAGGACCGGTTGGCTATAGCCTATCAATCCCCAGATAAGGCCTCTAGCCACCCCCTAGATCTACCCTTGACCTAGTCGCCACGGACAAGGCGGCGAATTACCCCCTAAGCCGCACAAGGACCTAGTCGCCAACACAAGGCGAATTTACCCACGGAATCCTTCCCGGAATCCGACGTTCTCCCCGAACAATTTCCCCACACCAAAATACAAAGAAAATAAAATAAAAGAATATAAAATAAAGTAAAAAGAAACTCCCCAAGATATTCTGAAGGTGAAGATGAAGGCAATGTAGATGTTGGCGTTCTTGAAACGATCGTCCTTCATATGGAATATGCGTTGTAGACCTTCTCCTTCAAAATCCTCTTTAGATCTTCATGATAGCCCAAGGCAGATCTCTTAATTGATGTACACGAGCCTCTCTTAAAATTATTGGAATTCTGGAATCATCTCCCATAGAATGAGGGGGGATATACTTTAAATAGCCTCGGGAGCTAACGCGTGGCGTTAAGAGTTAACGTCGGCGTTAGTGAACGTGCACTGTCATGGATGAAATCGCGCAACCGTCAAGATCATGGCAGTTTGTGGAACGACATCTCATTTCGTCGAACGCCATCAAATTTCGTCGAACGCAATTTCGTCGAATGCCACCAAAGTTTGTCGAACACAATTTCGTCGAACGCCATCAAAGTTCGTCGAATGCAATGTCGTCGAACTCAATTTAGTCGAACGCCATCAAAGTTCGTCGAACGCAATGTCGTCGAACGGAATCCCATTTCATCAACCGCAATTTTCGTCGACCGAAACCTCATTTCGTCGAACACAAATTCGTCGAATGGAATCCCATTTCATCGAACGTCAACAACTTTCGTCGAACGCAGTTTCATCGACCGGCATCACATTTTGTCGAACGGCTAGCGCCCAACATTAAGACCTAATTCCTGGCGTTGTCTCTGGCTTCTCGACGAATTCATTCTCGACGACATTTCTTCTCGACGGTTTCCATCTCAACGGTTTCCTTCTCAACGATTTCCTTCTCAGCGGTTTCCTTCTCAACGGTTTCCTTATCAATGGTTGTTAACGCGGGGCATTAATAACTAACGCGAGTGTTAGCTCTCTTTTCAGAGAATCATCACCAATCAACATCATGTTCATAGGGTTAAATAACTATAGTACCTGTACAACCTGCACACTGTTGGAACAACCCTATTTTTGATTTGGGCTAGGATCACTATCTATTGACTAAGGACAAAGTTGACCCCAATGTATAGTTTATGGGTCAAGAGTTTAGGCTGCTAGAACTAGAGATTTCATTCAGATTCTGCGTTCGATGAACTCCACACTGCGTTCGACGCACGGCTATCTGCATTCGACGAACGGCGTGCTCTCTGCGTTCGACAAACGGCAAGCTCTCTGCGTTCGACGATTGGCTTGCATTCTGCGTTCAACGAATGGAATATATTCTGCGTTCGACGAATAACTCAAGTCTCAGCGGTCGAAGAATTTGCCTAAGTGCAGCGCTCGACTAATTACATTCTGCGTTCGACGAACGGCTTGCTTCAAGCTCGTCTCAGCGGTCGACGATCCCGTCTCAGCGGTTCAGCGATCGACGAATAGATTGTTACAGCGGTCAACGAACAAATCCCAGCTCAGCGGTCGACGCTTTTACTCAAGCTCAGCGGTCGACGCTTTTACTCAAGCTCAGCGGTCCACGTTTTTATCCAGCTCAGTGGTCGACGAATACTTCCGTTCGACGAACTCAAGGTTGCGTTCGACGAACACCTTCAGATAAACAAAATTAATTATTCCAGCAAGATTCATTTGAGGTCGACGAAGTAAATTTTGTGTTCCACGAAAATATTGAGGTCGACGAATCTGCGTACGATGAATTTTATTCTGATCGAAAAATTCTTATTTAAAGTTCAGAAATTTCAGCAGGATTATACTTATTTCATTCTCTGATCTCAGATCGACTACAGCAACAACTCTTTCTATCAGATCAAGTAAGGAAAATATATTTCCTTTATTATTCCAAGATTATAGCCGTTGACATTCCTCGGAAAAGGACATTTTGTGGAAAAGGAAAGAGATTAAATGGCGCAGCAGATTTATGTTTTCAAAATATCCTTTCAGATATATTTATTCCTTAATATAAGGGATCTGCAATTAATGACTGTCAGAGATTTTCAAAAGAAAAGGAAAATAAGGAAGAGGATATAACAGATTAATATACATCAGATTTATTACCTTCAGTTCTCATGACAATAAATATATATAATATTTTTACAGTTTTGCTGTACAGAAAAGAACAGAGAAAAAGAAAGAAAGAAAAGAAATACAGGAAGAACAGAAGAACAAAAATCACACAGATCTTCATCTTCTTCCTCCTCCAGCAGCTCTTACATACTGAGAACATCTTCATCAACAAAGCTCTCTTAGTCTTTGCTGCAAGTTTTCAGATCTTCAAAAGAGCAACAACAAATTGAAGAACTTTTTCTCTCACTTTAATCAGCTACAGGAAGACCATTTGATTTAAGAAAAAGCTCCAGCCAATCAACTGTCAAACATTTCATATCAGACAGAGGAGTTCTTTTCGACATACATCCACTAGAGTCTTCTCTCAACATCTTGACAGTGAAGAACATCTAAACCCCTCTCTATCCCATCTTGTACAGGGTTAAAACTCCCTTCAAAAGTTCATCCCATTGGTGGCAAGACACCTTATCAAAAAATCCTCCTTGGTTTTTAAGCACCTTATCAAAAGCTTATTGGTGTGAGGGCACCTGATCAAAAATCCTAGTGGATTCCTACCAAGGGTGGTAGAAGAGTAGACGTACCCAAGTTTAGTGGGGAACTACTATAGCTCCTTGTGTCTTCTGTGATTGCTTTACTTTTCTGTGTTGTGTGCTGTTTTCATTATTCATTTTATTCTATTTTTATTACTCACTCATATACACATATATATATCACTATTTTTAATTCCACGGTAAAACTAAGGGAAAACGTTTTAAGACTCTATTCACCCCCCCTCTAGAGTTAATTTAAGATCTAACCCCCACTTTCAATTGGTATCAGAGAAAGTTGATTCTTTACAGGCTAACACATGTATCACAAAGATCAATTAGATCTTAAATTCTTTTAGAGTTTTTATTTTATTTATTTTTCTGTTAAAAACTCATGGCACAAAACAAAGAGTATTCAAGCATAAGACCTCCTATGTGCAATCTCAATAAGTTTGCACTATGGAAAGCAAGGATTAGGTTATATATGAACTCAATTGATGAAGAAATATTTAATGTTATTTTGACAGGGCCTCCAACACCTACAGCAGCAGCAAGTACTGAAACTACCACTACCAATAATGCTGTTCCACCTCCTGAATGGACAGAAGCACAAAAAAAGCAAAGGAGTGATGATGCAAAAGCCATGAACATTTTGGCTCAAACAATGTCTGATGACATCTTTCAGAGAGTGGTAGAATGCACCTGAGCAAGAGAAATATGGATTTCTCTCAACAATATGGTTGAGGGATCTGCTAATGAAAGGAAGGACAGAAGGTCCCATCTTATTTCTCAATATGAGAATTTCAAGAAAGGAGAATCTGAAACAGTGGCTGATATGTACAATAGGCTCAGCCTCATAATAAATGAGCTGAAGACTTTGGATAAAGTGATCTCTATCACTGAGATAAATGACAAGATCTTAATGTGCTTCCCCAGCACATGGGATTCTAGGATCTGGACAATCAAGGAAGCCAGAAGCCTCAATGAGATTACTACTGAAACATTGTTGGGCAAGCTCAAGTCCTATGAGCAGCTCATCAAATCCAGGGAAGCTGAACAATCAACTTCATCTCCAGCAATAAAGAAGGAAAAGAACATTGCTTTCAAAGTAACTGAAGAAGAAGAAAAATCTCCAAGAGATGAGGAGTTCATTAGCCTACTTGCCCAAAGATTCTACAAGATGGCAAGAAAAGATTTCAGGAGAAAGTCATCCAGGAGCCATGAAAAACCAAGGTATGACAAAGCTCCATCTAAAGAAGTTATATGTTTTGTGTTGGAACAAACCTATTACTGATTTGGGCTAGGATCACTATATGTTGACTAGGATCAAGTTGACCTCATTGTATAGTTTAAGGGTCAAGTCTTTAGGCTGTTAGATTAGCTAGAACTTAAGGAAAATTCTAGTTCTCAGCGTTCGACAAATGGCTATCGGCATTCGACAAATTCCAGCCAGCAATCGACGATGGCTATCGGCGTTCGACGAATTCTAGCCAGCGTTCGACAAATTCCAGCCAGCACTCGACAAATTCTTTATTGAAGCTCAGATCGACAAATACAGTCCCCAGAGTATTTAATTCTTAAAGATCAGTTATTTGTCAGTACTCTGAACACAGATCGACAACTCTAACAGATATATTCAATATATTTGGACGTATTAAAGTCAGTTTAGTAAGGATATTATATTCTTTGAATATATTCCTTTCTTTCCTTTATTCCGAGGCAAAGATAGCCGTTGACAATTAATGCAAAGGAGTATTTCACGGCTAAGGAATTAAAGGACCTGCCAAAGTCGTTTTGTCTCTGTTACAGTTTCAAGAAAGAATTAAAGTCTGATTATTCTATTCCAAAAAGAGAATATATCAAAGACAGACTTTATTGTCTCATGCTCTCGACAGAATTCAAATACATTCTTACAGAATACAGAGAGTACAACAACAAAGATAGAGAAAGAAAAAGAAGAACACTCAGTCAAATATTCTCAGTCTTCTTCTTCCTCAAGCAGCAATCACCATTTCTCTGAGAACATCTTCTTCAAAGATCAATCTCTCAGATATCTGTTGCAAGTTCAAGTCTTCTAAGAGAGAAACAAAGAATCTGAAGAACTATTTCTTCCAGATCAATCTGCTACAGAAGATTTCTGCTTTCAAGAGAGCTTCTCAACCATCTGTCAATTACTTCAATCAGACAGGGGGAGCTTTACAACAAATCCACTGGAGTCTTCTCTCAGCATCTTGACAGAGAAGAACACTATAATCTCTTTCTCACCTCTCTTGTACAGGGTTAATACTCCCTTCAAAAGTGTAACTCCCTGGTGACAAGACACCTGATCAAAAAATCTAGTTGGTTTTGAGCACCTGAACAAAAGCTCTGTGGTGTGTGGACACCTGATCAAAATCTCCTTGGTGCTAGGGCACCTGATTAAAACTCCTAGTAGATTCCTACCAAGGGTGGTAGAAGAGTGGACTACCCAGATTTATTGGGGAACCACTATATTTCCTTGTGTCCTCTGTGTTTGTTTATTTCTCTGTGTTGTGCTGTGTGTTTTTACTTATTCAGTTTTTCTGTTTATATATATCTCACACTGCTTACACATATATATAACACTATTTTAATTCCGCTATAAAAACTAAGGAAAAGTTTTTAATACTCTATTCACCCCCCCCCCCCCCCCCCCCTCTCGAGTAACTTAAGATCTAACCTCCACTTTCAATTGGTATCAGAGGTAGGTTGATTCTTTACAGGCTAACACCTGAATCACAAAGATCAATTAGATCTTAAATTCTCTTAGAGTTCTTTTTCATTTTCTTTTATTTAAAACTCATGGCACAAAACAAAGAGTATTCCAACACAAGACCTCATATGTGCAATCTCAACTAGTTTGCACTGTGGAAAGCAAGGATTAGATTGTATATGAACTCAATTGATGAAGAAATTTTTAATGTCATTTTGACAGGGCCTCCAGCACCTACAGCATCTACAAGTACTGATGCAGCAACAAACAACACTGCTGTCCCACCTCCTGAATGAACATAAGCACAAAAGAAGCAAAGGAGTGCAGATGCTAAAGCCATGAACATTCTGGCTCAAACTATGTCTGATGACATATTTTAGAAAGTGGTGGATTGCACCTCAGCTAGAGAGATATGGACCTCTTTCAACAATATGGTTGCAGGCTCTGTTGATGAAAGAAAGGACAGAAGATCTCACTTGATCTCTCTGTATGAGAACTTCAAGAAAGGTGAAGAAGAATCAGTTGCAGATATGTACACTAGATTAAGTGTAATCATAAGTGAACTCAGAACACTGGACAAGGAAATCTCAATAACTGAGATCAATGACAAAATCCTAATGTGCTTCCCCAGCACTTGGGACTCTAGGATCTGGCCTATCAAGGAAGCTAGAAATCTTAATGAGATAACTACTGAGACACTGCTAGGAAAGCTCAAATCCTATGCGCAACTCATCAAGACAAGGGAAGTTGAACAAGTGAGCACCTCCTCTTCAACAAAGAAGGACAGAAATATTGCCTTCAAAGCTACAGAAGAAGAAGAAAATACTCCAAAAGATGAGGAGTTTATGAGTCTCATAGCCAATAGATTCTACAAAATGGCTAAGAAGGACTTCAGAAAGAAGGAGTCCAGATCGAGAGAAAAGCAAAGGTATGACAAATCAACTCCTAAAGAAGTTATTTGTTATGGTTGCAGGAAACCTAGACACTACCTGACAGAATGTCCAGAAAATAAAAAGAAAGAAAAGAAAAAGGATAAAGAAGAGAAAAGAAGCTCCAGCAAGTCTTCCTCCCACAAGCACAAAAAGAAGGGAAGAGGATTTATACCAGAATCTTGGAGTGAAACTGAATCTGAATCATCATCAAGCTCATCTGATGATGATGAAGAAAATTCAAAGGAAGATGAACAATGTCAGATGGCAATATATGACTCAGGCAGTGAGTCAGAATATGCTTCCTCATCCAGCTCCAATGATGATGAAGAAGAAAGAACCTTCTGCATGATGGCTATCAATGCCTCAGGACACAACTCTGAAGAAAAATCAGAATCAGAAGCAGAAGATGATGCAGATTAGGTATTATCAAACTTTGATTTTACTTCAGTTGAATTCAAAGCTGAATTCAAAGTTCTTTGCTTAGACTTACTAAAATCTGAGAAAGAAATAATCTCACTCAGAAGTAAGCTAGCTGAAATGAAAATTATAAGTGAAGAAAATATAAATCTTAAGAAAGATTTGGCTGCCTCCAGGGAACACATTGTTCTTATTGAGAGCAAGTTGTCTGAAGCCAAGAAGTTTGAAGAATCCCTAAATGGGAGAAGGATCAAACTGATGGACATAACAAGCACAGTAAATGCTAGACTTAATAGCAAACTGGTCCTGGGTGCTTCATCAAGTGAGCCACCTCTAATTAAGAAGAACATACTTTCTACACCTATAAAATTTGTCTCTGCTAAAGGCAAAGAAGCTGTAGAAGCAAATAAAGTTATTTCAAACAAGTCTGTTAAGAATAAAAGAATTCAGAAGAATTCGTCGAACGGAGCTCGACAAAAAGACTTCAATTTGTCGAACGAAGATCGACGAAAACTGAAAATAGATTTTCAGTATAGTTATCATATGAACGGCGCTCGACGAAACCATGCACATTCGTCGAACGATGGTCGACGAACGTACCCAAATTCGTCGAACAGATATTATACAGAAAGTTTTAAAAATTCTAGTTCTAAACACAATAAAAATCCTTTTACTGAGTGGACAATACCTCCAAGGAGATATCATCCACAAGGCTATAAGGATCAGCCTGAAATGTCCTTTATTTCTGAATATTGTGGTAAGACAAAAGGACCCAAGGTAGTCTGGGTCAAAAACAACTAGTTTATGTTTCTGTCTTTGCAGGTACACAACTATCCAAAGGTAAAGGAATATTGGTACTTGGATAGTGGATGCTCAAAGCATATGACAGGAAACAAGGCCAACCTGAGCAACTACAAGGCAAAGCTTGGACCCAAAGTTGTCTTTGGAGACTCCAACTGTGGACAAACAAAAGGATATGGACAAGTCAAAGTTGGAGCAGTCACCTTCAAGGAAGTATCATATGTCAAAGGTCTTATGCACAACCTCATCAGCATAAGTCAGTTATGTGATGAATGTTATCAGGTAACCTTTAACCCTTCCCAATGTCTTATTACCAATAATAATAACATAAATGTATTATCTGGTAGTAGATAAGGAAACATTTATTTAGTCAAATTTGACTCTGCCAATTCAGACATCTATCTATTTAATTCAATATGTAAGACAGGTGAATTATAGCATAAAAGGCTTGGACACATTAACCTTAGGACTATCTCTAGGCTTTCTAAGGACAATCTTGTCAGAGGACTGCCTTCTGGTTCATACAAGAAGGAGGGACTTTGCAGGGCTTGTCAGTTAGGTAAGCAAACTAGAAGTAGTTTCAAATCCTTATCCAAGAGTGATTCACCTAGGATTCTGTATTTGTTGCATTTACATCTTTTTGGACCTACTGCTATACAGAGCTTAGGAGGGAAGCATTATTGTCTAGTTATTGTAGATGACTTCTCTAGATTCACTTGGGTGTTCTTTCTTAGGAACAAGTCTGACACCTTCAAAGTTCTAACAGACTTTCTTAGGTCCATCAAGACTGAGTACTCTACTGTAGTTGCATTGATCAGAAGTGATCATGGGACTGAGTTTGAGTCTCTTCTGATGAGAGAATTCTATGGAAAAGAAGGGACCAGGCAATGTCTCTCTGCTCCTAGAAGCCCTCAACAAAATGGGGTAGCTGAAAAGAAAAATAGAACACTAATTGAATCAGCAACTACATTGCTTGCTGATGCTCATTTTCTACTCTCTTTTTGGGCAGAGGCAGTGAACACAGCAAACTATGTGTTGAATAGAAGCCTGATACATAAACTTAAGGGTAAAACTCCCTATGAACTACTCAAGAATAAGAAGCCTAAGGTTAGCTATTTTAAGATTTTTGGTTGTAAATGCTATGTGCACAACAATGATAAGAAATATCTAAGGAAGTTTGAAGCTAAGGCAGCTGAAGGCATATTCCTTGGATACTCTCTATCTAGTAAAGCATATAGAGTCTACAACAAATCTACTCTTAAGATAGAGGAGTCCTTGCATGTTTCTTTTGATGAAACTAACTTGTTAAAAGAGGAGAGGAATACCACCTATACCATAAATACTTTGCAGGTACCAGACCTATATGAAGAGCTTAAAGAGTTGAATCTACAAAAGAGAGATTCTCTACCTCCATCAACTCAAGCACTTGAATACAGTGAAGAAGAAAATCATCCAGACTTTGCTGACAGTTCAAATCAGATAACAGTAGAACATCTTCCACAGGATATCACAGGTGAACAAATTCCCCAAGTGGATACAATTGCTGAACAAACTCCAACTGTTGACCACATCACAGTTAGAGATCATCCAATTTCACAAGTGATTGGAGATATTTCAGCAGGTGTTCAAACAAGGCATCAACTACACCAAAATCATATGCATACTTGTTTCCTATCTCAAGTTGAACCTCAAACCATAACAGATGCAGAACAAGATCCAAATTGGATTCTTGCACTGCAAGAGGAATTCAACCAATTTGAAAGGAACAAGGTTTGGGATTTGGTTCCAAGACCAAAGGGCCATCTAGTCATTGGCACTAAATGGGTCTTCAGGAACAAGCTAGATGAACAAGGCAACATTGTAAGAAATAAAGCAAGATTGGTAGCTCAAGGATATTCACAGGAAGAAGGCATTGATTATGATCAGACCTTTGCTTCTATTGCAAGACTTGAAGCAATCAGAATCTTTCTTGCATTTGCTGCATATAAGAAGTTCAAAGTCTATCAAATGGATGTGAAAAGTGCATTTCTGAATGGAGAAATCAAAGAAGAAGTCTATGTGGAACAACCACCAGGTTTCATCTCTCCAACTCAATCCTCTTATGTATTCAAGCTTAATAAAGCTGTCTATGGTTTCAAACAAGCTCCCAGAGCATGGTATGAGACTTTAGCTAGTTTGCTTTTGGAAAACAATTTCTGTAGGGGCATAGTAGATAAAACTTTATTTTTCAGGATACATAAAAATCAAACTTTGCTAGTTCAAATATATGTAGATGATATTATTTTTATCTCTACTGATTCAAATGTGTGCAAAAGATTTTCTAATCTAATGCAATCTAAATTTGAAATGAGTAGTATGGGTGAGTTATCATACTTCCTTGGTCTTCAAGTGAAGCAAACTCCAAATGGAATCTTCATATCCCAATCTAAATATGCTAAGGAATTAGTGAAAAGATTTGGTATGTCTGATTCTTCCACCATGAAAACACCCATGCCCTCAAATGCTGTTGTTGATAATGATGAATCAGGGAAACCTGTTGATTCAAAAGTATATAGAGCAATTGTTGGCTCACTACTTTATTTAACAGCAAGTAGGCCTGACATAATGTTTGCTACCTGTATTTGTGCTAGGTTTCAAGTTAACCCCAAAGAATCTCATCTAATTTTATTAAAAAGGATTTTGAGATATATAAAGGGTTGCCTTAATCTAGGACTCTGGTATCCAACAGCATCTGAATTTGAATTAACTGGATTCTCATATTCAGATTATGCAGGATGCAGAGTAGACAGGAAAAGCACATCAGGAACTTGCCAGTTTCTTGGTGATTGGCTTGTTTCTTGGTTTTGTAAGAAACAAACATCTGTGTCTACATCAACAGCTGAAGCTGAATACATGGCTGCAGGCAGTTGCTGCTCACAGATGTTGTGGATACAAAATCAGCTCCTAGACTATGGTGTTAACTTAAATAATTCAATTATATTTTGTGACAATACTAGTGCAATATCTATAGCACAAAATCCAGTTTTCCATAGTAGGACTAAACACATAGAGATTAGGCACCACTTCCTTAGGGATAATGTGGATACAAATAAAATTTGCCTACAATTTATTTCTACTGATTTACAAAGAGCTGACATTTTCACCAAGCCATTGGATGAAAAGAAGCATATCTTCTTTATAAATCAAATAGGAATGATAGATGGAGACTCAATCTGTTAAAAAAATTAAATTTCTATTTATCCCCCTCAATTCGTCGAACGGAGGATGGCGAATTTGAATCATTTGTCGAACGATGGTCGACGAAACCTTTTAACTTCAGAATCGATAAAGAAAATCTCACTTGTCGAACGGTGGTCGACGAAAAAGATATTTTTGTCGAACGCTGTCTGACGGAGAACTAAAGTCTTTTCGACTTCTGCTTTTATTAGGTTTTTGTCGAACATCGCTCCACGAATGCGCCCCCTTTCTCCAATCTTTCTATTTAATCTCATTCTTATTTCTCTCTAAGCTTGCGCCTACAGAAATTGTTTCCCTCCAGTTCCCCTCTGCACTTGATCTTTTTCTCCCTTGCAGGTACTAATAGCGATTTCTCAAGCCGCTCTCTACTCCATGAATTTCGACGCCGGATTCGACATAGATATGGAATCATTCGCTCAGTTTGACCAGGTTTTCAAAGATATTCTTCAACTTTTTGAAGAACAACAGATGAAGAAGTTTATGAGCACATGGATAAAGCTTCATACCGCAAAAATAAAAGAATGGGTTTACACGTCTAAACCAGAAGATGAAAGTTTAATTGGAACAATCCCACGTCATCAGGTTTCTCTTACCCCAACCATTTTATCTGAAGTTTTTGGTCTCATCAATGGTGATGATGATTTAGAGCTAAGCTCTGTTGAATATGGTGAAGCTTTGACTAAAATGGGTCATTCTACTAGAAACCCTAATCATTTACTTAAGAAAAACTTGTCCTTGGAATACATGTTTTTGTCAGAATTTGTTGGAAAGGTTTTGTTAGGTAAAACATCAGGACATGATTACATTAACATGCACCAATTTCTGTTGATGGTGGCCTTGATGGACAAGAAGAAAGTTAACTGGGGATCAATTCTGTTTGAATTGATTAAGAAGAAAGTTTCTAAAGATAATGTATCTTTTGGAAGAGTTATTGGTATTGTTCCGCAGGAAAAGCATCAAGACCTTCTGGTCTCACCTAAAGTAATAATAAATGCTAGCAAGAGGCTGACCTCAGCTCTCTTTGCAAAGTGGGACAGGGTGATTCCCAAGAAGAACCCAGGAGCAGTTGCACCAAAGAAAGCTTCTGAAGGCACCAGGACTGATCCAGTAACTTCCCCAACCCTTCCAAAAGTTCCTCCTTCTGTTCCTTCTCCTCCTCACCCATCTCCTTCTCATCATATTTCCCCTGCACAAACTCCTACTCCAAACTCTCCACCACCTCCAAATGAAATTCCACCTCCTTCATTTGACCTTTTGTCTTCTCCACCTCAATCTCCCATACATGATGACCATCAGTCACCCATCCATCATTCATGCCCTATTCATTCAGACATCCATACATAATCTGCCAATGTCACAAACATCTTTGTACCAACTTCCATTCCATCATCTTCATCTCATCCACCTGAATTTTTATTTCTAAATTTCCAATTTGTTGCTGATCAAATTCTTGATCACATTCTTCCCAAGCTAGACCAAATACTGGATGCAAAACTTGCTCAAGTCCATCATATTCTTTCTAATCTTGACTTCAACCTGGATGCAAATTTTGCTCCAATTCTTACAGCCATTTCTAAATTATCTTCTAAAATATCTTCAATTCCTTCCTCTCTTTCTATCCCTTCTTCTAGGGGCCTAGATTCAGGTTTCCATGAAGCTAGGCAGGGGGGAGATGCCTTATGAAGAAGCTCCAGATGCTCTAGTTTCAGAGGCTCCAATTTTTGTTGAAGATGCAATTCCAGTTTATGATTTAGAAATGTTTGATTTGTTTGAAGTTTCAGAAATTCCAGTCATAGAGGAGACAAATAATATCTATATTCATGCTTCTTTAGATATTATTCATTTGCAGTCTAAGTTCAATTCAGTTTACTCAGTTTTGCCAAAATATCATGAGTATTCTAGAGTAATTGTTCCATACACTCCTCCCATAGATAAAATTTTGATGAAAAAGATTATCAAAAGTTTTGAAGTTCAGATTGTTGAACCAGTTACTATTTCAGTTCAAGTTCAAAGTCAAGCAGAAGTATCAGTTGTTGTTTCAGAAGAAAGTTTCAAAAGCTTTGATGTTCCAACCTTTGTTTTTGATGAATCCCCAATTCCTGATTTTGATGAAATCTAGAAAGCAGAAGATGCAGCTTTTGAAGTTGAAGAGCAAAAGATTAAAGCTCTTAAATTGGTCAATGCTTTATATGATGAACCAATTCCATCTTCTGATTCTGATGATGATGAAAGTGATTCTGATGATACATCATCAAAGAAGAGAAAGAAAAGAAAAGTTAAGTCAAAGGCTGTCCCCAAGCCTCCTAATCCTGATAATGATATTCCTTATTATATTCTTCGTAACATCCATCTTGACAAAGAAACCCCAGAATGGATGAAATTCTCAAGGAATGAAAATAAGAAAAGAAAGAAATTTAGGAAAACTGGTTATTATTCTGATAAGCCAGTTAAGTTTAATCCTCCTCCACCTCCTCCCCCAGCAGGATCAGCAGGTTCAGCAGGATTATCTTCTTCCCAGAAGTTCAGTTCTCAGCTATCAAGGAGACCAACTAGTTCAAGTGGTCCTCAGAGTTCAAGGTCTTCAAGACCTCCTTCAAGTTCCACCAGAAAGGTTTCTTCAGAATATAAATATTTTATCTCTAAAGGCATCTCTCACAGAGATAGAAATCCTCAAGAAAGTTCTCTTAATCAGGACAACAATGATGAATATAGGCCTCCTTCTCCCAATCCAGAAGAAGAAAGGATTTCTTACATGGCAAGATTCAGAGAATTCACTGCAACATCTCAGATCAACAAAGCAAAGGCTGAAGGAAAAGATTACTCTCATATTTCAACATTATCAGAGTTCAGAAAGCTAGAATTTGAAAGGTATGGCTCTAAGCACCTTTTCAATGCTGAAGAATTCTTAAAGAAGCACCTAGCAGTAGTGGTTATATAAGGTAAATCTCAAACCATACTGGGAGCTGAAGATTTTATATAAGCAAGAAGGAAGCTGAAAATCCAAACAGACAGATCATTTTCAAGCCCTCCTCGAAAAAGGACAAGAGTTCTTAATTTCTTTTTTTCAATTATGACTGTAATGTTTCTAAACTCAGAGCACTTTATTTTTATCTGTTGAAGCACTTAAATTCTGTCAGATATATATATGCTCTACTGTTTGTTCTTTTGTTATTTATTTGGATGATTGTCAAATAGTGTCCTAACCCAAATAGGGGGAGATTGTTGGAACAACCCTATTACTGATTTGGGCTAGGATCACTATATGTTGACTAGGATCAAGTTGACCTCATTGTATAGTTTAAGGGTCAAGTCTTTAGTCTGTTAGATTAGCTAGAACCTAAGGAAAATTCTAGTTCTCAGCGTTCGACAAATGGCTATCGGCATTCGACAAATTCCAGCCAGCAATCGACGAATGGCTATCGGCGTTCGACGAATTCTAGCCAGCGTTCGAAAAATTCCAGCCAGCGCTCGACAAATTCTTTATTGAAGCTCAGATCGACAAATACAGTCCCCAGAGTATTTAATTCTTAAAGATCAGTTATTTGTCAGTACTCTGAACACAGATCGACGAATCCAACAGATATATTCAATATATTTGGACGTATTCAAGTCAGTTTAGTAAGGATATTATATTCTCTGAATATAATCCTTTCTTTCCTTTATTCCAAGGAAAAGATAGCCGTTGACAATTAATGCAAAGGAGTATTTCACGGCTAAGGAATTAAAGGACCTGCCAAAGTCATTTTGTCTCTGTTACAGTTTCAAGAAAGAATTAAAGTCTGATTATTCTATTCCAAAAAGAGAATATATCAAAAACAGACTTTATTGTCTTATGCTCTCGACAGAATTCAAATACATTCTTACAAAATACAGAGAGTACAATAACAAGGATAGAGAAAGAAAAAGAAGAACACTCAGTCAAATATTCTCAGTCTTCTTCTTCCTCAAGCAGCAATCACCATTTCTCTGAGAACATCTTCTTCAAAGATCAATCACTCAGATATCTGCTGCAAGTTCAAGTCTTCTAAAAGAGCAACAAAGAATCTGAAGAACTATTTCTTCTAGATCAATCTGCTACAGAAGATTTCTGTTTTCAATAGAAAGCTTCTCAACCATCTGTCAATTACTTCAATCAGAGAGGGGGAGCTTTACAACAAATCCACTAGAGTCTTCTCTCAGCATCTTGACAGAGAAGAACACTATAATCTCTTTCTCACCTCTCTTGTACAGGGTTAATACTCCCTTCAAAAGTGTAACTCCCTGGTGGCAAGACACCTGATCAAAAAATCTAGTTGGTTTTGAGCACCTGAACAAAAGCTCTGTGGAGTGTGTGTTGGACATGTGTATCATATTCCTTTGTTTGAGAATAAAAAATCCCATATTGTATTTTATATTGCTTGTAGTGTGTTTATAGTGTGCAGGAACTATAGGTGCAATACTCCACAGGTAGAAAGTAGCAGAATTAAAAAATCTGGAATAATGCACTACCGCCGGCGCTAGCGCTACTGCCAGGCGCTAGCCGTTCGACGAAATTGAAGCTGCATTCGATGAAAAGTTAGGTCGAACGAAATTTCGTTCGACGAATTTGGGTCCGTTCGACAAAATTTTCATTCGACGAAGTTGAAGCTCCGATCGACGAAAGTTCATTCTGCCATGACACCGATAGTTTTTGCTACCGCCAGCGCTAGCGCTACCGCCTGGCGCTATCTCAAATTCATGCACAGCGCCACGCCGCCGACAGTTTCACAATCGCTCCACACGAACGCTACCGCAGGCGCTAGGAGCTACCGCCAGCGCTATCGCCAAGTTGTATAAAATGATGGGCTCTCTCTCGTTTCAGCATGTGCTTCGAGGGAGATTACTTGTGCCATATTTCCAGAGCTGCTACTCTGCCGAAAGTTCATCTCCCACTAAAAGTCAAAGAGGATTTCTGGAGAAGGAAGCCACCACGCTGCATCCGAAGAACGATCACTTCAACCTCGCTTATGCTACACCGATCCTTCATCCTCAACTTCAGAGATCTCATATAGGGAGTTTCATTATTGTTAATTTTATTTTCATTCCATATTTCTATTGTAATCGTTTAGTTAATTCGCCTTGTGTTGGCGACTAGGTCTGGGTAGGACTTAGGGGGAAATTCTCCTTGTGTTAGCGACTAGTTCTAGGTGATTAGATCTAGGGGGCTCGAGGCCATATCCGGGGAAGGATTGGCTAGAGCGGCTTGAGGCCTTATTCGAGGAAGGATAGGCTAAAGCCAACCGGTTTGTGGGGATACAAGTCGGTATAGAAAAGGAAAAGAAATTTACTTTTGTACGCCTCTGATTTCTAGCGATATTAAAATCAAATTTATGTAAACGCTTTTTATATAATATAATCATGTCTCTATTTGTGTTTACTTGATTTCTCTCCTTTGGCGTTATCTCTAAAATATTGGTTACAAAGTTTTTCAATTCAAACTTCTTTATCTAAATTGTTTATTTCAATCTCTTTAATCATAACACAATTTAGCAATTATATTAAACTTGAAAATTATGATATTCTCACATATTAACTAAATTGTTATTTTTCCCTTTTCATATTATAAAATAATTTAGTCATTTTCACAAAATTATAAAGAAGAATTTTTATTCCCTTATTCACCCCCCCCCCCCCCCCCCCCTCTAAGGGCGCCTATCGATCCAACAAGTGGTATCAGAGGTAGGTTATTCCAAACGGTTTAGAAACCAGGAATAATGGCGTCTTATGATCTCGCTTTTTCCGAGGGTCAGGGAATTAGTAGACCTCCACTCTTTACCGGGTCAGATTATAATTATTGGAAAAATAGGATGCGTTGCTATCTTATGACCCTAGATATTGAGGTATGGAATATGGTCGAAGAGGAATACTCTCCTCCTACATGTGTAGTTGGAGAGATAACTTTATAAAAACCAAAAGATAAATGGGATGATAGGGATAAGCTAAAATGCAAAAACAACGCCAAGGCCATGAATGCTTTATTTTGTGCGTTAGATCGAAATGAATTTAATAGAATTCCTTCATGTACTACTGCTTATGAAATTTGGAATCATTTGGAAGTTACTCATCAAGGTACATCGCAGGTTAAAGATTCCAAGCTTTTCCAACTGGAGTCGGAATATGAAAAATTCTGAATGGATGAAAGCGAAGATGTTGATGGTATGTACACGCGCTTCACCAAGATCATCAATCCCTCAAAAGCTCTTGGAAAGACCTTCTCAAATGGCGACTTGGACCGTAAGATCCTTCGTTCTCTTCCTCCAAAATTCAACCCGAAGGTGACGACTATTTCGTAGTCGCACAACTTAAGAACGCTCTAAGTTGAGAGCCTCATTGGGAATCTCAAAACCCATGAGGTAGAACTCAAAATCCAATTTGATGAATACAATAGGAGCCAAAGAAGAAGGCATTGGCACTAAAATCAAAGAAAGAGTTCCAAGAGGATGAGGATGAAGATGAAGAAAGCCTTTTGGGGAAGAACTTCCAAAAATTCATGCGGAATCCGGAAAGGAGAAACACCTTTCGAAAATATTTCCAAAAGGGTGAAAGATGGAAAGGGTCATCTTCAAAGAAGGAAAAAGAGAGCGACAATGAAGAAGAGAGACCTCCACCAGAATGCTATCATTGTAGGAAGACGGGGCACATAAGGAGCCAATGCCCAAAATTCTTGAAGGAGAAAAAGGAGAAACGACACAAAGGGAAAGAAAAGAGGAAGGTGCTAAAGGCAAAGACATGGGATGACACCTCTTCCTCCTCCTCCGAAGAATCAAGCGGGTCTTCATCAAGCGAAGATGAGGAAGCAAACATGTGCCTCATGGGACATGGAAACGACGGCTACGACACCAGTGTTCCTAGTGACACTGAGGTAACTCCTCCCACTTATGATGAATTGTTTAATGAATTTCTTGAAACTTGCAAAGCTTTTGATAAAAATATGAAAGATAGTATTTTATTAAATTGTGAAAATGAATCTCTTATTAAAGAAAATCAAAAGCTTTCCAAAAAGGTAATTGTTTTAGAAAAGTGAAAGGTTTCTTGCCAAGAATGTGATCACTCCACAAAATTGGCAAAAGATATTGAAGAGTCACTTTCTAAAGCCCTCTCTCTTGCCAAAACTCTTACAAAAGAGAAAGGGGAATTAGAAAGGAAATTAGAACCCTCTCTTTTGCAAATCAAAAATAATAAAAAAAAAGGTTTTGAAAATAGGTGTGTCATGCTTGTGAAAGAAAACTCTTCACTTAAAGCACAAGTTCATGATCTCACCATGGCCATTAAAAAATTTGGAATATGCCAAAAATCTCTGGAAATGATCTTAGGGAACCAGTGCCATGGTTCTAGAAAATTTGGGCTCGGATATTGAGGTGAGGGCTATCGCCTGGCGCTAGCCACTAACGCCGGCGCTAGCACCTCATACCAGAAACCTGATTTTTCCTCTTCAAAATATTTTTCTTCTGTAAATCCAACTTATTCCAGCAAGAAAATATTCCAGAAAAGGGTCTCAACCCCCTTTATTTCGTGTGCAAACTGTTATAGGTTAGGTCACACATCTAGTTCTTACAGGAGAATAAAATAAAATGCTTTAAAACAAATCTGGGTACCTAAGGCTTCCACTTATTCTATGGGTGGTACCACTTGGGTATCCGGATCTTTACTCTCATCTTCTTTCTAGATGTGCAGTCAGGCTAAGGACAATGAAGATGTGTGGTACTTGGATTCAGGATGCTCCAAGCACATGACGGGCAATAAATCAAAGTTCCTTAGCCTAGAAAAGAAGAAGGGAGGGATCGTGACATTTGGTGACAACGGAAAAGGAAGGATCATGGGAATTGGTACAGTTGGTAACAAATCCTTTACTATATATAATGTTCTTTATGTGAAAGGATTAAAACACAATTTAATTTCTATTAGACAATTATGTGATAAAGGATTAGATGTGTTATTTGAATCTTCCACTAATCTATGCAAAATATCTAATCCTATTACAAATAATGTTTTACTAACTGCACCAAGAATACACAATGTGTATATAGTTTCATTTCATGATCTTTCAAAATCATCTTTAAAATGTTTTATTACCAAAAATGATGAACTTGAACTTTGGCATAGAAGGCTAGGACATGCTAGCACAAAGCTTATTGTAAAACCTGCCAAAAGAGAGTTAATTAGAGGATTGCCTAGATTAAATGGAAATTTACCTTCACTTTGTTCACCATGTCAAAAAGGTAAAATTACTAGATCCTCTTTCAAAAGTAAAAATGTTATTTCTACTACAAGACATTTGCAATTAATTCATATGGATCTTTTTGGTCCCGTTAGCACCGCAAGTCTTGGTGGTAGATTATATACATATGTTTTAATAGATGATTTTTCTAGATATTGTTGGACAATATTTCTCTCATCCAAATCCGAAGCGTTTTGTGAATTTTCAAAATTATGTACTCGTATTCAAAATGAAAGTGATTTAAAAATTAAATGCATTCGCTCGGATCATGGAGGAGAATTTGAAAATGAAAAATTTACATCTTATTGTGATATGTTAGGCATAAAACATGAGTTCTTCGCACCACGCACACCACAACAAAATGGTGTTGTAGAAATAAAGAATAGAACACTTCAAGAGCTAGCACGCACTATGTTATGTGAATATAAATTACCTAAGTCCTTTTGGGCCGAAGCCGTAAACACATCATGTTATGTTATAAATAAAATCATGCTTCGCCCATCTTTAAATCTCACACCATATGAACTTAATTTTCAAAAGAAGCCTAATGTATCTTACTTCAAAGTTTTTGGTTGTAAATGCTTTATTTTAAATACAAAAGATAGCTTGGGAAAGTTTGATGAAAAATGTGATGAAGGAACATTTCTTGGATACTCTTCAACTAGCAAAGCTTATAGAATTTTTAATAAAATAACTAGTAGAGTTGAAGAGTCAATTAATGTAAAATTTGATGAGTTTGTTCCTTGTGTAAAAAAACTTTTCGCAGGCAATGAGGATGATGTCTTATAACCTTTGGAGCATGGTGATGAGGAACCTTCCAAAGAAGAAGAAGAGGAGGTCAAGGAAGATGAATATGTACCTCCAAGTGCCTTGAAATTCACAAAGGATCATCCACGGGAACTTATAATTGGTGAACCATCCATCGGGGTAAGAATACGCTCTTCTCTTCATGAATCTTTTTTAAATATTTGTTTTGTTTCCGAAATAGAACCAAAAACTGTTTTTGCTTCTTTAAATGATGAATTTTGGTTTTGGCTATGAATGGAGAGTTAGAACAATTTGAGCAAAAATAATGTTTGGAAATTAGTTGAAAGACTATCTAATCACCCGGTTGTAGGTGTAAAATGGATTTTTAAAAAATAAATTAGTTGGTGACTCAAGAATCTCTAGAAATAAAGCACGATTAGTAGCACATGGATATTCTCAAATCGAGGGGATAGATTTTGATGAATCTTTTGCACCCGTTGCAAGATTAGAATCTATAAGAAGTTTTCTAGCATTTGTAAGCTTTAAAAGAATAAAAATATTTCAAATGGATGTGAAAAGTGCTTTTCTAAACGGGTTTGTAAAAGAAGAAGTTTATGTTGAACAACCCCCCAGTTTTATTAGTGAAAAATTTCCAAATCATGTTTATAAACTAGAGAAAGCGCTTTATGGGTTAAAACAAGCGCCCCGTGCATGGTATGAAATACTTACATCATTTTTATTAAAGCACGGTTATATTATGGGAAGTGCGGATAATACTCTCTTCATTAAGCACAACAATGATGATATAATTATTCTACAAATATATGTTGATGATATTATTTTTGGATCTACCAATGAAGAGATGCGTAAAGAAGTTATTTTAGTGATGAAAAATGAATTTGAAATGAGTCTTGTAGGAGAACTTTCTTATTTCCTTGGTTTTAAAATATCACAAAGAATTGATGGTATCTATGTATGTCAAACTAAATATGTCCATGATATGCTTAAACGTTTTGGATTTGAAAACCTTAAACATGCTTCTACACCAATGAGTACATCACTAAAATTAGGAAAAGATGAATCAGGAATTTCTATAGATCAAACTTTATATAGAGGTATGATAGGATCTCTACTTTATCTAAGTGCAACTAGACCCGATATTATGTTTGTTGTATGCTTATGTGCTCATTTTCAAGCCAATTCAAAAGAATCTCATTTAAAAGCAGTGAAACGAATTTTTAGATATCTCACTGGGTCATCTAGACTAGGATTATGGTACCCGCACAATAATTCATTTACACTTCACGGCTACTCCGACTCGGACTATGCCGGTTGTTCACTTGATAGAAAAAGCACTAGTGATACTTGTCATTTTCTAGGACCTTCATTAGTTGCATGGTCTAGTAGGAAACAAAACTCGGTTGCACTCTCCACCACGGAGGCCTAATACATTGCATTAGGGAGTTGTTGTGCACAAGCACTATGGATGAGCCAAACTTTAGAGGACCTTGTTTTTCACCTAAAACTTATTGAATTAAAATGTGATAACAAAATTGCCATTGATCTCACAACTAATCTGGTACACCACTCTAGATCCAAACATATAGATGTGCGTCATCATTTCATAAGGGATCACATTAAAAAGGAAAATGTAAGGATTAGTTTCATTGGCACGGACTCTCAACTTGCTGATATATTTAATAAACCTCTTCCCGATGCAAGTTTCAAATGTTAAGGTTGGAATTAGGAGTCTTAGACATCTTAGGATGAATAACATGTAAAACGCTAATGTTTTATGCAATTTGAGCAATCAAGACATCTCTGAATATTACACAATTTCTGCATAAGACTACTCTTAAGACCCCTAATCAATATCAAAAATCAAAAATTTAAAATTCTTAAAAAATCGTGTACTGTTTGCCGCGCTATCACTAGCGCCGGCGCTAGCGTGGGTTTGCGTTTTTTCTGTTTTTTTTTTTATTTCTAAAAATCAACAAAAATATGTTAGTTTATATGTACAAATTTATTTTTGTGTTTCGGTCCATTTATTTTTTGTTTTATTTGCATTATGAAAAATCAACTACAAAAATTCAAAATTCAAAAATACACAAATATGTTTGTGTGATTTTTCTGTTTTTATTTCATTAAATTTTTTTTAAAAAAAAACTGTATGATCTTTATTGCCAATATCAAGCATGTATGAATTCTACTATTTAGACTTATTTACAATGTTAAAATTTATTCCTTCAAATTACTATGAACATTGTTTTGTTTATCATGCTTTGATATATCTAATTAAGTGCATCAATTGTATTGAAAATTGTGTAGAAACAAGCTTAGCATGCCTCTAAGTATGAGTAAATGTTTTATGATTGATAATGATACATTTCACTCACTTATTTTGGTAATCAACATGTGTGTTTAAATCTAAAATGCTTGCTTGTGTGTTGTACAATGAATTAAAACTTGCATAAGTTTATTACCTACACTACATTTGAATTGCACTTATGAAATTTAGAAAAGTGGTTAAGTTAAAAAATTTGAGGTTTGCAAAACAAGTGTATTCGGAGAATGTTGTCTCATAAATGTGAACAAAAAATTATATATGTAGACAACTATAACTCCACCAAGCACTACTTGAATATCCTGATAAGTCTTTGTAAGCATTGTGAGGTTGAGCACCTTGGAAAGAATAGTAAAGTATCTTGTGCAACCCTTGATTAATACACCACTTTTTATAAAAATAGTGTGCATTAAAGTGTGTGAAAGTAATATACTTGTGTTTTATTGTGCACTTTACTCTACATATGTCTTGTATTTTGTTGATTTAGATCAATTGATAACATTACCCAAAATACACTTATGTGCACATCATTATCCTTCATAACACTTCTTCGCATGAGTATTGGATTCTAATGCTTTATCTATACTACTCTTTATATAAGAAATGCACTAGATAACCTAGCATGATCTCTACAATGTTTTGGTATCTCTTGAACTTAAAATTAAGTAACATTATAGTATAATCTCTCTTTGATATGTTCATTTCATGCTTTGTATCTTTATGAAAAACTTTGAGATTTCAAAAAGGTTAAAACATCTTTCAATTTTGAACTAAAACTCATATTTTTACTTATGCTTTTCATGCTGACAAAAAGATGTTTCTTATAATCTTCCGCTTACTTACAACTCTTATTTTTTGAAATCTCTTATATACCATGCTTAAAATCTTTATCATTATCTATATTAAAAAGCTCGATCATGCTTTATCATTCATAAAAAATGCCTCCTTACTACCCTCACCCCACCTTCTTTTGATAATACCAAAAGGGGGAGATTACTTGAAGAAATCTATATAGGATTAATATAGAAGATTAAGGGGAGAATAATTCATGTAATCTATCATTTAGGGGGAGTAAAACATAAATTGCATTTATGTAGGGGGAGCATTATGATAGGGGGAGTATGCACATTATCATGCTTATATTATACTATAGTTGCACTATCATCTTGCTTATCCTATACTATAAACACTATTGTTGATTTCTTGCTTAGAGGATTTGTTATTATCAAAAGGGGGAGATTGTTGGACATGTGTGTCACATCCCTTTGTTTGAGAATAACAAATCCCATATTGTATTTGATAATGCTTGTAGTGTGTTTATAGTGTGCATGAACTATAGGTGCAATAATCCACAGGTAGAAAGCAGCAGAATAAAAAAATATGGAATAATGCACTACCGCCGGCGCTAGCGCTACCGCCAGGCGCTAGCCGTTCGATGAAATTGAAGCTGCGTTTGACGAAAAGTTAGGTCGACGAAAATTCCGTTCGACGAAATTTCGTTCGACGAATTTGGCTCCGTTCGACGAAATTTTCATTCGACGAACTTGAAGCTCCGATCGACGAAAGTTCATTCTACCACGACACCGACAGTTTTCGCTACCGCTAGCGCTAGCGCTACCGCCTGACGCTATCTCAAATTCGTGCACAGCGCCACGCCGCCGACAGTTTCGCAACCGCTCCACACGAACGCTACCGCGGGCGCTAGGAGCTACCGTCGGCGCTATCTCCAAGTTGTATAAAATGATGGGCTCTCTCTCGTTTCAGCGTGTGCTTCGAGGTAGATTACTTGTGCCATATTTCCAGAGCTGCTACTCTGCCGAAAGTTCATCTCCCACTCAAATTCAAAGAGGATTTCTGGAGAAGGAAGCCACCACGCTGCATCCGAAGAATGATCGCTTCAAGCTCGCTCATGCTACAGTGATCCTTCATCCTCAACTTCAGAGATCTCATATAGGGAGTTTCATTATTGTTAATTTTATTTTCATTCCATATTTCTATTGTAATCGTTTAGTTAATTCGCCTTGTGTTGGCGACTAGGTCTGGGTAGGACTTAGGGGGAAATTCGCCTTGTGTTGGCGACTAGTTCTAGGTGATTAGATCTAGGGGGCTCGAGGCCATATCCGGGGAAGGATTGGCTAGAGCGGCTTGAGGCCTTATCCAGGGAAGGATAGGCTAAAGCCAATCGGTTTGTGGGGATACAAGTCGGTATAGAAAAGGAAAAGAAATTTACTTTTGTACGCCTTCGATTTCTAGCGATATTGAAATCAAATTTATGTAAACATTTTTTATATAATATAATCATGTCTCTATTTGTGTTTACTTGATTTCTCTCCTTTGGCGTTATCTCTAAAATATTGGTTACAAAGTTTTTCAATTCAAACTTCTTTATCTAAATTGTTTATTTCAATCTCTTTAATCATAACACAATTTAGCAATTATTTTAAACTTGAAAATTATGATATTCTCACATATTAACTAAATTGTTATTTTTCCCTTTTCATATTATAAAACAATTTAGTCATTTTCACAAAATTATAAAGAAGAATTTTTATTCCCTTATTCACCCCCCCCCCCCCCCTCTAAGGGCGCCTATCGATCCAACAGTGTGGACACCTGATCAAAATCTCCTTGGTGCTAGGGCACTTGATCAAAAATCCTAGTGGATTCCTACCAAGGGTGGTAGAAGAGTGGACTACCCAGATTTATTGGGGAACCACAATATTTCCTTGTGTCCTCTATATTTGTTTATTTCTCTGTGCTGTGCTGTGTGCTTTTACTTATTCAGTTTTTCTATTTATATATATCTCACACTGCTTACACATATATATAACACTATTTTAATTCCACTATAAAAACTAAGGAAAAATTTTTAATACTCTATTCACCCCTCCCCCCTCTAGAGTAACTTAAGATCTAACCTCCACTTTCATTTTGGTTGTGGGAAACCAGGACACTTTGCACCTGACTGTCCAGAGAATCAAAACAAGAAGGACAAGAAGGAAAAGAGAAAAGAAAAAGAAGAAAGAGGACACTCCAGCAAGTCTTCCTCCCACAAGCACAAAAAGAAGGGAAGAGGATTTGTAGCAGAAACTTGGAGTGACACTGAATCAGAACAGTCATCCAGTTCTTCAGATGATGAAGAAGAAACAAAAGAAAATGACCAATGCTTGATGGCCATTTATGACTCAGGCAGTGAGTCAGGAAATGCATCATTATCCAGTGATGATGAAGATAATGAAGAAGAGAAGAACTTCTGCATGATGGCAATCAATGCCTCAGCCAACAATTCTGATAAATAAGAATCAGAAGCAGAAAATGATGCAGATCAGGTAA
The DNA here is from genome assembly GCA_033032865.1 of Dactylorhiza incarnata. Taxonomy (NCBI): domain Eukaryota; kingdom Viridiplantae; phylum Streptophyta; class Magnoliopsida; order Asparagales; family Orchidaceae; genus Dactylorhiza; species Dactylorhiza incarnata. The sequence goes on from JAWHQI010000515.1 coordinate 566,553, forward strand.
TATCTAATTTTGATTTTACTTCAGTTGGATTCAAAGATGAATTCAAGGTTCTTTGCTTAGACTTACTCAAATCTGAGAAAGAAATAATCTCACTCAGACATAAGCTATCTGAAATGAAAAATATAAGTGAAGAAAATGTAAATCTTAAGAAAGATTTGGCTGCCTCTAGAGAACAAATTATTCTCATTGAGAATAAACTTTCTGAGGCCAAGAAGTTTGAAGAATCCCTCATTGGGAGAAGCATCAAATTGATGGACATTACAAGCACAGTAAATGTTATACTTAATAACAATCTAGGCTTGGGTGCTTCATCAAGTGAGCCACATCTAATTAAGAAGAACATACTCTCTACACCTATAAAATTCATCTCTGCTAAGAGCAAAGAGGTTGTAGGAATAAATAAAAACATTTCAAGTAAAACTGTCGAGAATAGCAGAATTCAGTAGAATTCGTCAAACGGAGCTCGACGAAATGTATCCACTTCGTCGAATGGAGCTCGATGAACTCTGAAAACAAATTTTCAATATAGTAATTATATGAACGGCGCTCGATGAAATCTTAGTCATTCGTCGAACGGCGCTCGACGAACTCAGTCCAATTCGTCGAACAGAAACTATACAGCAAATCTGAACAATTCTTATTCTTCATATTCTAAAAATCCTTTCACTGAATGGATAATACCTCCAAGGAGATATCATCCATAAGGTTACAAGGACCAACCTGAAATGTTTTTTATTTTAGATTTTTGTGGAAATTCAAAAAGACCCAAGGTAGTTTGGGTCAGGAACAAATAGATTGTTTTTCTGTTTTTGCAGGTACACAGCTATCCAAGAATAAATGAAAAATGGTATTTGGACAGTGGCTGCTCAAAACATATGACAGGAAACAAGGCCAACCTGAATAACTACAAGGCAAAGCTTGGACCAAAAGTAATATTTGGAGACTCCAACTATGGACAGACAAAAGGCTATAGAAAAGTCAAGGTTGGAGAAGTCACCTTCAAAGAGGTAGCTTATGTCAAGGGACTGAAGCACAACCTCATCAGCATAAGTCAATTATGTGATGAAGGGTATCATGTAACTTTTAATAAATTAAAATGCCTTATTAAATCTTCTGATAATGTTATTGTTTTATCAGGTATTAGGCAAGGTAATATTTATTTAGTAAATTTCAATTCATCTAAATCAAAAATCTGTTTATTTAATGAAATAAGCAAACCTAGTGAACTTTGGCATAAGAGATTAGGACATGTAAACCTTAGGACCATTGCTAAATTATCTAAGGACAATCTTGTTAGAGGTTTACCATCAGGTTCATACAAGAAAGAAGGTCTTTGTAGGGCATATCAACTAGGCTAGCAAACTAAAAATAGTTTTAAATCATTATCTAAAAGTGATTCACCTAGAATCTTATATTTGCTACATATGGACCTTTTTGGACCTATTGCAACAAAGAGTTTAGGGGGGAATTCTTACACTCTAGTTATTGTAGATGACTTCTCTAGATTCACTTGGGTTTTCTTTTTGAGAGAAAAGTCAGATAACTTTAAAGTTCTTACAGACTTTCTTAAGAGCATAAAGATTGAGTACTCTACTCATATTGCATTGATCTGAAGTGATCATGGCACTGAGTTTGTGTCTCTTCTTATGCAAGAATTCTGTGAGAAGGAAGGTATCAGGCATTGCTTCTCATCTCCTAGAACTCCTCAACAAAATGGGGTAGTTGAAAGGAAAAATAGAACTCTAATCTAATCAGCAAGAATATTACTTGCAGATGCTAATTTGCCCCTATCTTTTTGGGCAGAGGCTATTAGCACAACAAATTATAATGCTGAATAGATGCTTGATACACAAACCTAAGGGTAAGACTCCTTATGAATTATTTAAAGGGAAGAAACCTAAAGTTAACTATTTTAGAGCATTTGGTTGTAAATGTTTTGTTCACAATAATGATAAAAAATACCTTAGAAAATTTGAACCAAAATCTGAAGAAGGAATTTTCTTAGGCTATTCTTTAGTCAGCAAAGCATATAGGATATTTAACAAGTCTTCTCTTAAAATTGAAGAATCTATGCATGTTTTCTCTGATGAAACTAATATGTTTTACAAGGAGAAGAATTCTTCTACCATAGAAAATCTACAGGTACCTACACTATGTGAGCAGCTAGATCAATTAGCTCTATAGAAAGAAGAATTTCTAAATCCCGTACAGCAGGATGCTGAAGAAAGTGAAGAAGAAAATCATCCAGATTTTGCTGACAGTTCAAATCAGATAACAGCAGAACATCTTCCACATGATATCACAGCTGAACAAATTCCCCAAGTGGAAATCATTGTTGATCCCACTATGCCTGTTGATTATGTCAATATTAAAGATCACCACAGATCTTAAATAATTGGAGACATATCAACTGGTGTCCAAACAAGGCATCAAGCTAATCAGAATCTGATGCACACTTGTTTTCTCTATCAGATTAAACCTCAATCCCTACAAGATGCAGAATAAGATCCCAACTGGATCATTGTTATGCAAGAGGAGCTCAATCAGTTTGAGACAAACAAAGTTTGGGAATTGGTTCCTAGACCAAAGAATTATCCATTCATTGGAACTAAGTGGGTATACAGGAACAAGCTAGATGCAGATGGCAATATTGTGAGAAACAAAGCTAGACTAGTAGCTCAAGGATACTCACAGGAAGAAGGAATAGATTCTGATCAAACTTTTGCACCAGTTGCAAGGTTAGAAGCAATCAGGATTTCCTTGCATTTGCAGCATACAAGCAGTTCAATGTTTATCAAATGGATGTGAAGAGTGCATTCTTGAATGGAGAAATCAAAGAAGAAGTCTATGTGGAACAACCACCAGGTTTCATCTCTCCAACTCACTCTTCTTTTGTATTTAAGCTTAAGAAAGCTCTCTATGGTCTTAAACAATCTCTCAGGGCATGGTATGAGACTTTAGCTAGTTTTCTTTTAAAGAATAAATTCTGTAGAGGCATAGTAGATAAAACTTTATTTTACAGGATACATAAAAAAATCAAACTTTACTAGTTCAAATATATGTAGATGAAATTATCTTTTGCTCTACTAATTCAAATTTATGCAAAAGATTTTCTAATCTAATGCAATCTAAATTTGAAATGAGTAGTATGGGTGAACTATCATACTTCCTTGGTCTTCAAGTGAAGCAAACCCAAAATGGAATCTTCATATCCCAATCTAAGTATGCTAAGGAATTAGTGAAAAGATTTGGTATGTCTGATTTTCTTACCATGAAAACACCCATGCCCTCTAATGTTGTTGTTGACACTGATAAATCAGGGAAACCTGTTGATCAGAAAGTATATAGAGCAATTGTTGGCTCATTACTTTATTTAACAGCTAGTATGCCTGATATAATGTTTGCTACTTGTATTTGTGCTAGGTTCCAAGTTAACCCCAAAGAATCTCACCTAATTTTATTAAAAAGAATTTCGAGATATATAAAGGGTTGCCCTAATCTAGGACTTTGGTATCCTACATCATCTGAATTTGAATTAACTGGATTCTCAGTTTCAGATTATGCTGGATGCAGAGTAGACAGGAAAAGCACATCAAGAACTTGCCAGTTTCTTGGTGATAGGATTGTGTCTTGGTTTTGTAAGAAACAAACATTTGTGTCTACATCAACAGCTGAAGCTAAATATATAGCTGAAGGCAGTGGCTGCTCACAGATATTGTTGATACAAAATCAGCTCCTAGACTATGGTGTCAACTTTAATAATTCAATTATATTTTGTGGCAATACTAGTGCAATATCTATAGCACAAAATTCAGTTCTCCATAGTTGGACTAAACACATAGAAATTAGGCACCACTTCCTTTGGGATAACGTGGATAAAAATAAAATATGCCTACAGTTCATCTCTACTGATTTGCAAAGAGCTGACATTTTCACCAAGCCCTTGGATGAAAAGAAACATATTTTCTTTATAAATCAGCTAGGTATGATAGATGGAGACTCAATCTAATAAAAAAAATTAAGTTTTCTACTTACCCATCTCTTCATTGAACTGAGCCCCACGAAATTTAGTTTTTCGTCAAACAGAGATCGACGAAGTCATCAAGTTCGTCGAACCGAGTTCGACGAAAACTCATTTTTTCGTCGAACCCAGTTTTCTGAAGCTTCTTTTATTTCAGCCTGTCATCATTAATCAAATTTTTTTTATAAATGCCTACAGAATTGTTTCTCTTTCTATTTCCCTTTGCACTTGATCTCTATTTTATTGTGCAGGAACAATAGCAATGACAGTCTTGCATCCTTCCCTACCTCCATCAAATGTCCCTTCTGTTGGATCTTGTGGCGCACTTAGAGGGGGGTGGTGAATAAGGGCAATTTAAACCTTTGATAATTTTTATAAAAATGAAACAATATATGAATATAGAGACAAATAATTGAATTTAAAAACAAGATTTTATTTCATCAAAGATAATGAGTAGAAATGATTCCAATAAAGCTTGGAATCAAAGGTTTACACTTAATAAAATCTCTTGTCTCTTTTCACCGGTCCTTCTACTAAGGACCGGTTGGCTATAGCCTATATCTCCCAGATATAGACACTAGCCTCCCCCCTAAATCAAATATTGATCTAGACGCAGCACACACGACGGCGATTTTCTCCCAAGCCACACAAGGACTTGACACCGCACACAAGATGATGATTTACCCTAGACCACACAAGGATCTAACACCACATACAAGGTGATGATTTACCCTAAGCCTCACACGGACTTAGACGTCGCACGCAAGACGATGATTTCTATAATGATTACAAGATGAATGTAAATATAAATGAAATACAAAATAAAAAACCCCTTTAGAATTTCTGGACCAAAGCAGCGAAGAATCCTTGAGAAAGTCTCCTTGGAACGTGTGTACAATCTTCGGCTTCGCTCTCTCTTTTCTTCTTCAAGGATGGGGATTTTCGTTCTCTGGAGCTCTCTGGACGATAACACACAGGAAGAAGGCTTGAAAGTCTGAAGGCTTGAAATCCACGAAGTTCTGAACCCTTTTAATAAAAGAGAGTTGTCGCCGTCCGTTAGCTAGGTATCGCCAGAATCCGATATCTCCATAGGCTGTCACGTGTCCCACTAATTTGAAGTTTCTGCATGAAGTGGAGGCCGTGGTTGAGACGTGGGCTGTCGGATATTTGATATCACTATCAGAAATCCATTAGCTTGCGTAACTGCTGCACGTCGTAGAGTTGCGGGAAGATCGTGCACTATCAGATATCCATTACTGCTGTCGGAAATCCGATAGCTCTAAACCGTCGAGTAGAGATAGGAAAACGGAAGAAATCGTGCGCTGTCGGAAATCCGATACTGCTATCGGAAATCCGATAGCTCCAATTTCTGGAAAATCATTATTTTGTTCGAATCGAAAATATGTTATTCTTGCACCTATTATCTGCACATCATTAATCAAAAATAGGATCAAATATATTTGGGATTTGTTATTCTCAAACCGGACGAGTGCAGAACGCATGCTCCAACACATTCTTAAAGGGGCCTAGCTTCAGGCCTTCCTGAAACTAGGCAGGGGGAGAAGTTTTTATGAACAAGCTCCATTTGATGCAGTGTTTTGCTCAGGGGGATTTGTTCTATAAACTAGGCAAGGAGAGAAAGCTGAAGAACCTCCAATCTCAGGGGGAGACACTCTCAGGGGGAGTTGCTGTATGAAGAAGCTTGATAAAGCTCACAGCAGTTTGCTGTTTGCAATTTCTGTTTCAGAAAAATTCAGATAAAGTTCTTGATCAAGTTCAGATGCAGATACAGCTCAGAAGAAGAATTTTGATATAGCAAATTCACTATCAGTTATTGCTACAAGATCAGCTAATCAGAATTCAGATATTAGAGAAAGACAAAATCAGAATTCAGACAAACTCAGCTAAAGACAAATTCATAAAGCTGATTTACACAGCAGATAACATATTCAGAATATAAAGATTCAGCTCAGATCAAATTCAGAAAGCTGAAACATAGCAGATATAGTTCAACTATCAGATCAGAATTCAGAATAATACAGTTCAGACAATTTCAGAATTCAGAAAGAAAGAATTCAGAGAAAATCAAGGTTCTGATTGTATTTCTATCAGTTTTATTTTCATTAAAATGTTTCAAAACTCAGAGTACTATTCATTTTATATCTGATAAAATATTTAAAATATATTAGATATATATATGCTCTGTTGTTGTTTGTTTATTTTCATTTTTTTGTCAAATAGTGTCCTAACCCAAATAGGGGGAAATTGTTGGAACAACCCTATTTCTGATTTGGGCTAGGATCACTATCTGTTGACTAAGGACAAAGTTGACCCCAATGTATAGTTTATGCGTCAAGAGTTTAGGCTGTTAGAACTAGAGATTTCATTCAGATTCTGCGTTCGACGAACTCCACACTGCGTTCGACGAATGGCTATCTGTGTTCGATGAACGGCAAGCTCTCTGCGTTCGACGATCGGCTTGCATTATGCGTTCAACGAATGAAATATATTCTGCGTTCGACGAACAGCTCAAGTCTCAGCGGTCGAAGAATTTGTCTAAGTGCAGTGCTCGACTAATTACATTCTGCGTTCGACGAACGGCTTGCTTTAAGCTCGTCTCAGCGATCGACGATCCCATCTCAGCAGTTTAGCGGTCGACAAATAGATTATTGCAGCGGTCGACGAACAAATCCTAGCTCAGTGGTCGACGCTTTTACTCAAGCTCAGCGGTCGACGCTTTTACTCAAGCTCAGCGGTCGACGTTTTTATCCAGGCTCAGCGGTCGACGAATACTTCCGTTCGATGAGCTCAAGGTTGTGTTCGACGAACACCTTCAGATCAACAAAATTAATTATTCCAGCAAGATTCATTTGAGGTCGACGAAGTAAATTTTGTGTTCGACGAAAATATTGAGGTCGACGAATCTGCGTTCGACGAATTTTATTCTGATCGAAGAATTCTTATTTAAAGTTCAGAAATTTCAGCTGGATTATACTTATTTCATTCTCTGATCTCAGATCGACTACAACAACGACTCTTTCTATCAGATCAAGTAAGGAAAATATATTTTCTTTATTATTCCAAGATTATAGCCATTGACATTCCTCGGAAAAGGATATTTTGTGGAAAAGGAAAGAGATTAAACGGCGCAGCAGATTTATGTTTTCAAAATATCCTTTCAGATATATTTATTCCTTAATATAAGGGATCTGCAATTAATGACTGTCAGAGATTTTAAAAAGAAAAGGAAAATAAGGACGAGGATATAGCAGATTAATATACAGCAGATTTATTACCTTCAGTTCTCACGACAACAAATATACATAATATTTTTACAGTTTTGTTGTACAGAAAAGAACAGAGAAAAAGAAAGAAAGAAAAGAAATACAAGAAGAATAGAAGAACAAAAATCACACAGATCTTCATCTTCTTCCTCCTCCAACAGCTCTTACATACTGAGAACATCTTCATCAACAAAGCTCTCTCAGTCTTTGTTGCAAGTTTTCAGATCTTAAAAGAGCAACAACAAACTGAAGAACTTGTTCTCTCAGTTTAATCAGCTACAGGAAGACCATTTGATTCAATAAAAATCTCCAGCCAATCAACTGTCAAACATTTCATATCAGACAGAGGAGTTCTTTTCAACATACATCCACTAGAGTCTTCTCTCAGCATCTTGACAGAGAAGAACATCTAAACCCCTCTCTATCCCATCTTGTACAGGGTTAAAACTCCCTTCAAAAGTTTATCCCAAGTGTGGCAAGACACCTTATCAAAAAATCCTCCTTGGTTTTTAAGCACCTTATCAAAAGCTTATTGGTGTGAGGGCACCTGATCAAAAATCCTAGTGGATTCCTACCAAGGATGGTAGAAGAGTAGACGTACCCAAGTTTAGTGGGGAACTACTATAGCTCCTTGTGTCTTCTTTGATTGCTTTACTTTTCTGTGTTGTGCTGTGTGTTGTTTTCATTATTCATTTTATTTTGTTTTTATTACTCACTCATATACATATATATATCACTATTTTTACTTCCGCAATAAAACTAAGGGAAAAAGTTTAAGACTCTATTCACCCCCCCCCCCCCCCTTAGAGTTAATTTAAGATCTAACCTCCACTTTCACACACTATAAACACACAAAATACAAGATCAAATACAACACGGTATTTATTATTCTCAAACCAAGAGATGCGGAATATAGGCTCCAACAATCTCCCCCTTTTGATAATAATAAATACCTGTATGAGAAATTAGTGAAATTAAGATCATTTGTGTTTATAGATAAGTGAGGTAATAATATATGCATGAATAACAGGTTAAAAGCATGATAGAATTGAAAGCGATAATGCATACTCTTTCTATATGAAGTCCTCCCCCTACATAAGTGTTCTCTTATAATTTACTCCCCCTAAATATCTATTTGACTAGATTTCTCAATTTCTTCTCCCCCTTTGTTATTAGCAAAAGTGGGTAGGGATGAGTGTGCATCTACTAATTTTGATTAGGAACCAGTTATTGAAGGATTTCCATGATCGAGCATATGATAGTGTATGCACCTCCTATATGATTACTCCCCCTACATAAATACTTTCTTTGAGTTTGAAATCATTATAATGTACTCCCCATAAATATTAGATTTATGCAATTTATTCTCCCCTTTTGGTAGTATCAAAAGAAGGTTTATGTGAGAGTGTGCATTAAGGAGTAATATGTTCTATGTCGAGAAGGAAAATAGGATGCAATCAAAAGCTTGTTAAATACTACTTGTTGAGAAAAATATAAGCATGATGGAACATATAGTAGTAAGCAACATAGCTGACATGATAAAGTAAGCATTCTATTTTAAGATACCATTTGTTGAAAAGAAAACCATGGTGCTAAAAATAATAGACATGAATGAGCATAAGTGGTAAACTTAGCAGAAGAATATAATAAGCATTCTTAAACATTAACATCATTTTAGAAGATAAAATCATATAAAGGATAATGAGTTTTAAATTTGAAAAGTTGATGTTTGAGTTATAGATTCAAGAGATGCTATTCCATTAAGATAAAATTGCAAGCATGATTTCATAATATCAAGAAAAGATACAAAAACTACAATGTAATAAAATTTGCATTTCAAGTAAACATAAACATTGTAGCAATCATGCTTTGATTGTAGAGAATTGAGTAGATGAGCATTAGGATCCAATTCTCATGAGTAGAAATTTTATGAAAGATAATGATGTGTACAAAGTAGTGTTTTGATAAAGTGTACAAGTGAATCAATCAAAAACACATGACATATATAATGAAATAACACAACATTAAAATATACAAATAATATTACTTCCACAATATTTTAATGCACATAAATAAAGAGTACAACTACCAAGGTGCTCTACACACACAATGCTTATTAAGACTTATCAGGGTGCAAAGTAGTGCTTGGGGATCACTTTTATACTTTTTAGCTTTATTTTCAATTTTTGTGATCCGGTGTACTAAGAGAAGTGATGTATAAATGTTTGCTACAAGACACTTTATAATTCTTAGCCAAGGTGCTCAACCTTACAATGCTCATTAAGACTTATCAGGAGGGTGAGTAGTGCTTGGTGGAGTTTTCCTTGTCATTTATTATTTGCTTTTTAGTTTAGTGACTAAGGACTCTGAATTCACTTATTTTGCAAACATAGCATTTTAAACCACATTTCTCTAAAGAATAAGTGCATGAAAGACAAAGAATTGTAATAACCAATTCAATGTTGTGTAGGTAATCTATTTATGCATTTTAATTATTTATATTATTACACTACACAATCATGCAATTATGAGATTGTAAACATATGTAGATTATCAAAAATATGTGAGTGAATAAATCATTATCAAACATAATACATTACTCATACTTAGAGGCATGCTAAGCATTTCTACACATGTATATCTACAATCAATTTCATTGCACATAACAAGATAATTTTTAAGGCATGACAAATACAAAACAATGTTTTTTTAAGAAACTTGAAAGTTAAATTAAAGATTGTATTTAATCTTTAATTGATATAATTAATCAGCCTTGACAATGGCAATGAATAACAATCAGTTTTTATAAATTTTTGAATTTTTATATATGCACAAAACAATAAACACGCATGAAGAGAAAAACATATTTTTGTTCTTTGAAATTGTTTTTGAATTTTGTATTTATTTTTTTATATATATATTCTCTGGAAAACATAGAAGTCCTTTTAGCCCAATCAGTAAATGATATTCTATGCCAGAAAAATAAACCCAAAATAATACATGAGAAAATACATATATATAATTTTTTTTAAAAGAAATAAAATTTTGTTTTAAGGAAATAAAAAGATAGAAAACTTTTTACAAACAGAGAAATAAAACACACACAAAACATTAAAATAATACCAGAAATTACTCAAAACAACAACAAAAAAATTTTGGAGCAAAGGAGCCAACGCCAGACGTTAGCTTCTTAATGTCGAGACAGACCTGCAAATTTTGATGTTTTGAAAGATATTTTTCATAATTCATTTGTATTATAAAGAGACCTTCCTTCAGTTTAAATTTTAGAGTATATTGATTAGATTTGAAGGCTCTTTTATCATGTTTATGATGATTTTTCAAATACTTGTGTTTGTAAAATCATTAAAGCTCAAAATAATAAAATATGCAAACACAAGATGCAATGTTAGAACAAAAACAAATATGCATGATTTAAATATAAGGAGTGAGATAATATTCATGCAATGAATATAATATGAGTATACCCAAGAATAATATACCTTAAGTACATGTCTACACACTATAGCCCCATACTAAGAGACGGATGGACATGAGGAGCTGCACATATGTCGTAGGTTTGGCTGTTAATCCCATATGCATACAAAAGACGATGCTCAACCTAGCACTCTTTCCCCCCAGTGCCTCGCAAGGCCCTACTGGAACCCTCCCCGTTTAAGGACAAGACATGACTTAGAGGTTAGGTCTCTAATGTACATAATCCTACGCCATCGCTATTGTGAGACACAAGTCATGGGTTAATGATTATGGATATACTAAGCGTTTTATTCTTAAATATATGAACTATGGTATAATTGCATGATTAGTTTTGGATTTACAATTATATCGAAGATTTGTTGATTTTAAATCCATTTAGAAAATTTTTATTAATGCAAATAACTACAAAGGAAATTATGATTTTCAAATTTTAGTAATATAATTCACTTTAGCTTTGTAAGAAATAACTAGCATGGACTTTCATTTCTACCAATGGTAAGTGATGATGCTAGTATGATGAATTACGACAACAAAGTGCAAAGCTTAGTAAAGTTGAATAAATATATAATTGAATTGCATGTATTCAAACATAGAGTTTTGAATTTTCATAGACCTAGAAAGAAGTGACAATTCTATTTGATTTCATCTTATTGATATCAAGTTAATTCATAGGTCTAAAGATACTGAGATACATGCAAACAATAGAGATGCACATCACACACACAAAACAAGATATGAAACTATAATACCAATTGCAATCATATATTTCATAATTCCTAAGGTTGATAGAATTAGTTGATTTAAGAATAGATCATGAATTATGATATATGAATATAGTGAATTTTAGCATAGGATATCAATAGATCATGGTGGTGATTGCATGGTTCATATTCATCCTTTTAATATGTAGTGACAGCTTGTAAAGTCAATATTATACTACATATATATAAAGGAACAAAAAATTGTTTTGGTTATTTTGAAATGTTTTGTAAATATTCTTTTTGATTTTAATTTGTAGAAATTAGACAAAACAAATACAGGGTATCTGAAAGTAGAAGATAATGATGCTTAACATAGTAAAATAATTTTTCAGAAAATAATAATTAGAGAAATCAAATTTTTTAGAAAATAAGCTACCATCGGCGTTAGCAACAGAGTTACAATATTTGATTTAAAACACATTGTTTTTTATAATATTTGATTCCGATTTTTCTCGATTATGATTTTCAATATAGGGGCTATTATATGCAGCAACGAAAAATAGACAAATATGCAATAAGTTGTGCATTTAATATTTTAGCCTAAGACCCCCTAAAAGTCCATTTAAATCCAATTTTGAAAGGAATTTCATTAGTCTTGATAACATCATTTAGCAAATTTAGCATTCAATTTATAATGATAATATAAGACATTTGTAGGCAATGGATTTAAGAAGGATAAAACATATAAAAAGGAAAGTTAGATCACTTAAAAAAATATGAGTTTATGTTCAATTTAATTCAATTTGATTTGTTAAATATTAGGCTTAAAATGAAAGTCATATCTCATGATATATAAAGTGATCATAGTGTTTTGGCTCAAAAATAAAAAATAAACAAAAGAAAAAGCAATTAAGCATATCATAAAGTAGAGTATTGAAAATTTCATTTTGATTTCTTTCTACTTCTTACAATACAATGATTCCTAGTGAATAAGAGATTTAGGTATCCAAAGGGGACCAAGTGTGATGGTTCCTTTGGGTACCCAAATACATCGTGTTGGCTTTTGGGGAGCTAGTGATGAATGGGCCTTTACAAGTGGAGTTAGTGTTTCGTTTTTAATTTTGGGCCTCCATTCATACTTTGGTTGTTTATCTTTTAAATTCATATTATGATTATTTGACATCTTTTTGTGATGATAGTTGTTTGAAAAATAATTCATTTGGGAATTATGTTTATTCAAATTATTTTTCAAAATACATTGATGTTGATAAACATAATGAATTTTATTATATGGATTCTTTGAGAGTTTATATGAGTGATGGTCTTTCTTAAGAATTGAATGTTGAAAGAGTGGGTTACAATATGTTTTAAATGATTGGTTCTTATTTTGATGATTTTCATTTCCACTCTTTCTTATAGACATACTCATGTAATATGAAGTCAAGCTTTTAGACTTTTGATAATTTGATAAACTAGAAATAAGAGATTTTTTATTATATGAAAAATTTTCAATAAACATTTTTAATAATTCTAGTTTATCCTTTAAATTATCATTTTCTTTTATCAATTTTTCATTATGCTCTTTTGAGGTTAAAAGACCAATTTCCAAAACCTTGAGTTCTTCTTGAAAAGAATTATAATCAAAACAAGGTTTATCATTTTCAATTAAAGAGCATGAACTCCTCTTGTTCATCATCTGTGGAAGGAAGACTATAAGTATTCTCAAGAAATTTCCAAACTTCAAAAGCAGTAGGAAGCATATAAATAAGTTAAAAAATCTTTTGATCTAGAGCCAATATAGACTATTCATAGATTTGTCATTTAAAAACATTTCATTTTTATTTAGAATAATTGGGGACATTTTAATTGTAATATTCCAAACTTCAATATCCAAAGTTTTAAGAAATTTTTCCATAAGTGTTTTCCACCCATTATAATTTTCACCCATAAATAAAGGTGGTGATGATGATTTTTCATTTTCATAAAAATTATCCCCTCTAGAAGATGCGAGATCATGAAGCGCCATTATTCCCAGTTGTGAAGCCATATTGGAATAACCTATGCTCTGATACCACGCGTTGGATCTTACGGTGCCCTTAGAGGGTAGTGAATAAGGGTTTTATGGAATTTTAATTCTTAATTAAATTTATCAAAGTTTGTGATCAAAGTTTAGGAATATTTTATTAGAAAATATATTTTGATATCTCAGAAAATATTGTATTGAAGATTCCTTTTTAAACAAGAGAACAAAACTTTTTGTTAACTGTTGCTAATGCCGGCGTTAAGTGTTAATGTTGGGCGTTAGCTCTCCAGAAAATATTCCTTATCACAAAAAGATTGCGGCAGTGATTTTACTTATGAAATCTTAAATGAAATACAATTCTAGAAAATCAGAGATGATGAAAATGATTATTGTATTTCAAAGATAATTACACAAATATTAATTTTAATACTTTAATGAAATATAAATTAAAACATTCTTGAAGAGGAAATAAAATCAATTGAATAGAACATTAAAAGACATGATTTTATTTAATAATAAATTGAATACACAAATGTTTAATTTCTATAACGCTAGAAATCAAGGCGAGAATATGTAAAAACAATTTTTGTTGTTTCACTGGTCCTTCTCCCAAGGACCGGTTGGCTATAGCCTATCTATCCCCAGATAAGGCCTCTAGCCACCCCCTAGATCTACCCTTGACCTAGTGGCCACGCACAAGGCGGTGAATTACCCCCTAAGTCGCACAAGGACCTAGTCGCTAACATAAGGCGAATTTACCCACGGAATCCATCCCGGAATCCGACGTTCTCCCAGAATGATTTCTCCACACCAAAATACAAAGAAAATAAAATAAAAAATTACAAGATAAAGTAAAAAGAAACTCCCCAATATATTCTGAAGGTGAAGACGAAGGCGATGAAGATGTTGGCATTCTTGAAACGATCGTCCTTCATATGGAATATGCGTTGTAGACCTTCTCCTTCAAAATCCTCTTTAGATCTTCATGATAGCCCAAGGGAGATCTCTTAATTGTTGTGCATTAGCCTCTCTTAAAATTATTGGAATTCTGGAATCATCTCCCATAGAATAAGAGGAGTTGTACTTTAAATAGCCTCGGGAGCTAATGCGTGGCGTTAAGAGTTAACGTCAGCGTTAGTGAATGTGCACTATCGTGGCTGAAATCGCGCAACCATCAAGATCATGGCAGTTTGTGGCATGACATCTCATTTCATCGAACGCCATCAAATTTCGTCGAACGCAATTTCGTCAAATGCCATCAAAGTTCATCAAACACAATTTCGTCGAACGCCATCAAAGTTCGTTAAACGCAATGTCGCTGAACTCAATTTCATCGAACACCATCAAAGTTCATCGAACGCAATGTCGTCGAACGGAATGTCATTTCGTCAACCGCAATTTTCGTCGACCGGAACCTCATTTCGTCGAACATAAATTCGTCGAACGGAATCCCATTTCGTTGAACGTCAACAACTTTCATCGAATGCAGTTTCGTCGACCGGCATCACATTTCATCGAACAGCTAGCGACCAGCGTTAAGACCTAACGCCTGGCGTTGTCTCTGGCTTCTCGATGGATTCTTTCTCGATGACATTTCTTCTCGACGGTTTCCTTCTCAACGATTTCCTTCTCAACGGTTATTAACGTGGGGCATTAACAACAAACGCGAGCGTTAGCTCTCTTTTTAGAGAATTGTCATCAATCAGCATCTTGTTCATAAGGTTAAATAACTATAGTACCTGTATAACCTGCACACTATAAACACATAAAATACAAGATCAAATACAACACGGTATTTGTTATTCTCAAACCAAGAGATGCGGAACATAGGCTCCAACAATGCTAACAAAAATTCTCTAATCAAACTCAAATCATAAGATGGTTCTTAAAACAAGATTACCTAAAATATAAAATTAATAAACTATGATAAACAAAATTTTAGCCAATTAAAATCCTAAAAAAGCTTATAAACGTTCTCAATTAGATTTCTAAGAAATCCCAAAGCAACAAGTAGGAGGGGTATAAGAATTTTTTGGTTTTTTATTCTAAATTTTCATATATATATATTTTGGAAATTTTGATATTTTTTTTATTTTTAAATATTATCTTTTTTTTTTGAATTTTTAATAATATTAGAAAGGAAACTAGTTTCAAACCTAACACTTTTTGTTAATCCTGGACTTCCCGAGGTATACCCCGTGAAGGGTTCTCACGGTATTAGAGGTGTGATGGGATGATATCCCAAACGTCCCTTTCCAAGATTTAAATTTTCGATTTTTTAATAAATTTTTTTAAAAGTGTTTTGGGTTGTACAAGTGCTTAAAAAAATAAAACATAAGAAAATAATTTTTGTTTTGAATATTTCTAATTTATATACTATTTACAAGAACTATTTACACCCTCATACTTAAAGTTAAACATTGTCCCCAATGTTTAAAACTAAGTATGAAGTAAAAGAAAAAAAAGAAGTAAATAAAGTGCAAGACAAAACAAAAAGAAATGCAAAATAAAAGAGAAGGAAGAAGGGTAAAGGGCTTCCCTGATTTTTGAAGATGGGCGGGAAAACGGCGGTTACCTGCAAAATATGTTAATGAAGAAAAACAAGAGAAACCAATAAAATGATAACTTTGGGGTGCCTCCCAAAAGATCTTTGTTTAAGCTCGCGTAGCTTGACCCACTTGTCGATCATATTATAGGAGGAAGTGAAATCGACTCACTCTTCTCATTAGCTATCTCTCCTGGAAGATATAACTTAAGGCGGTGCCCATTTACTTTGAAGGAACCTTTTTCCGGGTGGGAAATTAAAATTGTCCCATAGGACCAAACCTCTTTAACAATAAAGGGTCCGGACCATCGGGATTTTTGTTTTCCCGGAAAAAGGCGAAGGCGAGAATTATAAAGGAGGACGAGATCGCCCGACGAAAAAGTTTTTGGAAATTTTATGTGTTTATCGTGATAAAACTTTGTTCGCTCCTTATATAATTTATTACTCTCGCACGCATTCGCTCGCCACTCGTCTAAATCGTTTATTTGAAATTTTCTTTGTTCGGCCGATAATGTAGAATCGAGATTTATAAACTTAAGCGCCCAAAATGTGTGGTGTTCTAGTTCGACCGGAAGGTGGCAAGCCTTTCCATAAACCATTCGATACGGTGTACAACCGATAGCAGTCTTGTACGTCGTTCGATAGGACCATAGCACGTCATCGAGCTTTATTGCCCAATCCTTCTGATTAATAGAAACAATTTTTTCTAAAATCCGCTATAATTCTCGATTCACGACTTTGACTTGGCCGCTCATTTGTGGGTGATAAGCAATGGATAGTCTGTGCGTGACACCATATTTTGCTAGAATTTTTGTAAATTGGATATTGCAAAAATGGGTGCCCCGATCACTCACTATAGCGCGCGGCGCGCCAAATCGAGAAAATATTTTTTTAAGAAGTTAACGATGACTCACGCATCATTAGTGGGGAGAGCTTGCACTTCCGCCCACCTTGACACGTAGTCGACCGCAACTAGAATATATTTATTTGAAAATAAGGGAGGGAGAGGACCAACAAAATCAATACCCCAAAGATCGAAAATTTCGCATTCTAAGAAAATATTTTGGGGCATCTCATCCCGGTGGGAGATGTTCCCCGACCGCTGGCAGCTGTCGCAAGTACTCACATGGGTGTGAGCTTCTTTAAGAGTGTGGGCCTATAAAAGCCTAACTCCAGCGCCTTCCTCGCGGTTCGGTTCACTTGATAATGACCACCGGTTGGTCCCTCGTGACAATGCCATAAAATTTTTAAGCCCTCCCCACTCGAGACGCATCTTCCCACCACCTGGTCTGTGCAAGCACGGAATAAAAAGGATCCACCCAAAAATAATTCTTTAAATCAGAAAAGAATTTATTCTTTTGCTGACTCGAGAATTCTTTTGGCAGGACCCGGGCTACTAGAGATAGTTAGCCAAATCCGCAAACCAGGGGGTGGAAGATGAATTTATATTTTCGAGAGCGAGAAGGTGCTCTTCGAGAAATTTATCATTAATGTCGGCTTCTATTAATGCTTTCGGGGCGGGATTTTCTAATCGGGAAAGATGATCGGCCGCCAAGTTTTCGGCTCCCCTTTTGTCCCGGATCTCTAAGCCAAACTCCTGCAAGAGGAGGATCCATCGCAAAAGACGGGGCTTGGCGTCCTATTTACTTAAAAGATATCTAAGAGTGGTATGATCTGTGAAGACGATAACTTTTGAGAGAGTGATATACGACCTAAACTTATCAAAGGCAAAAACGATCGCCAGAAGCTCCTTCTCGATCGTGGTGTAATTCTCTTGTGCCAGCATGAGTGTTTTGCTTGCATAATAAATCGGGTGGAAATACTTACTCACCTGTTGGCCGAAAATGGCACCAACCGCAATATCACTCGCGTCGCACATGATTTCAAAGGGGAGCGACCAATCTGGCGCTACTAGAATTGGGGAGTTTATAAGTTTCTCTTTGATAAGTTTAAAGGCTAAATGGCATTCATCGTTAAAAAGAAAGGAGGATTCTTTCTCGAGAAGATGGGTTAACGGCCTTGTGATTTTGGAAAAATTTTGTATAAAGCGCCGATAGAACCCCACGTGGCCTAGGAAACTTCTAATTGCTTTTACGTTTGTTAGAGGGGGAGTTTTTCAATTACTTTGATCTTGGCCCTGTCGACCACGATCCCTTTGCCCGAAATTTTATTGCCTAGGACTAATCCTTCTTTGACCATAAAATGGCATTTCTCCCAATTAAGCGCTAAATTCGTTTCCTCACCACGCTGCAACACGCGCTCGAGATTTTTTAAACAATTTTTAAATTAGTTTTCAAACAGGGAGAAGTCATCCATGAATACTTTCATCACCTCCTCTACTAACTCGTCAAATATTGCCAGCATACATCTTTGGAATGTAGCTGGCGCATTACAAAGACCAAATGGAATCCTTCGATAAGCGAAGGTGCCAAAGGGACAAGTGAAAGTTGTTTTCTCTGGGTCGTCAGGCGAAATCGGGATTTGGAAATATCCCGACAAACCATCAGGAAAATAGTAGTAGGAGTGACCTGAAAGGCGCTCTAAGATTTGATCAATAAAAGGTAGCAGGAAGTAATCCTTATGGGCGGCATCATTTAGTTTTCGATAATCGATGCACATCCGCCAACCCGTAATAGTATGAGTTGGGATTAATTCATTATTTTCGTTCGTAACTACAGTAACGCCACCTTTCTTCGGTACGACTTATACCGGGCTAACCCAAATACTATCTGATATCGGGTAGATGATTCCCGCGTCCAAAAGTTTAATAACTTCGGCCTTAACGACTTCTTTCATATTCGGGTTTAGTCGTCGGTGAGGCTGGACTGTGTTGCGGGAATTATCTTCGAGGAAGATTTTGTAAGTGCAGAAGGAAGGGTTAATACCCTTAATATCCAAAATTTGTCATGCAATTGCGTTGCGGTGCTTGCTTAAGACAATAGTCAACTCAGAAATTTTTCAATTGCTAAGTTCGGATGAAATGATGACGGGTAGCTTAGATTCTTTTTCTAAAAAAAATATTTAAGGTGAGGGGGGAGTTGTTCTAACTCTAACATGGGTGGCTCTTTGTAAGAAGTTTTGATTTTTAATTTTTCTAAAAAAAGTGGTTTCGGTAATGTGGAGCAAGAGACTTCTTCTTCTAAATAAAAGAGCTCGGCGAGCTCGGATTCTTGACTCGCTGTGAAGACTAACTCGGGAAGTGAATAAAATTCGTTCTCAAAACATTCTTCTAAATAGAAGCACGAATCATCATTCTCTAAGGTGTTTCGCATCGAGGGATTTATACTAAAAGTAACTTCATCGTCTCCAACCCGTAGGAGGAGCTTTCCGTCACTTACATCGATAATTGCGTGGGATGTGGCAAGGAAGGGGTGGATGAGTATGAGGGGTACTTCGGCATCCTCTTCGATGTCAATAATGACAAAGTCCACTGGGAAGATGAACTTGTCAACCTTAACGAGCACGTCCTCCACTATCCCTACCGGATATTATAAAGAACGATCCGCTAATGGAATACTCATTCGAGTGGGGTTAGGATTTCCTAGACCTAACTTTTTAAATAACAAAAAAGGCATGAGATTGATGTTTGCCCCAAGATCTGCTAAGGCGTGTTTTACTAACGAATTGCCAAATAGATATGGGATGGAGAACCGTCCCGGGTCATTTGCTTTTTGAGGCAATTTGTTGAGTACAACCGCAGAGCATTCTGCGTTTAAAGAAATATGCGAAATATCTTCTAATTTTTTTCTTATTGGAGAGAAACTCCTTAAGATATTTCGCATATTTAGGCATTTGAGAGATAGCCTCGCAGAAGGGTACATTAATATGAATTTGTTTTAAAATTTCTAAAAACTTTTTTAAATTTTTTCGGCGCACTCGCTGATAAACTTAGACATATACGGAATATTGGAAGTAGAAGTGTGCGGAGCTAACGTAGCGGGCAAATTTGAAGATAAAATAAGAGGAGGAGGAAGAGAAGAAGTTACCTTGGGTTAGTCCAATTTGGAAACCACCTCCTTTCCGCTTTGGAGTGTAATCACGTTTGAGCTCTCCCTTGGATTTTGCTATGTATTCTTCGTTAGTGCTCCTTGCTGACGCTCAGAAATCATGTTTGCGAGCTGGCCCACTTGATTATCTAAAGTTTTGATTGATCTGGTAAGGTTCTGGATGTTCGTTTCATTTGTAGCAACATATTTTGCAAAAAAATTCTTCAAGCGGAGAGAGCTTTTGCTGTTGCGGTAGAAAACCGGGTGGATTACAATTTAGAGGTGGAGTTAAGTTAAGAAGTTGATTAGGGAGTTGATTTAGATTCATAGGATGCTGAGCATTTCCTTGGTTGCTCCACGAGAAATTCGGATGGTTCCTATAACCTGCATTGTAAGTGTTGTTGTACGGAGCGGTGTTGGGGTTATAGGAAGACCGAGGCGGATTTCCCATGTAGTCAACCTGCTCTTCAATTAAAATATTATTAGCCCAAGGAGGAGTGGCGGAGGAAGCAGACATCTCCGCCACTTGCTTTGTTAAGCGCTCAACTTGTAAAGCCAAATTTGTGTTTGCGTCTATTTCAAAAATTCTGGCTGGCTTGTTAGGCTGCGCCGGCGTATATTCCATTGGTACGCATTCATGGCCATTTCCTCAAAAAGCTCTTGAGCGGCCTCCAGAGTCTTTTTATTTAATGTTCCTCCGGCGGCCGCATCAATCATTTGCTTAGTTTAGAAATTCAAGCCATTATAAAAAATTTGCACTTGTAGACAAGTGGGAAGTGCGTGGTGAGGGCATCTACGCAAAAGCTCCTTGAAGCACTCCCATGTATCATAGAGAGTCTCCAAGTCAATTTGCATAAATGACGCAATATTTGTTCGCATTTTGGCGGTCTTTGCAGGCGGAAAATATTTAGTGAGAAATTTTTCCGCTATATCAGCCCATGTAGTGATGGACTCCCTAGGAAATGAGCCCAACAACTACTTGGCCTTAGACCACAAATAAAAAGGAAAAAGATGCAATTGAATGGCGTCATCGGTGACGCCATTGATTTTAAACGTGTCGCAGATTTTGAGAAAATTAGAAATATGACAGTTTGGATCTTCGTCTGGCTGACCATCGAAGGTCACTAATTGCTGCACCTTTTGTATGATGCTGGACTTGATCTCAAAGTTATTGTTCGCCACTGCGGGGCGAACAATACTTGACTGTGTGCCTTCCAAATTCGGCCTTGCATAATAGGACATGGTACGTTGCGCAGCCTCATTAGGATTTGGCGCGTTAGGATTAGGAGGATTAAGATCCATATTCGATGTGTTAGTGTCCCCGATCGACTCTTCGAATTCTAATTGATTATCCTTATCACGAGAACGGCGACGCCGCCAAAGGGTTCGCTCGATCTCTAGATCAAAAGGAATATTCGAAGCGCTACCTCGGGTCATACACTAAAAAAAAGAAAAAGAAAAAAAAGGAATGAAAAAAAAATGGTAATGAAAAGAAAAGAAAGAAAGAGGAAAACTAGACTATTATTTTTTTTTCTTTTTGAAATTTAGAAAAAGCAAAATAAAATAAAAAGAAGCATGATAAAACTAATAGCTATCCTCTTTTCAAAATATCTACGCAAGTCCCCGGCAACGGCGCCAAAAACTTGATATTAAAATTTAAGGTTTTGCAAAGCGAAATGTTTAAAGATTTTCTCCAAAACTATATCCGATAAAGGCAAGTGTACCTTATCGTCTATAGTATAGGATATTTAGAAATACCAAGGTCGTATTCCACGGGGCGCGTTGATTACTTCTACTTCGAGGAAAATCACTATTATCTTATCTAATGATTTTTGAGGTTTTGATTACTTAGATAAAGAAAAGACAAGTTGCAAGCTAAATGAAAGGGATTAAACGATGGTAAAAGTGATTAGTGCTCAATCAAAAGTCACCTTAGAGTAAAAATAATCAAGTGAAAGGAAAATAAATCTAATTCTGTTTAATTTAAACTACTTGACCATGGAGGTTCCTAAAGCTCGGGCATGCCTCTCCGAGGTTAATGCCCAACTAAGTTTAGGAAAAATCAACCGGACTTTCATCCTATAATTAATTACCTAAGACTTGCATTACGCTGTGAACCCCGCTATTGGATTTGACTCCAATCCGGGAGATTTACATCATCCTCTCTCGAGGGGTGCGTGCAACTCTCTTTACCCTTGAGTGATTGATTCATACTTTGAGCTTCTCGGCTAACTAAGTATGAAAACTTAAGCGAAAACCACACATCGATAGTATGACCTCACTAGTTAAAATTCAAGGGTAATTCAAGTGTTTTATAAAAATGGAAAAAAGAGAGCTTTAAGAAATCATAACTTGATTATCTCATCCTCGGATCATTTCGATCGAGCACTAATGAGAATTAGTTAATCATGGTGGAGGGGAAAGAGAAAGAAAAATAAAATTGCATGAAGGGAAATTACTAAGTAGAAAGAGAGGTGAAGAAAACTATGCCAACTTTTATTGAAATGAAAAACTATTACAACTTCTTTAAGCAAGATTGCAAGCTAGAAAATTAAGGATTACAAGCTTAATAAACTAGTGCATGGAAGAAATCTAATACATTGCATGAGAAGAAAAAGAGAACATGAAAGTTTACAAAGACATGAACATGAATAAGAAAAACTCACTATCAGCTCTAGCAGCACCTCCCCCTCTCAAAATTTCTGAACCCCGGACTCAAGGAGAGCTCTGGAATTTATAGGAAAAAATTTCAAGTTACACGCCCCTTGGTCACGGGCGTGACCTGGGGCGTGTAATTACTGATCTGCACTGCTGGGACAGTGGCGTGGGCTTTGCGTGATGGCGGGAGAAATTCTGACATTACACGCCCGTGTAACTTGGGTCATGGGCGTATACTTAGATGGCTTCATTTAATGCAGCGTGGATCTTGCATGCTGCGCAACGGTGTGTAGGCATCACGTGGGAAAGTCACGGTCGTGACATATAGGTCACGGGCGTGACTCATGTTGACTTCTCGATGGCAGCTCCACGTCTCGACGGCAGCACGCTGGGATGATTCTAAGATTACATGCCCTTTGGTCACGGGTGTGACTCTGGGTCACGGGCATGACCGAGGGCGTGACTCGCTGTGGGCTAGCTCAATTAGCGCGTCATCGACTCTGGTTTGATCTTCAGGTTACACGCCCCTTGGTCACGGGTGTGACCTTGGGCGTGACTTGTAAATTTCATCAATTTCTCCCAAAATTCTGCAAACATTGGAATTAAGCTAAGTTAGAATCAAAATTACAAAAAGAACTACTTATAACCTAAAATTGACATGAAAAAGAAAAATTCATTTTAAATAATTACAAAAATTTCTATTAAAAACTTAAAAAAATACTACTTATCACGGGTGTCCATGGATCTCTCTGTCTCTGGCGAGCTTGCTCAATCTTTGAATTCTCCACCAATTTCTCTGCTCCAATAGGCTTGCTCGACTGCTAAGGACCTTCTGAAGCTGATGGAATGGTTGGTTTGAGGTGGTGATGGCTGTAAAGAGAAGATGGAGTGTGTGTGTGGGGGGGGGGGGGGGGGGGGGGGGGGGGCGGCCAAGGCTTGTACAACCTTCCTTCAGCAGCTGAGCGGTTGCCATGCTCTGAAAAGTCTGTTCACAGTCTGAGGGGATCAGTTGTGGGCTTGGGCAATGTGGTAAGGGGCCATGGAAGCTCTCTCACTCAAAGGTGCATTTTCACCTTAAGGGGAAATGCCATTTTTTTCCCAAGCTCACCCTCTCTCTACAAATTCAAATGTGGGGTGTCAATAGACTTTTGGCATGCTAGTTATGCATGAGGTGGGGTCTTGGTTCACTTGAATTTCATTTGGTCTTTCAATTTCTTCCTTAAGGCCTTATGTTGACTATGGTTGACTTTTGAGTTGACTTGGTCAAATTGGTGGGTGGGTTAGCCCCACTTGATGTGGTCATATGACCTTAAACAAAGTCTATTGGACCATGGTGTGGCTCCAATTTGGTTATTTGATCTATATGGTGTGAGTTTGACCTAAAATAGCCTAAGTTTGACTTTGGTCAAATTGGAGGGATTGGTTGACCACTTGATGGAGTTTTGTGTCTAATAGATGCTTAATGGGGTTAGAAGGTTAGGGGTGAAGTCAATTTGACCAATTGAAGGCCAATTGGTCCTTGATTGGGTTGATTTGGGCTATGTTGACCAAAAGTTGACTTTGGTCTATATCTTGAAATTGAGTTTGATCAATTAGTGTATATTGACCTAATGACCTTTCTAAGTGGTTAGGGGAACATAGGTAAGCTCAATTTGAGGTATTGAAGGTCAATTGAGTATATTTGTGTTGAATATGATTATGTTGACTTAAGCTTGACTTTGGTCAATTTGGCCTAATTGGTTGACAATTGTTGGGGTTCTTGGTCAAATGAGTCTCTATTAGGGTTAGGAACATAGTGGTTAGGTCAATTAGTGTTTGTGAGTTCAATTTGACTAATTTGACCTAAGTTGTCTTGTGCTCACTAGTGAGCACTTTGTGAGTTCACCCCAACTTAATGAACTCTAAGGTTATCTCCTTGCTTCCACTCACCCATCTCCCCTCATGTTATGTCCTAACACCTTTATGAGGTCTAGAAAGATTAGGTATGTTACATAGTAGATCAGATATTATGTATGCTACATGTGTTTGTACTAGATATCAAGCATGCCCTAAGGAATCTCATTACTCAGCTGCAAAGAGGATTTTGAGATACCTTAAGGGAAGACAAACTCTCGGCCTTTGGTACCCTATAAATAATGATTTTGAACTAATTGGATTTTCTGATGCTGACTTTGCAGGCTACAAAGTAGATAGGAATAGTATAAGTGGGACTTGGCAATTCTTATGTAGGAGATTGATTTCATGGAGTGCCAAGAAGCAGACTAGTGTGGCTATATCCACTGCTGAGTCTGAATATATTGCTGCAGGGAGCTGCTGTGCACAGATTCGGTGGATACATCACCAACTAGAGGACTACAACCTAAAGTTAAGTCATACTCCACTGTATTGTGACTCATCTAGTGCAATTTCTATTGTTAAGAATCCTATATCACATACCAGGACTAAACATAAAGAAATTAAATATCATTTTATTAGAGAGCATGTAGAAAGTGAAGATATATCCCTTAAATATATCTCCACAGACATTCAAGTGGTTGATATCTCTACTAATCCATTGGATGAGGCTAAGTTTAATTCATTTAAAATGGAGTCAGGAATGTTAAGTGTTGATTAGTCCTTTACATTTCATTTGACTACACATATGTTATTGTTATTCCTTAACTGGAATTTATAATGTTCACTGCTAGGCAGTGTGTTCAGCTAAAACAGTCGAGAAAGTTTCAGCTGAAGCACTGAGACAAGTATCTGGTCTCAGCGGAACCGCTGAGAGAGCTGAATGGTTTTAGCAGTTGATAATACCCTGTCCCAGCGATTTATCACTCCATCTCAGCGGATCCGCTGAGACAGACTATTTCAATAAAATCAAGTCTTAATTAAAAATCCAGAGGTATTAAATCAATTAAATTGATTAGATAAATCAATATTTCTCACAAAGGTAAACTTAAACCTAAACTTAAACTAAATCTCTATAAATAGAGTAATAATAATAAGTTTATAACACCTAAACCCCAGCTGGCGAGGCGAACTTGCTTTCCCCCTCATCTCAGCGATTCTTCGTTTTGACAAAATGGCACCAAAGTCTGCAAAGGATCTTCTGGAAGACTATGAAATAGTAAGGAATGGATTTCATCATGCCCCATTAGAAATAAAGGAAGTGATTCAATTACTGGAATCTCAAGGGTTGGAATTCATGCTGTCAGAACCATCGCAGATTTTGAGAAGTGAGGTTCTAGAATTCTATAGCAATGTTAAGTTATCTCCTTCCAAAACCTCTCTGAAATCAAAGATTGGGAGTGATAAGATCAAAATTACCCCAAGGAAACATGAAAAAACATTACATCGGCCATCATTCCACAATGATGAAGATGAAGTCTCTGAGGATGACAAGGATAAAACTCTGAAGTGGTGTGAATATAGTGATGCTAAGACTAGCTTACTAAAAAGGAAGAATTTCAACCAGAAAGGAAAGATATTCACTGATATAGTTGGAAAAGCTATTCTCTGCAAGCCAGGATCCCATGACACAATCTCAAAATATATGTTTGAATTAATTGCAAGGATTGTCCTGGAGAAAAAGACATCTTGGGCTTATGTAATCTTTCAAAGAATTAAAGAATGCCTTGTGAAAATTTCTCGAATCTTGTGAGAGCAAGCAGGAATAACATCTAGAGATACAAGCCAAAACAACCAGAAACAATCTTAGGCAAACAAACGATCTTTATTGATAGCAAACTTCAATTACAGGGCAAGACATGCTTGACGAGACATGATTTCCTCTGCACCTCGAGTCCAAGGAAATGGTGAAGCTCACCTAAGTCCTTCATCTCGAACCTGATAGCCAGCTCGGCCCGTAGCTGTGCTACTTCCTCCTTCGAGTTCCCCGTCACAATCATATCGTCAACGTAAAGCAGCACGATGACTTGAAGCTCCCCGCTCTTCTTGACGAACAAGCTTGAGTCTGAGTCTGAAGCACAAAACCCACAGAATAGGAGATATTCTGCGATCTTCCCGTACCACTCCCTCGGCGCTTGCTTCAACCCATACAGGGCCTTCTTCAGCTTGCAGACATGCTCCGGAAAATCCTCAGACACAAAGCCTGGCGGCTGGACCATGAAGATATCCTTGTCAATCTCGCCGTACAAGAAGGCGTTCTTGACGTCGAGCTGCCAAATCTTCCATCCATTGAATGCTGCCAAGGCAATGATAAACCGAACTGAAGTCATTTTTGCCACCGGACTGAATGTCTCCTCATAGTCCTCACCGTATTGCTGCGAGAACCCCCGAGCCACAAGGCGAGCCTTGTACCGCTCGATACTGCCGTCAGCCTTCTTCTTGAGCTTGTAGACCCACTTGCATGTCACCGGAGTGGTGCCCTTTGGCTTGGGCACTAGAGACCAGGTCTCATTTTTCTCGAGAGCTTCCATCTCCTCTTGCATCGCAATATCCCACTCCTTCACGCCTCTGGCCTTCTCAAAGCTCGACGGCTCCCTCTCATCCAAGGGACCAGCGAAGAAACATGAGACAAAGTTCACTGCGTTTCCTCCTGTATAGCGATCAGGGGCGGTGATCGCTCACTTCGACCTCCTCAGCTCATTCCCCTGAACCGCATTGTCTCCAGCTGCTTCTTCTCTAGCTCCCCTTACAGACATGCTAGGAGCACCGCTCCCCCTGCTCCTTGAACCAGAAGCCTCCGTCTCAGAACTAGAAACTGATGGACCACCTGGTGACACAGGTAGCTCCACCTGAAGATTCTCCACAGCTTTCTCTGGCATTTCCATCCTGCTTTCTGGTAGCTCCACATCAGAAGACCCCTTGTAATATGTCACCTCATCGAACACGACGTCGCGAGATACAAAAAACCTCCGCGTCTCCGGGTCCATGCACTTCCATCCCTTTTTGCGCTCATCGTATCCCACGAAGACTAGCTTCCTTGCTTTCGCATCTAGCTTCGTACGAAGCGCATCTGGAACGTGCACATAACAGGTGGATCCAAACACCCGAAGGTGTGCCACGCTTGGCTTCTCCTTGAACATCATCTCATGCGGGGTTAACATGTTGATGGGGCTCAGAGGCATCCTGTTGATGACGTAGGCAACACAAGACATTCCCTCCGCCCAGAAGGACTTTGGGATACTCTTGGCAAGCAACCAACACTTGCAGGTTTCCGTCAGATGACGGATCTTCCGCTCTGCAACTCTGTTCTGTTGTGGAGTATGAGCACAAGTGAGCTCCCTCCGGATGCCTGCCTTCCTGCAAAAACTGGAGAACTCAGCAGAGGTGAACTCCCCTCCGTTGTCCGTCCTCAGCTTCTTGATCCGCAGATTCAGCCGACCCTCCACGAGCTCCTTGAACTCCACAAACTTGGCAAACGCCTCCGCCTTCTCCTTCAGAAAATAAACCCAGACATATCTGGTGTAATCATCGATCAACACCAGCATATACCTGCTGCCTCCGAGGCTTGGGGTAGCAGTTGGTCCCATCAAGTCACCGTGGATGCACTCCAACGGCACACTACACCTTGTCTGCGACTTATCAAACGGCAGTCGATGAGACTTGCCGAACTGACATCCCTCACAAACATGACCTTCACCGTAGGAGGATAGATTTGGCAGGCCCTTGACCAGACCTCTCACCGCCATAGCTTTCAGCTTATCCATCCCTACGTGCCCCAACCTCTCATGCCATATCACGGTACCATCATTCGTCTTCATCTTGTCGACATAAGAACTTGTCGATAAAACGAACAAGTCTTTCGCTCTCCTCCCGACATGTACGACCTCGGCCTTCACGGCCTCTACATTACGTAGAAATTTCACTTCTGTTGGGCCGAACAGAACGTGATACCCAGCGTCAACAGCGTTGGTCACGGAGAAGAGGTTTTTCCTCATACCGGGCACATGATAGACACTCTTCAAGGTTAATGGCCCTCTATCACTGCCCAAGGAAACAAACCCACCTTCTCGACTGCATGCACAGTATTATCTGCAGTAATAATAGCATTGTTACCTGTGTAGGGCTCCGCTGAAGAAAGCTTTGACCCATCCCCGGTGAGGTGATGACCACACGCCGAGTCCACGATCCAGTCCTCCTTATAGTTGATAGGAACCAAGGCTCCAATAGAAGCCGAGAAGGCTCCTCCCCATCCTCCATCAATATGACTGGCCGGTGCTTCCTCCTTCTCAGCAGCATGCCCTGACTGAGTATTCAGCCTGCAGTCCTTCTTGAAGTGCCCAACCTTCCCGCATTTGTAGCATTTGGGACCTTCCTTCTTCTTTTTCTCCTCAGCCTTAGGAGGATAGCCCATCTCCTGCTGTCCAGAAGTTGAAGGCCCATAGCCTCCAGCGGTCTTCTTCTTCTTATCCCACTTCTTCTTCCCTGAGAAGAAAACCTCGCCATCTCCCCCAGACACGGACACCCCCGCCATCTGCCTTGCCAGACTTTCCTGCGATGCTAGCAGATTCTCCAGCTCTATCAGAGACGGCTGATTAGCCCAACCCTGCACCGACGTCACAAAGGCCACATATTCCTTCCGCAGGCCGCGGATGATGTGCCTCTTCAGCTTCACCTCAGAAATTGGCTCATCAGGATCCAATGCTGATATCTCAGCGCAGAGGTTCTTCATCTTCAGAAAGAAATTTGAGATAGAAAGATCACCCTGAGCCGACCTTGCCAGCTCATTCTCTAAGAACTGTAGCCTCGCTACATTCTTCTTGTTAAACAACCCATCCAGGGCTCTCCAGATCTCGGCAGCTGATCCACACCCTAAAATGTGATCAAATAGATCAGGTGAAATGGCACGCTTCAAAGTGAACTCGGCCTTAGCATTGGCCTTTCTCCACGCCCTCACGGCCGGACCATTGTCACCCGCTTCTGTTGCCTTCACCTCTTCTGTCGCATCTCCTCCAACAACCTCCCAGAGGTCCTCCCCTAGAAGATAGCTCTACATACACGACTTCCACTTCTTAAAGTTAGTCGATGTAAGCATCTCAATCCCAAGACCTCTTGCAAATCCACCTTCCATTGTTCTTCCTCTGGTTCCTTCTTCACAAAGGCGATGGCTACTCTAAGTTATTCACTGCTCTATCCACTCCAACCTGGCTTTGATACCATGTGAAAATTTCTCGAATCTTGTGAGAGCAAGCAGGAATAACAACTAGAGATACAAGCCAAAACAACCAGAAACAATCTTAGGCAAACAAACGATCTTTATTGATAGCAAACTTCAATTACAGGGCAAGACATGCTTGACGAGACATGATTTCGTCAGCACAAAACTCCAAAGAGAAATACAAAAAACTGAGGATAACTGGAGACTGCCCAAACCGCGCGACCTCCCCTGCGATCTCTGCCAGTTGCAAGACCGCAACTCTCTGCTGACCACAGAACACCACCAGACCGCTGCACAGACCGCTCCCTTCTTCCAACCTCCTGATTCTCCCGAACTCCAGCACCACAACTCCAAGCCGCAGACCACCTGAACACTTTCAGAGGAAGAGGTGATCGCTGCTGCCCACACTATCCGCAGAAGCTGCACAATAAGAGTTCAATCAGAGACCGCCCGGTCAGAAATAAACAGACCGCAAGAACAAGAGAGAACTCAGCTTACACTTGGTGTGTCTGTATTGTTTGCTGCAACAGTGGCTCCTATTTATAGGCATGAGACCTGATCTGGTCACCACCCTAGAGATAGGATCACCACCCCCCAGACCGCGCGACCTGACCGGTCACACTGCGCGATCAGCAACATTACTTCTGCTTCATTTTTTGGTGAACCCGCCAGCTTCAATGTCGCCATGAGAGACCGCCACTCTCACAGCAGACCGCGACTCCACAAGGAGCTCGCCAGACCGCCTGAAGCTATTCACCACCTGTGTTCGCACGAGACCGCGAACACAGTCAGTTCGCCATCAGATCGCGAACTCCTGTCCGCATGCCGATCTCCTCCTGAGACCGCGAACAGCAACCAGCTCGCATACCAGTCTCCTCCTGAGACCGCGAACTGAGACCGCGCGACTAAGACCCTTAGTCCGTGAATACCCCCAGAAAGCCCGGTCAGCTACCAGACCGCATTCCGGAGAGAACCTGGATCAAACTGTGCGGTCACACCAGACCACCACAGCCTTGTATAGGACAGCGCGCCACGCGGTCATGCACAGACCGCGCAGCCTCCATCTTCAGCCGCCTTGAACCCATACCAGCGATCAAGCCAGGAGACCGCAGCTAAACTTAGATCAGCCAGACCGCAGATGCAGACCGCCAGGTCGTGCGGTCACATCAGATCGCCCGACTTCCTCCCAGACCGCCCAGGTCCAAAAGCCTCCTTCACTTCCACTTCAACAATTTCAACATGCCTCCAAGCCCCTAATTTGGGAAGATTACTTTTCCTGTACCTCTTCAATTCCTACCCTGACCTATTTGACAGCTCAAAAGGTTCAAATATCCATTATCTAAAGAGGATGAATATCAAAACTTTGGCTAGATTCACAAGAGTGCTCCCCATGAGTCAACCCTCTGAGGCAAAAGATAAGAAAAAAAAGGTTAATCAAAGGAACAAGAAAGGCTAAGATAGTATGTTCTAAATCAGATTCTGAACTCCCAATAGAAAATGTTGCTGCTAATAATGATCTAGGATCAGACGGCATTCCTGATAAAGGAGAGAATGATGGAGAAGGTGAAGTTCATGTTCAACACAAAGGAGATCATGTTGGAGATAACAATGATGCTCCCAATCCTCTGGACTTCCCAACTGTTGATGATACATAGAATGTGCTTGCTGCATCAGAAGGAAATGATGAGGAGCAATTGGACTCTCCTACTGACTTGCAAAGTATGATCGATCACATTATCTCTAATCTTGAAAGAAGAATTAATCTAATTTCTGATGATTCCCCAGACTTCTTGGATTCAACAAATCAAGAAAAGATAGATGCTCCATCGGAGGGGGAGCAGGAGAAGTCATCTGATGATGTTGCTGATGATAATCATGATGATGTTGATAATGATGCTGATAAAAGTGATCATATTGAAATGTCAATTGAAAAGATCAGTGATCAAGTTGAGGGGGAGCACACAAGGGTTACTGCTCGGGTTGAGATAATTCCATCCACCCCAGCAGTTGAGACATCCACTCTAGATGAGTGTGATGTTCTAGAAAATTAAGAGAAAAGCCTACCAATTGTTATGCCAGCAACTTTCACACAACCCATCATTGTTGAACAATAACCCTCAACCTCTACACATTTAAATGGACTTCTTCTAAGTTCAATCAAGACAATGCTTGATGGTCATATGTCTTCAATGGAGGAATATATAGATACATCTGTTTCAACTGTGAAGGAAGAAGTGATGGATAAACTCAAGATTATAAAGGAAGATTCAACCCATCTAAACACTCAAATGACCAAGTGGTTTTAATTGGCAGAACACACTATTGTATCCAATGCACTATTCTCAGATCAATAGACAAGGATCTAAAGATGGCAGAATCTGACATGAGATATGTCAAAAACTATGTCAGCAAAACTGTTGAAGTGATAGAGAAAGCTGCCAATCATATTAAAGAATATATGTGGTCCACGACAACCACAATAATAGGAGAAGTTGAGAAGATGAAAGATGATCTGAAATCAGATTTAGAAAATGCATTTCAAACCTTATCTGGCTCTATGACAGCAACTTCTCAAGCTCTTGAACAAAAGATATTTGAAGAATCCAGAAAGGGGTAGGAAACCAATGCTGAGACCAATGCTGAGCTAGCTCTTAAAGTTCTTCAAGGAATAAGGATTGCACTCAATCCTCCTCTCCTAGACAATTTCAAACAAGAAGATTTTGACCTCCATGCTCAAGCAAAGATTGCACAGGATGCAAAGTTTGCAGCCAAAAGGAAAAGAGAAGGAGTAATGGTAGCTGAGGAATTCATGGTTAAAAATAGAGCTGATCAAGCTAGAGATCCAGATTAAGAATATTGGAGTGATGACTCAAAGAACGTAATCTTGAATGTTTGGTTGAACCATGGATAGCTATGCAAAAATATTGAAAGCATTTATTCAGCGGAAGAATGGATTATGCACCTGGAAAGAAATTCCCTAAGGGAAAGAATATTCAAAGAAAATCTAGTAAACAAAGCCAACCCCAAAAGGATGCCATCCAGATACATTCCAAAGCCTTTTCTTTACTTCAAAAGGCAAAGAAACTAGAAGGTGGATCTGAAATAAATGTTGCTACTGCTAAGTCTGTTGCTAAGGATCAAGCTGGAAGTTCAAGTGCTGCTAAGAAGAGAAAATTTTGAACAGATGTTTAATTTTTCTTTAGAAAAAATTATGCAAGGTTAATGATAAAACTCTGTTGACAGTTTATTATTAATTCATTTGGTCTTTCAATCAATATCTGAGATTTATGTGATTGGAAAACTTTGCTGGTAAACTTCTAATGATGTGTATTGCCTATAGTTTTGTTAACAATAATTTTGTTATGTTGTCATGATTGTATTTCTACTATCAATATTTGTCATGATATGTTTCAATATGTTAATGCATCTTAGCATTGTGGTATGTTCTGTCTTCTTCAAATAGTTGGAGATTGTTGGGAATATTGCCCTTCAATGTTCCCTAGATTTGAAGATGCATCACATTCAATGATAAGTGCATATTGTATTTTGTTGGAACATGGTCTTCCGCATCTCCTAGGTTTGAGAATAACAAATCCTATGTGTATTTGATCTTGTGTGTTTAAGTGT